>BPLT01000037.1:2595000-3195000 GCA_019656295.1 Rhododendron mucronatum var. ripense
ACCAATGTCCGATCAACCTGAATTTTTACTCGGAATACCTATTTTACAAGACAAACAAAATGTCCGATCAACAGGATCTGGGATGGGCTCCACAATGGGTACACAGCACCAATGCACAGGACAGACAGTGCTCCCTGTTAGCTCGGTCATGTGGTGTAATGGTTCTATGAAATACTTTCCAAATGTAGTCGATAAGCCCAAAAGTGTAAAGGATAAAAGGGGGAATTTTGAATTTTGACTGCCTTGTTCCCTTCGCGATTCAAAAAGAATTTTTCAAAAAATTCCCCCTAGATTCCCCCTACTTTCCACCTTTTTCTCTCTATCTCTCTCCATTCATTACCTCTACTATTTTTCAAAAACACTTTTCAAATCCCAATCCAAACAAAGCAGAATCTAAACACTAAGGATAAAAGGGATAAAATTAACAGTAAGACTCAAATCCAATGTTTCGGCTTCACATCTATTCAAAGATCAGAATTCGCGACCTACAAATCAAATTACAATCCACCTCAGAATGAAATCAACCCTCGAATCTCTGTTACTTTGCCCGTAGACACTCCATCACTGAAAAAGATTGAAGAAAACGAATCCAATACATGCACAAATATCCACCCCAAACCCAACCGAAACACTAAACTAACAGAGACACTCGTCTTGCAAGATTTTCCATACCCAGATCGGATCAATCAAGTTATTATGCGGAAACAAACGAGGCATAAATCGAACAACAGATCTACGTTAAGGCAGACCCAAGTAGGAATGACCGAATAAGCTGCGAATTTTATTGCAGGAACTAACCTTGGGAATCGAATGGGCGAAGACCCTAATTGGATGAGCCCCGATCTGTAGAGATTGATGATTTATCAAAGACCCATTTGACGATTAATGTATACTGTTTTTGGTGGGGGAGAAGTTTGTTTGATCTGGGCGGAACTGGGCCCCACACGGTGTAAGCTAATCCAATGGTGTGTGGTGTTGCTGTCTAAATTTGACCAAATCCTTGCGCTCAAAGGACTTGGACCCGGCAAACCGATGCTTGGTTTTGTTTTTTCTCTTCTTTTCCTTTGATCTTCGTTTCAGAACTTCCCCTCTCTACTTCACTCGTGTAATATCTTAAAAAAGTTAATTATACTCCAATCTTAATAATTTGTGGTACATTTTTATATGTAATATAATTCTTATTTGACAGATCTTATTTTATTTTACTCTTTTAAGTAAAAGTTTTCTAAATCATTTACAATATTATAGATTACAGGATATAATAAATTAAATTTGACATGAATTCTTGCAAATTACTAAAAAAATTGGAACGTACATTGTAGTTTTATCACTCTTCTCCTCCTCATACCAAAAACAAGAGAAAAATCCAGGACTAAAATGTCAATTCATCCATTGCCACCGTAAAATTTAACATTCTTGATTGAAGATGCTAGCATCTTTAAGAGAAAAATAAAAATAAAAACACAACCAAAGTACATTTGAAGAGCTACATAAGCAAATCACTCTAAAAAAATAGGAATGGGATGCTGCCAAGCAGTGCAAAACAATTGATTCGGTTGCTCATCTAGGCAATCAACGGCTCGGATCTTAACTGAGCAATGTATGATTCAAATTTATATGCGATCAAAATCGATCTCAGCTACTTGTGTGGAGATGAACGGCCGATTCGGCCGTTCTGCACTTGCTTGGCAGGGTCCCAAAAAAGAGCAAACTTGCTATTCTAAACATTCTTGTACAATCATTTTACGACCACAAACATTTACACAAACTCACTCACATTTACATTGGAGCCCACACACACTATGTGTATGGGACCCACCAAAAGTGATGAGAGTGTGTGTGTAAAGTATTTGTGTAAGTGTGTGGTTATATAATAATTGAGCCAAACCTCTAAGGGAAAAAGGCCTGTGATTTCTGACAGGCTTACCCAATCCATATCCACACGGCCCAGAAAATTTCCAAGCCCAGTAATAGCCCAATCTCACTCTTCCCCTTCACCATGGCGTTCATCGGTCCCCAATTTTGATCCACAGAGATCAATCAATTAACCAATTTACCTGTTTTTGTTCCTTTAGTCACTGAATTTATTCAACGAGATTTCTTCGTTCCACACGAAGCATTTAACTACCAGCCTCTGTTTCTGGTAGAACCTCCTAGGGTTTCCAAATTCGGAGCCCTAATCGGACCCGATTCGCATACCCATGGGTCGTTCTCGCCCCGTTTCCCACCCCGGCAATGACGATCCCACCCAAAGGTCCCTTCAATTTTTCCGTTGTTTTTCTGACTATTTACTGAATGGCTGTGTTGTTTATTTCTATGTTCATAAAGTGGATTCAATTTATTCATTCAAAGATTGAATTTTTTAGCTGAATTACTTATCTGAAAGAATTCATAGCTTAAGAGAATTTCAATGAAGGGGATAAAAATCACTAGTACGGGGATGTATTTGCACACTATATGTGTTTATTTGTGACTAATTATCCGAGAAAGTTAGCTCAATTTCAGATTGAATGGTTTAAAATGGATTTTAACATTGAATTTTTTAGGTGAACTTACTCAAATTTTTATTCTGAAAGAATTCATAGCTTAAGAAATTTGATCAAGTGCTGCAAGTCATTAGGCAGGACGTATGATTGTAAAATGGGAAAAAAATCAGTTCTTGTCATACATTTGATGGAACTCTCTCGTTCTGCTTATTCAAATTGGTAATGGAATTCTCCTCAAGTTTAAGATTTTATGAACCCTTTTATTTTACCATATATGAGCATCCGACTGTTGTACATGTCGAAGGTCACATATCCGTCTTTTTTTAATATCTAGACTAGATAAACATCCATTGGATGTATAATCTCACAAACTATGGGATATACAATACGATGGAGGTGTCGAAAGATTCATGTTAGGTTTGGGAAGAGATCATGAAAATTTTGAAATGAATGGAAAGTTAGTATTTTTTGACCGTCATTATTAGCCTCATGGGATGATATGTCTTATGACATTCCCATATCCCTTCCCCTTACTCCCGTCATACAAACGGCCCTAAGTTTAGGTTTGTCATTTTGTTATCCTCATAAGAAGAGTTCTGCAAACACATTTCCATCTTTTTTATTCAGTTCATTGTTGTGCCATTGTATTTTGCTCATATTTCGTAATCCAATTTTGTTTTTCCCTTTTTCCCTATAAAGTCTTTGATGCTTTGATTGGACACGTTAATCTAGTTATTACCTTATATCCGTTCTCTATGGAGTTTATGTGTCATGCAATTATCAAGTTCCAGTCATATCTCTAACTAGCAGCCATTCCTTTATTTTCGTTTGTGTTAATTTTGTGTGCCCTTTTCTGGGGATATCATCGGAAACTTACCTTTTCTTTTCCCTTTTAATCTGCAGTCGGTCCAAGAGAAAAAGGGCTGCATCAAATGTGGAGAATTTAGAACCTGCAACTGCAGGTACCATGACTCAAAGCAGACTCATATAATGGGCCATCTTTTTATTTTACTTTCGTTTCCTTCTTCTTTTTGTCTTTTTGTGTGGAAGTGTCGGAAAGGGAGTGGTGGTGTGCAGGGATTTCAAGAGAAGCCATCTACGTGAAATTGGAATTGTTTGTGCTTAAAGAACCTGGTTCCTTTTTTGTTAGCGGAAGTAAAAGCATTAGGCATGCTTCTCTGATACAATGATTCAAAATCTTGTCATTGAATCAGAAATGTTGCAAAAATATGAAAATAAATGGGGCGATGTGTTTGGAACCTATGTTAAATTTCTGGAAGATCCCCCTTTCTTTTCACATCTCTACTTCCTATATCTTGGTTTCGGTGGGGGAGGATGGGTGGGGGGTTATCATATGGTATGAGAGAGGATTGGGGGAATGTACATTTAATGCAATGAGGCATCAATTGGCTCGTCACATGCATGGTCATTAGATGTGAACTGTTTAATTTGATACTTGAATTCTTTGAGCATGAAGAGGGTAAAAGAATGGGTTGTGGGATTGAACTTGCATCATTATTGTGGAAAGGTGGGGTTTTTGGTTATGTCGAATCAGCATTTTAAGGTCTGTAGTTATGAACCAGAATAAACCTTCAGATTTACTGCACTAATATGCGTGCATTCCAAGATTTGTGATGTAGATGCAGAAAAAAGATTGCCACAGATCAGCATCCTCCGGAAGTCTACCTGCAAGATAATAATATCCATGCCAGCTTTTGGTTAGAATACAGTCAAAGATGACTTGCTTTCCATCTGATATCTCTGTAATAAGATGGGGGGAAGAAACGCATGCGCACATGACTTGACCATTGCCAAATGTACTCTTTATAGGGAACAATGTCATTGCGTAGTGTGGGTTTGAAGTTTGGTTGAATTGATAGATGTATTCCATAAGCTTCAAACACTCTACAATAAATCAATTGATATAAATTTTCCTTTTTTATATCATGTTTTTCCATGGCAACTCATTCTTTTCAACTGTGGAAGGTCAAGGAATGAATGAAGGGAAGGAGACTTTATACCACTGTAATTATTGCAATAAAGACATCTCAGGGAAGATTCGTATTAAGTGTGTGACATGTCCTGATTATGACCTTTGCGTGGAGTGCTTTTCTGTTGGAGCTGAGGTGACTCCACATAAAAGCAATCATCCTTATAGGGTTATGGTTAGTGATCCTATTCGCTGCTTCTTTTCTTTTTGCACAGTGATCTTGTCTTTGTCATTGTCTTTAGTTTTCGATACTAGTATCCTGCCATTCTTTTACCTCTATCTTAGTCTATAGGAATTCCTCTTCCAACTGATTTATAATAGTCGTTATTTACTAGGTCAAGTATTGCTTGAATCGTACTTTCTATATTGTCCTCTCAATTCTTTGGCGGTTTGGCCATGTATCATCATTCATGATTTTACTTTTCTTGTTTTGTTAGAGATCTTTTATTTGTTTTAGATCTTGGTTGATATTTTGTGGCTAACATTCATATTTCCTTGACAAAGAGTTTAGTTTTAACCTATTTAGCCATGTATATAGCTAAACAAGGATGTCTAGAGTGATGAGTGACCAGACTAGAGGGCATACAAATAATGTGAATGCATCAACAATAAAAGATGTTACACGGACTCGAGTATGAGGTGCCAGGTGCGAGTGTGTCTCCACTGCCCACGTATCAAATTGACCTAATTTCCATGTCATGGACATGGGAATGTGGCAAAACACTCATATTTCTTTCTATGTTTCTCCTGCATTCTATGTAAATGGTATTTACAAGGTGCGACAGGGCATTTCTTCCGTATTTATACAGTTTTATGCATCTTTCTATCGTAATCTTGACTTGATGGAGATGATTCTTAGGTGAATGCCCAGCTAAAATGTTGAACACGTATGCCATATCTTTTGCCCAAAATGGTGAACAGTATGCCATACTGCCATACCGGTACCCAAGTGTTCAGGCACGGGAATTCTACTCATTCTCCATGTAACGTTGCTATTAGTTGTGCCAATTGAAAATGTCAAGATGAGGGACTCATAGAGATATGAGATAGTTTATGGGTTTTGTTGGTGCTGCTACTGGGAGAAGTGATGGTTAAAAAAGAAGATGAATCGAGGTTTCAAAGAAAGCACATGGGACCGTGGACTTCACTGTGAAATTCCACTGAGAGAGCAATGGAAACTTCTTTCTCCTTTCCATAAAGCAACATGGAGTTACAAAGATTCGCTAGGCACCAGTGTCCTTTTTTGTTTTCCATTATTATATGTCAATGTCAATAACAATTGCTTTTTTCATTTTTCAGGACAATTTGTCATTCCCGCTTATATGTCCTGACTGGAATGCAGATGAAGAGATATTACTACTGGAGGTATGCATATATGTTCAAACAGACTCGGTATTGGTAAATTACCTTATCGAAATTTCCATATAGTCTTTGGTAATCTTCATATTATTCATTTGATTGTTAGACAATGTATGTGTCTGGTACCTTGACTCCTTGTCCTAAAAGTTTCTACCCTTCCTCTAGGGTATTGAAATGTATGGATTTGGGAACTGGACTGAAGTTGCAGAGCATGTTGGAACAAAAAGCAAAATGCTATGTATTGACCATTATAATGCAATATATATGAACTCGCCCTGCTTTCCTCTTCCGGTATGACAAGAATTATCTATTTATCTCGCTTCTTTGAAATGATTCAAGCTGAATCTTAATATTTCTGTTATAATTTTCATGCTGTGTCTTCTAGGACATGTCTCATGTTATGGGAAAGAACAGAGAAGAACTCCTTGCTATGGCCAAAGAGCATGGTGAAGTAAGGAAAGGTTAGCTTTCTAATTTTCTTTTCTATCTCTATTTTCTTGTGCTCTTTTAAATTTAACTGCCTTGCATAGTTTATGACAAAAGGAGATTGAATTCCTAGTACCTTTTTCTTGCGCTTATTTTAGTAGATGTTGCACTTGTAATCCCCCATGTACACCTTATGTATAACTGATCCCTGTAATTTACCAGTTTGAATGGGTTGTTTCACTCAATATATATGTACAGGCTGTTCGCTTGTTGCTAATCAATTCGTAGCCCTTCATTGGTTTTTGTTGAGTGCTAGATAATATTGAGAGCATTAGATAACTGAAAGTACCAACGACTCTTCTTTCCATGTGTGGGGTCATGCAATGCGTCTTTTGGCTTTTGTATAAGACTGATATTAGGCATTTTCGCCGTTTTGGTGTGTCCTCAGGAATTCCGATGCTTGGGGAACTTACTGTGAAAGAAGAGCCTCCACTATCTGCGACTGCAAGAGTCAAGTATACCTAACTTAAACTATGTCTCCTTTTTCCTTTCAAAAAACTGTCCCTTTTTACAAGCAGCTTACTAATTTTTTACCCTTATCTCCTTTTGCATTGGATAGGGTTGAAGATCAAAGAAAAGAAGGTTCAGCTAGTCGACCCTCTTCCAGCTTAACTTCAGGTATGTCGAACCGAAATCTGGGATTGGGGACATATTGGTAACTCGTCTGTTTGGCTCTCTAGTAGATTTATATGAAGTTTGAAGTGATTCATATTGGTTGATTAACTTATTCTCGTTTAAAAATCAGAGGTAGGAACTGGTACGGGTGTTAGCAATGGTACAGCTAAGGATGCTTATGATGGGGTCAAAATGGAAGGTATAATAGCCTATCCTGATTCATGTTGCACATTCTGTGGTACTCTTTCTAGCAGTCATTGTGTTAGGACACAAATTATTCGGGCTGGCATCCAACACGTTATAATGCGCTTTTTTTTTTATTGAGGAACCTGTTTGCCCTGGCACCTAGATGACCAGTCTTAGTTTCAATTTTCTGACCTAAAAGGTCTTAGTTTCTACTTCATTGGGTGTAATTTTCATTTGAGTGGATGTTAGAAATGAATCTTCTCCAATAACCTATGCAACATGAAACACTATGCTGATGTTATAATGACTTGAGAAATGTATTTATTCCATTTTCCATTTGAGGGGCAAAAAAATTGTATTCTCTCTCTTTTGCAAGATATATGCATGATTCATTTCCTTGTACGGTGTTTGTAGATTCTCATGAGGACAGGAGCATTGGAGAGAAGAAACCTAGGATTTCTGGCGATGAGGGCCCTTCTATGGCAGAGTTGAGTGGATATAATGCCAAGAGGCAAGAGTTTGAAGTTGAATACGATAATGATGCTGAGCAGCTATTAGCAGACATGGAATTCAAAGAGATGGACACGGAGGCTGAACGTGAACTAAAACTGCGGGTATTGCGCATTTACTCAAAGAGGTATAGTACCACCTTTTCTCCTTTGTTACTTTTGGGGGCAGACAAAAGTATGATTATGTGTGTGCACTGCATTTCATTTATAGCTTGAAAGTATATGCTGCATGCAACAAACCAGGACGTGTCCAAGGCCAAGAAATGGTACGAGATGCAATAAAGCTATTTTGTACGTCGTCAATAAAAGAACTTTGTTAATTACCGTGTTCTCCCATCAGTAGTGCCTGCCAACCTCGTCCTTGACAAATACTGTATCGGTCCCTTTTTCCTTTTACATTCTGAAACAACCTCCTTTCTGAGTGCCTCTAATTACCTAATTATGTTTATAAGCATGTATTAATAATGCTTATGAATGTGATGTGCTGGTGCCACATGTCTCCTAGAAACATCCGGGATAATGTAGTGGTGAACTTGTGGAAGGATTTTGGTTCTTGTGCTTAGTTCTTTTTCTTGCCTATGATCCATTTTTGGCAGGCTTGATGAAAGGAAGCGGAGGAAGGATTTTATACTAGAAAGAAATCTACTTTACCCTAATCCTTTTGAAAAGAACCTCTCAGCTGAAGAGAGGGAAATATGTCAGCGTTACAGGGTGTTCATGCGATTCCATTCAAAAGAAGAGCACGAGGAACTGCTTAAGAGCGTTATCGAGGAGCACCAGATTTTGAAAAGAATACAGGATCTTCAGGTTTGATGCATGCCCAACTCTTAAACTCAGTTTACTTGAATATTTAACCAGAATTTAGATATGATGCACACTTGTAAAGACAGATGTATGTCATCTTTCTTGTGTATTGTATAATGAGTCTCTAAAAAGCTCAAAATAGAGGTTTGGCACATTCTTCTGTCAGTCTTTGCTACGAGTGTAGTCTCGGTTTGATTGACTTCTTTTGTAGTTGTAGTGAGCTAAGTAATGCACTCTCTAATGGAAGAAAGCCTCCTCTATTCAGCAGGGGAGGGATAAAGAAGGCCATCCCAGAATTATATGCTGTTTTCCATTAACTAGCGTAAAGTTCTGACTTTTTTCCTTAAATGCACGTCAACCGAGCACATATACAGATTAGGATGCTGCTCATGCACTAGGCACCCAACTAATCGGTCTAAGATAATTAGAACTTGGAAGGGAGGTTGGTTGTTGGAGCAGTCAGGATGTCTTGCAGCGTAACTTATTCTCTCAAAAATTGTCTGAGCTGAATTTTGAAGTACTTCCAGTTAATGTTGTCTTAGTTATGCTTCCTATGTTGCTGAAGGATAAGATGTTGGGATCCCACATAAAATGTTGAACGACCACTTATTCATGTTTTGACAAAGCCTTCCTTTTGCTGGCCTCTCTTTTTTCGATTATTGCTAGTTCTCAACCGCTTTGCAATATGGGATGAGCCTGAAGACAAATTACTGGTGGCAGAAATAGACAAGATAGTATGCACTTATGTAGTTTTTAATGTTGCTTGTTTAGTGGGTCACTACTCAGAAGCCAGGAAAATGCATTATTTCAATCACTGTTGGCAAAACAGCTCAACTCAACGTATTGAATGCAAATCTTTGGTTCATCTACATGGATCAAGTTGCACATCGCGTGTCAACAACAATAACTTTCTAAATGCTATCATGGATTCATGTGTTCTCTACTACCTTAACGTACGCCAGTTTTGGTAGTAGTTATTAATAAAAACCTTGCTGTGGAGAGGATTAGCTTTTGTGATTGGACAATTGGGAAGATATTATATGGCAAGAATATAGGAGCATAACTTCTTTTTGAGCTACTTATGAATCAGCATCATCCCAGGTCTATAATTGGAAATTGGAGTGCAAGCTAATTGCTTGGCTTCATACCACACCCATAATGTCACGTCTTTTAGATATATACCTTCTCCCCTGCATTTGTGATAGATTATGCATGTTTATAAATCCACACTTCATATCACAAAAGTCTGGGCAGGAGGCTCGAGCTGCCGGCTGCCACACATCTGCTCAGGCTGAAAGATATATTGGTCAGAAGAGGAAGAATGAAGCGGAAGAGAGCATTCGTAGGTTGAGAAGGGTGAATCATCTTAAAGGAGAGCCTGATAGCAGCCCGCAGGGAAATGCACTGGAATCTTCAGTATTAGATTCCATTGGTAAGGACTCTACAACTGCAGGACATGCTATTCCAAACTCCTTGGATTGTTGGGACATCTCTGCATTTCCGGGGGCTGACCTGCTTTCTGAAACTGTAAGAACACTTTTCCCAAATCCTACTACTAACAGCGTATCATAAATAGGTGCGTCTTTGTTTTGAATTCGAGCATGTGATCCAGAACCCTACAACTACAAGCATGTCATGATTGATTAGGATTAGACTGTCTACTTTTAAGGCCCTGTTTGGTGCCCTGTTTGGTTGTCCGGATTAAAAGCATTGGGTTGATCTATATTTCCAAGGGGACCACATATCCTGCGTTGGTTGGAACTTCTATTGTCAGGATTAAATAGCCGCCAAATATGAAATTGCACGAAAGATGGGGACATACTACCACGGTGGATGTGTAGCATTAATCTCCTCAGTATTAGTCCTATCTCCAATGGGAAAACCATCCTATGGCTTTATATCTTTCACTAGAGGTCTGGTCAAAGAAACAGAGCCTGAAGATTTTAGTTTCGAGTTGCGATTAAGGAAATTGTGTGATCCTTGTTTATGGATTGGTGGGTATAACTTATAAGTTCGGATGATATTTTTACGTGCAGGAGAAACGGCTTTGTGGCGAGATCAAGATCCTACCTTCACACTACCTCAACATGTTGCAGACCTTGTCAATGGAGATGTTAAATGGCAGCATTACTAAGAAATCGGATGCCCATGGCCTGTTCAAGGTTGATCCAATCAAGGTGGATAGAGTTTACGACATGGCTGTGCACAAGGGTATTGGTCAATTGTGAACATGCTTTGCAACCGACATGACATAGGAAAAGCTCATGAAGAATGGGGTTCTTGGAATAGAAGTCTATTGGTTAGCATGTACTGGAAGTATTACAATTCCGGCTATTTATGAAACGCTACATCCTCAACTTCGCAGAAGGTGAAGTGTTTACCTGTGTACATACCAGATCATTCAGTTCCAACTATGGGATCCTAAAATAATTTGTAGGAGTACAAAAGTTAATTAGAATGTGAATTTTCAACTTGAGGATAAGATGATTGGAAGAATTCCGACAGTTGCAATCACTAGGAAAAGGAAAATGTGTTGTATTAAATAAGTAAATTACATTCGAATTTTGAGATTCCCATTAGAGTGCCAATGCGAGTGTTGAATCGGATTCATCTAAATGGTTGTTGTTATCCAATACTAGTGTCTTGTATTGTCCTTGTTAGCTAGGTCTTTTTTTGCTGCATTTTGAGCTTAACGTCTTTATTATAGAAGGCTCATCTTGTATGAGTGAGTCTGCTTGGTCGCCGTAGGTTTTCATTGCTAATTTCTTGTGAATTCCCTCTTTGTGGTTTATTGCCACTTCTGGGTATGATTTCACAAGGATACAAAATGCCATCTTGCACTTCTGGAAAGCAGATGTTACTTAAACTGTACTCTGGTAACAAAAACCCTAGGTTATGAGTGTCTAAGAAAGAGTTATTTAGGATTACAAGTTTGTATGCACAAGTTTGTGTGCCACAAAAATTGAACAGTGTTCAGAATCGTCCGATCCAAGTTGACACAGAACCATGAGGGGTTCATACACTCCTGACACTTCTATTTTCTACGATGTACACACGAATGTGAGAGAGTGGCGTTAATAAATTGGAGGCGGGGAGCCTGTTGGCCCATTGGGACACATGGGTGTTGTCCATTCAAAATTACGTCGTTTTGGATCAAGAAATTACTCCCCCTTGGTCCTTGTTTGGTGCCCAATAAATAGGCAAGAGAACATAAAATCAAACATCGGATTGAGCTAATCTTTTATAAGAATTCATAAAAAAAATATTTTAACTATAATGAGCGGTTTGAATCATCTTTGTGGAGCTATTCAAAAGTCAATAAATTATTAATTTTAAAGTAAGTGTTTGACCCCTACGAATTCTGGAAAATCTTTTATTGATATTGGATTGAACTAATTTCTTGTACGAATCAATAAAAAATATTTTAAAAATAATGAACAGTTCGAATCATCTTTGTGGGATTCAAAATGGGCTCCAAAAAAAAAAATCAATAAATCATTAATCTAGAGTAGTCAAACACTCTAATTTTAGATTAATCAAATTAACAAGTTGCGTGAATAATTCTATTTCCCCAAGTTAGCATCCAGGCAATGAAAACATTTATCGTAATAAGAAAGTACTATTTTCTTCTCCCAGAATAATGTAATGTACAAATTGCGTGAATAAACTGTTATTATCACGCAATTAACAATTACACCACCTTAGTCAAAAAATCAACAATTACACCACCATTTACTACTTTATCAAAAACAAAAATATTAGAATACACGACATTCAGACCATGAAAATATCCATAAATGAAAACGAACGGTTGTGAATCTGGACCATTCGTTTCTTTTCATTGATATTTTTAATGATCCGAGTGTCTTGTGTAAGTGTTGTACTACTACTCCTCAGCCTTCTCAAAAGAAAAGAAGAAAAAGATGAGTGATTTTGGCACTCCCCTTTTTACTAACCACACTTCCTTTTTTGTTTTTAGTGTGTGAAGTTACATTTACACTTTTCCATATTTCCTTTTTCTTCTTATCAAAATGAAATGATTTTTTCACAAAATTGAAAGATACTTTGGTAATTTTTACGAACTAGAAATAAAGGCCTCGTTTGATAACAGTGGTAGATGGATGAGATTCGTAAGTAGATGAGATTAGGATTGTGATTGATAATGAGAAGAGATTGGTAATGAGATATCTATCTCTCTCCACTTATTACCCCTACTATTTTTCAAAAAAAATTCAAACACCAATCCAAACATAGCATTTAATTTTTTCAATTTTTTCCGAATTTTTTTTTAATAAAAAGGGAGTCACAAAACATTTTAAAGATTTATTAAATACCTTTTATCCCATATTTACTAAAATCAACATTTTTTTGTCCATTAAATAACTAAAAAGAGGGCAATTAAGTCATTTGACACCTTATCCCATCATATCAACCTTCCAAATTCCTCTTTCCAAAAAATCAACCAAACACCTCATGACAAATACATCATTCTTAAGAGGTGAGACCACCCTTTTTAACATATCACCTCGCGTTACATATCCAATTTCAAATCTCTTCTCATTCTATATCCTTCCAAAACAAATCTTTCATCCTCCAAACGGTCGGTTAGGAGTAATACACACATGCTCAACGACCCTCCATAGAAAGGACAAAACCCTAGACCGAGAGAGAGAGAGAGAGAGAGAGAGCAGTGTCTGCATCATCGAAAGTAGAAGAGGACAGAACAGAAACAGATTCGCTGTGCAAATCCAACAACCAAAACAAAGTGACAAAAAAAAAGAACACAACATTTCTGGTCAAAACAAGGTCATAAGTCAACCACCCTATCCCCCAACCCTAAAAAAGCAGTACCCAAAACAGCGCATCACCATTAAATAATCACGTACACATCTACTCTATCAATACAGAAAAATATTTTGTCAAGTATTTTCAAAAATAGGACTGTCTTACTTAACCAATAAAGTACACAGTTCAGTCGAGGGGTCAGCCTCTCCTAAACGGAGAAGTAATTAAAAGTAAGCTAGCTTTCTGTCAATCTCAGATGGAGAGAGAGAGAGAGAGAGAGAGAGAGATGGAATAAAAACCCATTCCCCCTTCTCACTTCTCAGTTTAAAAACGTACAACTAGTCTACTACTATGGTATCGTATCACATGGGACTAATGGGAGTACTTCTACTGTTCCTATCGTACCCTACCTGGAATTAATGACAACATTTTGGACTTTACATACAAAAATGGAGAGGACTTGCATACAAAACAATTCCTTTTCGATTCGGATCTCAAAACTCCGGCGCACGATTTTCGATTGATTTTTCCTACCTATTTATCTCTTCACTTATTATCCTGAAAATCTCTCTCAGAACTGAAACCGAACATATTAGTACTCATTTCCCAACTCATTTACCACATGCCTTTTCATTAAAAAAAGAAAGAAAAAAAACTCAGTTTCATAGATGACTAGAAAAAAAGGAAAAAAAAGACGAAGAATGATTTTTGCACTTTCTTTTTTGATTATAACACTAATTTTCTTGTCTTTCAGTAGAAAAAAATGCACATAAAAAGTTTACTAGAAGACGAAAAATTGAGTGTTATAATAAAAAAAAAGAGTGAAAATCATTTCTCACAAAGAGGGCTCGTCAAGACCAAACACGAGCACCTATGTTGGTCCACTATTTTTATCTTGGAATGTTTCAAATTGTTATTCTCTCTTGGAAAAGTCAACTTAAAATTGGTAAGTTCCAAAAAATTGTCCTCTTAAACTCTCTATCATTCAATTGCAAATAAGTTAAAGGAAGAGATAATTTTAGAAAATGACACGCTGAGATTAGATGCTACAATTACAATCATTACATTTACACCTTTTAAAAGTTGAAATGGAGGGAGTGCCACATACTGTACTTGGTACAAAATTTTTGTTTGGACGAATCAGTCAAGTGCCTTATTTTGTTCTTATTTAAATTTTTTACGCATTTGTTAATTTATTATTAATTTTTGGGGAGTTATTATATCGTCATAACAAGAAAAATCTATAAAGTAAAAAATTATGATCGAAATCAAATTTTTATGAATAAAGAAAATAAGCTAATAAATCAATTTTTTAAATAAAGACGAAAATAAGTCAATTTTTTCGTCTTTATTCAAAAAAATTTGATTTTGATCATGATTTTTTACTTTTTAGATTCCTCTAGTTATGACGATGCAATAATCTCCCAAAAATTAACAACAAACTAACAAATACGAAAAAATCTGAATAAGGACAAAAAAATAAGCCACTTGGCTTATTTGTCTAAAGTGTCACGAGAACTAGTACCAAGATATTAATTGAATGAAAAATCCTACCGACGTACGAAGTAACACAAATTAATTCAAATACAGATTCTGTCACTTGAACTAATACATCAAACAATTTTCGACACATTTTTGATTTGTGCCCAAATTGAATACAATCTTCCGTTAGTGCCCTCTATACCATGATATCCTCTCTCTCTCTCCAAAAAAATATGCCCTAACCTTCAATATAGCCTGAAAATAACAGCTACACCTATATTATTGTGCTCCAAAGTCCCATAGATGCATAGACATATCACTGCTACATGCTACCACATACCTCTCATCGGCTGCCACCGCGGTCACCTCCCCTACTCTCTCTCTAAAACTATACAAATACTCCCCGTGCTCCACCTCCCAAACCCTAAATAGGTCCCCGACGCACATTATCGCGTAACCCAAATTCATGCACCCCAAAACAGCCCTTTGCGTCGCGCCCCTCACCTGGAACCAGCATATCTCCTCCAACGTGCCCACCCGGCGCACGGTAGCGCGGCCCCGGGCGTCGACAGCGACGAACGCGGAGTCGCTGGCGTCAACGGACCCGACAATGAGCCCCCGGCGGAATTCCTCGTCGCCGAGGATAATGCCGTGGTTGGTCAGGTCGAGGACGATGACCCGGAGGCTCGTGCACGCGACGGCTGAGTCGTGCGTGGGGACCCTGACTCGGGCGATGATATCGGTTAGGTCGGTGAGGAGGTGCCAACCCGTTACGGCTTCTGGGTCCGTGAGTGTGCCCCCGACGAACACGAGCTCTTCGGTGAGTCCGTTCCACACGTGGAAGGCACGGCCTGGTACCCCTGCGCAAGAAAGGCAAAAACACCATTTACATACTTGGTAGTACCACAATTTTTTGGAAGTACCAAAAAAAAATTGTTAAAACTTTGACCGATAAGAGTATTTCAACGAATCTTAACCAATGATAGCTAAGATGGACGATCCGAATCTACCCTACAAAGTGCACTACAAGGAGTCAAGGAGCACCCTAAAGCATCCCCGAATCCCACCACAGTAGTGCCATTATTAGTACCACAATTTTTTGGAAGTCAAAAACAGGAAAATATCCTAACTTATTGTACAAATTTTGAAACAATAACTAAAAACAAACATTGTATTGTCAAATAACTTAAAATATTCTCTGAATTGTTTCTAAATCCAGTCATTTTTTTGAGCGTTTCTTTGAATCATCGAGAATAGAATAAATTTGAAAATCAAAAATATTTTGATCAAAAGTTTAAAAGACAAAATGTGAAAATAAAATAAAAGAAGTTCAAACTCCACCTTAATTTACTTTCTCATGCATGACGTAGTCAACGATACATAAATTTCAAAGCATTATTCCACCTTAATTTACTTTGCTCATGCATGAAGTCGTCGTCGTCGTCATCAAAGACATAACAAAATTTCATAAAACTATATTCAAGACAATACTTAGGAAAATATGTTAAATGAGTGAAAGATGTATTGATATTTGTATATAGCAGCCAATGTTCAAATGTGCATTGAAATTCTTACTCTTTTTTAAAAATTTGGAGTATTACCGTAACAGGATGGATGAAAATGTGAACAGTGACCCTATTATACAACGAGAAAAGTGCAAATTGTAGCAAAATATTTTTCTATTAAACAAATTCCAACGCTAATCCATTAAATGAAATTTCATATTTTTTGGCTCCATTTGACATTGTTAGGACCTATATTTACAATGTCAAATATACCATTTTCTCATTCGATCTCCTCCATCTAACAAGTCGACATACAATTTGGGCCGCACTTTTAACACTTTTTGTCGTGTAACAAAATTTATTTTTAAGAATTCAAATGTGGATGCTCTAATGGAGAGTAGAAAAATTATGGATAGTATAGAATTATGTTTGGCACCTGCGTATAGGCCGACCCACCACCGGCTACAGCCGCTGAAGTCGACCAAGGCACCGTCATTCACCACCGCACCCAAGTGTGCCCTCCGCACCGGTGCCGCGCCGTTAACCATTGCCACGTGGATATCCCCATCGTGAGAAGCAAATATTACCTGCGTGTCGGACAAAATAATCCCAGACACGGCCCGTGAAAACATTCCAAGGAGGTTGCGGTGTGGCGGCCGCAAGGTCAACAGGTGAGTCCTGGAAGGGAGGTGGAACAGGCGGACGGAGCCGTCAGAGAATCCGGCGGCGAGGTGGTGGTCGGAGAGGGCGAGGCGGTGGCACGAGAGGACGTTGTCTTCATTGCCGTCGCCGTCGTTTCCGTCGTCGTCCGGGGGGATAAAAGGGAGGGCTGTGTAGACGTACCGCCGGGTGCGGAAGTTGCGGGCGGTGCGGTGGCGGAAGATGAACTCGTCGCGCCACATCAGGTTGTGAGGGAGGCGGAGGCGGCGGTTCCAGATGCGGCGCGTGAGTTCCCGCCATAGGGGGTCGGATCGCGATACGGCTTGCCACCTGGAACAAACCTGAAACGACAAATGGTAGCATGTTTAGCTCTTTTTTCACGTTGCATGTTTAACTGAGAAGGAGCAGATATCGAAATCTGTACATAAACTTTAACCAGGGGAGAAACTCACCCGAAAACCCTAACCAAAGAATGTGAGGCGGAGAGGAAAAGGGGCAACCAAACAAAAACCAAGGACAATGGGAAAAAGTCATTGGGATACAGGAATATGCATGGTTCGGATTGGTCTGATTTCGTATGAATCTAAGAATCGAATCGTTACTTGGAGTTCCCAGAAATTGAGGTCCATGTCCAGATCAAAAGTCTTACGGATTAACAAAACCAATATTTACTTGAGGTTCCCAGAAATGGAGGTCCGTGTCTAGATCAAAAGTCTTGCCGATTAACAAAACCAATCTGCAAACCACGGTTCCGTGCATAATTCCATCCGCTATGCAAATAATATCCTATTCCACACATCTCGTTCAGTTCTGTTTTAGGTCAATTTTCAACCTACCACCATATATTCACTGTTGAAAACTACTGGAATCCTAGCACATAAAATACACAAGGTTCTACCTGAACTTAGGTGGTGTTCGCTTTAGTTTTTTGCCAGTCTTTTGAGCTGTCTCTATTCAAAAAAAAAAAAAAAAACATTTCAAGTTTGTCAGTTTGGTATCAAACTTTTGTGAATTATTGATTAATTTATCTCGTCGAAATAAATCGGAAATGTAAAAAACTACATATAACTTTCCCCCACATTTTTAAAAATATCCAAGATAAAACATCTCTGATTGAAATGAATTAATAATCTACAAAAGTTTAGCACAAAACTAATAAAACACAAAATAAATGAATAATACTCCATTCGTCCCAATTTAAATACTCCATAGTTCATACGAGAGACCGTGTCACTTTGACCTCGAAAAATAAAATACTTTCTGAATTACTTTGTTAACCGGAGTAGGAGTATGATAATGAAGAATGATCAAACTTCACAACACCATGAGAAATTATTCAATGCTCTTGGAGCACCGTAACGTGATGGCCCAATACACTAAATAATTACTCCACCCCAGCGAAAGTAAAAAAGTCTACGCCCACCCCTCTGCTCAACTTTTATTGCTCCCCCCATTTTGGATGGTTCGGATTTTTAAAAAAATTTCCAGAAAAGAGTACCATTGATTGGCGGGACAGACGGCAAAATATTGAGCGGTGAAACAGAGTGGTGATAGTAAGCACTGCTCCTTAACGAAATAGTACAGAGACAAGTTGACGTGAATCCATGCATGCGTGATGAACCCTTTTTCATTTTTTTGTTTTTTTTGGTCAAACGGAATTTGAACCCTTTTTCATTTATGAAACTTCGGGAGACGAAACTCGTGCCTGCAGCCAAACAGGCTGGCCTGGCAGGCAGGCAGGCAGACATATCATTCCAGGGAAGAGAGAAAAAAGGCAAAAGCAAAGTACTATAGTAAATATAACTCCCACAGAGATACACAGATTTAACTAACGTATCATAACTGAGATTTCTAAAGTGACCGGAGGATGCTTCAGTTACTTCCAATGCTCTAAGGATTTCACAGGGGCCTTTTAATTTTGACCTGAGCATATCATTCTTTGGTGGAGTATAGTGTATTTGATTTTGATCTGTGTCCAATCGAACAGTTCATTATTCCTGTCATCCTGTGCCGACCTTTCTCACATGCCAGTTTTGCTGTCACATTGCTTGCCCTCCTTCAACTCGTGGGGCATGTGTCCCTTCAACTCGTGCCCTCGTGGGGCATGTGTTCGGTTGCACACGGAAGTACTTAGGCTCATTTTGTAATTCTTTTTTTACAAGATAGATCATTCTTTTGTAATACATTATTTTTTATTCAAAAAGTACACACGGAAGTACTTAGGCTCATTTTGTAATTCTTTTTTTACAAGATAGATCATTCTTTTGTAATACATTATTTTTTATTCAAAAAGTAAGTACTACTATTTTCCCTGGCAGAATGGGGCCTTGGGCCGGATTGAACAGTGGCGGAGTATTTGTTCATTCAGGTGCGTTTTCGCTTAACTAAACGAACTAAAGTCCATGCTTTTATAGATTTTTGTGTAATAGCCGATCCTTGGCAAATAGTCCCACATCGAGACTTTGGAAAAAGTTATAGTTATATATATATATATATATATGGAAATTTGATCAGCTACTGTATAACTCGAGATTAACCTTTTAAACCGCGTGGTCAGACGAATGATTAGCAGTTTAGCTGAGGCAAGTCGTTACAGTTAGGCTAGTCATTTTCTTCACATATGTCAACTAAAATGCTCTCCGTCCAAAAAAGTTCGACACTTTCACTACTCTGGTCCTAAGAAGAAATTATCTAGTATGTCTTTTAATCTATAATGTTTTTTATATGCAATATGAATTTGATTTGATATATTTCAATTAGTTTTATTAAACAAAGTTTAACTAATCGCATAAAACATAATGAATTGAAAGATATAGGCAAAAAATGGCAACGCAATTTCGTAAGTGTAACATTATGCAACGGAAAAAAAGTCTCCATTTAGCGGAAGCAACTTGACTATTGTCGTAAATATACAATGCATTTACTTTAGCGAAAGCGCACCCTTAGTATCCCATGAAGGGTATTAACTTATACCAAGAGTCAGTACTAGCTAGTCTCACTTCCATTTTTTTTTTTGGTTTAGGGTCTCACTTTCGTTGTTTGGTTTGTTGAGAAAGATAAGTGAAAAATTGACAAAAATACCTAAAATCTTCTCTTATTTACCCTTAACTTTCCCTCTAATTATTCTCCTCATTCTTTTTCCTTCCTTTCCCATTTCCTCCCTAAGTTTCTAATTATTCTCTTCATTCTTTTTCCTTCCTTTCCCATTTCCTCCCTAAGTTTCAAAAAGGGCCTATGGGATTTTACCCCACCTAGCTGGAACGGGGGATAATGCGGCTTGGATGGTACATAGCACGATGTCATGCACCACCCGCACAACACTCTCTCCCGTTCCGTCATTTGCATCTCTCTCCCACCAAAAGTCACTACATATATAATCAATTAGGAGGTGAGATTCTAACACAAGGAATTCTTGATATAGTACTAATTACTAAATCATTTAAAAATTAAGCAATTCAAGAAAGTACTAATAGAAACTCTCTAATCACAGCAGGCTCACAACATCAAGAAGAAAACAAATTGGAATCTTTTAGAGGGACTAGAATATATTGAAATAGGGCACAACAAACGTAGGTATGGGGTCCGAGCACTGCAATAAGGGCAATAATATATTCTTATCACTAGAATATATTGAAATCGGTTATGGACAGTGGACAACTGCATTGGGTTCTCTAGGAGGAAAGGCTTCGAGATCGAGCTTCTAAACATGGCTTCATTCGTTTGGTCGTAAAATATTTTTAAATGAAATATTTCAAATTTTTTTGGTGTTTCATTGTATAAATTTCAGGAAAAAAAAATCCTTGATTGCATAAATTTTAGGAAAAACATGTAAGATTTTTCTGAATTTTATACAATCAAGCACTGAAAAATGCCAACCTGAAGCAAATTAATTTGTGCCCTATCCTAATTTTAGTTTATTTATACAAGCACACGTACATCTATTTTCACCGGATTCGTATACATCTATATCTACCCTATACACATCTATTCCTATCGGAACCACAATAGTATTTTCTCAAAATCCTATTAGTTTTGGGGAATTTTTTTCCAGTCAAAACTTTGATTAACACAGTTTTTCCTAGTAATTCTTGAAACATAACTTATGTTGAACCAAATGAAGACAAAAGCTAGAACAAGACATTAACACATAAATGCTAGAACAAGATCCACATCGGAGGGTTTGTCTGACCGTCAGGACCCCAAAGCTAGTCGAGTTGTGCACAAGCTGCCCCGATACTTGGTTATCAAAACATAATCCACGTTGGAGCAAGCTCTGCGAACAAAGTTTGACCATTTTCTACACTCTCTCCTAATCAATTACATGTCCAGAGCAGAGAAGACTGGAATAACTTAGGCCGGAGGTCTCAATCGAGGATTTTTTGAGTAAATAAAACTGTCCCTATTAATGGGGAGACACACGAGATTGCTGAGAAAGTTTCAGCCAGAAAGTAGAGCACTCCTATAGCTTAAAAAGGGCAGAAGCAAAGAAAAGGAAAGGAATTCCAAACCAAGAAAAGGAAAGGAATTCCAAACCAAAAGAACACTTTTCGTTATCGTAAAATGACACACTTAAAAAAGAGGGGTCCAAATATAGACAATTTCCCAAGTTAAAAGGGCTGCCCATGAAGGTATTTCCAAATGAGAGAAAACAGCAAATTTTCCAAAGTAACCTTTGCTATTTTTCAAGTTTTTCACATTTATGGTTAGAGAAAAGATTCTACCAAATACTATATGAATCCCCTTTCAGAGGCAGGCCCTCCTTGAGTACTCAAAAAAACGTAGTCGTAATCATGACACGAGTAACGCCTGAGCTAACCACCACACTTAAGGTATAATTCGTGAGATATCTAGTGAGTTCTAACTTGTTTGATATTATATGTGTATTATCGACTACGTAGTTATCTTCTAAGAGTAAATTCAAATCGTGATTATAAGAAGAGAAATGAGTATGTATATACGTTACGGAGATTCTGGGTATCATTCAATTTCACAGCAAACGTGGCAGGATATCATTGATTCTTATTATATATACACATAATATTTTCAAACATGACAACAATTGCGGCCAACAAAATAATCCATTAATTTTATTACGACTATTTAGGCAGATCCTTGATTAAGCTACATGCTTTGTTTGTATTATGTAATCGTTACTTGATCGGATGTGGACACTCTTTGTGGTTTAGATTTATGAACTTCCGAAGTACCCAAAAAAAATAAAAAAATTAATGGCACGATAAGTGGTTAAAAGTTCTAGAACACCTTCTTAAAAAATAAATATTTATTTCACATTTTTAAACTCAAAAAATAATGTAAATAAAAAATATTTTTTAAATTTTTTTGCACCGTATAAAAGATCTCGATAAGATTTATCAAACAAAATCCATATTGCTAGGAAAATTATTTATGTAAACACATTATTTTTGAGCTTGAAATTGTCTTATTAAAAAATAAGTACTTAAACAGCGTTCTGGAACGGGGCCTAACCGACTTTCAACATAATGGTCATGGACAAGCAATAAAATTCTAGGTTCGAGAGCTAATCAGCATTGACATCATTCGTACTACCTCCATCCGTATTTGTTTGTCCATTTTGAAAATTCATGTCATTTTTAAATTGTTTATATATTTCAATCTTTAATATTTTTCATCATTTTGAAAACATTGAATAATACAAATAATTAAAATCTATCAAACAAGATTCATATTGCATATTTTTTAAATCTATATTGAAAGATATAGATAATTAAAAAGTGACACAAACTCTAAAAAAAGACCAACAAACAAGAATAGAGGGAGTAGTAAAATTTGAACCCGTACTCACCAACATAACCCATGATGATGATAAAACGTAGTAACCAAGGCCCTAAAAAGGTTAAGAAGCTGAGCCGTCCATTACTCGATTAAAATCTGAGTCGTTCATTGTCGAGATGAACGGCCGAATCAACCGCGCTGAATCGCTTTACTAGGAATATCTCATTGCCCTAAAAAGTCACGCCTTTTATACACATAGCATAGAATATAGTACATACAATTAAAACACTTTTTTATCATTGACAAGTGCACTCGAGTACACCGTTCGAGCCCCGTGAAGGAACGTTTGGGATTCAAAGCTATGACCAGCTTTTAAATCCTTTCTTGACTTATATACTAACACTCTGCTAATCCCGCTAACATATATAACATTGGCAAAATAAAAAAGAAGTGTACTGAAGTAGTACATTTTTCTACACCACCTCACCTGCTAGCTACTACTATAAGCCTATAATTGGGCGATGAGCAATATTTAATTTGTATCAAAACAGAGTGTCTATTAAAATATCGATACTCTTGCACCGAACTAGTAAAGAATTCTTTTTATACTAGTAAAAAACAAATTAAAAGGTCTTTTACAGTATGTTTCAGGCCTAACATCGAAATGGCGGATTTGGTCAAAGATTTAGCCTATCCCCCGGACAATCACATCATCAGTAGTCGTTTCAATCGAAAAAACCACAGAGTCCTTTGCTCTCCACGCCTTCGTTGAACAATTCAAATCACTCACAAAGCTTTAATCAGTAGAGTTTAATTCGAATTAGCACCAAATCGCCATCGCAAATGATATGTCAGACAAAGACAAGAATCTGGTCAACAATCGCGTATAAGACAACGGATACAGTATCCGGGGATGCTGCTAAACAAATTCGCATAACATAATGCTTTTTTACCAAAACTATTATCGACGAGTTTAGCCTTTTCTTAATAGATGCTCTTATCGGTATAATAAAAATGTATCGAATACTCGAGTTTCGTAGAGGGTCGGACTATATAAAACATTAGAGAAACTTTATGTAGCACAATACTCTATAAAACATGCTCATGTGATAGTGCACCGGATGCAACAAATGTATCGAATACTCAAATTTTCATAGAGGGACGGACTATATAAAACAGTAGAGAAACTTTAGGAACGCAACAGCATATATAGCACAATACTCTACGCATGCTCATGTGACTATGTACTGGATGGATTACTAGTTTTCGAGGGGCTTTGAGGTACCGCCTCATCGTAACGTTGTGCAAAATGTTACTTCTTTTTTGTTTTTTTTGATCCACCAAAATGTTAGTTACTCCATATTATGCATTTTATTGCAAAACAATACATATGCATCGAGAGAGAGAGAGAGAGAGAGAGAGAGAGGGAGGGAAAGAGAGACCTGGAAGAGGTTGAAGAGGGCGGCGGCGGCTGCGAGGCGGTTGACGGAACGAGAAGCATCAATGGCGACCTGGACAGCGAGAGCTTCGACGAAAGGCTCCGGCCAAACCCCGTCGCCGGAGCGCCGGCGAGACGACGACGGTCCTTCGAAATCGCCGCCTCTTCCTCTTCCTCTACCTCTTCCTCTCCCTCTCCCTCTCCCCCTCCTACCTCCACTTCCATTTCCACCGTATTGCGACGAGGAGGAAGAAGCCATGGCATATAGCTCAATACCTATATATATATATATATATATCTCTCTCTCTCTCTGCAGACGATGCGGAGCACGTGCGCGAATAACGGCCGGCAATGAGACAAAACGAGAGAACCGAAAATGGGGCCCCAGAGGAACGAGTTTGTTAGAAACGGACACAGGAACGTACAGGTGTGAACAGGTGATTGCGCATCTGTTGGTAACGGTTTTGGGGGGAGGGCGGTTGTTGTGTTTTTTCCCGCGCGGGAGCAGCGGCGGGAGAGCGGCGGAGGAGGAGGAGTAGGAGGAGCGGTGGCGGTGGAGGTGGTTTTCTTCCTGCGTGGTCGCTAGCTTCTTCACCTCCTGATGTCAGTGGAGAGTATAAATATTTTTATTTTTTTCAGCTTTTTCCTCTCAGATTGTACTTATCTACTTCCCTCTGGCAAGGTCTACATAGGACCTAGGAAATAGGGGCTGTTTCGGAACCTGTGATTTAAAAAAAAAAAAAAATTATTTACTACTACTCCATAAAGCTGCATTCCAATAAAGGCTGTTTGCGGATCAAAAAAAAACAAAACAAATAAAGGCTGTTTTATACTCCCTCCGTTCCAAATTGAGAGTCCCTATTGGGAATTCCAACTATTTAAAGGGACATGCAATCATTACACCTATAATACTTATTATTTCCATCATTACCCCTATATTCTATCTACTTTACAACACTTATATTCACCTATAAGGGATATTTTTGAAAAATCACCAAATTTTTCCTTCCATTTTTGGAAAAGGACCATCATTTTGGAACAACTCAAAAAGGAAAGATGGACCTTCAATTTGGAACGGAGGGAGTAATGATCAAAAAATAATATACTCCAGTATTGAATGTTTTTTGGTTTTAGGCTCTGTTTAGAAATCAAGGAAAATAAAAAAATAAAAAAAAATTTCTATTGTTTGGCTGGAAAAGTAAGATAGAAGAAAATAAAATTTTCGAGTTTAGTGAATAGTAAATATTTTTTCCTATTTTCCCTTTTTTTTCTTTTTCTTTTTTCATTTCTTTAAGTTCCAAACGGAGGTTGCCTAAGTTTTTTATTTTTAAAACGGACAAGTTTTTTTTTAAAAATTGTAGGATTTATGTTGAAGTTTTTCGATTAATAATGGAGTGTATTATTATTTTTGAGCTGTGCTATGTGCACAGATTGCTGTGCACAGCAGTTGTGCACAGCAGCCCTTTTCTCCGGCATCAGGCCTAAATTCTAAAGTGATTTTGGGTGTTTTGTTAACGCCTCTAACGATATCGAACGAAGCTCATTTTTTACAGGGATCTTAAACGACATATTTTGAACAAAATGAGCGGCTCCGATCATCTTTGTGCGACCCGATGCCGGAGAAAAGGGCTGCTGTGCACAGTTGCTGTGCACAGCAAGCTGTGCACATAGCTTTTCTGATTATTTTTTTATCAGTGATCAATAAGATATCTTGACCAGTTAGTATAAAAGGTACAAATATTACAATCAAAAGTAAAAATTAAAAAAAATCACAAAAGAAGAAAAAAAAAGAAACAGTTATCTTTATTGTTTTAGTATCTGTCTCATTATAGATCTTTCTGGTTTGGATTTTGAAGAATATTTTTGGAATAATGTAAGTCACTCTCTCCTTTTGTGCCCACTAGGACCATCACAAGCTCTTCCCTTTTTGTGAAGTGTATACTATAATTTTTAATTATATTAGATATAATTTTTAATTCCTAAAATTTCATTAATAATTAAGGTTTTTTATTACACAAGTTCACTATTTCAAATGCCGAGAGAGATATATTCACGTATAGTTATATATATAATTGTATCTATATAGTTATATATATTTACATACACACAACGAGAGAGAGAGAGAGAGAGATGAAAGACTTACAAGGTTGTCGAGAGAGGATAATGTCGGTGTGTTTCTGGTGTTGATTGGTGGGGAAAAAGAAAAATACTTCCTAATTGCAATTTTTTAACTCATATATTTTAAGTAATATCATATTTACCCTCGCGCGTATCTGAAACATATCCGAGCGTATCCAAAACGTATTTGGAGTGTATCCGAGAGTATCTGTGCGTATTTGAAACGTATCGGAATACCCACAAAAATTCTAAAAGCAGGATACTTTCAAAAGCATATTATATACATATCCGGAGAGCATTAATCAGAGTATCGGTATTCGATACGGATCAGATACGATACGTGATACGGAGGTCAAAATAGGGGATCGGGAGACCCTGCCAAGCAGGGGTGCTTGGCAGGGGTGCCGAGCGCATCTCGGCCGTCCAAAAGTGTTTGCTTGGCAGGGGTGCCGAGCGCATCTCGATCGTCCAAAAGTGTTTTAGATGGTCGGGATGTAAATGTACCAAACGGATTTAAAAACAAAAGAAAAGAAAAAGGAAAAAAATGTTTCGATCCGAGCCGTTGATTCCGAGATGAACGGTCAAATTGGCCACTCGGCAGGGTCCCCGGATCCCAAAATAGGATATCCGTGCTTCATAGCTTTATACCATATAAGGATTTTACTCAAATTTGAGTAAGTACAGGTAACGGTTGAAGAATTAATGTTCGAATTAAATACATCCTATCGGGTTCCAATAAACAAAAAATTCACAAAAGAAAGAATTTTAGAGGACCCAATGGAGAGCTGATTTCCATATAAGTACCTACCTCTGGGTAGGAAGCGTGAGCTACATATCCCTTGATATATGCCTAGAGAGATATTATATATGATCATCACCCATAGGTGTGATTAATTATTAGCCATGCATAATTTGTTCTCGTGCTTATCAAAAATAATGTTACAAAATGATGCATGTGAGATCGATATTATCATTTGGATACTTAACTCTACTACAGTAGTAATAATGATCGATTCCCCCGGAAATTATAATTGTAAGGAAGATTTATAAGAAATCACCTAAGAAAAAATGAGTTTGGACCCATTCCGGATCCCACAAAAATCTAGAAAAATATTTATAAATTTTTTAATATTATTTTATGGGGACATTGGTAAGTATTATTTTTGGATTCCTCTACGAATCCAAAAGTAATACTTATCGATATTTGTTGGAGCAAATTTTTTACAGGACCCTATAAAATAATATTTTAAAATTTATGAATATTTTTTAAAATTTTTGTGAGACTTAGAACGGGCCCAAAAACTTTTTTTTTCTTGTAGTTCCCTGCAAAATCTTATTTACAAATAGCAGGGCCCCTCAGTGCTCGACAATTAGGGTTTTGGAATTTTCCATAAACTTGCACATGGAGTCATGGAGATTTCTCTCTCCACACTAAAATGGGAAATAATACTGTATTGGATAAGGTTTTTAATTAACTCAACAGACAGGGGTGCATTATGTAACATGCATTCATAATTGAGAGAAACTCTTTTACGGCACCAACCAATCGCGATCGTTCAAAAGTGTTATGAACGGTCCTGAATTTTAAACGAATTTTTCCAGAAAGAAGTTTGACTTTTTTTTGAAAAAGTTTCATGAACATCTGGATTGTCCAAAATACTTTCGGACGATCGCGATTGACACTGTAAACAACTATTCACGGATCCGCCATTAAAAAGATTTTCTTCATAATTACGTAGCAAACAATGGCCGAGACAGGATCTTGGAAGTGGCAGGCAAAAACAATTTGTATTTCCCACTGTTTCATATTGTTTGTCCGTATTCCATTTTGAACTGTCCGAAAATACTTGTTCTTTTTGAAAAAATCAAACTAAAAAGTATGTAAATATCCATAAAATACACTTTATAAACGATTTATTTTATTAAAGTATCATTATGACATATAGTTATTAAAATTGGCGGGTGATTGCAAAACTAAACAAAATGCACTTCATAAACGATTTGTTTGGTTTTGTAGATGACCTATGCCACCGGCACCTTAAAGGCTCCGCCTCTGATAGCAAAACTACCCAATCGAGTCACAAGACATGACAACAAAGAGTGCCGAGGAAAATATTGACAGAGAGAGAGCGCGCGTAATTGTGGATCCTTTGCTACAAATTAATTGGGAACAAAATCGCTTTAATAAAAGAGTTTTTGGCAGACAATTATTATATGGAGATGGTTTTCAAAAAGTTTGTCAAGTGGGAAGTGAGATGTAATAAGTGGCTCATGAAGTATAAGTCACGATTTTGAATTCCATGAAACATCTCGACATTTTTCACGAGGCCCCCTCCCATAGTTTTGCACGGTAATTAATAATTATCCGGTATGTGTGAACAGCGTAATTACATGTATTAGTACCAAATGTCAACCTCAACCTCGATTATAAATTCATGTGATGAGAGAGGAGACAATGAGACAAGGTTATATATGGCATGGATGGAGCCACGATTTCGTTAATATGGGGGTCAGATTATGAACAATAAGATTCTGAATCTAATATAGTTTGTTTGGTTTAGATTTTGAGGATATATATATATATATATTTGGATAATCAGTGGAGAGAGATAGAAAAAGAAATGAGATTAATAATTGAAGAAAAATTTTATGGGAGACCATGAGCAAAGAAAGAAATTAGGTTTTGGAACCAAAAACGAATACATTCTTAAGCATTTAAGTGTCTAAATAATACTCAATACAAAATAAAATTCTTAACAAATATAAAACAACTAAAATTAATACGTATTAGAATTTGAAGGAAAAAAAACCCCGAAACAACACGGCGGCCGTGGCTCCTATACGCCCACAAGTAGCTACGTCTCTGATGTAGGGTATACAACCTTAAAAATTGGAGTACCAAATGTCTTTTTGTATTTTGAGACCCAAAAAAAAAAACTCGTAAACCATCACAATATCGTGTAATCTAAAAACCAAGAATTTTATTGGACCAGAAAAATTAATTAAAAAATGCCGTAAGAATTCATAAACACCACAAAATTACTATAATTTTGAGCTGCACGTCTTTTTGGATTTTGGGTCATTTTTCACTATGAAATTCATTAATGACACCACAAAAATTCGTAAATAACACCACAAAAAATTTGAAAAAGTAACCATAAAAATTCACGAACCTCTTTTTTTTTTTTTTTTTTTTGCACGGATAGAAATTCATAAAATAAGCCGCCACAAAATTCATATCTCGAGCACAAAAATTTATAAAATGAGCCACAAAATTTTGAAGGATGTACTGTACACCCAGAAAATGAAAATGAGTCACAAAAATTCGTATAGAAAAGCTAGAAAATTGACCGAAACGGAGTTACTAATATTCATATGAAGATTGTCAAGTTACAACTTACGTGGATAATACTCGTCAGCTAGTGTTAGTGTATATCATGATTAAGGCATGCAAAAAGAATTATAATTAGCCGATCAAAAAAGTACTAAATGTGGTAGATCATGACTTTGTATCACCGACGAAATGGGAAAATACACAATTACACACCTTTTTTTGAAAAATTTCATTAGGCGAAATTGGATGATTGCCCTGGTATTTATACTTTCTTTTTTTAGATTTTCGTATAAAACCACAGTTGGCAGCAGTGATGATTTTTTCTTTTTCTTTTTCTTTTTTTGCCAGCAAAAGAAAAGATGGATAAATTTTTAATTTTGCTAATATTTATGATTTAAAACAACCTAAATTTCTCATAGCCTTCGTTGTGCCTTCACTTCCATGTCTTGTTCCGAACTCGAAAATATGATTCAAACGATTCACACTGTTTAGTGTTAGGTGAGCAACAATTTGTAAAAAAATCAAGTTGATTGGACAAGTTGATTAGAAAGTCAAGTTGAGTTTCTAATATCCGATTGACTTGATTTTTACGAGGCTATTACTTGCATCTTATTTTACAAATAGAATAATTTGGATTATGGTTGCCTGTAGATTGGATTTGGGTGACTCAATTTAATTCCCAATCCGATCCCACTAGTGGTGGATTGTCGTTTCTCCATCCTCCACTCATCCGTGAGTGTTGTTCAATTGGATTAGTTTGGACGGATTTGAGCCTTTATACATATATATATGTAAATACCAAATTTTTTAAAAAGCTAGCCCCCAAAACTTCAAATCCAATCGAATCCAAACAAGTTTAAAAATTCATCCATGCAGAAAAATATTTTAAGTATAAAGTTTAAAGTCCAACCAGCCAATGCAGAAGCTACAGCAGGCCCCTGTGTCCCATGTACGGGCGGCCCTGATGTACACTCGGTGTCGCACAGCACCATCTCCTCTCCCGGTTCTGTTCGGAAAAATGAATGGAAGGGAAATGGGCACAAAGTCAAACAGGAACTTTTTGGGATCACCACACAAGATCGGAGGCTTTGGGCCTATCTGTATGGCCATGCTCATGTCTTTTCAGCTGCTCTGCCATATGAAGACCTTCGGTGAGAATATATAGTTTTTTTAATAATTGGATATTCGGATTTACTTGTGCACGCTTCAAATAATTTCGAGGCTCCAAAGGTAACACGGGGCATAACTCCCAATGGCTCCAAGATTTAGGATGGTCGGCCTCCGTGGAATTCGAACATACAATTTCATGGTCAATCGTTTCTTACTTTTCTAGTGCACATTTTCCCAAACCTTGAGATTAATTCGGAGAGAATGTTACTACTACTTCTGATGAATGGAAGGGGTCGTGGTACCTTATGAACTGTGCAAGCCCATTCAATGTGCTGCGGGCTTTTTGCGACCCATGGTGTATGTCCATGTAGGTACCGGGGTATTTTCCACTAAGTAACAAATTGTGGACACAATTTTTTGGTTTCGTTTTCATTCAATTTTTTTTTTGCGTTTTGATTGGTTTCAACGAGAGGATTCGAAAAAGTAAAAAAATATAGAGTAACTTTTACACAAGTATTTTTAAAAATACCCTAGAAAAAGTTCAAAAAATTGACTTTATGAACTTTTGCTTTAATAATTTTCAAAATACTCGTGTAAAAGTCCTAATTTTTTTAGTTTTTCAATTTCTCTTGCCGAGATAAACCAATATTACATAAAAATTTAACACAAAACTAATAAAAATAAAATTTTTATTGAATAATACAAAACCCAAAAGTTGCGGTTCAAAACTTGTTGGGTAGTGAAAACACACCCTAAATATAATAGATCTTGGGTTGTATTGCCAAGTGCCTTGCCCAAAGCGCATATGTTTTATAGAATTTTAGCGTTAGAACCACAAACCTTTAGCCATGCGTTTAGTTGTGGATTACTTCTTGTAGTCCATAAACGTCAAATTAATTCCATTAAACTATTAGCTATAAAAATGTGTTGGGTTAGTAGAAGAAAATGTATTTGATGTTTTAGTTTAGTGAAAACAACTTAATTTTTGAAAGAAAAAAAAATCCACTAAACTAAAAGCGAGGTCTAAGGGTTCAAAAAATCTACAACCTAAGTTATTCCCCTATTCTAACTCAAGTAAGAATCAACCTCACCATGTTTTTACTCGAAGGATTTAACAATGAAAATCTTGTTTATATAAAAAATGGTGTTTGGAAATAGAGTGAAACCTTCAAGGCATTTTACGAAACACTATAGAGTGCCATTGTTTTCTAAGCATTATGTGCGCCAAGACTCTTGTCAACACATAATCAAAGAAATTAAGAACCCTAGCTTTGAAATCAAAGAGAAAGAGCTCATTAGTTCTTTGAGGCATTTTATCAAACACCTAGAGTGTCATTAATCGAAGTACTATGTGTGCCAACGCTATTGTCTACACATGAGCAAAAATCCAATAACCCTTGTTTTGGATAAAAAAAGGTTAAACTTAATCCATTCACAAACAAGCTTTAAAATCACATATTGAGATATTGAACAACCTAAGTCATAGAATTAATATCACCCCATGACTGAGACGCAAGGAACTACTCTTCCATGGGAGGTGAAATCAACAAAAAAGATAGAGAAATAAGACAATCATAAAGATAAACACAAAATTAAGCTAAAACTTTGATTGAAATACTTGTATTATAATTTAAAGAAAATTGCAAGAAGAAACTACAAATCAAAGCTCCTAACAATGGAGCTTTAAGAGCTAAACTTAAGAGGGAGGTAGAGAGAGAAAGTAAAAAGGGTAGATTTTATAAAATCAGGGGAAAAGTTCTATTTATAGTCCCACAAAAAATTCTAAACCTTACCCACAATGCCTCTAAGTTATAACAAATTCAGGCAAAAATATTGCAGAAATCTAGACTCCTCCACCTGGGTTTTTGACAACTTTTTATGTTAGCTTGCTTCTCTTGAGTCTTGATCTTTGGGCATTCCGAGTACTCTTCAAAGCTTCTTCCAATAATTCTTTGGGCTCGGCAACGGATTGCCGTATGGTCTTGGGTCCTTTGAATACATTTGGATGCCGTCGATTGCTTCCTAATGCACGTTATAAACTTTGATTCACCTTAAGACTCACAAAAGTCCATCTTGCGTGCAATATCAATGTAATCTAATGAGTACGAATACACAAGTACGACAAAACAAGAGGTATAAGCCACAATTATTTACACTGTTTTGTGCTTATCAATGGGTGTGTAAGAGGATATAGTTCTAGAATGTTTGAAAAAATAATTACCATGGTCACCCATGAGCCCGAAATGAACGGGTCCCGTCCATCTGTACCGGAGGCACCCTGTTCTCTAATAATGATTATTCTGTGTTTTGGAAGCAATTAGTAGGAGTAATTATTTTTTCTAATTATGTAGTAGTACTTACTATAATTTTAAAGCGAGTTTTTTTTAAGAAAGTGATTTTGACACTTCATTTTTTATAGTGACACTCTAAATTTTTTCTTTTAGTGTAAAAAATTATGCATAGTAAAGATACTAAAAAATAAATTTTGGAATATTATTATAAAAAAATAGAGTGTCAAAATTATTTTTAGCTTATTCTGCGAATCTACAACAACAAATCTAGAGAGAGAGAGAGAGAGAGAGAGAGAGTGTACATGTGAAAGGGCCCAGAGGTAGTATTTATTTTTAGCTTATTTTTTGATCTGCAAGGCTCAGAGGCTAGAGATAGTATACGTAGGCGTATACAGCTAATACTACAAATTACTAATACAAAAATGAGAATTTATCGAGTAAAAAACAATAAACTCTTTTTTTTCTATATACTATAATGAAAGGGAATTGAGATATCCGCAGTTTCCCCTTTTTACCATCCATACTTCTCTTTTGTTCTTATCCACATGAATTTACTTTCTAGGCCTTTTTCAATTCATTTTTTCATACATCCAAGGGCAAAATAGTAAATTCATACGGAAAATGACAAAAAAAAAGTATGGATGGCAAAAAAGAGGGTATGGATATCATTTTCCTAATGAAAACTAGGGGTGAACAAAATAACCATAAAACCGCGAATCCAGTTCAAACCAATCCAAACCGAATAATTTGGTTGGGTTTTTTAATGACGTGGTTAGGTCTCGGTTTAAAAAACTAGAAACCACGTTAAATGGTTTGGTTTATGGATTTACGTTAAAGGTTTTGGTTCCAAACCAATCCGAACCGTGTGATATATATATATATATATATATATATATATATATATATATATATACACACACACACACATATATATAATTTATTTAGATATACTTAATAAATTTAATTTCCTTATCTAATACTCTATTCCACCACCCTATTCTTTTATTTCACTTCCAATATTAATTTTCTAAACTTCATATTCCTACAATTTCATTACGCTAAACATACACGGTTTGTGCTTAGTATAGTGATTTCCTACTTTTTTTTTCTCAGTAACTTATTTTCTAATGTTTTCTATTCTTATTCAGTTGTTGATGTTAGTGAGTTTTGATGATTTTAATATACTAATTTCAATATAACTTTTAGTTTAAATAATCTATGCAATTTTGAGTACTTAAAATAGTTTATAGTGATGATATCTCAATTTTAAGTGAATCGTGGTTCATAACCGAACGGTTTGGTTTCATGAATTTTATGAGTTGGTTTATTTCTCTAAATTTATAATCCGTAAGTAGTAGTTTGGTTATTGGATTACTATAAAATCAGACCAATCCGGTCTATGCTGAAAACAATCTAAAGAGGATAAAGTACAAAGCTGGATTTGGAAATGGACCGTTGGGGTGACATGTGGGCCTAAAGAGGCCTCCATTCACCTACGAGGCCAGACAAGCCCATATTTCTTGCGTCTCTAGAGATACACCTACGTACTTTTAATGGAAAAAAAAAAAAAAAAAACAATCTAGTAAGTAGTAACACAATGCCTTGTCTAATACAAAAATGCCTTGTTTTCACCCAACCATCAAAATCTCATGATCCCGCTATTTGAGGTACAAGTAAGCTGACTTGAATATCAAGTTATTAAGAAGGAAAAAAAAAAACAGAAATCACAACAATCACGATGCTGGCCGATGGTGGATTTGAGCTCAAGAGCTTAAAAAACCAAGATAGTGTCGACGGGATACCAATGAACCATTTATGCTGATCAATCAAGAACCAAACGGATCTACGAATAGAATGTTTGCGTAAAAATTCATCATTATGCACGAGCAACACGTAAAACGTGATGGACTATTACATTGAATTTGCCAACATGGTATGGGAATCTAGAGAATTACCATTCCAGTAAGATTAACCGGCTTTTGGGTGGACAAATTGTAGCTGTGAACTCTCTGGATGTTGCTTATTATGTGATAGAAAAAACTGCATGCTATGCGCTTAACACATGTATCCGTATCAATTCTCTCATTTATAAGTCGAAAGCCATAAGAAGGTAAGGATAATCGACGAAGACAGACTAAAATCTCATTCTACAGAGATTGTGTCTTCACCTGAAATGATCACCACAGCTCTTGGTTGTTAGGCCATGAGAAGGCTGATGACTTGACATGCAAACAACAATCTCCACGGTTGAGGGGAAGAACATGCTTAAATCATGTGTCTGAGTACCTTCTTTAACAAGCACGACTTGGGTACTTGGGTGAATCAATCGATTAAGAACTTAACACCATTCAACTTATTCTGACAAGATACAATCTGGTCACGCGTATTTGACCCCAAACTCCCCAACACTTGAACAGGATCAGAGTCGTTAGTAAATACACGTTATGACTAAGCGGCCTCTATATACATAGTGACTGAAACAATTCCCTTCTGAGCCTAGAGATGGGAAAACTCCAACCAATAGACAACATGAATTGAACTTCTCTGGCGGCCAAGAAAGAAAGATTAATGACGAACAATGATACACAGGCTGGGGGGAAAGCAGTTTATGATTTGTAAAGAAAAATATAAGTGGGCTTCCGCTGTTAATACCTGCTTTGCGAACTTGAACGAGATATACCCAGTTCACCAAGTTAAGCAACACCAAGTCCAACATCCTTCATTCTGATAATCATTCATACACCACAGGATAGCTATGCGCCCATTCTACCGAATGGCATGCCACTGACATTGAATCTTTGTTGTTAGAATTCTTTTGAGTCATTTGTCTGCTGAACCAGCGGGAATTCCACGAGAATTATGAAGGAGCAGGTCTCTGCACCTCTAAGGTATTGCACAGTACCATTCATGATCTTTACAAGCTTTTGGCAGATGTACAAGCCAAGGCCTTCTCTTGATACACTCTGACTGTGGTGAAACATCTCTTGAATTAGTCCCTCTGGTATCCCCGGGGATGGATGGGTGATCCTGCCATGCAGGATACATAATCAGATTAGAAAATTTTCACCATCACCTTTTTCTTGCTTCATTTACTTATAATGCAGTGCATTCAAGTTCTGGTAATCCACTCATCTTACGAGGTAATACATTTTGAATGATATCGTTTCTTGATGAGACAATATTGAAACTGGAAAGGCCACCGAAATTTGATAACAAAAGATTCTGAAATCTCCATCATTCAAAGTCTGAAAGGGACCACATGAGCCATGGAGGTGATCGAATCGCTTCAAATTTTATGAGGAAGAAACTTTCATTTCAAAAAAAGAAGGAAATGCATTCGATCATATCTAGTCGCATTCTAACATTCACAATGCTATCACCATTTGTCCATCTTTTTCAGCGGGCCAGTTTTTAACAGCTTTGACGTTGTTTTGCAACTTCCCCGCAGGTCAGGAAATGAGTATCATACTTGGGGACTATGAAGCACGGATAAGAATATGGGATACGGATACGACACGATACAGATACGGCGATACAGAAAAACCTAAAAAAGTAAGATATGGATACTTCGGGATAAGGTTGTGCAAAAAATTATACACTTTTATAGTAATTATTAGTCGCCTACTAGGCATATAGAAATGATAAATTATGCAATTATTTGAATTCTGTAATAAAGAAACACATCAACGTGTAAAAATATATGTGTCAAACACATTAGCGTGCAAGTATATGTATATTGCATACACACCCGTATATAATATCGGAACTTCTACGTATTAAAAGGTGTGCCCACTGCCCATAAATGTATTTTTCATGCAAGATATCTTTTATTTTATACTATCAGTGAATATTTCATATCTTATCGGTTTGAAAAGCAGAGTACATGTGAATCAAGAATCTCGGAATGAAGATGGAATCATGATCTAGGGTTTCATTGGTTCAAACCTCACAGTGTACACGATCTGATCAAAGTGTATGTGGGTTTATAATTTATAATTATACTATTACAGTTGACCCCTTATATTTTTAACTCAACCTTTAAAATTTTCATTTTGACCCCCACTGTATCCCCAAACGTATCCTGACTTATCCCTCGCGAATACGCATATCAGAAAGATATCCGAAATTAAAAACATTTAAATTAAATACATGATACTTATTTGTCGTATCCGATATGTATCAGGGCGTATCGGGCGCGTATCCGTATATGAAAAGTATCCGATACGGCGATACCTGTACGCGAGTACTTTTGAAGAATCTGTGCTTCATATCTTGGGAGAACACAACCAAAAACCCAATTGTAGACTAATTGAAAGCAACGGGAAGAGGTATGAACATTTTTCTAAGAAATAAAAAGCAATGGGAAGCTTAGGAGGAACTGCCGTAAATTAACAAGGCAAAAGATTAAATTCTGTTCCATGATACCCAGTCCACTTCTATGCAGTATTATACCCCAAGTTTCAATTTGGGAGTTGGATTAGTAGTAAGAAAAGTAGAATGTCTAGAAGCACCTAAAAGAGGCATTGTTCCAAATATGGCAATAGTATGATTTTGTATCTAAATCTATATTGCCAATCCCAGTATAGAAAACTAGCCGGTTTGGGATTGACAAATTTTATATAAGTACATAACTGGATAATATGGGTCTACAATTTATATCTATATATCTATCTCCAGCCTTAAATTGTTTGTATTGCTCATTTTACAGAATCATTTGTGTTGGCATGGCTATATGCAATTGCGGTCATATCCCCATCGTGTCCATGCTTGGGTGCCATTTTCTTTTTTCAATATAAGTTGCGTGGGTACCATTAACTTGCTTTTCTGCGAGTCCAACTTTTCTTAAGAATCACAGCTTCTCAGATTTTGTTTCTCATCAATAAAATCACAAAATGGTGATGACCATGAAAGAGCAGTACCGGAATTCAAGATGAACAACATGTATCTTTGTCCCTATACGCTTCTTTCTCGGGATTATCTTGAGCAGAACTGATGACTCTTCGAATGCAGGAGTAAAAGAGAGAGCATTTGTTAGAAAATCTGAAAGGACTTGCTGAAGCCTCAAGTTGTCTCCATACAAGAGCATGGATGACACATCAGCTGGTGAGTCATATATGACCTGAACTAGCCGCTCCCGACTTAGAATCATAGCTTGATTTTTGACCACTTGAAGAGCTTCCCCGAGATTAAATTCACTTGAGTTCATCTGCATATAGCTGAAAATGAATTTCATAAGGATCGCTAGTTGTCCTGAAATGACTGTAAATGTATAAATTCGCATGTGTCCACACACGCACGTAAGGAGCATTTTACTATGTATAAAGAATGATCTCAACAACAATCTAATGGATTTCAAATTCCAATCAAGCAATAACTAAATCCGGTAAGAAACTCCACAAGTTAGTTCAAGTCAGAAAAGCGTACCTTTCCTCAATACCCTCAATGTCGGTGTCATCAACAATCTTGGATAATTGTTCTTGACACAATGTGCTTGTCTTCAGCAGTCGCCTCTGCTCTTTGCTTAAATCAGAAGATTCCATCAGATTCTGAATGCACTTTATCCCATTTAAAGGGTTAATGAGTTCACTACGAAGGTAAGCCAATTTGGTGAGACTATTTGTTGCAGCCTGTTCTGATATCTTCTGCACTCGCAATGCATATTGAAGTTCTGGACTGGCTAAATGCAAAAAGCATATAACCCCAGTAATCCTTCCCTCCACATCAGTCCTTCTGTTGGCAGAAAGTAATGCCTCCACAAAGCTACCCTTCTCACCAAAGAACCCGAATAACAATTTATCTTCATCTTGGCTATAAATTACCCTATTTAGTAATATCTGGAGCTTGGTTAGCGTGTCTTGATCTTTGAGCCGACAGCCAAAATTGTCGAGTGTAAAAACCTCTCCTAGAAGCATTCGGTTGATCGCTTCTTCTCTAATTACACCAGATAATTTTTGCATTACATCATTCCACTCCGTGCACCGGCCATGCTCGTCCATCATAAATATTGGAGGAATAAGTGCAGAAGGGTTCCGCACAATTCCAACATAATCACCTTGGATTCGGGTGTACTTGTCCATAATCATTTTCTGACCAGTAACATCTTGCCCAATAAAGCAAACACCAACAATATTTTCATTTATGTCTCGACTACAACATGCATTAGCAACCAAGATAACAGGACCCTTGTCTTCCAGAAGGCCAACCGTTTTGAGCTTAATTTCAACATTTTGCTCTTCTGTTCCTGCCATTTGACAAAAGAACATTAGGCAACAATTTCTGGAAGAGTAAAACAGATCAAAGGACATGTCGCTGAAGTTAGAGACATAGAACTCAAATTACTTAAGTACAAACCAATTTAGTGTATTCTACCTTCAAATTATAAGGCATATGAAATAGTACTGATTACGATGATAGAAATCTACTTTCAATTGACATAAAAAAACTTGCTGATAAAAAAAAAAAAACTTGTTTGACTATAAAGTGGAAGATAACTTGAACAACCAGTTACAAAGGCACTGCATATAACAATAAAAAAAAGAGAAGATAAAAAGGTTTCATCTAGGCATAATTTTTCGTATAATTTCATAAAAAGAGAAGATAACAAAGTTCTAAAGATAACATCATGGCAGTCATGCTCAACTCACAGTTTCACCTCTAAGAAATTATAGGTTATAAGGTAAAGATATCCCCATAACCTAGCAAACTTTTCACCAACAGCCTATGAAGTATTTTAATAAAAAAAATCTTAAAACAAATATATAATCAGCGAGAAGCCTAATGATTAAGCATAGTATCACCTTGTGAAGCCGTGAAGAGAACATTTTTCACCAAATCAACTGAATCATCTGCAACAAGATTTATAAAAGATGAGCCAATTGCTTCATGCATGCTTACCCCAGTAAGTTCTGCTATTTTAGTATTCCACCCATTAACATTACCAGAGGCATCAACAGCCAATATGGGAACTGGAGCAGTTTCAATAAGGCGAACCATTTCGTTTGTCACAACCCGCAGCTCGTCCGCCCTCTGTAAATGGGTCTGAACCGAGGGAACATTCACAATCATTTTGCAATCATCTGTGGCCTCATCTTGCAAAGATCCTCTCAATATCAGTTGTAGTGAATGGATTGCATCCATTTCCACGTCTTCCCATGGTAAACTCCGCCTCTTAACCACCTCTAGAAAGGCCTTAAATGATGACCTAGGATGCATTCTTCTCCCATCGTCCTTATCCACAGGATCATGTTTTGCTCCACCCCACTTGATCTCCTTCGCCATATGGGACCGAAACCAGAAAAGGAAGTCTCTTTTTGTGATTTTCACAGCAGCCATTCCACACACTGGATCTCCAAGTACGGAAGCACCTGGATAACCAGCTTCCATGAGGCTATCAGTACTTAACCCTGTACTCCCCCCGTGGTACTCAATAAGCCATTCGGCTATATCTCTGATTTGTGCCTCTGAAGGGGTGATCCCAAGAGACCAAACTTTGTTCCTGTAATAAATTGCAGCTCCATCACAATTGACAAGATCCATCACGTTTGGTGATTGATTGATAATTCCAACGGGAGCATCTCTTAGGAGCATGTCACAAAGCACTGCTTGAGTCCGCAAAATATGCTTCTCCCTCAGTTGAACCGCCATCTCTACTTCCTTGTAAATCTGAACACCAAAAACTTGAACTAAGAACTCACACGCGTACCTCAAGGGAAACGGAACAAACCTAGGGCTCGTGTGATGACAAACAACCAAACCCCACAGTTTTCTTCCCCTTTGTGGATCACTCTCTGACTCCTGGTCTTCCTTGTTGATTGTGACGGATAACACAAGAGATGCAATGGACCCCATATTCGCCATGTACTGAGCATGACACCCATGAGGAGACCTTAATGTGGATCCACCAAGACTCAATGGTTCATCAAATCTCTTGTCTTGAATAACCCTAACTGGAGGGGCCAAACAATCACATATCATTCTAACCTTGTTTTTCATGAAGAGGAATCTAGAAGCTTGTGGTATATCAGTAGCCGGATAATGCAACCCAAGATAAGGTTCCAATTCGGGTCTTCGGCACTCTGAAATAACTTCCCCATGCTCATCTTCGTGAAATTTGTACACCATTACCCTATCATAACCTGTCAAATCGCCCAATTCCCGCACTAACACATCGCATAAAAGTGATGTATTCCCAGTTGGCAAAGATTGTAATCTAGATATGGCTTTGGCTGCGAGTTTATACGATTTTAAGGCCCCAGCAGCTGTCACTGGGACATCCTCCGCATTCACAGGCTCTAAATCTATGACCAAACCCACATCGATGCGATGCAGAATTGCATAAAAGGGTTTCCCTGAATTTCTACAATGGACCAATATAGGGTTAAGGAGGTTGACCTCACTAAAATTTGCTGCTTTCTGCAGTGCAGCAGCACAGGGGGATCGAAATAGAGTTCGAATGTCAGTTCCAAACGTCAAAGCTTCTTTTTGCTCAATGCTTGGGACTGCGTGGGGGGTTAAGTCTAGCATTTCTGGGGCATTTTCGCTGTATGCAAGGACGGTGAAATTTTGCTCATCAACCACAATCATGCAACCGAACGGCTGGATTAGACTTCCTCTTTGCATCTTCCACAGATAAGCTGATCTAGTGGCTTAAATCAGTGTTGATTAATGACTTAACCCCCCTCCCAGACTCTTCAAAATCATCCACATGAAGCTTAGCCAAGCCAAGAAATCATTCAACCAATGGAACCATTGTAAGTGGAATCTAGTAAAACCACCCAAAACCAAAACCAAAACCAATTCAAATCCTTACAACATGGGATCTCCAAGGATATGCTCAATAATTGAAAGAATAAACCAAGAGTACACCAAAAAACCCAGCTCCTTTTTGTCTAACAGTATCTGCCAATTCAATACCACGTCATGAAAAGAAGAAAAAAAGAGATGCTTCTTGCTTTGCAACTGCCCAATCAGAACCTTAACTTTTCTCACTCCAGAGGTCCATGAAAGCTTGAAAAGAAAGTGATAGAAATCACACCCAACCCATGACTTGATCCTCTATCCAAAGGCCACCAAAGAAAAGGAAAGGGAATTTGATTCTCCAAAAAGAGGCCTATGGTTGGGGGATTGGAGAAAATTTCGAAACTAGAGACCGGGGGCAGCTCCACAGTCAATAACAAACCAAACCCAAGAAAAGAAAAGCAACCCTCAATGAGTTAATACCTTTAAATTTTGAATTTCGACCCACTATGGAGAACAACCCATAATGCACAAAATTTCTTTCAACTTGGTGAAGTGAATTGAAGTTTGTTTATCACTTAGAGGGAGACAACAAAGATTCAATTTACCCAGAAAAAACAAAGATTCAAGATTTGTTTTTTTTTTTTTTTGGATAAGTAACAGAAGTTCAAGTTTCCGAACAAACAACGCAAACTCCCAAACAATAAGATAATACTAAGAGAGGAGAAGCAAAGAATCTAGAGAGAGAGAGAGAGAGAGATGGGGGTGGACTGACCATCAGAGATTTCAGAATTGCAGGGCATGGATCAGCAACACGTGAAAACGACTTGATTTTCTGGAGCAAACCCATTAATTTGAGAAACTAGATCCATACGTACATGTGCATAGAAGTGAGGAGTCAAGTGAATGTAAACTAGTACTCCTATATCCATAACGACTTGATTTTCTGAGAGTAACAACCTGGGTAACTAAAACTGATTGGGCGGTAAACTCAGACATACTGCAATTTGGCAACCTCTCGGACTAGACTGTACGAGAGAATTTTTTCGACTGTTCGAAGAAGAGTCAAGGTGCGCTGATTGATGGCTCGGACACTGACCATAGAACCCAAAAAAAAAAAAAGAATACTCCTATATTCAAAACTGTATGGAGAAACTGAAATTGTTGTTTTGTATTGTACACTATTGTGGGAGGTGATGGAGAGAGAAATCTAATTTGGTTGGTCCCAAAGACCTCCTATTGGAGTTCGGGAAATCTAATTTGCTGAGAATTCGTTTACTATCTGGACCTAGATTTTTCGTCCGTCTTATATTTGCAGGGGGTGCTTGTGTCGAAATGTTGATAGTTTTAGTTTATTTTTGTATCATTTGATCTGTATTGCCTTCGGACTTTGATGTGTTATGAAATTGACAGTTTAAAAAAAATTTAATAGAACATGAAAAAGAAAATTAGATGGGTACGCAGTTATAGTTCAAGTTTTACCCTGGATCCGTTCCGCTAAGGTTGTATTTTTCCAAGTGTTTATTTTTCGCTTTACGGGACATGTCATTCTCTTATAATAAATTACCTTTAGTTCAAAAAATAAATACTTATCTTTCTTAGCGGTACAGGGCCTAAATAGTTTTTTCGTCGAACTATTGTGGCCCGTGTGGCTGGCTTCACAATAAGACACTAACTTGTTCGGCTAAATAATCCATTTTTAATTATTTTTTGTCCTTATTCAAAAAAAATACGCATTTGTTAGTTTTTTGTCAATTTTTTTTTGAAGATTATTGCTTTGTCTATGATGAAAGGAATCTAAAAGGTAAAAAACTACGATCAAAATCGAATTTTTTTGAATAAAGATAAAAAATGGTTTATTGCCTTATTTTTATCTTTATTCAAAAAAATTAAATTTCGGTCACAATTTTTTGCTTTTTAGATTTCTCTCGTTATGATGAAGCAATAATCTACAAAAATTTGACAAAAAATCAATAAACGCAAAAAATTTAAATAAGGATAGAAAATAATTCACAATGGCTTTTTTAGCCGAACAAGGAATGATCCTCAAATTTAGAATCAACCTTCAACAAACCCTTATCGGTTTTTACTTTTGTAATTAAGAGTCTAAGCTCTGCTCAAGCGCACATCGACTAATTTCATAATGGTAAAGTTAATGGATGAATCACCGTCGTGTCACATCCCAATAGCAATAATGTGACAGATTCTAAATTACACCGGTTGGTGAACCATCATATTATTGTTCCACTTTAAAATGTTTGGCAATTTACGTCGCAAATAGAAAGTCTGTTCACACAGATTATTAGTGCATTGTGCACAAATTTTGACGTGCAGCCTATCACGGATTCTATACAAATGATTCGAGCTGTTCATTATATGTAAGATATTTTTTAAGAGTCCTCGCAAAAAATCAGCTCAATTTGATATCTATAGATACTTGATGAAATTGTCTAACTTTTCATTCAGATTTCAGGATAATTAAAAGTAAGACGATTGAATTGAGCATCTATAGGTAACGGATTGAACTGATTTTTAACAAGGCTTTCGAAAAAAATATTTTACATTTAATGAACGAGCTCAGATTATTTGTATGGGACCCGTGATGAATTCCACAATAAAATCTGTGTACAATCTATGCACAGATTATCTGTGTGTAACAGGGTTCCGTAGCAAAAGCTTGAAACCACATAGTTTGCAGAGGTCCAGTTGTTTTTGGTCCACAAAAGGAAATAAAAGGTAAACAGGTTTTTGCCTGTTTGCTAGCGCTTAATATAATTTAACTTAATTTAGCTTAGTTGCTTAAACAAAGCTAATGAAAGGATGTTTGTTAAAAATTATGAATAATCACTTATCTAACTTTTCTAGCTTATCTGATCCGAAAGACTAAATTATTTTAAGTTCCAATTTGAAACTTTTTTTTTGCTTATTTTAAGTTGTTAAAACATGAACGGACAAAAGAATTTAAACCCATTTAGAAAAAAAAAAAAAAAACCATTTACAACTGTGGATAAGGGCAATCTGTACATTTGATTTCCCAAAAGCTATTTGGACATTTGATTTCGAAACAAACATGTTAAATTTTTTTTACAACTTATAAAAAACTATTAGAAACCGTTTTACTTCCTAATATATTTTTTAAGCCGATAATGTAAAAAGTTACGGAGTAGTAACTTATAAGTGCTGGCATTCCTTTTTTAGTAGCTTTTATAGGTCAGTTTAGATAAATGGAAATAGCACTAATAGAGACTACTCATTAGGGAAAATGACGGCTCATGAAGTGTTTTGATAATTAATACCCGCTAAATTAAAATATAGTACTTGCCTACTTTAGTTAATTACCTTTCAGTATCAGGCAGGGACCTGGGCTTATCCTAGCCAGAAATGAAAAAGTCAAGTAGAAAGAGGCTTTTGGACGTGGAATCGAATAGTGCGTGAACCGAACTGTCCGTCTTAGCAATCAATAGTCCAAATTTCGTGAGTTCCACCTCTTAAGTCCATTCTGAGGATTTTTTTCCCCCTTCGTTAATCCTAATCTATGCTATCTTAAGGGACTTGAGAGAGGGGGCTTACAGAAATCGAACCTTGCCCACGTGCATGAGAGTTTGTAACGGAGGCCAACTGCACTGCACTCCATTGCGAGGATTTAAAAGTGTTAAACTGGTGACAGAAACAGTGGGAGTGCTTTTGAATGTATTAGACGTACGAAAAGAAACACTAGGGAAGTAGACGGTGTTCCTCGCTCAATCCTTGGATTCAAATCTCCATAGTCAAACTAAAATTTTGCAAAAGACGCATTCGAAAATTTATTTTTCCATGAATTTCAAACGAAATTATAAATTGCACCCAAAACAAAATAAGCATGAATTTTTTTTTTGGCATTGGTTATCTGTGAGTTAAAGGCTCCGTTTGTTTGGACGTAATATGTTTTCCGGTAAAATATTTTAACTATTTTTTGGTGTTTGGTTTTGTAAAAAATTAAGAAAATATTTTACATGTAAAACATATTCCATTAATTGGATGAAAATGACTTATCCTTAAATTAAATCTTCCGTAAGTTATTTTCCGAAATGAACTTGATACCTTCTACTGCAATTCTCGCTGCTCAGTTTTCTCGATCGTTAGTCATGAGCCATGTTCAATTCCAATATTCGCAGATCTCTCAACTGTTTAAACCCTCCTTTCTCTACACTATTTTGTTGATTTCTGAAAATATTTTCAAGTGTCAACCAAATACCGAAAAATAAAAATTTAAAATTTATTTTCTAAAAAAATATTTAACATGAAAAATATTTTACAATGTAAAATATTTTTACATCAAAACAAACGGAGCTTAATTCTTTTCGAAATTCAAACGTTTGTTCAATATCTGTATGAGGGGAAAGGGGTTGTGGAGAGAACACGTGGTTGGTTGAGGCAGGCGAACCACCATTTGGACTTGACCTTAACCGATTAATCTCTCTCTCTTTCAAATCACTAATGAGATTGCCACCTGTATTAAAGGAAAAAACTAAGGCCCCGTTTGATAACCCTCTAAGGGGTTGGGATTGGATTGATAGAGTGAAGGTATTATCAATACTTTATTTGATTTGTCAAAAATGGTTTGAACTATTAATCCAGTGGGATTGCTCATACCCCCAACTTGGGGGTATTGCTAATACCATCTTGGAGATGGTATTAATAATCTCATCCCAATCTTTACTCATTATCATTCCCTTCTCATTGCTAATCTCATCATTGAATCTCATTCCAAACAAACATACCCATTATTAATCCCTTCTCATTATCAATCCCAATCTTAATCTCATCTTCTTACGAATCTTATCCATCTATCACCGTTATCAAACCGTTATCAAACGGGGTATAAAATCGAAAATCTAGGATTTAAGGTCCTGTTTAAGGATTAGGAGTTTAGAGGCTTTTGGTCTCAAACACATTTTTATAGAGGATATTGATTGATTGATTTAGATAATGGAAAGTGCACCGGTAGAGTCTACTCATGAAACTCAAACTTCAAAAAAACTAGTCAGCTTTAGTTTACAGATGACAACAGTTCGGTTTAATTAAGGGCAAATTTCACTGACCTCCCCTGAGGTTTCTGACACGAACAGAAACCTCCCCTGAGGTTTCTGAAATGACACTGCCCTCCCCTCCTTTACCTGACAATGCCAAGTGACCCCCCTCTCCGTTAATTGCCGTTAGAAAATGGATGGAAAAGATTATTTTTCTCTCCACTCACTACTAAAACTAAACTAAACTCCCAACCAAACAAAATCGATGTCATTGTACTATATTTTTTACAATACCTATACTACTCTCACCAGACTCTTTACCCCTCTTATTTATAAAATATAAAATACAAAAATCACTATACTTTGTACCCGTTTAACTTTGAGATTTTGTCCTTATTTAAAAGGTTTCACATTTGCTAATTTTCTATCAAACTTTTTTGAATTATTGATTTGTCTCGATAAGAGGAATTGAAAAAGTAAAAAGTTAAGACTTTTACCAAATATTTTGAGAAATTCAATATTTTGGTTAAAAATAAATTTTTTTTACTCTTTTAATTTCTCTTGTTGAGATAAACCAATAATCCACAAAAATTTAACGCAAAATTTGCAAATACGAAAAAATTCAAATATGAACAAAAATCAAAAAGCCTAAAAATCTCACAAACAAACCCCGTAAAAATCAAAAAGCCTAAAAATCCCATCAACAAGCTCATACCCTCCATTGCCAATAGTTTGCTTTTTGGTTTTTACGGGATTTGTTTGAGAAATTTTTAGGCTTTTTAGTTTTTGTTCATATTCGAATTTTTTCATGCGAACTTGTTTGTGTGATTTTTAGGCTTTTTTTTTTATTTTTATCCATATTTGAATTTTTTTCGTATTTGCTAGTTTTGTGTTAAGTCTTGTGGATCATTGATTTGTCTCAACGAGAGGAATCAAAAGAATATAAAATTCTTAGTTTTATCCAAAATATTGAATTTCTCAAAATATTTGGTAAAAGTCTTAATTTTTTACCTTTTCAATTCCTCTTGTCAAGACGAACCAATAATTCAAAAAAGCTTGATAGAAAATTAGCAAATGTGAAACCTTTTAAATAAGGACAAAATTTCAAAGTTAAACGGGTACAAAGTGTAGTGATTTTTGTATTTTATATTTTATAAATATGAGGGGTAAAGAGTCTGGTGAGAGTGGTATAGGTATTGTAAAAAATATAGTACAATGACATCGATTTTGTTTGGTTGGGAGTTTAGTTTAGTTTTAGTAGTGGGTGGAGAGAAAAATAATCTTTTCCATCCATTTTCTAACGGCAATTAACGGAGAGGGGGTCACTTGGTATTTTCAGGTAAAGGAGGGGAGGGCAGTGTTATTTCAGAAACCTCAGGGGAGGTTTCTGTTCGTGTCAGAAACCTCAGGGGAGGTCAGTAAAATTTGCCCTTTAATTAAGGTATTGGTATAAAACTAAAAGCAAAACCCAACCAAAACCGACAGTATTCTTTTTATTCAGGGAAAGTCCAGGCACCCCATGAAAATGCAGTGACCGTCTACTGAGTGTCTATTGGGATCCACTCCGGACCCCAAAAAAATACAGAAAAATATTCATAAATTTTAAAATAATATTTCATGGGTCCCATAAAATATTATTTTAAAATTTATAAATATTTATTTGTATTTTTTTAGGGCCCGGAGTGGGTCCCAATAGACGTGCAGTGGACGGACACCGCGAAATCCATGCGGTGACAGTAGTCCTGCTCTTTTATCTAAACCATAACAACACACGTGGACATGGGCTTAATCTAGCCAGAAATGAAACTGTGGAAGTGAAAAGAGGCTTTTGGATGTTGGATTTTGGTAAAAAAAGAGAGGCTGTAACAGTTGCTCTCTCTGTTAGTTTTCCTACATTTTTCATGAGTTCCCCCTCTCAATTCCATTCTTAGGATTTTTGCAAGTGTTGACACTGATTGAATAATGTTTGAGACACAAACACTGGACAATGCTAAGCATATACAAAAATAGCAGCAAAGTCTGGAGAATGCTTTTGAACGTATTAGACGCACGACGAGAAAAAAACCATAATCACATCATTTCTTATTTTCACACAAAACCCTCGTTCGGGCTTCCTCATCCACATCTGTACGTAATCCCTTTTTAAAAAACAAACAAACAAACAAACCGTGTTGGTATGTGTCCAATTTTCTTCGTAAACCTCTTTACTCGCTTGTCGTGGTACGATAACTCATCTGCAATTCTGCTTGCAGTGATGGTACAGAGTTGGAAGGCAATAATGAATTGAATAGTCTACGTCGGGTTCTTTGATAATCTTACCATGTTCGTTTTCCTTGGTAAATCCCACCACAAATACATGATCCCGGGCACCAAATAGAGAAGCGAAAGGACACAAGAAAAGTAAGCCTCTACCCGTGATTATACTAATTGCCGAAGCTACTGGATTTCATAACGAAACGACTGAACATCTGCCCAAGCTCAACTTGGTTTAGCCGAAAATGAGCTCACCACGCTCGACATTTCCATCTGTCCAGTGGTTTAGTAAGCGAAAACTAGGAAAAGAGCAACAAAAAAAGCAACGAGCTAGATTGAATATAGAATATACCTCCTGCACATGGAACCGTCTTAAAACTTCAATACGAAGGTTCCTCATATCTTCATGAAGGCGATTTTCGAAAGGAAGCTAGAGTTTCTTTGAGTGCGCGTCGAAACAGCTGAAGCGAAAAGGAGCTTCCCTCCTGTGTGTCATTTTGAGACGGGATTTTCTGTGGTTGTGATACCTGTCACGACATTATGGGTTAATGACACAATTATTCTAGCAAAGAACAATGCTAATTTACCAAAAGCAAAAGGCAAAAAGAGAAAATGATGCTAACTTTGGTGGGATCGTGGATGGATTACTGGAGGAAAAGGAAAATTTAGATAATGAACTAAAGAAGCAATAGGGGGCTTGCGAAATTTAGTTACTGAACTAAAGAAGCGATAGGGGCCTTGCGAAATTTAGATATTGAACTGAAGAAGCTATATGATTTTTGACATGATAGTTTTCAAGTCGCTTCTAATATGTAGTCATTTTGAACCCACTATGATTAAGCTCTCCAGCTCAATGTCATATATCAACACGCTTGACCCATGCTTTTGGTAAAAGCACAACGGTGAAAGAGTCGAATCAACAAAAGATCTGTCAACCTCAAACTTCCAGTTATAAACCACCTCCGCTTGAGATGGAGGCACATGGAATCTCACAACCAAGAAATCAGATAAGCACATTGAGGGATACTTGCATTGTTTTAGGTGAACCCACAAGAGAGACACCCATTTTGGTCATAGGCCATAAGACATTTCCAAAGCCATCGCAAGCTTTGGCAGCAAGAACCATTTTGTCTTTCTTATACGCAGCATCAAAGTTAACTTTTATGTAGCCTTGCAAGGGGGGAAGCCAACGTTTAAGAGATGACATACCTGTGTCATGCTCCATGTGATGGAAAGTGTCTTCTCTGCTACGGATATGTTCAGACCATAAGCCATGGATTTCTTTACGCAACACTTCATGGTCAATCACCCTGCCACTAAAGATATGATCGTTACGGAGTTGCCATAGTCTATCAATAACAATACCCGTAAAAAGAACAAAGTTGTCCCATTTAGGCCAAGGCTGGGGTAGGAAGATGCCATGATTTAAGATTTTAAATTCCATGCGTAAAACCATACCATTTTGCAAAATGGCATGTGAAGAAAAGATGGGTTGCTGTCCCAGGCACCTGATTACAAAAAGGGCATCTAACCTCATTTATCTGGAATCTAGCAGCTAGTATAGACCTGAGTGGTAGAGTATCTGTAGCAACTCTGCGCAGTATAACCTTGAACCGTTCATGGATCTTAGCCTTCCAAAGCTTCAGCCATTCTTGAGAAGTGAGCCCAATAGCTTGAGGATTTGAACGGCAAGATTGGAGAGATTAGGCAGATCTAGCTGAGAAATTTCCATGTTGCTCTGGCAACCACAACCGTTTGTCTTCAGAATTAGCAGCAGCAATAGGCATCATTTTTAAGGATTGAACCACATGGGGCTAAGAAAACTATTGAAGGAGACTGACATTCTATGTGAGAGACTGCTAAATAGCTCACAAACTTTATGAATAGGGGGAGGGTTAATTTGTGGATGAGGAACTTTGTGAGACTCAAGATTAGGAGCCAAGCTGTATATGATCATCATCATGATCAAAACTTTGATTTCATTTCAAGTCCTTTAATTGGGAGTCCTAATTGGAAACTTGCATTAAAGGGAATCAATCTTTACTTGTACTTTTTTCTTTTTCTATTTTTGGTTAAAAATGAGAAGATTGTATTGATAAATGCCCAGCGATACTTACAAAACGGAAATCATTACAAAGAATTTGAACAAAGCCAAACTAATCGTATAACAAATACAAAACGAGTAAATCACAAGGTAATCGCGTCTTTCATCCTAACCCAAACATGGCCTGACGCAACGACGACACTTTTAAACTGTCTAATATCTAATTAGGAGTCTTAAATGAGAAAAAAGTGCAAAGTTAAGGACAAAAAACACTAAATACCCAGACTATCAGATGCACTCCAGCCAAGGATGAACGGAAGTAGCAAATATGAGGGTAATGGATTTACCCTTTAGCTCAAATTGTCTTCTTGAGATAGGACCTTTAGGTTTGAGTTGATGGAGCAATACGGATCTATTGTTGTAACTTATTATCCACCGACATTAAGCTTGAGTTGGTGGAACAATATTGACCTACTTTTGTAACTTGTTATTCACTAACATGCAGATTGACAAAAAAATGGAAAAAAAAAAATCTGAATAATTGAATTTTCTTTTTCTTTTTGCCATACGATAGGAGATTACTAGTATGTTGGTAGAGTTAGGATGGTCTAGAATCTAGAAAGATAACCCACCTCCACTTGGGGATATTGCTACCAAACACCCCTTGTGCGAGTGCTGTATGGTCGATCGATTCGGCTGGTTATTTTGGCAATTGAAAGTTTGGGTCCTAATTGAGCAATGAATTTTGTATGTGCTCAAATTCAATTCGAAGCATCCGTGCTGAGATGAACGGCCGGATTGATCGCTCGACACCGCTTTGCAGGAAAATGCTCTGCAGCATCCCCTCTCCTCGATTTTGTCTCTCATTATAGCTTGTTAATTTTGCCACTCTCTTTTTGTTAACGTCACTCTCCTACAAATATATTTTTCGTTCAAAAATATACTTACATAAGAAGTAGTGTTAAAAAAAAAAAAAAAAGGAAGTGGCAAAATCATTTCCCTCGTTATATTTCCTCTTTTAGAAGTCTTCTCAATTGTAATTGGTTCTCCTTTCTCTGTCGTGAGCAGAGATGTCACGGTCTTCACTTATATATTTCACCAAATTTTGTGCCGTCGATAAGGGACACACATATTTGAAAGACTTTTGACCAAAACTTTTAGGGTGGGTGGGGCTAATTAACACTGTTTGCCACTTATAAGGAAGATTTGCAGGGAATTACGAAAGTAAAAATGTATTTTGGTCTATTTCGGGTTTCATAAAAATCTAAAAAAATATTCATAAATTTTTAAATATTATTTTAGATTTTTGTGAGACCCGATATGAACCAATCGAATTTTTCCTTGCATGGTTCCCTGCAAATCTTCCTTGCGATTAGGATTTCCGAATTTATATTTGTGACTTTTGTCATTTTAGTTGTTTTTTCTTTATCTGTATAAGTTTTGGGTCAAATTTTTACATCAAATTTTTCGTCTCGACGAGAAAAATAAAAAAAGTATGACAGTAATATAGACCAAAATGGGAAAAAATTCATATGAGACGACGGGAAAAGATTATTTTAGCAAGTGAAATACTAACTTTTTTAGCATTTTGTGGCTTTCGGCTTTAAAATTAAAGATGGAAGAGAGGAACTCCTTGACTCAGTACATGAGAGGAATAGCATTTAAGTGCTCAGCTTGCTTCACTGCGCTCGTTTCCCCTCTTATTTTTTACTCTACGTAGTTGACCGTTGTTAGCATGATCTTTATAATTAAACTCGTCTTAAATTCTGAATATTAAAAAGTAAAGACACAAAATTTTTATCGTGAGAATAATTCTTCATTTCGTATTGCACATTACCAAAGAGAGTGTGTGTAACGACTGACGAGTATCACTAATAAAAGGCCATAATATACAATTTCCACAAAACCTCGATCGATTTTTGAAGATTTTTTTTTTTTTTTGATAGGCAGATTTTTGAAGATTTATAGGTAATTGTTAGTGAGTGAATGGCGCTCTAAGAATGGTTGTAGTGGGTTTTAAGTAAACATGTGATCTACTTTTATTACAAAAAATACAAAAATAAAAATGGATCCTCTGTGTGTGTGTGTGTGTGTGTGAGAGAGAGAGAGAGAGAGAGAGAGAGAGTCCACTGTGTGCAATGCATGAACAAAGAAAACAGTTATGTATTGTGGCAGATGGACATTAACGCAAACGTAAATGAAGTATTCATAAAATTTAAGCAAAAGAGAAAAAAACACGACACAGCTAGCTTAGTGTGAACTGATAACAAGTAGTATAACTCAGTTGCATTAAGAAGATGTTCTTAACATGATACAGGCAAGCAAAAGTATTTTCCTTTTCTTCTGGAACAATGCAGCAAAATTTAGCCAATTAATGATAACCTGTACTAAAACAATTTGTCTGTTGCTTTACTTGATTTATGCAACAATACATTTTCCAGCAATTTACTGGCGAAACCAATGTTGATACCTTCCTATCCCTATTCTTATTGTCTACCAAAACTGCAGGTGCAATACAAAGCAGAAGTTGTAGCTGAGGTCCTTCAATGATGCATGCAGATACATACAGAAAAAACGCCCCGCGAGAAGAATTCTGGAATATCTAACGGCTGAAAGGTCAGTCCTAAAATCCTGGCTCTTCAGCATCCTCTGAAACTACAATGTTGCTTCCACACTGCGAGCGAAGCAAGCCAAGCGGAAGACAATAAGCATACAAGACGGCAAACAGGGAAACCAATTCTTACTAAATGGAGTAAAAATCGACCCTTCACAATGATGAACAATTAAGCAACAATGGGGGAAGGAGACATTCAATTTTATGAACATTGGTAACTGTAAGGAAAAATCTGGACCAGAGTACAGGAAAGCAAAGTCTCTCCGCTCAACAAAACTACTTTTAGAGGAGAAGTATTCATACCAATCAGGAGATTGGGACTGAAGTCGATAAAAATCTAAGATGCAACAATGTGGTCATAGACATGGCGTGGCAGAATTTAAGTACAAATACCAATAAGCTATAATTCCCCATATCAAGAGCAATCACAGGATTAAAACAAAGTCTCTAAATGAAAATCCAATGATAGAACCTATTGGCAATGCTTGGAGCCTTGGAGAGGCCGTCAGAATTAATCTGGACAAGCTCTAACAGCACTAAATGCATATTACAAGAGTACATGAATATTTTTGATTGCTTACATTTTATGTGATGCTAGAAGAAAAGTCTGCGTCAATGAAAGAATTAGCTTTGCCTTGGTACCTGAAAGTAAACCACATTCTTCTTTACTTCGTCTCAGAGAATGTAATCATAACAACTCCAGAGTAAGAGTTGACTTTGCATAATCAATCAGGAGCACATAAATAAAAATGGCAGATATAGCTTATGTTACATGACTACCACTTAAGCCACAAAAAGCACAGCCTCTAATTGTTGCGTCTGCTCTCAAAAACGGAAGTAAATCCTCCACCTCGAAGTTCCATTCAAATTTGACTATGACACCGAACAAAATCAAGTAATTATAAGCTGGAATTTTTAAGGAAAGGTTATTTTCCATTATGATGGCATTTTTTATGCATCTCTAAATAAGCTGGCTATTGTTAACTCGATAAATGTGGGAGATAGCACTCGACCAGCATGAGAAAAAGATGGAAGAATAGAGGAAAGGGATGTATGCACTTAAAATCAAGGAAAGGAAGGTGGGTGTTGACAAGAAATACATGCTACAACTCTTAAAAAAGAAGAACAATTACGATTTCTTCATTAATTGGCAGACACTCAAGGAATTTTCATTTTCTTGTTAACCTGCAAGTTTATTAACTTATGTTCTATTTGATGCCACTCATATATAGAGTTCACACAAGGGTAAGGGGAAAGAGTTGGTTGACAAGGAAGAGAGCCAAATGGCTACTACTTCTTCCAAATTAAAATTCCTTGTATTGTCCTACACGGTCACCATTTTCTTAATATATATACATGCTTTAGCCTTTAAGTTACTTGATTTTGTTGGATGCATGGTCCTCTTTACGCTGCCTGCACTACTTAAATAATCATCACTATATTCTGCATTCAAAAACTCTACATGACCATATCTACGGAATAGTTTAAACTACTGGTACTGCTTTCGTACCTATTGCTTTACTTGTCATAGCCCAATTGTAACATCAGGTGACGATAGCTACGGCCCCGTATAAGTTGCTGCCACAAATACTGGATCGAGTTTTGAAGGCTCATTTGCATCCGCTCCTGGACAAGCCTGTTGTATTTTCAGTAAATCTAATCACATGTCATTCCACACTTACTATTAAGTAGTTCCGCACATGTGAAGAAATCTTACCATCTCACAAGACACCTTTGAATACCCCGAGTTATGGGGCGAAATAAGGATGGGTCCCGTTGGGCGTATAGCAAACCAACCTGAGAAGGATAGAATAAGAAAAATATAGCGGTTATGTTTAGTCATCTAGAACCCTAATAAGAATCACAAGAAGTCTACGATAAAATGTGGTAGCCAATTCAGGCTGAAAGCCTCAGACATCTAATCAAGCACAAAAGCCAATATCCAGGTAACTGTGGTTCGTAAGTGATTTGGGAGTTCAAAATAGGAAATGCAGTGCAGAGTTAAAATCCCAGATTACCAGATAGCAGAGACACATGAACTTTAAAAAGAATAGAGATACCTCTACCAATGCAACACAAGAAGGATCATCCAGGATTTCCAGGCTACAATCAGCTAAATAATTAACCTGCACCAATTCAAGTAGAAGAATGTTCACAAATTTAAATGGAAAAACATTGGAAAACAAATATCCATAGTAATAACAGCATAGATACATATAAGTGAATAATGGATGCATCCTCTAACTGCAAGATTATTACACTGGTAACAGAAACAAAATATACTTTTGGATAGGAATTGAAGAAGTGACAATAAAATGAAGTAAAACGGAGCACCAACAGAATTGATAACAAACAAAGACACACAAGCAACATTCTCATAGGTTGCTAATCAAATATTATATATGTCGAAGATTAAACCCAGTTTCCGAATAAAGTTTCCTCTATGGGCCCTAAGGAAATTTTAAGTTCATAAACCTACAATTGTTGATCACACATGGGACACCCCAGTGTCACAAGCATTCCCCAAATCAAGACTCGAGATCGAGTTTCTCCTTAACGTAACTATCACAATAAAAAATCTTAGGAACTGGGACAAGGCACTAGCAATCATGATGTTGAATATGAACCATAACCATTTTCATAGCAAAGAAACAAAACCAGAACAGAACAGGGGTCAAATTTATGGGAATACAAATTTAGCAACAAGAACCACAAATAATAATGACAAAAAGTAAAACTTCAAGTGCAGCATAATCATAACAAATACTAAATAAGATAATGACAGGGAAAGTAGCAAGATTCCTTCAGTTATGAACTCTTTGAAACCTCATTCACCTCAGCAGCAAGCAAAAGAGACACATGTTAAGTAGGAAAAATACCCCAAACTCTGTATTGACAAGAGACTGAACGAAGTCCATTAGTTGAAGCTTAGCCCATTCTAAGCGCAAAGCAGGGTTTTCTGTATGAGGAGGATGTCTCCAAGGAGCACCAAAGCGTAATCGATCTTCAGGGATTTTCCCATTTCTTGCATCATTAGCAAACTTTTGCAACAGCGACAAAGCTTTATCCATGGCAGGATTTACCACAGTTACCTGTAATTTTGGATCAAAATACCAACGGAGGATGCAAAAGGGCATAAACAAGTGGTACAAAAGTCACAAAACCAAGCTATGAAGACACAAATAATGAAGTGTGAGCTCAAAAAAGTTGTCTTTTAATTGGTCAAAAAAGATAGAAACTATATTGATTAGTATCTGGAATGGTATACTAACATTAGACATAGAAATGAATATAACCAACAAGAAAATCTTTATCTTTGCAAAGACAATATGTCCCATTGGTACCTATCTACATCGGGACCAACATGATCAGCATAACCAGAGACTAATGCATTGAACTGAACTTTTGGTTATGTTGGGTGTGGTTATATAGATGCAGCAGGCTGGTGCTGATGTGCAATCCAAGTTGCCAATGACGGTTTGCAGGTGGTGGTGTGCAACCGAAGTGGCCAACAATTGGGTTTTTTCTGGTGGCAGCGCCTTGGTAGTGGAGAGTTTTGAAGGTGGTGCTGGCTATTGATGAAAATTGCTGGTGGCAGCGACAGCTGATGAGCGATGCTGGTGGTGGCAGCGGGTGACTGCTGATTAACATTGTTGGTGGTTGCGACCTTTGAGTGTTTCCTCTCTTCTTCTTTTTTTGATTCGGAGATAGCGGTGGTGCAATTGGGAACATTGGTGGTGGTGGTGGTGGATGGAAGAGACAAAGGGGGAGGGGACTCCCTCCCAGGGGCTGGCTTGTGTTTGAACAATGTGATGGTTGTGGGAACCAACCTGACCCACAATTCGGTCAATGGTCCTTGGAATCCACCCTAATGGTAAATGAAAATAATGTCTACATACTGATGCCTCGTCATGGAATTTATTGATCTACAACTTGATTTACCACTTTCATCCAATTGAAATTGAAGGGTTCAACTTCAAACTTCGAAGTAAGAACATTCAAGCAAAACCAGAGACTGACAAGAAATACATATCTTCTCTCTTAGTAAAAAACAATGCAACAATGTCCTTCCCATCTGTCATCTATTCGGCTCAGTGAAGAATTGTATGCAGTGAATGATTATTTCAATCAGAAAACAGAAGCCAGTACAATAAGTCAAATAACAAACAATTTCCAAGGACCTTGCAAACTGTCAGTACATCAAACGGTTATCTAGACTAAACCTCATTCTCGTATTGAAGCAAAATTTATATGAGAATTAAACTTCAGAAAGGACTTGGATCAAACTTGCTGCTTATTATGGAAACTTACTTGTAGAAACGCTAAATATGCATCTACAATATCCTCAAATGTATTACCCTTCTCATCCATGACCCTACAATACCCAAAAGGTGAGAGAGCAAGGAAGGTTAAACCTACACGAATATAAATTGAATACAATTTCACAGATACACTTCTAGATCGAAGCACAGAATTAAAAACGTTCGTTACAAAGGTTTCAATCTATCGTAAGCTACGATTTTACGATGTTAAATTGTCAAGATAAGTAAGATGGCATTTATTCTTAAATTCTTAGAATGGCAGCAAATGAGAATCCTACACATATCACCAGGCACTCGGGAAATCACCAAGTTGCGATGTTTAAGATCTCGACCGTTAAAAACTAAAAACACTATAAATCTAGTTATAGGGGAAATAAAGAAACCAGTGAATGCACAAATGTTTAGAACTGTGTTTCCGTACTTCTATTTCACATGATAACTGTACCTTCTAAATCTCAATACCTCCTTAGAAGAAAAGGCGTACCCAGTGAACGAAGCTCCCGGATATGCAGGTCTGGGGAAGGGCAATGTACAGGCTATCAAAGCTTAAGGTCTATTTGAGTGGTCAAAACTGTTCAATATAAATTTAATGGCAGTTACCCTTTCAGCAACAAAACCTATCTGCTAAGCTTAAATAAGCATTAAAATTAGTTAATGCACATGAGACACCCTATCAATACATAGTCATAAGTCAAACTAAACACCTGAATACTTACTTCTGGTAAAAATTGCTTTGTTTGAGTGCATAAAGCTCAAAAAGATGTCGTGGGCTAGGCCCTAGAACTTCAACAACCACATTCCACTGCAGTTTCAACAAAAATATTGAAGTATTAGCAATGAGCAATCTCTCCTATAATTCCAAAGACCTCGTAAAAGCAAAAAATAGGAAACATGCATTTGATACTTGCCCACCTCATATGGACTGAAGTAATCATCAACCATATGCATTTTAGCTTCTTGTGGAGTCCATCCAAAGGCCTGAAAATGGCAAGAGTAAGATCTACTGAGTTGTTGATGTAGATACGTGCCCATCAGAGGAACAGAGCCCATTATATAAAACAGACCATGGACAAACAGACTGTTAAAATGACAGAAAACTAATCAAGCGGGATGTGTGGATGCTCTCACGCTGTCATGCACATACAAACAGACATTAAAGAACAAAACAAATCAAATGCAGTGTAACCTCTCGGGATATGAAAATGTCTGGAAACCCAAAATCCATGAAAGCTCGGTAGGAATAGTAGCTGCCAAATAGGAATAAGTGGTCAGATTACGATAAATGATTAAGAATAAAATAGCTACCAGTTAACATCAATGTTAAGAGACCAGTCACCATCAATGTTAAGAGACATTATTTGCGATGAAAGAGGGTATCATGACCCCAAATTAGATCAGAACGTTAAATACTAATGCACGATACTTCCGACAAGCCATGCAAAAATGCTTAAGAAAAGAAGAAAACACTGACAACATAATGTAGAAGGTCTTTAGAATCCATTACATAATTCAATGCGTTGTATAAGAGGACATCAAACCGTGGTTCCTATATGTCTGACACGTTAACAATGACAAAAGCAATCAAGGGCATAGTAATAGATGCTCGCCACCACCAGATTTGTTGATGTGACCAGAACCTTCTCGCATGAGGGGCGTGAAGGTTTCTTAGCAAGTTGAAACTTAGGAGGGTCATTAGGTTTCAAAGTTCAAACTCAGTTAGCAACAAAGAAAAGACCAGAGAACTAAAGGAACAAAATAATGCATGTTGAAAGTGAGAAATGGCTGAAGAAGGACGGTAACAAAATACATCGATGGTCGTGTCCTTATGATCTACAGTCAAGTTTCATAGGGATTCAATCTTTGATTGACCCACAATGGGGCTGCTGATCTGTAGCATCGCATTTCAAAACAAGAAGAGCTGCTATTCAACAAGAGTCTCTTACTCTGTTGTGGTCCTCGTATGCAGTACCGCAGTACCTGATTAATGGTCATAGTCCTACTATTCAATCCAACTTGTGGGACCGTCAAAAAGCGACTGGATGCTTCAAGCACTCCATGAGTATGTAAGCAGATCATGTGATCTGTAGATGATGAATCACAAATTGACTGCTATATTTAGAAGCTAAACCCTAGACCATCAAATACCATAAAAGACTACAAGCATCAAAGCCACAAGATAGAAATACAAGCATTGGTGCACATCGTACACGTGAAATCGGTTTACAAATCTACGGCCATGTTTTACTCCCTTTCAAACTTGCCATACAAACGTAGTAGAACTGTAATAACTTTCCACCGTGTATAATTAACTAGTAATAAATATAATAACCAACATGCCGGAAAAGGCAAGTGTTATTAATGTGAGTTTTATACTTCCAACCAAAAACACATGCCAATTTAGACCTGTCGCACCGCAGAAGTTACAGCCAAAAACAAAAGGCTGCAATCCATGCCCTAATTCATGAAACTACATCCCTTGAAGTCAACTATGTGATGCTGACTAACATTACGTAGTCGTTGAAGGAAAGAGCTATGGATCAATAACTGCAAAAACAAAGAATTCAGAAGCACCATACTGAAATTACCTATCCGATGTCACAAGAATGACGGGCAAACACCTCTCATTGGCACCCAGAGCAATTATTCTCCATATTAAACTGTCATGGTACATTGACCCACAGACTGTTGAATCATCTGTTAAAACTGCATGCTTTAGAACTTCAATGTTGTTTATAATCAGCTTCGGCTGTTATGTATTACATAAGGAAGAACCTGTCAACTCCAGACCTCTAAAATACACAAAATGATAACCAAAATCGCATAAGTATTCCAGACAAATGACATTCTTGCCAGTCCCCATTTAAGCTTCTGGGTCCGGTGCAATGCCATGGTGACTGGACTTACTCTCAAGTCTTAACTACTATTTGATTTGCTGAAAAGCCTGAAATGATTATTCATGTGTGGAGTGGTGATTCCTTGTTCTCCCAATGGGATAACCATTAATGTACTCACCTAAATTGGTGAACAATGATTCCAAATGTAAATTACGATATGTCATTTGTTAGTGAATCAAATGTCGGAATGAGCAGTCATTCCCATTTAGCTAAACCAGTCCTACCCATACCCCCTTGATTGGGGATTACATGGGTATTGTTATTGTAGAATTGTAACCCGTACTTATTACTTCGACAGCAATTTCGTAAGAAGTTGCCCTTCTGAGCATTTACCTGAAAGTAGTCAATTTCAGCCCCTGAAGACAACAACTCCAACAACAAACACGGCCAATCAGTCGCAGAATTGGCCAAACTCCTAGAAAACCCACCGACCCGATTCAAATCCCTAACAGCATTCCTTCTCCACCCTTGCTGAACCCTAATCACCTCCTTCGCCACTCTCAACCCCGCCATGGCTTCCTTAAAATACGCAACCTCTTCCATGCTCACCTTCCCCCCCTCAACAATCCCATCCACCTCATCGGCATTTAATTGAGCAGATACCGCACACACAGCCCTACCCCACAGCACCGAATTCGAAACCTTATCTGATAAAGCAGCTTTCGAGCTTTTCGAATTCGATTGGAGTATCCGACGGAGGGTGGCGTTGAGGCCGTGCCATTTGTTTAGGGTGGTGAAGATTTGATGGGAGGTAATGGTGCCGAGTTTGACGCCGGTTTGGGCCATAGATTCTAGGCAGCGTTCGAGCTGGGTTTGGAGGGCGGGGAGGGGTGGGGGCGGGCAGTTGGACCATGATGTCCATGGGAATGACTGGCCGTGGGCAGGGTGGTGGGATTCGATGGGTTGAGCAAAGTCGACGTAGCCGGTGAGGTGAGGGCCTGTGTTCCACTTCTCTAGTAGACCTGGAGAGAGAGATATATGATGAGCAAGATATACAAATGAATAAAGAGAGAGGGAGAGAGAGAGAGAGAGCGATTAGTTACGTTCGAGGATGAGGGTGGTTTTGCCGACGCCGCGGGGGCCGTGGAGGATGAGGGGTTGGGGGACGCGGTGGTGCTGGGCGTGGTTGTTGAGGATGGTTTCGAGGAGTGGACGGGGGATTATCCTCCATGTATTGTTCACCATTTTCTGCTGCTGCTGCTGCTGCGGCTGTTTCTTCTTCTTCGAAATGAATTGAATCTTGTCTCTGGGGAGTGGTAGTCCAGGGACCACTTGGGGACTAGGGCAAACCTATGTTACGCGGACTCGCCAAAAATGGAGGAGTACCCGCGTCGACGCGACACGGTACGGGTGTGGAATTCGTACCCCGTACGGCGGTCTAAATTCGGATACGGCGGTCTAAATCTCAGTACGCTTGCTTTGCAGTTTCGATTCTCAGAAGAAAGAAGCAGAAGATGAAGAGAGAAGAGAGAAGGAGGAGAGAATGGAAGATTACCTGAGAAGAAGGGCTAGGCAGATCGGAGATGTTCGCCAGACGGTGAAGAAAGATGAAGCATCGTGGAAGACAAACAACCATGGCTGCTCGTTCCGGATCCAGATCCTCTGCCCACATTTCTCTCCATACACCTTCCGCACCTTTTAACTAGATGTTGACAACGCATTAATGAGCCCATCTGACGGCCCAGGTGAAGCCAGCTCTACTACTCCCAAATTCTTCATAGACACGACGACGTTTGTTCATTGCTGCAAACGGCAGCTTGACGCCTACCCTCTTTTCCGTTTCCAGTTCCCCCGTTTTCTGATCTAAATCCCAAGTTCCCAACTCCTCCCTCTCTCTCTCTCTCTCAATCCCAACTCCCCCCTCCCTTGCCAAATTTCGCTGTACTTTTTCAGTGTAGGGAGAGAGCGAGAGAGAGAGAGAATCAGCAATGGGCCACGAAGAAGAAGAGCCAGTTCTGCCGTTTGCCAGATGACGTTGAACTCCATAATCTCGTTCCCTCCCTTTTTCGTGATTGAATCCTCCACTCGATCAGTCAGCCAACTCTGACAATGATGATTCATCCCTCATCCTTATCTCCATGTGGAAAGCTACTGATCTCCCCAAATCTCTACCTGATTTGGGTTTCCTTTTTTGCTCAAGGAAAAAAGGACAAGGTTTTACTTATTGCGTAAGCAAATTGATTTGGTTTTTTTTTTTTTTTTTTTGTGTTTCTGTAAAGTGATTCAAAGATTTTGTTTTTATTTTTCCATTGACAAAAATTGCAGGATTTATTTTAGGAAAGGAGAGTTTTCAAAATTTTTTTTTATAGGAAAGGAGAAAGTTAGAGCTTGAATTTGCTGGGGAATGAGAATCAGAGGTTGATCAATTTGCCGGGGATTTGAATCCATCACGGTTGATTATTTAGGAAAAGAGAAATTCAGAGCTATGAAGAGACGAGTTGGCGAGGGAGGGAGGAGTTGGGGGGGGGGGGGGGGGGGGGGGGGGGGGGAAGGGGAGAGAGTTGGGAACGAGAGAAAACGGTGGAGCTGGAAAAGAAAAAGAGGGCAGGGGTTAAGCTGCCGTTTGCAGCAAAGATCAAAACGTCGTCGTGTCTGTAAAGAATTTGGGAGTAGTAGAGCTGGCTTCACTTGGGCCGTCAGATGGGCTCATTAATGTGTTGTCAACATCCAGTCAAAAGGTGCGGAAGATGTGTGGAGAGAAATGTGGGGAGAAGATCCGGATCCGCTCGTTCCAGATCCTCTCCACAGATTTTTCTTTCCACGTCTGCCTCATCTTTTCACCACGGCATGACAGCACATTAATGAATACAATCGACGGTAAAGATTAGATTTCAGCTCCAGCTTTAATAAAACTATCGTTTCTTTTACTTCCCCTAACGCAGCTAACGTCATCTCCTTTTCTCGTTTGTTCTCTTTAACCGTTTCATGCCATCAAATTCGGAAGAAAAAATAACCCGCCATAGTTGATTCTTTATCCCCAAACATGGAGAAGAAACACAACCCCTGCTCCCAATCCGTCCAGTGATTCTGGTGCGATCATTCCGGCGACTCCGGTGCAATCATTCCGGCGACTCTCCATTTGATTTTGTTTTGGTTTGTGTTTGTTGTAGAAAACTAGAGTTTTGTTTGTACTGTGATTTGATTTGATTGTGGTTTTTTATGCTTTCCATCTGGATTTGGATTTTTTTTGATTCTTTTTTTTTTATCCTTAGATTTTTTGATTCTTCACATAGTTACACTTTGCAGGTTCATTCTGGATCATGATTTTGATCTTCATCCCAATTATTGGTTCCTAAAAAGTACGGGAAAATTCCCAAAATTTAGATATGGGGGTTTGAGTGCTGCAATTTATACTGAGACTTTTGTCATCTTTCTTTAAGCTTTAACAATCCAAGTGAAGAAAATGCTTTCAGGGGTCTACACATCACCAAGATCATGAGCTGCTATTCAAAAACAAGGAGAGGGATTTGAAAGCATTCCTTGGCATTTTCAAAGTAAAGGTCTGATCAAGCATTGTGTTGGTTGATACTCAATTACCCTGGATAAGACATATTTGTGTAGTGCTTTTGTTTTGTACAGTGTAGTGTAGTGTAGTGTTTTTTTTTTCTTTTTTTACTTTTTTTCTTTGATAAGCTTCAAGGCCTATTCCCTTGGCTTGACTGTTTCTTGGAAGGATTTCATAAATGAAAAAAGTCAGATGGTCCCCTACCCTTTTGGAGGGTTTACACTTTACACGAAGAGGAGAGAGAGAGAGAGCATGAAGGCCTGGCCCGAGAAAAAAAGAAAAAAAGATTTTAATGAGTTTGGTTGGAAAAGTGGGTCCCATACAATGACATCATCCTTTAAGGGTCTTTTAAGGGTCTTTTTTCTTTGTATGTAGCATTTCCCTTTTTTCATTTTGGCGCTACAGAGGTTCCAAAATACTTCCATTTTGGCGCTAAACAGGGCTATATTCATTTGAAGATTGTTCTTGACGAAATTTTTCAAATATAATCGTCAAATATGGAACCAGAAATAAGTAATTAGGGTTCGAACCAAAAAATCCCCAATTTCCCAAACTTTTTTTTTTTTTTTTTGGGTTTCAACAAGTTATAGTGAAATTAAGGTAGAATCGACTGAAATTGCAGAGTCATCGACAACCCACACAGAGAGAGTGAGAGAGAAAGGGACCATGGAATTTGGCGTCGCGATTTTCGCGTGCTGTGGTGTCGTGAAGGGTTGGTCGCCGGTGGTGGTGGTGGTGGCCGCCGGTGGGAGTGGTGGGTGGGAGTCACAGGTCGCCGGTGATGGTGATGTCGCCGGTTTAGTAGCGAAATTAAAAGTTGCGAAAATTAACTCGGAAAACAGAAACCCCCTTCCCTCTGCAAGTTGTACACAAAGAGGAGAGAGAGAATGAGGGCCAGAAGAGGAGAGAGAGAATGAGGGCCTGGCCCAAGAACAAAAGAAAAAAAGATTTTAATGAGTTTGGTTGGAAAAATGGGTCCCATACAATGACATCATCCTTTAAGGGTCTTTTAAGGGTCTTTTTTCTTTGTATGTAGCATTTTCCAATGAAAAAAGTCAGATGGTCCCCTACCCTTTTGGAGGGTTTACACTTTACACGAAGAGGAGAGAGAGAGAGCATGAAGGCCTGGCCCGAGAAAAAAAGAAAAAAAGATTTTAATGAGTTTGGTTGGAAAAGTGGGTCCCATACAATGACATCATCCTTTAAGGGTCTTTTAAGGGTCTTTTTTTTTTTTGTATGTAGCATTTCCCTTAAACTTTAGGGGGGGGGGGGGGGGGGGGGGGGGGGGGGGTCTTTTAAGGGTCTTATTTTTTTTGTATGTAGCATTTCCCTTAAACTTTAGGGGGGGGGGGGGGGTCTTTTTTTTTTTTTGTACGTAGCATTTCCCTTAAACTTTAGAGGGGGGGGGGGGGGGGGGGGGGGTACAGTATTGGGTAGTTGTTTAAACGACGTCGCCCTGTTTAATTAGACTTCTCAGGTTTCACCTGCGAAGTTTGGTTAAACTACGTAATTAGTAAATTGTGAGCTTAATCAGGTTTAGTTTTATGATCGAAACTGTTCAAGTTTTATATCTTGTTAAGAACACATACCATGATAAATAACATCGAATGCTGATAAATTCATAATCGAAGATAATTTCTGTGAATTTATTTTTAAGAAAATAGAGTTGGCCGCACTATATCCAACCCAATACTATCAAAGACGCGTTTGACAAAAGCGAGTCCCGGCATAACGATGTCGTCTGAGTTCGATGGAGAAATCGCTTATTATACTTCGCAAGTTGAACATGCGAGGTATCTTGAAACTAAGTAATTGGTAAATTGTGAACTTAATCAGATTTATTTTGTTAATCTAAACTGTTCAATTTGTAAATCTTGTCCAGAAGATATACTGTGTTTAATTTCATGTTAATCTAATGCTGATTAGTTGATAATCGGAGATGATTTGTGTGAATTTATTTTTAAAAAAATAGAGTTGTTCACACTGTATCAAACCCAAAACTTTGTCTCTCTCACGACCCCGAAACCTTCCGGTGGGGCTACAAAGGACTACTCGTCGACCTCTTCGCCATCCTCCCGCCGCCGCCACAGTCACCTCCACGCCGCTGGCTTTGTTGACCGGCTTTGACTATACATTGTTTTTACAGAGTTCCAATATTCTTTTGTCTTTGTGAGGTTGAGGCCCCATTTCAGAATACCTTTTTAATAAATAAATATTTATTTCATATTTTTAAACTCAAAAATAATGTAACGAAAAATAATTTTTCAATTTTTTTTTTGCACCGTATTAAAGATCTCAATGAGATCTATCAAATAAGATTCATGTTGATAGGAAAATTATTTGCGTAAGCACATGATTTTTGATCTTGAAATTGTCTTCTTAAAAAATAAGTACTTATATATCGTTTTGGAACGGAGCCTGAGAATGTAGTACACCCTGAATTTTCCCTTATCTACATTTGGAAGTTGGAACTGAGCAATTTTGCCTCTTAGTTGTGTTGTTCGTCGAAAGTCTGCACTTGAACCCCTAGGGTATGACCGAGTGATCTTGGCATGGGACTCCGGAGTTTGTCTCTCCTCGTAAGGATGTAATGTTCAATTCCTCTTGCTTATAATTTTTACAGCCACCTCACGCCATGCGTAAACATATCAAACGGCTGTGGGAGGGATTGTAAGAATATAATGTTCAATTCCTCTTGCTTATAACTCTAAGATTTTGGGCCGTCCAAAACACTTTTTGGACGACCGAGATGTGCTCGGCACCACGTGGCACCGGCACTGAAGAATTTCTCAGTTGCTGGGCCTTCAATTTCTTCGTTTTGGTAGTTCAGGTTGCCACTTTTTTCCTTTAGTTCAAGTGTCTTCTTGGTCTTGCTAAAATGTTCCCTCTTTCGAATAGCCCGATGCTGCTTACAATTGCTGAAAATGCTCCTTTAGAAATCAAAAATTTTTTTTTTTTTGATCCGCTTTAGAAATCAATTGAATGGCAGAAAATAAAGACTGAATGAATCTCTCTTTCCGCAGTATATATGTTAGATGATGCTATGGTATCCCCGGTCATTTTGGGGACACCGTAATTTTTGGCATAACAGAACCCTTACAAACATAACAAAAATCATTACAAGTATAATAGAACCATAACATGGCATAACGAAGGCATAACCAAAAACCAATCAAGGCATAACAAAAAATCAACAAGGCATAACCAACCAAGTTATGCGTTGTTATGGTTTTGGTTATGCTTATAATGGTTTTGGTTATGCTTGTAATGAACTTGGTTATGCTTATAATGGTTTTGTTATGCCAAAAGTTACGGTGCCCCCAAAATGACCGGGGACACCGAAGTCATTCCCATATATGTTTCTTGTTCCTTTCCCGCATTTGCAGGTTTTTTTCTTCTTCTTTTCGTAGCCTTACATTGTGACGAAGAAGCCTCAAACTAACGTATTTTGAGCGCTTAAACCAGAGAACCTGGGTTTCTTGAATACGAATACCATTGCAGTAAAGTGAATGAGCAATCATTGTTTTACCATTCAAGTTTCGTGCAGAAACCCGCTCTCATTTGTTACATTGTTCGTCGCTTCAGGATGCCAACTTCTGATTTTTCAAATGTTTTCTCGATTCAGGCCTTCTTGATTACTAGTATTTCATTAGCCCGAAGATAAACAAAAAACTCCCAACCATGTCAACCTGGTAGAGAAGTGCTATACTTCGCCTTGAGAAATTAGAACCGTGACTACTTGCAACTCCGCTTGACACCATCAATGGTATAGCTCTTGGAGCAGTGTAGCATATGTGCCGCAAATACAAAGATGCTAGTGTCAAACCCAGAACGATTTAAGATTTCTAACCACTTAAAAATACACATACGGTTACAATCAGTATTCAGTAGCAAAGAAATGCCTCCATGCTGAAGATTGAATAAGCAAGCTAGATGAATGAATCCGTCTGGTAGCAACTTTACAAATATGAACAAATATGAAACATTACTAGTTCATTCTTAAAAAGTCACATGGGGTTTTAATAGGCACTCGGATGGACACAAATGTTGACGCATCAAACAAATTTCCAGGTGGTACAAATACGATGCCAGCAAAGACTCTCATTTCCAATGGTGGTCCTCTGTAGAGTTGCAGCCATAACATTTCAATCACCTTTCTACTGCAATAGGCATACTGGGTAAAACTAGGAAAAAATACGGAATTAAAACCATTCTAAGGATCAAATGCAATTTAATGTACCAGTTCACTTCAGCTTTGGCTATACTTACCCCGCACCCCCTCCCCACCCCCCCCCCCCCCCCCCCCCCCCCCCCCCCCCCCCCCCCCCCCCCCCCCCCCCCCCCCCCCCCCCCCCCCCCCCCCCCCCCCCCCCCCCCCCCCCCCCACACACACACACACACACACACACACACACAAAACCCAATGTTTTTTCACTTGATCTAAACCACATCGTCTTTGCTATTTCCGTACCATAGTGAAGATTTTCGTGTCTTGATGGCCAAACCCCATCTGCATATTCTTCACTTGTCCCTGCATGGTGTCATTTTGCCAATGAATTCCTCCTACGTTAGCCATGGTTGGTCTTTGTCGAATCACTCTTGATCTTAAGTAACAATACACAAGTTACTTAACTGCTTCTAGTTTGCGAATATTTTGGAGATATCTAGGTCTCTAAGGTTTCCCCATAAATTTATAACACAACCACCGGACAATGAGACAAAGCACTTCAGACCTATTGTGTTAATATAAGGATTTAGGGCTAAGATCCTCGAGTGCACAAAAAAGATAACGGTAACTTGTAGATACCGTATCTCTCTTCTCAATTCATCCGCTCCCTCATTTTCACTCCTAGACAAACTCAGAATATCCAGAGTCTTGGGACTTGTCTAAATTGACGATTTTGGAGCATTCTTCTCTAATCACTAGGCACAACTTTGTTTTCTGAAACCATGTTGGTCTCTGTCAATTGGCTCTGTCATGGGCTTTGTGGAGGTCTTCCTCATTTCTATAATCCTGTTTATTCATAAAGCAGGCAATCATAGAGTAGGCAAGAATATACAATGAAATTGCCATGGCAAAAGAACTGATAGGAGACAATCATGTCTGTCCAGTAAATTGACCTAACCTATAGTTTTATCCATTTAGCAAAATGATTTTAAGTATGGTACCACGTTGAAATTTCCAACCTTTATATCCCTTCGTTCTAAATTGCAAACTTACCACCCTTCTTGCTTAAACTACGAGTTCTTCATCTCCTCTGTCAAAATCAGAAAACAACTCAGCAAAATATTGAAGCTCATTCCTTTCTTCGATCATAAACCTGTAACTTTAGCCCGTTTCTATACGAGGTAATTGGTCAGGAAGAGAAAAACACTCTTCCCCCATATCCAAAAGTATAATAAGTTCGTATATTCCGTAAACAATTACACAAAATTATCATGACTGGTACATGCCAAATAGAGTTCTAATCCACTGAAACATACCGAATCTGTGAATAGCTAAAGGCTGACCACCCGCTAGGCCCGGAGCTCAAAAACAGGATCCAATATGAGATACACCGTATATTGCCTAAAATAAAGCAACCACTATTCCTACTAGGTAACTCAAAAGAAAATAAAATTCATGCCTTAAAAGTAAAAATAATAGGAAATTCAATATGGGGCATGGTCTCTTCAAGATGATGTTCCGTGTCTAAAGTGGTACATGTTAGCAAATTCCAAGCACAGTTCACGGTCCCGCAAATCTCCCCAGCCTCCCCAACCCTTAAACCCAGCTTGATATCCTCCTTGATGCTGAAGAACCTGCACTCCCCATTCTGAATTGATATTGCCACCCTTGTCAATCTCGGATACTTCGATGTTCACCACACCTTTGTCAATGCAAGACTCTTTGTTCCCCTGTCCCTGATGCAAACCACATTTCCCAAAGTGAACAGCACTTGTCCTGGGACCTCGTAACGAGTAAACAGGACCACCAAACGAAGGATAAACCGTTGCCCACATTGTTATATCCCAGTTGTAATCATCAAAGAAACAAAACTCTCTTGCCTTTGTACGTATCTTCCTCCAAACAGTCCGATTAAAGGCATAACCCACGTTACCCATTCTCTCTGCAATTAAACTGTCCCAACCCTCTCCCCTTGATTTCACATCGCACGGTGCCAAATTGGCCGCATAGCAATTAGGACATTTTTTAGGCTTCAGAGCCGTAAGTGACTGTAAATTGCGATAAGCATTGGGAAAAATGAAGTGGTCCTCTTCTATGAAAAGAATATGGCCTGAATGCTTATGAGTCTCCATTAACCCATCCCACACCGTGTTCATCATCCACCACCAGTGATGCTTTAGTGAAACAATCTTTGGTGACCGGTGGTTTCCATATTGATCCGGATTCCCTGTACAATTTTTCTTAACTGCATCTTCCTTATCCTTGCAATCTAATGGTGAGACACCAGGAAAGCTTGTTTTGAAGACATGGGGTGAGTATGGGGCAAATATTTGTTTCACTTGACAAAATCTAATACCTTCCACAATCGTGTTCATCTCTTGAAAGTACCCATCATGACTAACTATCAATAGGGTTTCGCTAATCCCAACTACTTTAGAAAGACTCTCAACAACTACTCGGAGATATTGAGGGCGATTGTGGACGTATAGAACAATTGTTATATGATCATTGGCTAGCTTTGGAAATAAATCCAGATTTCTTGGAGGCAACTGATTTCGCTTCTCCAACAAAATTGACAATCCACTCTGGTTGGGGACGTTGAGTAATCTTCTAAATTGGGTGTAGTTGTAAGTCAGTTCAAAATCCAGATCATTTTCGTTCGAATATTCAGTCACTAGATTGGAAACTGTGTTTGTCTGAAGGAGAAAAAGGAGCAGAACAACCCCAAACAAAGTAATCAAAACCAAAGACAAGAAACGGTGAAACGCCGCATCTTTGAGGCGGGGTTTATTGTTCAAAGCCATAAATCAAGACCACATAAGGCATCAACAATTTTTCATGGAAGTTGTAGTTACAGCATCCACAGATCCTGATTCCAAAAAGACAACCAAGAATTCCACTGAACTAGTAAAAATCCAAACTTCCATACATTTAACTACTCAAAACATCAAAAACTGCACAAACCCAGTTGAGATAAAAATGTATTAGAAGGGGGAGAATATCAGTACCCAAAAATATGTTCTTCAGAGCGTGATTGAAAACTGAACTGAAGCTCTCTCTTGCTGTCAACCAAATCAACAATCTCAATGATGTAGAGACAAACAGCAAAACCCGTAAACCAAAGCGCCTGAAAACACTTAGGTTGGGTTTTCGCCAATATCCGTTTACAAGAATTGAGACCCAAAATTGGTCAAAGCTCGTAAAGAATTGAGACCCAATCTCAAATGGGTAGTCAAGAAATCTGAATTTTGAGGATTATATTGCTTCTAAACACTAAAAGATGGGATCAACGATCAAAAGGACAAAGTAGAAGGAGTCCTGGGAAAAGGGTAAAGTGGGTTGAGTGTTTTACCAGTTGGGGGGTGCGAAGTACTAATCAACACTTTGAAAACTTCAAGATGTGGTAATGACTGCGGATCAAAAAAAAAAAGATGTGGTAATGACTCAAGTAATTATTAATCGGTGACTAATCACACTCGTTGGAAACTTTCCCTGATTCTCTAAACCTATGGGGGGGTGTCTCTCGATCATTAGGGAAGAGGCCAACCAATATGTATGTGGAAAGTAGACGGCCGGCATTAGAGAGATTGGGAATTGCTATCATGGGGAGGTGGTACATTATTTCGTTTAGGCAAATGCTAATGGTTGTCTTAGGGCACTTCTAAGTTGCATTGAATGAGTTAAAAAGTTGTCGTAAAATTATTGGAATAGTCATATAAGTAATTGAGTAATTAAAGGTGGAGCTATCCAACTACTTATATTCAATGTTATTCTAGTAAGTGCAAAGTATGCCATATTTATCCTCCTAAAGTGAACTTTGATTTCAAATGACAATACATATTCAACTTTTGAATTTTCGATTCAACACTTCAAAGAGTTCATATTAGGTCTTCTATCATTCTAGAATTTTATTACCAAAATCATTGATTAAGCTTTCGGACTTTTAATAACATAACACAAGTTTTTATTATTCACCTTATTTTTATTGTTTTAATCATTTATCCCGTCAAGGAGTTTAAAAGATAAAAATTATGACCAATATAAAAAAAATATACTAAAGATTAAAAAAATTGAAATAACTGGTATTTTCATCTCTAGTGTTGTCTCATTTGAAATTTTTTCTACTTTGGTCCACATTTTATATATTTTTGATTTATTTCGTCGAGACAAATGATTATTAATCCCAAAAATTACAACGAAAAGCGAAACAAACAATGAAACAAAAAATCACAAAAAGTAAATAACAGCGAAAAATACTACTCACAATTAGGAAGAATCATTTGTCTTTGAACCGTGATTACTTCTATTTTTCACCATAGTATGATATAAGGCACCGCCTATTTTTTTAAAAACAAATATGAAAGGCATAATATAACTAGGGTAATGTTGGACAATGTCAGAACTTTTCCAATGCTGTATTAAATGCCTACCAGTTTATCTTGAAACTAACAATCACTAATGCTGTATTAAAGTCAGAGGTTGTTTTTCTGTTATTGGGGAGCGGGTTGGTTTAGAGTTATGGATTTTATGGTTTGTTAATTAGTTTGGAACCTAATAAGGAAAAGAAGAGAACAGAAAAACAACCTCTTACTTTGTTCCGTCTTTGCTATTGTCAGTTTACTGGGTTGAGAATAAGCATACTAGAAGATAAGAAAATATGTATTTCTGTTTATTTTTTACACCTTTTAATACACAATCACACATCTAATATTGTCAGCCGGGTTGATTTTAGAATTTTCCTACTTTGTTTGAGTGGAAAGGTACTATAAGGGAAGAAAATAATAAAACTAAAATTTAAGCACAATAAGTACTTATTTTTTAAGAAGGTATTTTCAAGCTCAAAAATTATTTGCTTACGCAAATTATTTTCCTATCAATATGGACCTTGTTTGATAGATCTCATTGAGATCTTTAATACAGTGCAAAAAAAATTTGAAAAAATATTGTTCATTTACATTATTTTTGAGTTTGAAAATGTAAAATAAGTGTTTATTTTTTAAGAAGGTGTTTTGGAACGGAGCCTAAGACTTTTTCATTTTTTCCCCCATATCAAGCCCTTTAAGATCATAAGGCCTGCAAGTGTGACTGTGATGGGCCTGACGGCCCTATTTTCCTACAGAAAAAATGGTAGATCCACACTTTAGTGTAATATTGAAAGGGAAAATTTCACGTAGGCACCCGACCTTCCACACAAATCACACATAAATACCTGATCTTTCTTAAATTTCATATAAACACCTGAGCTTTTTAAAAACTCATCAATTCAACACCTGACCTTTATTAAATTTCATATAAACACCCGACATTTCTAAAAACTCATCAATTCGACACCTACCGTTAACCTTCCGTCTAAAACCAAACGGAAAAAAAGTTAAGTGCTCCGATTTTTTACTTGTTTGAAATAGTGCTAAAATCTTATTTTTCTGATCATTTTATTTTATCTTAAAGAATCATAATTAATTTTTGACTCTAAAGCTCTTGTTAATCAGCCCTAAGAAAGTCGTATAATCAAATATCTCTTAGGGCTAACTAACGAGAGCTTTAGAATAAAAAATTAATTATGATTCTTTAAGATAAAATAAAATGATCAGAAAAATAAGATATTAGCATTGGTTTAAATGGACTGAAAATTGGAGCAATTAATTTTTCAACAATGTATAAATCGTTTATATATTAAAAAATATGGTTAAAAAATTAAGTGCTCCAATTTTCAATCCGTTTAAACCGATGTGATGATATTATTTCTCTGATTATGTTATCCTGAAAAATCATAATTATTTTTGACCCTAAAACTCTCATTAGTTAGCCATAAGAAAGTCGTATAATCAAATATCTCTTAGGGCTAACTAACGAGAGCCTTAGAATCAAAAATTAATTATGATTCTTTAGGATAAAATGATCAAAAAATAAGATCTTCGCATTGGTTTAAATGGATTGAAAATTGGAGCAATTAATTTTTCAACCACGTATAAATCGTTTATATAGTAATAAAAAATATGGTTAAAAAAAATTAAGTGCTCCAATTTTCAATCCGTTTAAACGGTGCGAAGATCTTATTTCTCTAATCATTTTATCCTAAAGAATCATAATTAATTTTTGACTTTAAGGCTCTCATTAGTTAGCCATAAAAGATATTTGATTCTACGATTTTTTTTAGGACTAATTAACGAGAGTTTTAGAGTCAAAAATTAATTATGATTCTTTAGGATAAAATGATCAGAAAAATAAGATTTTCGCACTGGTTTAAACAAATAAAAAATTGGAGCACTTAACTTTTTTTCCATTTGGTTTTAGACGAAGTGGTGACGTCAGGTGTTGAATTGATGAGTTTTGAGAAAGCTCAGGTGCTTATATGAAATTTAATAAAGATCAGGTGTTGAATTGATGAGTTTTTAGAAAGGTCAGGTGTTTATATGAAATTTAAGAAAGGTCAGGTGTTTGTGTGCGATTTGTGTGAAAGGTCGGGTGCCTGCATGAAATTTTCCCATATTGAAATTGGAACTTGTCTAATCCATCCAAGTGGCTACACATGGTACATTCCTATTATGTTGTAGTGTAATTCTTTATTTTAATGTGGATTTATTTTTTATGTCATTTTTAGTTGATCATCCATGCAGAAAGCAGTAAGTACTATTGCATACCGTCTATCATATTCATTTTTCATTTTTAAGAACAAATATGATGTCCATGTTTTTTAGTGTGGGTGAAGGAAAAAGAAGAGTCATTTCGTTGGGGCATGTGTTGCAGGGGGTGACAACGTGGCATGGTGAGAGGGTTGTTGTCTTGTTGACGGATGTTTTTTTTTTTTTTTTGGTAGGAGCGTCGGGTGGTATAGAAGGGAATTTCGAATTTTAAATCATTATGATTACATGATTAGTTTGTTAGTACAATTTTACGACCAAAATAAACTTTTAGAAAATTCGAAGCTCCATGGAAGCTTAGATCAAGGAACTTTGAGAAGATGTTCTTTGTAATTTTACAAATGTGAGGGGCAAATTCTAATTTTTAGAAACCTTGGGCGTGGTTTTGGTAATTTATCCTCTCTCTGTTTATTTTTCTTAGATGGGGGAAAAGGTGTTCTCAATATTAGGAATCTTCAAAGAGGTGGATTCTTTGTTCTTTTCTATTTAATCAGAAAGTTTTGGACATAGGATCTATGTATTCCTCTGATAACCAAACTGCTGTTAGTAGTATGGTTTTCTTGATGTCCATAGGTAGGTGACACATGTGACTTAGTATCTGAAGATGATGGCTCAGTGCGACACAATTTTTTCCCTTTTATAACTTAAGGTGTCGAAGCTAGTTTATACGCACATCAGCTAATTCTGGAAGCCCAATTGAAGGTAGAGCAAATCTCTCCATGGACTGACCTCAAACAAGTTGGTAGTACCCGAAAGATTTTGAACCTGAGACTTTAGAAGCGAACAAACTAAGTTTCGGGCATTGACCGCCCCGCATATCTAAACGAGAAGCAGGCACTCACTTGGACATATTGGTCATACGTATGGTGTTTAGATAAGGCCAATAATATCAGAACTGTTTGATAGCTGTGGAGAACCACTGCTTCCATATCCAAAACTGAACAAAAGATGGGAAAAGAAGGAAACAAGTCCTCTAATCAAACCAGGGGGGGAAAAGAAGTCCTCTAAACAATGGCAGCAAAAGTGGCTCTCTGTCTTTCTTTCAGTTCCCAATTTCGAGTCTCAACCAAGGAATCCTCCACCTCATCTCCTGTGCCTTACACCCTCTGCCCGAAAAGAACAAGAGCTCGTCATTTCAGAGTTCAAGCACAATTAGGTTTGATGATTTACTCTTTCGTTCTACCCAGACATACAGTTGGATGTGTTTGAATTTTCCAATATTAACTTCATTTTTGTTCTGATTTTGGTGATGTTAGGTGGAGGAGGAGAGGGAGAGGTCAAGCAGGGAGGGAAGAAAAAATTCATCACTAAAGATCAAGAACCTGAGCAGTAAGGCTTCTAAAGTTCTAAACTTTCACATTTAGACATGACTGGCTTGGCTGCATCGATCTGTTTAGTTTCGGTTTTCATTTATATCACCAACTTTCGGGTTCTGTAAACACACAGGAAACTTGTTTGGTGAACTTCTCTCCATATCTGCAGTTTGCAAATACTTGGCATTTGTTTCCTGCTAGTTCGGAAGTTCGAAACCTCATAGGTACTTTTGTGGGGGTAAGTCTATATGGGGTTTTGCTCTAGTTGTAATTGGCCTCTACTAATCGGTGGAGGAACTAGTCTTCTAGAAATTAGTCGATGTGTGCATAAGTTAATTCGGACCCTTAGTATCGTTATCAAAAACTGCAGTCTACAAAAATTTGTGAAACAACCCATATTTGAGACACCGAAGTATCCTGCAAAAGCGATCCTTAGGACTACAACCAAACAAAGACTTAGTGTCAAACTTTTTATGGAGTATTGTTTTTGTTTCTGAGATCATGGACAATGAAAACAAAAGAAAATGAGAACGAGAATGGCGCCTAACGGATATATTTGTCTCTTGCCTTCCAATCCAGAGATAGCAGTGATTAGCACATGAAACTACGCTAGTTGTTGAATCTCATAACTGAAATGACATATCGAAACTGGAGTTACGAATAACCTAAAATCGGCTTTCTGGTGACTACTGCAGGTATTGGCAAACAGCAGGGGAGAGGAAAGGGGAGAATCCCATGTCAACACCCATTCCCTACATCATCATCCTCGGTATGTCGACCCCTTTTGTGATCTTAGCCATTGCTTTCGCCAATGGTTGGATTAAGGCACCCGTTCGATGAAATGACTACGATTGCAGCACCAGCACATTGGCAATGTGAAATGCTTAGGTCTGATTTCAAGGCATTTGTGGACTTCTGTTATAGCATTTGTTGTTTGGTACTAGCTGTTTGTAACTTTTCAAGTGGATCACAGTTCCTTTGCGTTGTGCATTGTAATCAAACACAAACAGACCTTTCGCATGCCTTGTTCAAGCAAATATATCCTAAGTGAAATCCAATGATGCAAAGTTGATATTGTATCACTGATATGAGATGACTAGCGGCCAACTTGAAGTAATCCGAATTCCAAATCACACATTTTCTTTCTTTTCGAGTGATTTAGAGGCTTGAGGGGATTCCACACATGAAGAGTTGAACAATTCTGAACGCCATCTTAACCGAATAAATCACGGGCTTTATGTATACGCACGGTTAAACTCTCAACATGTTTGGGTGATAAGATGGAAATGAATGGTTCAAAAGTATTCCCTTTTTCATGACAATTATTTTTGCCCGAGAAAATAATGTAATGGATGATATGCACATTGAAAGCAGTACGATACGCCAAAATCCATTTACGTTGAACTATCGAGAAAATACAATACACATGTTTGCATAGCCTTTCATATTTGCAATACTGATTGCCGAATACTTAATTCATTCAAGTTTAGCGCCAATGAATTTTGGATGTTAGTCATAATAATTTTCGTGAAAATGTAGCATGTACATTGGCAATGCCGTACATGCCCATACTACATTTTCACTCCTGTTGGCGAATACCAAATTAAACGGCGTTAGGAGGTTAGGAGTTTCGAAATTATAAGGACTCGGAAAAAGGGAAAGGGGAACAGGTTCCGAAATAGGGCTGGCAATGCCTTGCCGCTCTATGCCTTACTTAGGAATCGAAAGATGGTGATGGCAATGTCTTCAGATCGGCATTAGGACCCGTTTGGGAGCCAAATTATTTTGCGTTTTGCATTTTGGATAGTGAGCCTAAATTTACTTTTGGATCTCCAAATATAGAAACCATACTTTTATTTTGGAGACCAAATCTCTAAAAAATACTACAATGGATCCGTCCAATATTTTCTATTAAAAGCAATTGATCTTATTTTGTGTGGTCACCAATTCCTTATCTTCTCTTCTTATTAAAGTGTATGGACCGGATAAATGTTGTTGTGCCCGGAGTGGATCAAACCAAAGCCAAAAAACACACGCTCAAACACGAACAAAGGAAATATACATGGTTTCCTAAACTCGGATACATCCACGGAGGTAAACGGAGCAATCACACTACAACCGGAGATTACAAAGAGCAATCTCACCCTCTACCCTCACACACTGTGATTTACATTGCTAATACACAGATCTCACATCTCTCACTCAAGAGAGATGCCAAACCCAAATGCAGAAACTCCCATTTATAGGCTAAGCTTGGAGACCTATTCATTCTTCATGCCAGACAACCCATTTACTCCATGACCCAAAAAACAGTGAGTTGGTTGGCTGTGCACACCAAGTCCTCTTTGGTGTGCTAATCAGATGGGGATGAGAGGAGTGGAGCCAATCCATGCCCCAAAAGTCAACATATGCGTGGTTTTAGGAAATTTACTTAGGAGTTGGAGACACACGCTTCACACCCGGAGAGAGAGAGAGAGAGAGAGAGAGAGAGAGAGATGGATCCTAAGCTCTACAAAGCAGCAAAAGAGGGTGATGTGATGTATCTCGCTGCAAGAATCGTTCGAATGAAAAGGACAGAGGAAGAAGATCTCGCAGCAGGAGTCCTTCGAATAAACAGAACACTGGAAGAGGACAACCGATACGGTAGGAGTGAGGAGTATTTGCTGGACAGGACGCAACATGGCAACAACAACATCGTTCACATAGCAGCAAGAGCCGGACGTGATCTCTTCGTTGCGGTAGCTCTCCAGTTCCTCCCTGTTCTTTCAAACCAAGTGAACTCACAGGGCGACACCCCTCTCCTTGCCGCGGCTAGGTTTGGTCGCCTCAAAGTTGTGGAAACAATTACGAAGCCTCAGTTCAAATTTCAGATACGAAGCGACATGGCTGTTGCTACTACGACGCTTATCAGAACATACACGAGTAGTAGTAGTAGTCGTCGTCGTTGTTGTCAAAGAGATGAAGAAGAAGGGCTAGTTGATCATCCGTTGGAGCTGGGTACTATACACGACGATATGGCTACTACTGTGGATAACGGGACAAAGTCGAGTAGTAGTCATCGTCAGAGAGATGCGGAAGAAGTGCTAGTTGATCGTCAATTGATACATGGTACTACAGCTCTACATGAGGCTCTAAGGAATGGACACGAGGAGGTGGCACGGTATTTATTAAGTTTGGATCCTGAAATGGCAACCTTTGTTAGTGGTGCTGGAGAGAGCCCGCTTTTTCTGGCTGTCGAATCTCGTTGTGAGTTATTTGTGGTGGATATTTTACAATCAAATCGGCCATATAGCACAAAAGGCCCTGACGGGCTGAATGTATTGCATGTTGCACGAGATTGTTGCGGTATGTAATTTTTTAGCGTTTCGTTCCTCCACACACCGCACAAAATGGATTAGCTATGAGCTAGAATATAATCGCAATAAATTATTAATTTAGACAGAAATTAACATTGTTAAATATAAATATACACTGTTAATTAATAATTTAACACTATTAATTGTAAATATAGATAAAATTAAAAAATATTAATTAACTCTGTTAATTGTGCATTTATATTGATAATTGTGTATTTTAAAGTGGTAATTGTAAATTTAAACATAATAAAATAGTCATTGAAAAACTGACTAGTTTAAAACATTATGGAAGAAAGAGTAGACCGGAAGTCTAGTAGACATTACGGAAAAAGCTGATGATGGAGCTGTCAATAGCTAGTAGACTAGAAGGGAGACACTAGAGAGAGGGAGAGGGGTTGCGTGTGTGAGTGAGGAAAGAGGAAATGAACGAGGGCCCGTTCCAGTTTTCCTTCTTTTTTTAAAACTTTATTTTTTTCAAATTTCAAACTCAAATATAATGAAAATAAAAAATAATTTTTTAATTTTTTTTACACCGTATTAAAGATCTCAATGAGATCTATCAAATAAGATCTATAGTAAAAAAAAAATTATTTGCATAAACAGATAATTTTTGAACTTGAAATTTACCTTCCTTTTCAAAAACCCACTTTTGTTAAAAGTGGAACGGGCAACATGCAAGAAAGAGTAAGAGTGAATGAGTCAGAAATGCGCGTGGAGACGCGCACGCACGGTGAAGAGAGGAGAGAGAGCTGCGCGCGTGGGGAAAGGATCCGGTGGGAAAGTAATTGTGCGCATTTGCGCACAAGGACCTGATGAAATATAATTCACACACAAATATTGATCACATAAATAAAAGACAATTTATATAGTTTCTCAAGATCAGGTATATCTACGAGCGTGGCAGATTCATACATCCGCCAAAATAAAGAGTCCGTGGCATTATAGCCACCTTTAAGTGTTTCTATGTTGTCCTTTTATTAATATTAATATAGGTAATATATATCCCTCTAATTTCTCATGCGGCTTCTTGCAGGCAAAATTATTTCTATTCTAATAACACAAAAACCACACCTGATGAGACAAAAAGATGACCGCGGAAAGGCAGCCATTCACTATGCGGTAGAAGCAAATTATTGGGTTTTGGTTGATCAAATGTTGAAGGCCGACGCTTCGATTGCCCTCTTTCCCGAGGACGACGGTCACACCCCTCTCCTTAGAGCAGCGAGCAGTGGGCGTGGGAAGATTTGTGAGAAGATACTTGAGATATGTCCAGAATCAATCGAGGCGCGCAATCGTAAAGGTCGACATGCACTTCATCTTTGCAAATGTCGGGATGCTCGTTTTCTGATGAGTATTCCAGAAATATTGGAGCTTCTTAATGTAGGCGATGATGAAGGAAACACGCCTTTGCATCTGGCAATAAAAGAAAATGACTATGAAAAGTCAATGTTATTATCTTCTTCGAATTCAGTTGACTTGGGGGCTGTTAACAAAGAAGGTCTAACAGCCTTAGATCTTTGCCGGACAGATTGGAAGAATGCACACAAACAGGTACCTTGTTAATTATTTCGTCACTCTCAATCTATGTAGCACCGACACTCCAAAAGGGTGCCGTGTCCACGTATTGGACACGGGGATACGCGGGGAAACGTATTGGCGTGTCCAATAATTTTTATTATATTTTGATAGGGGACACGGCTGGGGGTCAAAATGTAATATTTTTTAAAATTTTGGGGGTTAATATGAAATTATTCAAAATATTTGTGTTAAACTGTAATTTTTCCTTTAAAAAAAGTTATACAATTTGTGAACTTATTCATATACAATGGTTCATAATTTTTTTTATATATATGTAAATATATTTATTTATTATTTATTTATACACGTGGCGTGTCCCCCGCCGTGTCCGTATCCCCATTTTTTTAGAATTGCCCTGTCCCGTGTCCGTGTCCGTATCCGTGTCTGTGTCCGTGCTACATAGCTCTCAATATTACATGGCCTGCTGTTTTGCAACAGTACGCGGGCCCGGGATTGAATCCGGTCAATTTGCCTATCGACCAGTACAGTCCATCTGTTACATCCAGGTTATCCAAAAGTGTTTTGGACGGCACAAATTTAAAAGGGTGTTTTAAAAAAAACAAAAATACTCTCTTTAAATTTGGACAGTTCAAAACACTTTTGGACAGTCTGAATGCACCAAATGGACCGAACTGGTTGGTAAGAAATGGACGGGATCCTCCCAGCGCAGGCCCCTAGCTACCCAAGTAAGCGGGGAATGGGTTTCTGTCCAGTTTTGCTAAGGTCCAGTCGACTCCAATTTTCAATATCTTTGGGTTTATTCTAGATTCAAAAACATTATAGACATCGTTCATTTTATATAATTTGTCGAGAAAAATATCCATGCCGAAAGTAAATACTCCCTCCGTCCCTTTTTTATAGTCCGGTATTCCATTTTGGGCTGTCCCTTAATAAGTGTTCATTTTATAAAGTTAGTGGGTAAAAATTGGTGTATTGTCTATTTTATCCCTAAAAGTAGATTCCATTTTGAAAAGTTAGTGAGTAAAAGTATAATGATGATGGGTAAGTAGGGAAATTGGAGGAAAAAGTTGATGTGAAAGGTATAATGATGATGTCTTTTTAATAAGTTGAAATTACGAAGCAAGACATTTAAAAAGGGACGGAGGGAGTAGGACTTTGTTTACCATATGATATGAAAAATTTCGCGTTTGTGCGAGAAAAAAAGAAAGCCACTGTTGAGAGTCTGATCCGCCTAAGATTTTCTCGTGCACATATAAGTCACCTCAATGAGCAAATTCTAATTTAAGTGATATTGTCATGTGTCAACTTTTGAGTTGAGTGAATCATATCATATCATAGCAGTAAAGAATTTTGTAAACGAGGACAAGTGCCTTGTTTGTAAGGCTTCTCCAACTTTTCTTTCCGACAGTTCTACTTTGATATGCGTCTATTGAAATGGTGTACGTATTCGCCATGGTCTCATATCAGTTGCATGGGTATATGGATAGTACGGTTATTCAATAACTTTTGGGCGTTGATTTCAGAGACTGATGTGGCTTCATCTAACGATACGCGGAGCCCCGCGTGGCCGACATCAAAATGAGTACAAGGTTCCTGTTGGAGAACGGATTGAAGATTTTAATCCAGTCATTAATACCATGGCTTTGGTAGCTACACTAATTGCCACTGTCACTTTCGCCGCTGCATTCACGATGCCAGGCGGGTACGACACCAGTCCCGACAATATGGGTGTTGCGAATCTCGCAAAGAAGGCCGCACTAAGGGCATTCATTCTATCGGATACCATTGCTATGTTGTTCTCCATCATTGCGGTGTTAGCACTTGGCCTGGCAGTATATTTTGAACAAGAAATGCAAAGGAGAATTTGCTTCATAAGCTGGGCATTGATCAACTTGGCTATGCGTGGAAGCCTGGTGGCTTTTATGAGCGGTTTATTTGTAGTAACAGCACCTAAGGACTTGTGGGAAGCCATCTCAGTATGTATCATCTGTGGCACAGTTACTCTTGCATTAGAGCTCTCCGTTCCATTTCTGTTCTCTCCAAGCATTAGAGATCTCCATTCGATTTTTCGACGAAAAACGCACCAATGGCTTAAGGACTTAAGAGAGTTCACTTCACGCAGATCCTCATCAATGGCTTAAGGACTTAATTTTTCATTAGAAACATTATGTCTATTATGAGTAATAATGTGTTTATGAATTGAATAAAATTGTTATATAAGTCGTACAGTAAAAGTTGATTTTGTATTCAATGATGATATGAGGTGACTAGCTTGCTAGCGGCCAACTTGAAGTAATCGATCCGAATTCCAAATTACACATTTTCTTTCTTTCGAATGATTTAGATTTTAGAGGCTTGAATTTACCTCAAAAACATTGGCAAGGTTGATGATTGGAATCAAAGTCTGCAATGAGAGAACTTGAGGGATGCCACACATGAAAGAGTCGAACAATTTTGAAGCGCCATCTTAACCGAACGGATAAATGATGGGCTTTATATATAGACGCGGTTAAACCCTCAACTCGTTTGGGTGACAAGATCAAGATGGATCGAAAATGAATGGTTTAAGAGTATTCCCCTTTTCATATCAATTATTTTTTGCCCAAGAAAATAATGTGATGGATAATATGCACATTGAAAAGCTGTATGATATGACAAGATCTATTTGCGTTGAACTATCAAGAAAATACACATGTTAGTACAACCTTTCATATTTGCAATACTGATTGCCGAAAACTCAACGGCGTCGGAAGTTCAAGTTTAACGTCAATAAATTTTGGATTGTTAGTCATGATAATTTCCGTGAAAATGTAACGTGTACATAATATATTACTACACTTTCATTCCTGTAGCCGAATACTTAATTCAATAGCCGAATACTTAATTCAATAGCGTGAGGTCGAAATTATTAGGATTCAGGAAAAAGAAAAATGGGAGAACAGTAATTATGATAATCTTTCTTATCAAAAAAAAAAAAAAAACGAAATACGGGCTGTCATTGCCTGGCCTTTCTATGTCGCATTATTATTATGAATTGAAAAGATTGCATAATCAAAATTTACTAGATTATCGAGTGTAAGCTAGGCAATATGGAAAGCAGGTGTTGGCACAAATACGGTTGTAATCCATTTTGCCTAGTTGGCAGGATTGAGAGATGTAGCCAAGCAGGAGTGTTTGGCAGCGGTGCCGAGCAGTTGATCAGGTCGTTCATCTCGGCAATTGATGGCTCGGATTTTGACCAAGTAATATACGGTTCGATCTTTACGTGCTCAGACTCAATTCGAACCGTTTGTGCAGAGATGAACGGCCGGATGCTGCTCCGAACCCGTCATGGTAGAAGTGATCGGCAGCATGGCAAATCGGCAATTAATGCCTTACAGTTGCCATTAAAATCCACTAGTTCCAAGACATAAAGTTCTTATTGAGAACACGAAAAATAGGACATAATTTCCTTTATGTACAATGATTTTGATTACCAGATGGAGTGAATTGTGACAAAATAATAAAAAGTAGGGAAGGAAAATGTAACGTTGGAGAATAGAAAGATTTGGAGTCCGACAAGAGAAATCGAAAAATTAAAAAATTGTGATTCAAACTAAAATTTGTTTGAATAAAGTCGAAAATCTGACTTTTTGACTGATTTTTGTCTTTTTTGAAAAAAATTTAAGGTTATGCCATAAATTTTATTTTTCAGATTACTTTTGCCGAAACGAACCAATAATTTATTAAAATTTGATGCAAAACTAATAAATACGCTTTTTTTGAATAAAGAAAAAAAAAAGCTTTCAAGTGAAGAAATAATCTTATAGTGCAATCAAATTGTATTGGGTTGGTGCTTTAAATTTTAACTTTTACCGAGGGGAGTGTGTGTTTCAAGTGAAAAAATAATCTGGTATGCTGTCGTCATCAAATTGTAATGGGTCATTTATTAATTTGGGAAAAAATTCGGCATAGTAATATTTTTTTCCCCTATGTGGGATCGCTTGACCGCACTACCTTGTGAGTGGCGTGTCCACATGAGACAACCAAGGGAAAGGGGTGAAAAGAGATGGATTGATCATCTTCGTCTAGTTCTCAATCGTCTTCGTCCTCCACTTGTGCACTAGTTCACCATTTTTGCAAGCTCTACTATGGCTGTGCATTCGGGTGTGCACGAAATGTTGGGAGTCTGATCCGTCGTAGGTTTTTTCTTGTGCACGCAGGCCCAATTCTTTGAGAAGTATTTACGGAGTCCACACCACATTGTCTGGATTCAATATATATTGAATGACCCATATTGATCACTTAAAAGGCTAAGCCTTGTAAAAGTGGTGAGCTATCTAATTGTATATTAAAGTCCAATCTTTTTTCTATTTATGCACGATGTGAGACTCAATCTTTTACACCTGTTCCTAACAAGAGAGACATAGAGTATCAGGATAGTGCTGAGGCTATAATGGTGTTTCCACTAATAAAAAACTTGTAAATTTTTTTTGTTAAAAGTTGTTTAGAGTTTTTCGATAGTGAATAAATTATTGAGAAATGTTAAAATACTTTAAGTTTTTAGCGATTTTTGTTAATGAAAATGGGGACTCGTTGGAGGAGGCGAGTTACTGTAATGGAGTTATTTCTTTGTAATTCATTTATTTAAAATGCTGAGGCCCCCGGCGAGGCTGTTGCACGATATGGCTGTTGAGATTTTGCTCGGTAGAATAGCGGAAAAGGGGAGATGCATAGGCAGCTTGGAGATGCTTGGTCTTTACCGAGTCTTCTGGACTTGCTCGTTGTTTAGGTCAATTTTATTCTGCCCACAACTGTATTGCACAAAGGAGAAGACAAACTTTATCCAAAAGAAAAGGAACACACTAAAAAACAAAAAACGAAAAGAAAAAAGCACGATAAACGTATGACCTGAAGTCAAGTCCACACATAGGAACTTTATACATTTAATTAGGGAATGATTTCGGTATTCCCGGTCATTTGATTATTGTATGCATGATGAGAACTTGTAACAGTTAGGCTAATGAAACTCGACAAATATGCTAGAACGAGACTTTTCAAGATATATATATATATATATATATATATATTTTAAATTATCGAACAATTCAGACTATTTGAGCAAAATTTAGAATGGGTCCCGCGTGTGTTTACATCCTAAAATATGCCACCCAATGAGAAAATTACACGCGACACCGAATAGTGTGTTGGGTAATCAGAACATGCATGTCTCAGTTAGACCCGAGATACAGAGGATTACAGGGTCTAATGATGATGTTATTTTAGTACTAAACGGTATCGTTTTGATTGGAACCGACGACGTTTGAGTGGTAATTAGCGATGGTTTTAGAAGCGGTTGAGTTCAACCGTTGATTAATCTTTAAGATCGTCGAACGGTGCCACTGTTACTTTAATTTATAACAGAGTTAGATGTGATTGCAGGGAATCATTTGAGCCAATCGTGTGACACTAACCCACGTTGCATGAAAACAGGAGTACCACGTTCCAGGAAATGGCCACGAACCCCATTATCGAAGCACGGGGAGAGAGAAGAGTTCTGAGAATATCAAAGTAATCGTTCGAAGGCCCCTCTCAACCCGATTTATGTGGCAAACGTGGAGATTAACATGGGAAGTGGAGATCGAAGGCATGCTCATCGTCTATAAATAGAAGAAGCAAGTGAAGAGAGGAAGCCCCCGACAAAAATTCATATCATCTGACAACTCATACAAAATGATTGCTCAGAGATTTATCGTAGATTAGTGCTTAGATTAGTTTAGAATATGACCTTTTTGTAAGTTGAAGGCTTATTTGCATGTAAAATTACTTTCGATTAAATTAAAATTCTCTTATTTTCCTTTAAGTTTTTTTCTTACCAAAGAATAGTCGTTTGTAGGCCCACTTTCGATTAAATTCAGTGTGCTTATATTTCCGCGTTATTCTTGATAGAATCTTAAGAGTGTTTGTATACAAGCGTACCTTTGATTAAATTCAGGTTTGTTTGTGTTCAATCATCTTTTCTGATTCGAAGTGCGTCAATCTCTTATTTGGTTGATACTTTAAGGAAAAATCCTCTTCGTTGAGGTATTCGAACGGATAACACAGTTACCTGATTCAAATTAGTTGTTTCAAATCATTTGAAAAGAGTAATTTCTTTTTAGAAGTTAGTTCTTTTCTGACACGCCTGCACACAATCATTTGCCATTTGATTGAGCTAATTCAGCCCAAACAGCGTGCCTATTGATTCCCCATCCAATACGCTATTGGTACTAACCAATAGCAGGGTTCTAACCCAACAAACACAACCTGGAATTACTTCGGTGTCTCCCCTCAAAAAGGAGACACCGGCCGCAACCTTTTGCATAATGAACAAAATCATTATGAGTATAATCGAAACTCATTATAAGCATAACAGAATCATAACGAGACAAAACTTGATTAGTTATTCCTTAGTTGGTTTTGGTTATGCAGTGGTTAATTTTTTAGATATGCTCGGTTATGGTTATGGTTCTGTTATTTTCTTTTGAATAGGTTATGATTTTGTTATGCTTATAATAAATTTTAATCATGCTTATAATAATTATGTTATGCTAAAAATTACGGTGTCTCTTTTCTTGGGGAGACACCGAAGTGCTTCCCCAACACAGCCACCACAAACAAAAAAGCTACAGGTACAGCAAGGAGCGCACAACAGCCGTGCATAGTCCGGTTTTGAGCCTAAATTTTGAAGCAAAATTGGATGGTTTGTAAACCCTTCCCGATATCGAATTGACGTGATTTTTTACAGGGACCCTAAAGGAAGTATTTTAAACAAAATGAGCGACTCCGATTATTTTTGCGGGATCCGAGACGGACGCAAAATCGATCTGTACGGAGTTGCTGTGCGCTCCTTGCTGTACCTGTAGCAGGGTTCCACCACAAATATGAAAGGAGAAGTCATTCAAATCTTAAACATAGTGATGAGATGCAAGTGCCCCGATGAGTAGGGTGAGACCCCCAAATTCCCAAATTTTATTGTCACGTGGTTTCAGTACAAATTCTGTAAGTGGATAGGTCTTGTCCGCCATGTGAATCACAAAAGGTAATTTGGGGAGGAGTTTTTTAGTGCTGAGCGGGTAATGTTGACATGGTATTCATTCGGAGCATCTGAGCCGTTCGATTCACTTTTGGACTGCTCGGATTGAAACCCTCTATCTCCTTTCATCCCAACACTTTACTCTCTTTTTCTCTATAAATCTGAGCCATTTAAATATGCAATTGATGGCTTGGATGCGCGAACGGATACCAAATGGTACCCGCTCCACACTGAAATTTTTTCCCAATTTGGGAGTTCAATGGTGGAGTATCTTTTAACCACCATGCCCTGGAGCTATGTGATGACCAAGTTTTGATGAGATCAACTTGTTAAAGAAATAAAGTCTCATATTGCTTGGGAATGTAATGAGTAATAACTTAATAGTATTTGTGACCTCTTCATTTGTTGTTAATTAGTTTTGAGATAGACATAAAGTTTCCATAAGGTATCAAAGCGAGACCCATTTCACCCCACATTTTAAAAATTTACAATTCACACCCCACGATAACAGACCAACGAAAAGGACTGCACGAGAATAGAGCCCAAAAGTAGCCACACGTGATAGATATCAAACGCGGCGGCTGCACATGAGAGAGGATGTTAAGGAAATAAAGTCCCACATTGCTTGAGAGTGGAATAAATTAGGCTTCTTGAAAAATAAGTATTTATTTCTCTTTCAAATACGGACCTTAATAATAGTGGAGATCTCTCCACTCATTACCTATTCATTTTGAGATAGATATAAAATTTTCACACAACTGGCCTCAGCTACTGACAGGGACTCATCCATCTTGGGGTCTAATCAAAAGCAAAAGCAACATGGACCAAGTCTTGATGTCCACTGCCATCTTAATTATTGAGTACAACATAAAAGCAAAAGCAATATGGACCAAGTCTTGATGTCCACTACCACCTTAATTATTGAGTACAACATCGGCCTATTTTTTTTTTTAACTGTAAAAGGGCAGGAGGGGGCGACCGGCAGTAGCAACTCTCCTTGGGCGTGACCATAGGGGCTCCCTAACCCGCTGTGAAATGTCCAGTTCGAGCCATATTCGGCGTAGCAACATCGGCCTATTTGGCGGCCGGATTTGGCCCCCCCGGATATAGACGTGCCCGAATTTGGAGCCCGGCCTGGCCGCTCCACTTAAATCAGGTGTTTGGAAAGGAATAAACGCAGTTGAATTTGTGAGGGGATTTGGCTTCGCCCGGATTGCAAATCCACCTACAACCGGATTGTAACTTTTCACGTGGATCATAGTTACTTTGCGTTTTGCTGTAGTCAAACACAAACAGGCCTTTTGCATGCCTTGTTCAACAAATAAATCCTAGGTGAAATCCAATGATGTAAGTTGATTTTGTATCACTTGTATGAGGTGACAAGCGGTCAACTTGAAGTAATCCGAATTCCAAATCACACATTTTCTTTCTTTTCAAGAGGCTTGAATTTCCCTAAAAACATTGGCGAGGTTGACAATTGGAATCATAGTTTGCAATGAGAGAACTTGAGGGATTCCACACGTGAAGAGTTGAAAAATCCTGAACTACCATCTTAACCTAACAAATAAATCATGGACTTTATGTAAGATGCGGTTAAACCCTCAACTCGTTTGGATCATGACAAGATAGAAATTAATTGTTCAAGAGAATTCCCTTTTCCTATTAATTCCTTTAGCCCGAGAAAATAATGTAATGGATAATATGTACTTTGAAAGCAGTATGATATATGCCAAGATCTATTTACAGTTGAACTATCAAGAAAAAATACAACACATGTTAGCACGGCCTTTCATTTTGCCAATACTGATTGCCGAGTACTTTTTTTTTTTTTTATCAGTAAAAGATGAAATTTTATTAAAAACGGGGAAGGGAAAAGGGGATCCAACAAAAAGTTGAAAGATACACCTTACGGGCAAAGCCCAAACACCCAAAGGTCTCAAAGGGTCCAACAACAATTAAACAAGACAGCGCAACCCAAACCCAAATAAAACAGATAAAGCCCAAAAACACCTAAACCTGGTCCCACCAAGGATCGGCCCACCCAAACCAACACCCAAAACCCTAAACGCTATAGACTCCACCACCGCACAAACCACCGGAATACCAGCCTCGCCGTTGATTCACCAGCGTGGGAAGTGCAAGTTTAACGTCTATGAATTTTGGATTGTTAGGCATAATAATTTCCGTGAAAATGTAACATGCAAATTGGCAAAGTCATACATGACCATATTCAATATTTTCATTCCTGTTGCCGAATACTTAATTCAACAGCGTGAGGAGTTTTGAATCGTTGCCGAATACTTAATTCAACAGCGTGAGGAGTTTCGAATCATTAGGGCTCGGGAAAAAAGGAAAATGGGAACAGTAATTATGATAATCTCTTACCCAAAAAAAACAAAAAAACGAAATACGGGATGTCAATGCCTGGCCTTTCTATGTCGTATTAAAATTTTTTTTTTGGAAAAAAAACCGAAATGGTCCCTGTAGTTAAGTGTTTGTTTTAACTTGATCCTTATAGTTGTAATTGGCTCGATTTACACTATGTACTTTCCATTTTGTTTCAATTTGGTCAAATTGCTAACTGCCGTTAGTCCTTTTAAATAAAGACAAAAATAAGCCAACAAGCCAATTTTTTCGTCTTTATTTAAAAAAATTGGATTTCGATGGTAATTTTTTACTTTTTAGATTCATCTCATCATTACTGAAACAATAATTCTCAAAAATTGACAAAAAACTAACAAATGCGGAAAAAAATTGAATAATGACAAAAAAATAAGTCACTCGGCTTATTTAGCCGAGCAACCCTTGAGTTTATATAATATTCTGACTTTTGGACATGGTTCTTTATCATGTTGTGACTTTTGGATTTATATCATGTTGTAACTTTTGGACATGACTCTATATGCATTTTCAGTACTATGCAGAAAAATAACGCATCTCAGTATTTGTCTACAAGTTGAACAGGTAAACAATACTAGTGGTTATGTTGTCTCATAGCTGATCATGAAAATATTGAATTGGAGAGCAACGTTTTGTAGAAAACTATAACCAAAATTTTTTCTCAGATGCCTGCTTATCAATGGAGAATGGAAGAATGAGTTGTGTTTTCGTTCAGAGGTATAGTAGGTAGGCTTGTGCAAAAAAATCCGCCCACCCGACCCTGACCCGAAGGGTCTTGGGTGGGGGTCGAAACATGTGGTTTGGATGGGTACGGGTTCATTTTCTGTTAAAATAAAAATTTCAATTTGGGGTCCAAGTTGGTGCGTTTCTGACCCACCCCGCCCCGACCAATTCCTAAAGATTAATTTGGTTTTTGATCGGACCTGACGTAAAGAATCGAGCTCGCAGACAGTTCTTACTCATTTTCGGTTCGGTTTGCGGGCCTAAAACATTTGTTACCCCGACATGTCGGGTCGGGGATCAAACCCGGCCCGCCCAACCCATGCACACCCCTAATATTAGGACAAGAGGGGAATGAGAGAATTACTGTTTTAACCCCAAAAAAATGGGCCATTTGATTTTGCCGTTAAAAGGACTAACGACGGTTAATAATTGGACCAAGTTGGAACGAAATAGAAAGTATAGAATGTAAATCGAGCCAATTACAACTACAGGGACCAAGTTGACACAAATACTTAACTACAGGAACCATTTCAGTTTTTTACCCCCCCTTTTTTTTTATCGACTTCTATGTTGCATTTTTACTTCGTGTCAGAATTGAAAAGATTGCATAATTAAAATTTGCAAGATTATCGAGTGTAAACTAGGCAATATGGAAAGCAGGTGTTGGCACATATACGGTTGTAATCCATTTTGCCTAGTTGACGGGTAAAGTGGAGATCCTTGTTGGTATGAAATTCATATGGTGAAATCTTGGTACATGGCAGGTGTTGGCAATGCCTTACGGTTGCCATTACGGCCTGTTTGGATGGGGGAGAAGCTCCCGGATTTGTGAAGGGCCCTGATTACTAATCCCCCTCCTCGCCATCTCCGGTGTTTGGAAGAGAAAAGGGAGGCCTGATTTCAAAGGGGGATTTGTCACTGTTGGGATTACAAATCAGGGCAAAGGTGGATTTGCCAAGGATGGGGTTACCCCTGTCGTTGCTATATCCGGGTCTCAAATGACTGTTCTGCCCTATCCTTTTCTCACATATCACACACATATTCACACACAGTGAGAGAGAGATACAGACGAGGAGAGGGAGCGGAGAGAGAGAGAGAGAGAGAGAGAGAGAGAGAGAGAGATACCGGACTGATCAAAGCAAGAGGTGGCTGGAAGAAGGCGGCGGCGGGAGAAGACAAGGGGTTGCACGGGATTTAGTGGGCGGCGTGGGTGAATGACAGAAAGTGGATTTGGTTGTTTTTTTTTTGATCGGCCTGGGTTTGGTTGCTGTGAATGAAAGAAGAGAGAGAGTGGGTTTGTTGTATATGTAATGATTTTTTTAATTCCAATTATGTATATATATATATATATGTATTTAATGTAATTATATGAAAAAAACCGTAATTTGTCCATTAAAATACTGAAGTGGGGGCAAATAAGTCATTTAACACTTTTTCTCATCATATCCACCTTTCAAATCCCTCTTCTCAAAAATTCATCCAAACACCTCATTATAAATCCACCCTTGTTAAAAGGTGGAATCACCCTTCTTAACATATCACCCCTCATTACATATCCACCTTTAAATCTCCCCTCATTACAAATCCACCCAAAATAAATCCTCCATCCAAACGGGCCGTTAATATCTACTAGTTTCCAGGACATATAGTTCTTATTGCCAAGCAAAAAAAAAGTTCTTATTGAGAACACGAAAAATAGGACACAAATTCTTTTATGTACAAGGATATATGTTTTTTAATCCATAAAATGAGTGTAAAGGTATCCACACCTGATCATAACTCAAGTTCAGCTAGCTCCAGTGCTACTGCCACGTCAGGTGTTGATTAGTAAAGATGGTTAGTGATCTGTTGTGATTAGGGAATTAGTTAATCAGTTTGTTGTAATTAGCAATGCAATTAGCTGGGATATAAAAGTCTGGGCTCTCTCTTGTACCAAAGGCAACGAAAATGAGAATACAAAACCCTAGACTTTTTCTCTCTTCTTCTTGATTGAATCTTGAGTTTTCTATGTTAGATTTGCTGTATTTCCGGAAATTCTTCAATGAGACCAATGTTAGAGTGCATCGAATACGAAATTAAAAAAATAAATAAATTAGTATCTTTTTATCAACTAACGGTGTGGCCATTTGATGCATACATGGAGCCGAAAAAAATCAATGTGATTTTTTTTTATCTTATGCTATCGAACGGGCACAAATACTAATAAAATAGAACAAAATGTGGCCATCTTTCCCATTTGTACTATACACGTTTCACACTAGTAGAGAGAGAGAGAGAGAGAGAGAGAGTGTGTGTGTGTGTGTGTGTGTGTGTGTGTGAAGATGATGAATCGTTGGCTCTACGAGGCAGCAACGAAGGGGAATGTGAGTTGTCTCTCAGGAATCGATAGAACAAACATTACACATGGAAGAGGCCATGCGTATCCAAGATGGTATTTTTCTCAAGAGGACGCAACACGGCGGCAACAATATCCTTCACATAGCAGCAAGAGCCGGACACGATAACTTCGTTGCGGAAGCTCTCCGGCGCTTCCCTTTTCTTTCTGACCAAGTCAACTCACAAGGTGACACCCCTCTCCTTGTCGCAGCTCGGTTTGGTCACCTCCAAGTGGTGAAAACACTTGCGCAGCCTAATAATGAGCTCTCGATGCAAGATGATGATACGGCTACTGCTGTGGAGAGTGGAACAATTAACTCAAGGAGTAGTCGTCGTCAAAGAGATGTGGAAGAAGGGCTAGTTGATCATCAATTGGAGCAGGGTACAATACAAGACAATGTGGCCACCGTGGAGAATGAAACAAACTCGAGTAATATTAGTCGTCGTCAAAGAGATGTGGAAGAAGGGCTACTTGATGATCAAGTGGAACAGGGTACGTACATTATAAGACGATATAGCTACTGTTAAAGAAATCTTAATTTTAAAAGTTTATTTTTAAATTTTTATTTAATTCCATCAAGGTTTGCAGATTACAAGTAAATTATAATATATTTTGATATCAAATTATAATTAACTCTCAAATTGTAACTTCTCATTCATATTCATGGAGTTTTGTGCCGTATATTAGATGCTAATCCTATTTGTTTGGGGTATTAACCTCTTGGTCCGGAGATACATGAGTGTGAAAATGCATAAAACATAGAGAGTTTAATTTATGGCTAACGAAATTTTCTTCGCCATTCAAAAAAAATTAAAACATAGAGTTATACTTGTGTTGCTTTGGCAGTTAGTTGATGTATAATTTGGAGTGTATTGTTTAGACATACAAGCTGTTCTTGGTTTGTGATGAGGAGCTTTTGAGTGTATTTTTTTGTAGTAGACTGTGATTCTTGACTTGTGGGAAACGATTTAGATGCACACAAAGTTTCCTAAAAATCATTTGTTCTCTAAGGAAAGGGCGTTTTGCGTACCTCTATCAAATATCAATAAGCTTTCTCTACTCCTACTTCTCTACTTAAACTATGATCTCACCATATTATTATTTTTAGATCTGTCTCCTATTATTTGTGTTTAATTACAACGTGTTCTGCGAACCAATGTTGTTGGTTAAAGTTGCTGTTTCGCAAAAAACAGTGGAGGAATCGCTACAAGATTTTTTTTTTCCAACAGTGTAGAGTGTAGTGTTGAAAGAAATCGAACTTCCTCTCAAGCACTTGGCTCCTTCTGTCCTTGTGATTTGAAATTTCGATCGAAGAGCTGCTTTGCATGTCTGTTGTTTTTAATTTGAGGGCTATGTTCTACTTAAGTCTCTGATGAAATCAGTTTCGGTTTCGCTGATCTCAACATTTTGTTATTTTTGTGGTTGTTACCTCTTATTACATTTGTTTTTACAAATATCCTAACGAATATTTCCAACAGCTACCGCTGTGGAGAATGAAACCAACTCGAGAGACATTGCTACTGCTCCGGAAAATGAAACAAAGTCGAGTAGTAGTCGTCGTCAAAGAGATGTGGAAGAAGTGCTAGTTGATCGTCAATTGATACATGGTACTACAGCTCTACATGAGGCCCTAAGAAATGGACACGAGGTGGCGGCACGGTATTTATTAAAATTGGATCCTAAAATGGCAACCTTAGTTAATGGTGCCGGAGAGAGCCCACTCTTTTTGGCTGCCGAATCTCTTTGTGAGTCATTTATGTTGGATATTCTACAATCAAATCGGTCATATAGCACAAAAGGCCCCGACGGACTGAATGTGTTGCATGTTGCACAAGATTGTTCTGGTATGTAATTAGTGTTTCGTTCCTCTAAATATTGCCCTGAAAATGGATTATCCTTTCCACTTTTTCCCTTAAACACTACTCCTACGCTAGATGATGAATGAACTAGTATATGTTATCCCATGAGCTAAGATGGAAATTCACACACAAATACACAGATCACATAAAGACCAGACGATTTATGTAATTTTCCAAGATTTGTATATCCACGAGCGTGACAGATTCATATATTACAGAGCCCATGGCGTTAAAGCCACCCTTAAGTATTTTTGTGTTGAGAATAAATTCTCTCCCCCAAAGGAGGAGAAGTGGGTTTTTCCTTCAAACCAATTTCCAGCTGCCACGTTATCGAAAGTACAAAACCACAATTAAAATATACATTTCTCACTCTTTCCCTATTATCTTTATCATTTTTTTTTATTTCCGCAACTGGCCGGTTGCAGGAAAGGAGGAGGGAGGAGAGAGAAGAAAATAATATTTTTATCCTTACCTGGTGAATAGTTGTTAGGTAGAAATAACGATCAACTGTTCACAAAGGGAAAATAGAGTCCTGTTTGCAGAACCTGCTGCAAGGTTGTTTTGGGGCTTTAGTGAGGTAAAAGAGCTACAAATGTTAAGTTTTGCTAAGTTGATAAACTTGCTCTTAGTTTGGAGGAAAAGCCCACGTCTCTACCCCTAGGGGAGAAAATTTATTCTCTTTTGTCAGTTTGTGTTCTCCTTTTATTACTGTATTAATTCTATGAGGTCATTTTCCGTCACACGAAATTTGACACATGGTTTTTGAGAGACTCAGTTTTGGAGTTTTACACAAATGATCAGAACTATTCAATTTGTTTGAAATATATTTTTAAGAGTTTTTGTAAAAAATCAACTTATTTGAATATCAGGAAGTGCTTGATTGGTTCAATCAGTTGATTCATGTCAAATTTTACATAATAAAACTTAATGAACTGATCAAACCCCTACTAGTATCGGAATGAGTTGATTTTTTACAAGAACTCTTAAAACATATGTTAAACAAATTAAACGGCTCCGATCAATTGCGTGGAACTCCAATTAATTTTGTGTCAAAATTTGTGTTAACTTTTGTATGAGGGGTACCAGGTCCAAATAATATATATATATAGACATCCCTCTAATTTCTCATGCGGCTTCTTGCAGTCAAAATTATTTCTATTCTAATAACACAAAAACCACACCTGATGAGACAAAAAGATGACCGCGGAAAGGCAGCCATTCACTATGCAGTAGCAGCAGATGATTGGGTTTTGGTTTATCAAATATTCGAGGCCGACGCTTCGATTGCCCTCTTTCCCGATAATGACGGTCACACCCCTCTCCTTCAAGCAGCGAGCAGCGGGTATGATTTTTCATGTAAGGAGATACTCAAGATGTGTCCAGAGTCAATCGAGGCGCGCAATCATAAAGGTCGACATGCACTTCATCTTTGCAAATTTCGGGATGTTCGTTTCCTGATGAGGATTCCAGAAATATTGGAGCTTCTAAATGAGGGTGATGAAGAAGGAAACACGCCTTTGCATCTAGCAATAAAAGAAAATGACTATGGAAAGGCAAGGTTATTAGCTTCTTCGGCTTCAATTGACTTGGGGGCTGTTAACAAAGAAGGTCTTACAGCCTTAGATCTTTGCCAGACAGATTGGAGTAATTCACACAAACAGGTACCTTGTTTGAATTATTTCGTGTGACTCTCTGAATATTACAACGCCGGCTGTTTTGAAAAGGCTGCGTTATAATTAGCTGCTTCTATGAATTATTATTTCGTGACTGGGTTTCCGTATGTCCAGTTTGACAAGGTCCCATTCCCTCCAATTTTCAATATCTTTGGATTTATCCTGAATTCAAAAACATTACAGACATCGTTCATTTTATTGAATTTGCCGAGAAGAATATCCGTGGCGAAAGTTAGTTTAATAGGACTTCGTTTTCTTTATTAATGCATCTAATCTGTCGAAAAAAAAAGATTGTTGAAGTTTCAAACTAGTGTGGCGCCTTTCTTTTTTTCCTCGCACAAATGCGATTTTTTAATATGGCAAATGAAGTCCGATCAACAAAACAAATGATTCTGATCATTTTTTTGAATCTCAGATAGGTTCAAAAATTAAAATTTTAGGTGACTGGTCCTTAGCCAAATTAGACTGGAACTCAATCTATATTCAATTAGGACATGGATCCTCTCCCATCCATTTGGATGATCCAGTTTTTGTTGTTTGTTAATTCTTCTTCTTTTTTTTTTTTTGGTTTTTTGGGTTCGCTTTGATGTAAAATGTTCCTTTCAACAATTGATCTCGAACATATATAGGTCATGCCAAAAATTACATTAATCGGATACCGCTAAATATGATTTCAGAACACATTTATCTTGAAAAAAAATGATATCGTAACAATAGATTGAAACCCATTTAATCAATTCATGTTAGTATAAATGTGCTTTGAAAGCATATTAATCGATATCCAATTACTTAACTTTTGATATGGTCAATGTTTGGGACAAGCTCCAAAAGGTGAACAAATTGGATCATTATAGCTGGCCCAGATAAGGCCCACATACAGCAAAATTGGACCTTGAGTTTGAGAGGATCCATATGATCATTTCGTTACTTTTAGCAGTTATTAGAATAAGAAAAAAAAATGCATGTCAGAAACTTGTATCATTACAATAATTTTCAAATATATTACTTTTTCCGTCCCTTTTTTAAATTCAGTATTTCGTTTTGGTCTATCCTTTAATAAGTATCTATTTTGTAAAATTAGTAGATAAAAATTGATACATTTTTTATTATGCCCCAAAAGTATATTCTATTTTAAAAAGTTAGTTAATAAAAGTGTAATGATAATGTCTCTAAAGAAGATAAGTAGGAAAAGTAGAGGTAAAAATTGATGTGAAAGTTGTAATAATGATGCCTCCTACTAATTAAGTAAGTTGGAGTTACGAAACTAAATACTTCAAAAAGAATGAATAGAGTAGGATATAGTCACTTGCGGACCCACCTTGTGAACACATTTTCTAAAACATTGGCTTCATCATTGAATGGTGCGGTTATTCTAGTTTTGGGCGTTGATTACAGAGACTGATGTGGCTTCATCTAGCGGCACGCGGAGCCCTACGTGGCCGACGCCCAATTGAGTTCAAGGTTCCTGCTAGAGAACGGGATGCAGATTTGAAACCACTTATTAATACCATGGCTTTGGTTGCTACACTAATTGCCACTGTCACTTTCGCCGCTGCATTTACGATGCCAGGTGGGTACGACACCAGTTCCGACAATTTAGGTGCTGCGAATCTCTTAAAGAATGCCGCACTTAAGGCGTTCATTGTGTCGGATACCATTGCTATGTCCTGCTCCATCACTGCGGTGTTAACACTTGCGCTTTCAGTAAATGGTGAACGAGAATTACAAAGGAGAATTTGCATAATGAGTTGGGTACTGGTCGGCTTGGCGATGCGTGGAACTCTGGTGGCTTTTACGTGCGGTATATTTGTAGTAATAGCACCTAAAGCCTTATGGGTTGCCATCTTTGTTTGTATCATTTGTGGCATAGCTTCTGTTGCAGTAGAGCTCTCCGGTCAAATTGTTTTCTCTCCAATCCAGATTTACCATGTTCGATACCACAAGCAACAATTGTGCAAGGGTAAGAGACAACAAGGGCATGGGAGAGCTCTACTGCAACAGAAGCTATGCTACAAATCATACCAACAAAGATGGCAACGCATAAGGCTTTATTCGATACCGCAAGCAACAACGGCGCAAGGCGATGAGACAAATCAAACAGCCCAGATTAGAGAGTGTTCATCATGAGTAATACAAAGAGGGATGTTCCCCCGCAGAGACGAAACCGGCCTTGGGTGTAATGCCTCCCCCCATTTGAAAAGCCCTAGAATTATCTAGTGTATTTTTCATACATGGTGAGCCCCTCCCCCTCAACAAAGAAAAGAAAAGGTGAAGTTAATACCCACAACTCCTGGGCCTAAACTCCACAAGGCTTCTATCGATCAGAATTTAAAAAAAAAAAAAAAAAAACTTCACAAGTCTGGGTTATATTGATCGAGACGGAAATTGTTGCGGAAATTAGTTCCAACTGAGATGATTTTCGAGATCTGAGGGAGTGTCACATTCCATTATGCTACATGGTTGAGGTAACGCATTGAAAAACTTTTTATTTTTTCACCTTTTAGTTGTATTTGGTTTGTTTTAAGAGCACTTAGATATATATTGTGTTGTGTATTGAGTATTATTTAGACACTTAAATGTTTGCAATTCTTGAATCTTGAACTTTCAAAATCTTGTTGCACATATTGTGACCCGCTTATGTATGATCCTAGTTCCCTCCCTGTTCCCCCGCTTAGTAGGTCTGTGATATAGATATGAGAGCTTATGTGTGAGTGTATGATGATTTTGAGCAGTTTAATAAAGTTTGTTTGAGGAATTTTGGATGTGGAATCTCAATTCTCTCCCATCCAACAACTAGGTGGTAACCGTGGCATGGTTAATTACACATATCCACTGCATGTGAATGATGTGATCCTTAGGGAAACTCAGTGACGTATTTTAATTTGTTTTTTTTATACTTGTAATATTGCTCTTTGAAGTTTATTTTATCTTCTTAAGTTTCTTATTTATGAACATAGTGGACTTTATTTAAAAAGTACGCTTCAGGTCCCCAAATTCTCAAAGAAGTCAAATGTGTGCGTATAAATGTGTCACTATAGCGTGCATGTTCTTCCAATGTGTATCATATCAAACTCCCAAACTTCCAGAATCTGAAAAGTATATAAATGCTTCACCTTCTTCAGTGGCTTGTATAGTTTACCACTTTAATGTCTTTCTACCAAAAAAGCCATGAGAGGAACTTGTAAATGCCATGCACCAAAGATTTGTACTATGGTGTGTGTCTGCTCTTAATACGTATCAGAAGAGTATTAAAATTCCAAAGGTGAAATGGCCAAATGGGATTTCCCCATGCACTTCCTTATCAGTTCTTATCTTAATTTTGGTGTCCAATTTGCAACATTGATCAATTTTTTTTTATCTGGTTGCATCTCTTATTGCTTCAGACTTCACATTTATTGGGTCTCAGGATACAAAACAATTTGAATATGTTTTCTAGTGCTAGTTTATGGATTCCAATATTTTGATGAACATAAGTACATGCCAGAACTACTGAAAATGTTTCTGAGGTTAGTTGTTAGTCAAAGTGCCGCAGAGATGCAAAAGATGTGCAGCCAAATATAGGATCCTAAACCCATACTGCTTGATCCACATTGACAAGGCAATTCGCCATATTATGGCCAATTCTAATACATGCTTTAATTGCCCCTGCTAGCAAACTATGAAATTGGTCTTTCAGAACTAATCGAAGTGTGCTTAAGTTGGTTCGAATATCTGAGTATTCATAAATCCTGGGTTCTGAATGCACATTATATGCAGTTTCTTTTTTGATTATGTAGCTTGTATTACATCCTTCACTCTTTACGTGGTAGAAATGGGTATGAGCCTCAGATATACCAAGTTGTGCAATTGGGTAACACGTAAAAATCTTTGGGATTTGTTGTCTGCGTTCTTTCTTGATTTTTCTTCGCACCTTATATGCTGAGGTTTGTCCGATTGTCCAACGCTTCAGTGCTTGTAAAATTGTCACACGCATGTCTTTCGAGCAAAAAAGCCATTAGAGGAACTACTAAGTGCCAGTGCCACCAAAGATTGGTCCTAGGGTGTGTGTTTGCTCTTTGTCAAAGGAGTATTTAAATTCAAAAGGGCAAAATGGCCAACTGGGATTTCCATTTGCATCTACTTCTCAGTACTTATCTTCATTTTGTTGTCCAGTTTGCATCATTGACAGTTACAGACTTGACATTAATTGGGTATCAAAATACAAAACAGTTTGAAGACACAGCCCCCAACTGTTTGTTACTATATTGCTAGGTTACCATATTTTGATGTTTATAACAGTGCTGAAGAGGTATTTCTGAGTTTAGTTGTCAGTCAAAGTGCCAGAGAGATGCAAATGATGTATAGTTGTACCGGCCAAATGGTAGCTAAGAGCCCAAGAGGTAACAGGAATAAGCTGTAAACCAAAACATCATAAATTAGAAACTTGGCAACCTTTTGGGGCCAAGCCGCACGAAAAAAATCTCTTGTAAATCCTATAGTCTTAGTGTTGCCTTTGACTGGCCCAGATACGCTAAACCGTCAAACCTCCAAAACAAGAATAGAGTTTCCTTCACTGATGGGGTAATGCCCTAGCCTCGCATTATAGCCAATTCTGATACCATTATCTTGAATCAAAATAAACCACATAACTATGGTACATGTAATTCAATTGAAGAAAAGAATTCGCGCTGTCATCTGATATAACATTTTCCCACTAGTTTCTTAATTAGTGGGAAATTGTTTATAATCCAAATTCTAAATCACACAGGTTTCTTTTTGGAGGATTTAAATGCTTCCCTAAAAAACATTGGCAAAGTTGATTCTTTGACACACTCAGGGGTTGTCTCAGTGGTTTGGGCGGACACCTAGTCTTTGGGTGTATTCCGCATGATTTGGGGTTCGATTCCCCATTGTGTGAGTATCTTAAGCTAAGTAGGAGGCTGTGACTGGTGTGACTCTCCTGAAAGTTTGGGTTGCATGAAAAGAGTTGTGATTAGCTAAGGTATGCGCAAGCTAACCTCAACACCCAATTACAGAGAGCCGGAAAAAAATAAAAGAAAGAAGAGTTGACTGAAAACCCGTCAATACTGAACATGATAAATCTCGGGCTTCACGCATTGCATGAGGTTAAAACCTTCAACCCTCGATCCGTTTCGGTGATGAGATGAAAATGAATGGTTTAAGAGATGTTGAAAATCGAAATCACGAAGAACGACTTCCGTGATCGAGAAGAAAAAGTGGTTTTCACAAAGGGCTTATGTAATTTTATTATTATTTTTTTTTAACGGCACACAGGGCTTATGTAGGTAGGTAGTGAAATTTACGCAAAATCTTCCAACCAAACTTTTCTTCTCTCGTGGGAAACCCTAAAGAAAAAGCAAAAGCAAAAGCACAATTGCACATAGCTTTGTGCTTGCTTAACTTGCGTTAGGAACCGAATATTTTAATACTCTTCTTCAATTGTCACGTCTCTCCTTTAACTTTTTAACGGGGCCTCTTGGAAATAAAGTTTACGGCTATCAATCTTGACCGTACAAAAGTGTTTTGGATGATCCAAATTAAAAACAAATTATTAACAGTAAGACTATTTCTTACTGACTTAACGTTAATAATTTGTCTTTAATTTGGATCGTCCATAAGTAAGCTGAGATTGAGCTGATAAAGCAAAAGAAAGACTTCAAACTCAGGAACTAAAAGACTGAAGTAACCTAACTGACTCACCCAATATACCACAACTTAGCGGAAAATCACAAGGTAAGGCCAAAAAGGCAAGGGCCGCGTCAAAATTTCTTCGGAATCGAGCAAGCCATCAAGTGCTACAAGAGTGGCAAGGCCGCTCTTTTAAGTACTACCTCATACGGAACTGCATTTCACAACCCCTAGAGAGAGACAGAGTGAGGAGGATGGATCAGAAACTCGACAATGGCAGCGAAGGAGGGGAATGTGAGTTGTCTGTCGGAAGAGGCCATGAACAACGAACATGGTATATTTTTTCTCCAGAGGACGCAACACGGCAGCAACATTGTTCACATAGCAGCAAGAGCCGGCCGTGATACCTTTGTTGCGGAAAGCTCTCCAGCGCTTCCCTTTTCTTCTCTGACCAAGTGAACTCACAAGGTGACACCCCTCTCCTTGTCGCAGCTAGGTTTGGTCACCTCCAAGTGGTGAAAACACTTGCGGACCCTAATAATGAGCTCCCGATGCAAGATGATATGGCTACTGCTGAGGAGAGTGGAATAAACTCAAGGAGTAGTCGTCATCAAAGAGATATGGAAAAAGGGCTAGGTTGATCATCAATTCGAGCAGGGTACGTTATAAGACGATATAACTACTGTTCGGAGAAATCTTTTAAAAGTTTATTTTGAAATTTTATTTAATTTCATGAAGGTTTGGAGATTACAAGTAGATCATAATCCCTCCGTCAAAAATTCTTGCTCCTCTTTTCTTTTTTTGGAAGTCTCAAAAGATTGGCTATATCTGTTACTACCTCCGTCCCTAAATGTTTGGCCGTTTCGCAAAATGAGAACTCAAAAATAATATATTTCTTTCAAGAAAAAATTCAAACTTTTTTCATAAATTAAAAGAACTCATCGATATTTAGTGAATTGTTGAATTTTTTTTTTAATTTTTCTTGCAAAAGTTGTATTATTTTTATGTCATCGTTTTGCGAAACGGACTAATATTATGGGACGGATAGAGTAATTTATAATATTTTTTATATCAAATATGAATCTTATTTGATAGATCTTGGTAAATCTCAATGAGCTATTTTATACAAACTTTTTAAAATCACCTAAGGGTCCCACTTGATTAGCAACAAAATAAAATGGAAAGTGAAAATAATAGAAAGTGAAGTGAAAGAAAAAAAAAAAAGAAAGTGTATTTTTTTCTCACATTCGTTTTATTAGAATATTGAAAGTTTTACAAGAAAATAATAGAGTATAAAAGAGAAGAGGTGGAGGGAAGATGATAAAGAATGAAGTTACAGTAATTGTTGTTGACTTTCTCTGACAAAATAAATTTCCCTACACATTTTGTGAGGAAAAAATAAAGGAAGCTCTCATGTTTTAGATGGTTGCACAGAAAAATTCACTTTTCTACCACTTTCTAGGATATTCTTACTAAATGAATACACAAAAAAATATTTTTTTTCTCTTTCTTGCATTTTCTACCATTATCTCGTTAATCAAACGGATCCAAAAGATTATAAATTGTAAGATATAATCAATTGAAAAATGATATGCACTCTCCAAAAAGAAACAAGATTTTGGGACAGAGGGAGTAATATATTTTGATATCAAATTATATCTTTCAAATTGTAACTTGTCATTCATATTCATGGAGTTTGTGCCATATATTAGATGCTACTCCTATTTGTTTGGGGTATTAACCTATTGGTCCGGAGATACATGAGTGTGGAAATGCATAAAACATCGAGAGTTTAATTTATGGCTAACGAAATTTTCTTCGCCATTCAAAAAAAAAATTAAACATAGAGTTTTATACTAAAAAAATGAAGTTATACTTGTGTTGCTTTGGCAGTTCATTGATATATAATTTTGAGTATATTGTTTGGACATACAAGCGGTTCTTGGTTTGTGAGAAGCTTTTGAGTGTATTTTTTTGAGCAAACTGCGGTTCTTAGTTTGTGGAAAATGATTTAGATGCACAAAAAGTTTCCTAAAAATCGTTTGTTCTCTAAGCGAAAGCGCGTTTTGCGTACCTCTATCAAATATCAATAAGTCTTCTCTACTCCTATTTCTCTACTTAAACTATGATCCAACCATATTATTATCTTTTGATCGTCTCCTGTTATTTGTGTTCACAGATATTCTAACGAATACTTACAAATCTTATAGGAGAAACCGTCCTAGGGATTTATTTCTGTGAAACTTTGAGACTAGCCCCTGCAAACTGAAAGTTTTAAGGGTCGTAATGTTACGACCGCGTAACATGCTATTGGCTCATTCATCTCTATTACCAGATTTAAGTGTTCTGCGAACCAATGTTATTGGTTACGCGCGGTCGAGGTTTTGCAAAAAAAATAGAGGAATTGCCACACGATATTTTTTTTTTTCCAACAGCATATATAGTGTGGGTTGAAAGAAATCGAATTTCCTCTTAAGCTCTTGGTTCCTTCTGTCCTTGTGACTTAAAATTTCGAAGAGGTGCTTTGCATGTCTGTTGCTTTTAATTTGAGGGCCAACTTCTAATCAAGTCTCTAATGACATCAGTTTCGGTTTCGCTGATCTCAACATATTGTTGTTTTTTGTTGTTGTCTCTCTTATTGCATTTATGTTTACAACAATCCTAATGAATATTTCCAACAGCTACTTCTTTGGAGAATGGAACAAACTCGAGAGACATGGCTACTGCTCTAAAGAATGAAACAAACTCAAGAAGTCGTCATCGTCCAAGAGATGTGGAAGAAGGGCTAGATGATCATCAATTGGAGCAGGGTACCATACAAGACAGTATGGCTAATGTTGTGGAGAATGAAACAAACTCGAGAAGCATGGCTACTGCTCTAGAGAATGAAACAAACTTGAGTAGTAGTCGTCGTCCAAGAGATGTGGGAGAAGGGCTAGATGATCATCAATTGGAGGAGGGTACTATAAAAGACGGTATGGCTACTGCTGGGGAGAACGGAACAAACTCGAGAGACATGGCTACTGCTGTGGAGAATGAAACAAACTCGAGTATTAGTCGTCATCGTCACCGTCCAAGAGATGTGGAAGAAGGGCTAGATGATCATCAATTAGATGTGGCAATTCCCTCCCATTGGCGGGTGACAAATGAGCAGGGTACTACAATTACTACAGCTCTACATGAGGCTTTAAAGAATGGGCACCAGGACGTGGCACGGTATTTATTAGGATTAAAACCTGAAATGGCAGCCTCTGATAATCTTGCTGGAGAGAGTCCACTTTTTTTGGCTGCAGAGTCTCGTTGCGAGCTATTTATGTCCGATATTTTATTGTCAAAAAGGCCATATAGCACAAAAGGCCCCGACGGACTGAATGCATTGCATGCTTCACGCTATTGTTGTGGTATGTTTATGTTAAAATAGTTTAGTCCCACATCGGATAGTCATGTTATGTAATGAGTCTCAACATAATATAAATAAAGCTATTTATGTGTTAGGGTTAATTTAACACCCTAAACACTTCTTCTCTCTTTTTCTAAACAACATGGTATCAAAGCCAGGTTACCCTAAATTCCCTTCTAACTTGTAGCCACCGGTCACCACCACGTTCGCCGCCGCCGGCCATCCCACCGTCGCCCGCCACCCTTGTCGTCATCCTTTCTAATAAACAAAAAAAAAACCTCCAAATCGAACCCCCAAACCATTAAAAAAAAGGAAAAAGAAATCCTAATCTCATACTAGAAATTCCTAACCCACCTTTCAAAACCCACTGGTATTTGTTCGATAGCCCTCCACGTGGTCGACCCACCTTTCCAATTGCTGCCGACACTTAATTGCTCATCACCCGGTATTTGTTCGATCTCTAACACATCGGTATGCAGTCTGGTGCTGATTTGGTCCTCCGATGTTGCTTGGATTTTTTCGCAATTTGTTAATCTCTTGCGGGTTCTGTTGATTTCCAGTGGTATTTTTGACGTATGAGGTTGCTTACTGTTCGTAGCTTCTGTCGCATGTATTTACTTTCTTTACTATTTGCGTAGTGGCTTTCGTTGTTGCTGTTTTAGTCGGTGCTCTCGATTTTACTTTCTCTACTATTTGCGTACTGCAGATGCACCCACATATGGAGCCTGGAAACCTGTTGATGCCCGTATTCGTTCAGAATTATGGAATAGTATGACAGAACAGGTTGCTAGTACATTGATGTTTTGTGATACAGCTAGAGAGGTGTGGACACAGGCGAAAGAGTTGTATTCAGGTGTCGACAATCTCCGTCGCACATATGATCTTCATCAATCTTTCTTTAATATATCTCAGACTTTTGAGGATTATTATGCTAAGTTTCGGCGCATTTGTAATAAATTGGATATATGTGAGCCACTCTCTGCTGATATTCAGGTTATACGGCGCCAGCGTGAGCGCATGAGAGTTACTCATTTTTTATCTGGTGCGTCATCTACTTTTGGCCCTGTGGGTAATCAGATTTTGGGGAATCGTGACTTACCTCCTCTCAGCGAGGTATTCAGTCATCTCCGGCAGTCATCGTCAATTTCTGCACCGATTTTTAGTCGTTCTGCTTTGTCTTCCGCTATTTCTGACAGCTCTGTTTTCTCTGTTAGCCATGGTCGTGGTCGTGGCCGTGATTCTGGGTCTAGTAGTCGTGGCCGTGATTATGGGGTAAGTGGTCGTAGCTTTGGCAGTCGTGATTCTGGGTTTGGAGGTCGCGGTCGTGACTCTGGAGGCCGTGGTCGCGGTCGTGACTCTGGAGGCCGTGGTTTTGGTCGTGGCTTTGGTGGTCGTGGCTTTGGTGGTCGTGACTCTGGTTTTGATCATCGTGGGGGTCGCATATCAGGGGGAGGTGGCCGCGGTCGCGGTCGTGATTCCAGATTTTGTACACATTGTTGGGGTACGAATCATACAGTAGAGTTCTGTTATAATCTTCATGGTTTTCCCCAGGCTTATCAGGCTGCTAGCTCTCAAGATACTGGACAGTTTACTCAGTCTTCTACCGATAGTGTGGCTATTCCAGCTGAGGAGTACCAACGCTTTATGTCATTTCAGGCTGCGACAGGATCCTCTACTGCTACGCTCGCTCAGACCGGTACACCTACTGCTTATGTTGCCTCCTCTTCTTCCTCTCCTTGGGTTATTGACTCAGGCGCCACAGATCATATGACTGGTACATCTATTTTCTTTGATCGACAGCCAATTGGTAGACCATCTCATGTTACCTTGGCTGATGGTTCTACCACTGTTGTTACTGGTTCTGGTTCCGTCCCTGTCATTTCCTCTCTTACTTTGTCCTCTGTTTTACATGTTCCTCGTTTACCGTTTAATCTTATGTCTGTGAGCCGCCTTACAAAATCTTTAAACTGTTCCGTCACATTTCTTCCTACTGGCTGTGTTTTTCAGGATCTGAAGACGGGGAAGAAGATTGGTGGGGGCACTGAGCGAGGTGGCCTATATTACCTGACTCATCCTCAGCCTACAGCTCTTCAAACATCAGAATCTCCTTACCAACAGCACTGTCGTCTTGGTCATCCATCTCTTCAGAGTCTAAAGCACCTTGTGCCCTCCTGTCGTTCTATTAATAAGTTGGTCTGTGAGGTTTGTGAGTTTAGTAAACACCGTAGAGTCACTTTTTTACCGAGGGTTGAGCGTCGTGCGTCACGTCCTTTTCAGTTAGTTCATTCAGATATTTGGGGTCCTATTCATGTGCCCAATGTTTCTGGTTTTCAGTATTACGTTATTTTTGTGGATGATTTTTCTCGTATCACATATCTTTATCTAATGAAAGAGCGATCTGAATTGAAATCTGTTTTTCAAACTTTTTACATGGAGGTCAAAAATCAATTTGATACTTGTGTTAAGATATTTCGTTCCGATAATGCCCGCGAATATTTTCACCATCTACTTTCTCAGTTTTTTGCTGATCATGGCATTGTTCACCAATCGTCATGCTCTCGGACTCCACAACAAAATGGAGTTGCTGAGCGCAAGATTAGGCATTTGTCTGAGGTTATGCGTGCTCTATTATTTCACATGCAGGTCCCTAAGTCATATTGGACTGACGCCGTTCTCACTGCTTGTTACCTCATCAACCGTATGCCTTCTACGGTCTTAAATGGTCAGGTTCCCCATACAGTCTTATTTCCTGGTCAGCCTCTCCACTCTCTCCCTCCTCGGGTTTTTGGGTGTACCTGTTATGTTCATGCTCTTGACCCTGATAGAAGTAAACTTGATCCTCGGTCTTTTAAGTGTATCTTTCTGGGATATTCCCACACCCAGAAAGGATATCGATGTTACTCTCCTACTTTACGTCGTCACTTTGTCTGTCCTGATGTCACGTTCAATGAGTCGTTGCCATATTACTCGGATTCTGTTACTACCACCGACCTTGTTCCACTTGCGTCTGTATTATCTATGGCTGTTCCTACTGGCCCTGTTTCACCCAACCCTTTGCAGGTCTATGTTCGTCGTTTCCGGGCACCAGCATTGCCTCCGCCTCAGCCTCCAAAACCACTCCAGTCTGCCGAACTCTCCGTGCCCACGCCTCTGTCTTCTCCCCCGTCGCCGGATCCGCCTACCCCTCGTTATCCAACTCGTGAGAATCGCCGTCCACCGGTAAAATATGGTCATACTACTATCTCGAGCACTTTTCATTCTATTTCTCGATTTATTTCTTATGCTCATCTTTCGCCATCTCTTCGTGCTTTCACTACTACTGTTTCCTCCGTTTCTGTTCCTACAAATGTTCAGGAGGCATTATCCCGGTCTGAGTGGCGGACAGCTATGGTGGATGAAATGTCTGCTCTTCATACAAATGGCACATGGGAGTTGGTTACTCTTCCTACTGGAAAATCTACTGTTGGCTGTCGTTGGGATTATACTGTCAAGTATCTTCCTGATGGCACTATTGAGCGTCACAAAGCTCGCTTGGTTGCCAAAGGCTACACCCAGACTTATGGTGTTGATTATTCTGATACGTTCTCTCCTGTTGCCAAGCTTTGCTCTGTGCGGATTCTTATTTCTCTAGCCGCCAATCTTGGTTGGCCGTTGTTTCAGCTTGATGTCAAAAATGCATTTCTCCATGGTGATCTCCAGGAGGAAGTTTATATGGAGCAACCACCTGGGTTTGTTGCTCAGGGGAAGCGTCATAAGGTATGTCGTCTTCGCAAGGCGCTTTATGGACTTAAGCAATCTCTTAGAGCATGGTTTGCCAAGTTTAGTGAGGCTGTCTTGAGGTTTGGCATGCGTCGAAGTCAATCAGATCATTCTGTATTTTCCCTTATGTCCGCTCGAGGGAAAGTATTGCTCATTGTCTATGTTGATGATATTATTATTACTGGAGATGATCAGAAAGGAATCGAAGAGCTTAAACAGTTCTTACATAGTCAGTTTCACACTAAAGACTTGGGTAAGCTATGGTATTTCTTGGGTATTGAGGTAGCAAGGTCTAAGGATGGGATTAGTTTGTCCCAGAGAAAATATGTGTTGGATATTCTAGAAGAGACAGGTTTATTGGGAGCCAAGCCTGTGGAAACTCCGTTGGATCCTAATGTCAAACTTTGTATTGATCAGGGGGAGGAGTTTCCTCATCCCGACCAATATCGTCGCTTGGTTGGTAAGTTAAATTATCTTACCAATACCCGTCCTGATATCTCATTTGCTGTTAGTATGGTGAGTCAGTTCATGTCTGCTCCTCGTCTTCCACATTGGGAAGCTTGTATTCGCATTATGAAGTATCTTAAGGCTCATCCTGGACGTGGCTTATTTTACCGTTCTAATGGTCATCTACGTGTTGAGGCATTTACTGATGCAGATTGGGCAGGGTCACCTTCTGATAGACGTTCAACAACTGGTTACTGTACTTTTGTTGGTGGCAATCTAGTTACCTGGAAGAGTAAGAAGCAGACTGTGGTAGCAAGGTCTAGTGCAGAAGCAGAATATCGTGCTATGGCTCATACTACATGTGAGGTTGTTTGGCTGAGATCATTTCTTCAGGAGTTGGGATTTCAAGAGCAATTGCCCATTCCTATGTACTGTGACAATCAAGCGGCGATACATATTGCCTCGAATCCGGTGTTTCATGAGAGAACCAAGCATATTGAGGTAGATTGTCACATTGTGCGCGAGAAGATTGACAGTGGTGTGTTAGCTACTCCATTTGTGTCTACCGGAGCCCAGTTGGCCGATATCTTCACCAAATCATTGTTCAAACCACGTTTAGAGTTGTTATGTAGCAAACTGGGACTTTGTGATATTTATTCTCCAGCTTGAGGGGGAGTGTTAGAATAGTTTAGTCCCACATCGGATAGTCATGTTATGTAATGAGTCTCAACATAATATAAATAAAGCTATTTATGTGTTAGGGTTAATTTAACACCCTAAACACTTCTTCTCTCTTCTTCTAAACAACAGTTTATAGTCTTTAGTTCCTCTCAACATTACGCACAAAATGAATTATCCTTCCACGTTTTCGGTCCATTGAATATTACAGTTACTATACTCTTACTCTAGAATCAATGAACCAGACCTTTGGTGGAATATATCCAATTATCCATTCTACTAGGTCCCGCACATCCACACATGCATATCTTTCAAGATTGGGTTTGAATAATCTTTGATTTGAGGAGTTAATTGGGAAATGACAAGAAAATTACGAAGTGAACCAATCTTATGCCACGAGTTAGGATCCAAATCTACACACACAATCACGCAAGGATGAGGATTTATGTAGTTTCCCGACCTTGATACATCCACAATTTCATAGGGAAAATTAGCCATAAGAACAGTAAAATAGTTTAATTTTCATTTAGGGGATGGACGCTAGCAAAATAGTTTTTAGTGGAGATCTTTCAACTTTTTGAGTTTTTTAGTCATAAGGCCAAAATATGTTGTAGTGGCTCCGGAACTGGGGCTCGGACACCCGACCGAGCCACGTGGCACCGAGCGAGCATGAGGGTGCCCGCCCACTATTCGGTATGAGAATCTGGGGGATCACAACGCCACCCTCGGAATGTAGCTTGGTAAGGGGGTCTGTGCGGGGCTCTGTCGCCCCATTAGGGCACGGAATACACCTGACCCCGACTCCCGAGGCCGCCTGAAGGAATACGGTTACCCTAGGAGGGCCCCATGCAGTTACGCCAGGAGAACAATCATTGGGCTCTTACCTAGTCATGTGCTCCGTAGCCGCCTTATCCCATTCGTCACATATGACGTCACCCGAGGTGGTTACCCGAGCGAATCCTCCACACGCAAGCTTGGAGGCCAAGCAAAACGAGGTCTATAAATACAAAGGGACTCTAACCTAGAGAGGTATATCATTCTGCCTTAACTATAGACCTGTATACTTCTCCCTACATCTAACTGGATTGTTGGAGGGTCACTGGGTTTCTACAGCCCTAGTTACTTGTTGCAGGTTAGGTGCCAGCGTGATGAGCGGCGGAGGAAGGAATCGGAACCGACCCACGGTCAAGATCCCGATAAACCGAACCCCCACACATGTTTAGGCACTTTTATATGGTTTTAAGGTGCACTTTCCTATTATAGGATTTTAGTGGTTTAGGTACTTTCAGTGGGTACCCTAGGGTTTTTGGCACTTTCTTATATAGGATATTTTAGGATTTTAGACACTTTCATAGGGTACCCTATGATTTTAGTCACTTTTATAGGCACATTTGTTCTTATATTTGATTGCAAAAGGTGCTTGTCTTTGTGCTTAAAAAATAAAAATATGAAGAATATTTGGTTAAGTCTCCCCAATACAGAGTGTTGGGTTTTGCCCATGTGATAATGCAATTGAATAAAGAAAAGAAAAATCAGTGGTTGTGTATTAACTGACCCAAGTTAATGTTCACATTGGAAATTCTTTTGAGTTGGTTGGTGAATGCCGGCTGGGCATGTTTCAAAGTTCAAAAGAGCATTTGATGCTTGGCTCGATATTATTCTGGACAATTCTTAGTCATGCCGGCTATATGTATGCAGTTTGTGTGGAGAGCAGAGTGCCGAGTGTGATGAGATCGAAAAAGAAAAAAAGGGTGAGCGTGCAGCACCTTCGGGGGCTGCTGGCTACACCAGCCGTGAGGTGAGAGGAGAGTAGATGTGAGGGGAAAATAAGAGATGTGGGATTGAGTGAAAAACATTGTGTGAGTCATGATGTTAGAAGCTCGATGGTAATTTTTCATCTCACATTGTAATCTCCTATTTGTCATATAGTGTAATCTCTCTCTCTCTCTCTCTCTCTCTCTCTCTCTCTCCTACCTGTTGATGTACCCGAGTTCGAAGAACCACATATATTATGTGTTTCTCTTGCATGCGTGTTTATTTATTTTGTGTTGCACTTCCATTGCGGCTGCGATTGAGTTTGGGGAAAATCATATCTAGGAGGATTATATATACAAGCACGCTTCTCAACCAGTCATGTTCAACTATATGTTTAGGTAAAATTGCTAGTGAAAGTGTGCTTCAACTATTTTAACCATTCGCTTTATGTATTCACATCCCAACGATGTTAGCTAACTATTCTCCTCTTCTTCTTTTAAACATTTGTATTATATACTGTGGCGACTCCAGAATTTTGAAACCATGGTATCATTCATAAACATAAATTCTCTCCTCTCACCAATTAAGAGTATTTTGTATCTTTTGATTTAAAGGGTGAGAATTTTATTAAATTGAAGTAAAAGAGAATATGGACCTTTAGGAAATAAACTCATGTTTATTGGCCAATGATCTTCGAAATAGTTTCTGGTTTAGTATCTAGCTGGACTGGATTAAGCAATGACCTTTCTCTGTTCAAGTATTTACCTTGTCTCCTTTTATTGCAAATAAATCCCTCTCATTTCTTATGCGGCTTCTCGCAGGTGCAATTATTTCTTTACTAATAGAACAAAAACCAAATCTAATGAGACAATTAGATAACCGCGGAAAAGCAGCCATTCACCATGCAGTAGAAGCACATTGTCTGGTTTTGCTTGTTCGAATGTTGATGGTCGACGCTTCCATTGCCCTCTTTCCCGATGATAAGGGTTACACCCCTCTCCTTAGAGCAGCGAGTTGAGGGAATTGGTTGTTTTGTAAGAGGATACTCATGAGATGTCCAGAATCAATCGAGGCACGCAATCATCAAGGTCAAAACGCACTTCATCTTGGCAAAGTGGAGATGTCCTGTATCGGGTTTGACTTCCGCAAGATGCCAGAAATGTGGGAGCTTCTTAATGTAGGTGATGATGAAGGAAACACGCCTTTGCATCTGGCAGTAAAAGAAAATCAATATGAGAAGGCTTTGTTATTAACTTCTTCGGCTTCAATTGACTTGGGAGCTGTCAACAAACAAGGTCTTACAGCCTTAGACCTTTGCGAGTCAGATTGTGAACGTTTAACCACAAAGGTACAAGTTTTTCATTCAAAAAGTCTAGAGTCACCCCACCAAAATGCGGTGCACGGCCACCGCACGCTGTGTGGGGCCCACTCCAGGCCTTGCACGGATGATCCGAGCCGTTCAATAATTTTTTTTTTTAAATCGAGCGGGCTTGGGAAAATGTAACTCAATCCGATATGTGTAGGTGCTTAATCTAATCTTTCCATTTTTTTCTATTTTCCAAAAATGTAAAAATTGAATCGAATACCTACACATATCGGATTGAGCTGATTTTTTAAGGGATTCACTCAATTTTTTAGAAAAATTATTAAACTGCTCAGATTATCCGTGCGATGCCCGAAATAGGCCCACATGGCGTGTCTGTTGCATTGTTGTTATTCCGTGGCTTTTTAATATTTAGCAGCCGGCATGCTATTTAATTAGAGCATCGACTACGGAGGTGCTAAAATTTTATAGGTTAAAGTATCCACGTAGGCAACGTCAAGGTTCACTCTACCCTTTTTTTTTTTTTTTTTGACCGGAAGACCAAACTAGTTCATTAATATCCGTCATACGACATTCAAAGATAATCCAATTATAGAGTAAAGCATACAACGGTAATTGATAACCAACTAAAACAGAGGTAGCGGATCAAAAAAAATAAAAATAAAAAACTAAAATAGAGGTACAAAAATAACTGACGGTCCAAATCTAAGAAGACTCTGTTAAACTCCAAAGCGTAACTAAATACTCTACCTTGTTAAGGATTAATTTAGGGGAGTAATTTAGTTAACAAACTCATGATAGGTGGTTTATACTTTATATATAAACTAAAACTAGCAATAACCCGTGCTAAGATTTTAACCAAAAAAAAATACAAAATAGGCTTTCCCCTTTCCTTTTACAAACATTTTTTTATTAGATTCCACTCAAGATCCTTTGTACCTAATTTTTGGTGTATCCATGTACCGAGTAATTTTCAGTTGTAGGATCATGAAGTGAGTGAGTTTTAGCGGATCATGAATCTCAATTGATCCTGCAATTGAATCTCATTTGGTACATGGGTACGTCAAAATTTGGGTACAGAGGATTACCATTGATTGGATTCGTCCCCCTTTACTTACTGTTTATAAATTGTAAAGTTAGATATGATTTGGTGAGCCATTAGTTATTTTTAGAACATTGTTCTTTTCAGGAGGGAAAATGATGTTGGAGAGAGAGGTCCAATTAATAAATTAGAAAAACTATTTCACGGAGCTTTTTAGGAGTAGTGGTTTATGGAAGTGAATTGCGTCCGTCCAAAATATATTGGACGGTATAAATTTTTAAAAAACTTTTTGCGCAAAAAGTTAAACTCTTCCGGCGAATAGTTGGGCAAAGTACGGATCACCTTCCTATGGTTTGGCACTTTGGTAGATGACCTCCCTGAGTTTTAATAATGACCACATTGCCTCCCTATGATTTCAGGGTAAAGTGCAACACTAATTCCGTTAACGGAAAATAGTAAATGACTTTGGTACCCTTGTACTTTTCTACCATAAGTTTACCTCCTCTCTCTCTCTCTCTCTCTCTCTCTCTCTCCTCTGGCAATTGGCAAATAAAATTCTAGTAATTAATAATTTTTTTTTTCCAATTATGTGAGGCTAATTCATTTTCATTTTTCTATTTTTATTCTCACAATTAACTAAATTTCAATCAACATTTGATCTTACCCAAAAGCAATTTCATAATCACAGTTTCAATCAACATTTTTTTTGTTTGCAAAATTGACTGTTCATCTCCAATTGAAAAATTGTTCATTGAATATGTGTCACACACTCGGATTAAAAAAATGTGTCACACCATATAATTTTCTCTCATAAAGTCGCGTACAACGACAAAGACCAGGTCAGTTCATTTTCCCCTCTCTCCCAATCTCAGCGTCCAGCCGTCCAGTTCTTCTCTCTCTCTCTCTCTCTCTCTCTCGCTCAACAGATCATTCTGGCTCGATTCATCTCACAGTACTCATATCTCTCTCTCTCTCTCTCTCCACAAATCACTATCTCTCTTTGATTTCTTTCTCCGGCGGCTAGAGCTGTCAATCGCTCTGCGACGGCAACGGCTACAGTTGTTAATGTCTTCGGCGACTTCGATTGTCACACGAACCAGCGAATGAAGTTCAAGATTTTCTGATTAGGACTTCCATTTTTTAGGGCTTTCAAGATGGGAATTTTTTGGGGTAGTTCGATTTGGTAGCAATAATTGTTGTGGCCAAAATTGGCAGGGGTTTTGGCCGGCCATTGGGGGCTGAAAATGGAAGGGGGTGCCAAAAAATAGGTATAGCTAGAGTATGGCTAGGCGTTGGAGATGCTCTTAGAGACAAATTAATGGCAGCAGCTACTGGGTTAGTTTTGGTATGATGAAGAAGAGGGATGGGAAAAAAGAAGAGAGAGGAAGGAGGAGAGGAAAGGTGGAAATCACCGTAGAGATCAAAGAGATCAGAGAAGTAATTGAAGGAGGTAAGGTTTGACTTTCATACACATGGAAGGGGCATTAAGGGCAAAAAAAGTATCATTTGGGGAGGGAAATCTGTTTTGTTAGCCAACAGAAATATTATAGGCGCGTAGCCAACACACTCCGTCAATTTGGATGGAAAATCTAACAGCTGCACTTTACTCCAAAACCATAGGGAGGATTTGCTCATTAATAAAACTCAGGGAGGTTATCTGCCAAAAAGCCAAACCATAGGGGGGTAATCCGTACTTTGCCCTAGTATTTTTTAAAATCTGAACCGTCCAAAACTGAAACGGACAGCCAAGATCGTGCAGCTCCGAATAAGTCAATGTCTTAACAAATATTCACCATACCGAATCAATTGGTATTGGTATATTCAAATTGATTGTAGTTTTATTGTGAATACTTTCCATAATCTTAAATTTGATTGGTGAATGCCCATATATTTGTCAATATTCTCTTTAGCTGTGTGAAAACGATTGTTTAGTTTATGTAGGATATTTAAGGAATTCATATTGTTAACTTGGGTTTGTAAAAATGTTAAGAACATATTGCAGATTACCATTTTGAAAGTTACATTTCTATAGCCGTTGCAATTGGTCGTACTTCTTCTTCCTAAGTTAAGATTATTATAGAAATTATATCCTTGGTTTTTGTTGGTGCCACGTGTCGCATCCACATTTTTTCTCACGAAATGTCATCCTGGAATTCTACATAGATAGATTGGCCCTAACGAAACAATTCCTCGAATTATCGTTTGTTAGAAGAAAAAACCGATATTAGGGGAGTTTTTTCACATTGAGTATAGCAGTAGAAGTACAGAACTCCCACAGAGCAAAACTAATGACCCATTCACAGGCCACAAGTACGGGAGGGAGAGGGAGGGAGAGAGAGAGAGAGAGAGAGAGAGAGAGAGAGAGGGGTCTGTTAGGCCAGGGCTTAAAGGAAAGAGACGACGTTGTGATTTGAGTGTAAAAATGTCTCCGCGGTGTTAATAAGTTTCCATGTCTTTGATATTCGATATTTTAGATTGCCTTGGTGACAGTGATGTTTGCAAACTCGAGTCTGCTGTCTTGGTATTTTTTTTATGTCCCTTCCGCTGAAATGAGACTTACCCTTTGACTTGATTACAGAGACAGATATGGTATCATCTAAGGAGACACGGAGCCCGACGTGGCCGACACCCTAATGAGCACATGCTTCCTCGTAATGGACCGACCCTGCTCCGGTATCTTCCAGATGAAGATTTTAAACCTCATATTAATACCGCCGCTTTGGTAGCTGCCCTCATCGCCACTCTCACTTTCGCCGCTGCATTCACAATGCCAGGTGGGTACGGCACCAGTTCCGACAATTTGGGTGGTCCAACTCTCGTTGAGAGGGCCGCACTTAGGGTATTCATTTTATCGGATACCGTGGGTATGTGCACCTCCATCACTGCAGTGGCCACATTTGCGAACGCAATGCGAGCTCAGCAAGATGCACTGTTCCCATTAATGGCCGTAGGTTTTTTGTGTCTCAACATCGCGCTTGCTTCAACTTTGGTGGCTTTTATGAGCGGCTTATTTGCAGTACTAGCCCCTAAGGCCTCATGGGTAGCCATCTTAGTATGTATAGTTTGTACCACCATACCTATTTGTTTAACAAAATCCGGACACCGTGAGATGCCTCCACTTTGTACCTGGTTTATGCCAATTCTTCCTAGAGACATTCTTCTAGGAATACGGAAACGGCAGCAGATGAAGAAAAGAACAAGAGAGCAGTCTTATGTTCTATCACTGATTCAAAGAGGGTCTCCAGATACTACTTACCATGTAAGTAACGCTAACACCATAGCAAGCTAGCTAGCTGGTGTTAGAAAATAAGATTTGTTGAGGGTAATTGGTAGTGTAGGCCAAGGTATGCTTATTAGTGAGAGACGAATTAGTTGATTAAGGAGTAATAAGAAGTTGGATAATTGAGTTGTAATGTGGTTGTAGTCCTTCATGATCTTTGCGTCTGTATTTGATTCTATATATTTTTATGCATATATGTTATTGTGTGAAATTGGGAGAGAGATCAAAAGAGTAAAAGAGAGAGGGAGGGGGAACCCCAGATGGGATGTTCCCCCCACCCAGTACTGGGTCTATATATGATTGAGATTTGAGATGTTATATATGATTGAGATTTGAGATGTTTGGAACAGTTAATTAATTAATAGATGTTAATTTGTTTGAGTAAATATGTATGTGCAATTTCAATTCTCTCCCACCCAGAACAGCTAGTGCATGGTATGGTTAATTACACATTTCCACTGCATGTGATCCTTTTGCATACCTTACATGACCATGTACATGTTGGTGGTGTTTGTTATGACACAAAATAATACGTTTTTCAAAAGCTTTCCCACCAAAGTTATGTAAATGTCTTCTGTATACTTATTTTGAACAACATAATTTCTATACCTCACACAATTTTCTAGTTCTTAATTCGATGCATTATAATTCTTCTTCTTTTCGGCAAATGCATTATGATTCTTATTATAATTGGCTTGACGCATTACAGTTGTATTTTGTGTTTGGTCGATTATTCTATGTTGGTATGTGTATATGACCAATGCTAGGAGGCATTTGTGGTAGAGAGTGGAGGAGGAGGAGGCGGTTGGAGGCCGCTGGTTGAAGTCTTGAAGACGACAAGGTTTGATCGATCACGAGGTCTGGAAAAATAGAGAAAGGGTCTGGTGTGATTTAGTGTTTGTTCTATGTTAGTGAACACATGGTGTATTTTGAAGACTTGGACAGAAAAATGGGTAGGGATGACAATATATACCAAATCGATAGCTAGCTACCCAAAACGAACCACTATCTTTTGTCCGAATCGTAACCGATTTTTTTTCCTGTGGGTATGGTTATGGCAGAGACCATGGATAACCAATCGGGTATCACCTCAGTTGTGGTTTGCTCTTACACAAAAAGATACCAACCAAAATATAGAAATTACGAAAATCTCCTTCATATGTATTCACTCCATCCCAAAAAGGATGTAATTTTTTTATTTTCAAGTCATTTTTCATTACTTATATTTTTCTATTTATAATGTTTTTTATTAATTTGAAAACTTTGTATAATAGAACTAATTAAAAATTATCAAACAAGATCCACATCGAATATTTTTGGGGATTCACATAGAAGCTAGGAATAAGTTTGAAGGGAAAAAAATCCAACATTTTTCCTGGCACCTTCGCCTCTCTTAACCAGGCTAAGTACATTCTAGGAACAAAGACACAAGGTCGCACAAATACTTTTACACCCTTAGACACTCCTCACTCTGTCAGTGTAGGGCTCGCCACTCACATAGTGTGTGTAAGAAGCATGCCCGTTTTTCCAATGCATACCGTAATTCTCTATCAAGCTCTACGGCAAGCATTGATTTCTTTGCCTTCTTTTTTGTTGGGTTTGTAAAGCATGTTCAGTTCAGTTTGTGCTCTGCGACTATTCGAGTGCTCTGAGAAACGCTCCCAAAACCTAGACAGAGGTATACGGTAATTGGTGACATAAATATTCCTGGGTTATGAATGCACTTTATCAGCAGCGTATGTAACGTCTACTCCACATCCATCACTCTATACATACTAGAAACGGGTAAGAGCCGCAGATGCACTCGTAAGAATCTTTGTGTCATTTTTGTTTGTGCTGTTTTCTTTGATTTTTCTCCGCACCTTATGTTTGTTTGTTGTGGTTTGTCCGATTTTGCCATGTCTATCGAGCAAAAAAGCCATGAGAGAAACTGATAATGTGCCAGTACCACCAAAGATTGGTACTAGGGTGCATGTTTGCTCTTTATCAAAGGAGTATTTAAATTCCGAAAGGCAAAATGGCAAAATTGGATTTCCGGCCACTTGCAGTTCCTTATCAATACTTATCTTCATTTTGTTGTCCAGTTTGTAGCATTGACTGCTACAGACTTGACATACAGAAAAGTTTGTAGATACCAGATACAGCCCCATTGTTTGTTACGAAATTGCTATGAATATGTTTTCTAGTGCTAGATTAGATATTCCCAGATCATGTTCGTTTTGGGATTTTGGTTCTAGGATTTTGGATAATGAGTAGTGAGAAATAGATAGAGAAATGAGAGTAATAATTGAAAGAAAATTTATTAAAAATCATACGCAGAAAGAGAATCTCAAAATCCAAACTTCTAAATGGAACATGGTTTTATTACAGTGCTGAACATATTTCTGAGTTTAGTTGTCAATCAAAGTGCCAGAGAGATGCAAAAGATGTATAGCATCTTGAGTTACAAACTCCACACATCTTGAGTTACAAACTTGGCAACCTATTGGGATCAGGCCACATGAGAGAAACCTCTCGTGAATCTGCTAGTTTCTGCGTGGATGACTTACCTTTAACCGAGCCAAAGAGATGAATAGTTGAGATGCGCATAAGCTAGCCAGTCTGTGCATCCCTGATGGTCAAATCCGAAAAACAAAAAAATTGAGTATCCTGAAGCCAAAGTGCTTGATCTTCACTGATGGGGAATGCCCTCAGGCTCACCTCATTTAGCCAAATGTGATACCATTATCTCGCATCAATATAAACCTCATAACTATCGTACAAGTAATTCAATTTAAGAAAAGAATTCAACGCTTGCCGTCTGATGTACTTTTTCCTTTATTTCTTTTGTGATCCATGATATTTATGCCTACCAAATTCCGAGCAAAATCTGAGGTCGTCCAAAATTATGTTCTTCCACCTAGTCAAACAACTTGATCTGTTCTTTGCCACTGCAATTTGTTTTAAAAATCCTGCTCCTCCTTGTTCTGCGTCAGCAAAATATGTTCTACATCAGCAGAAAATCCTACTACTCCTTGTTAATCCTTCAACACAGGTACACCTAGTGGTTTGTTTATCTGTTCTTAACGCAATTGAACTGCTGAGACCGCCACAGCTTGTCTTCGATAGACTACTGAGGGTTTTTTATGACAACCCAGGGGCGCTGTAGTGCATTCCCGCACCGTACGTGAAGTGCGGCCATGCATCTCGGCAATAGACGGTTCAGATTTTCATCCAAACAAGGGACGGGTAGGATTTTTAGAATCTTGGATTATATCCAACTTATTCGTTGTCAAGATCGATGATCCGTATGCGTCCTACAGGATGCCTTGCAGGACCTTGCACTACAGAATTTTCCAATCCTTTTTACGATGTGTTGCGATATTGTATATTGGATTGTGACCGTATACGCAAAATCAAAAAAGTTACGCTCCTAAATCAGATCGAATCCTTTTAGATTTTGTCAGGGCAACAGGGAGCAACTACTAAAATAGGTGTTGGATTTTGCAGTCAGCCTTTTTCTTATTTTTTTGGAAGGACATGTTGAGTCAGCTTAAGCATTTGAGAATTGAGAGATATATTGTGTTCAAGATCCCTGTCCCTTTTAATTTAAGAACTTGGAAACCAATAGGAGTACATTTTCGTCCCAAGTTGCAACTTAAAAATTTGCATGCTAGCTAGGTAGGTAATGGCCGATTGTAAACTGGCAGCAAAGTTGATTTCAAAATGACTTTTTAAGGGTCAGTCCCTCTCATTAGTCTCTTTTGCTTTCTATCTTAATTTGACTCTATCTCTTTTAGAAACAAAGTGTGAATGTGGAATTAAAATTCTACGGTGTGATGATATTTCGCATGACGTTAAATGATATTCATCATAATTCAATTTCATAATTCAAACCATTCATTTGATAGTCATACTGTATAACTCATCTGTATATAAACAGCGGTATCTATTTGAACGAATCGTATGTACTTGATATTGTTAAAATATGCAATTTGATTAAAATCTTCATTGTTGTTCAATTAATGTAATTTTTTACCTGGATGATTTACACATTGAAGTCTATAAAATGGACAACTCATATCGTCTAATGAGTCCGTGATGAACATCATAAATCACATAAAGGATTATCACATGAAAAACTATTTTGTTGTGAATGTAAACAGAAGACAAAATAATTAGGACAGGAGTAGTGATACATATCAAACCCACCAACCGCACCTCCAACCGTACCCATTTCACATAGAATTTGAAAATCTTGTAGTGCAGCCCGCACAACCAGGCTGTAGGGTGGCCAATCTAGCCGTCAATTTTTATGCCGACGGCTCGGAGTTAATCCGAACTCCTATTGATCCGAGCTGTATATTGTCAAAACAAACGGCCAAATTAGCTGCCCTACAGGCCCTATAATCCTGTAGGGCAATTCGGCCTACAAGATCCCTTTGTCCATTCACGTATGTGGGTGTGAGTCCCACAATTATATATGTGATGCCCATGCAACTGGGAGGGGTGTGATTGGATTTGGGGGTGTATATCTAGATTCTAGGGAAAGGGTTGTGGTATACAGGAGAATTTGGTATTGGTTATTGGCCTTTCCCTTCTGGAGAGGAAAAGGTGGCTTTATGAAGCTTTAGGAGGAAAATTCTCACAAGGGTTTCTTTTAACTTCCATTCCATGTCCTTTTGGCAGTTCTGAATGTGGGAGTGGGGTGTGGGTCTTCCCTCTTGACCTATCCACTTCCAAATGTCAACTGCTTTCATAATTGATTGCTGCACATAGATTTATCAACAAATATTATAATAGTAAAATTCATCATAGTAACAAATTTTGTATTTCAAAATATTACAATACTTTTAACTACACTAGTGCCTAAAGTGAGCATTGTTCGTTTTGGGATCTCAAAACTTTTGGGTATGGTTTTTAATAAATTTTCGTTATTTATCTCTCTTCATTTATTACTCTCAAAATCTCCCTCAAAATTCAAACCAAATAGTTGATGATCATTTTTTATCAGCGGATCATGTTTAGATACCATCTTATGTTATCAGTACACTTTGGACGGTTTTTTTTTTTAATCCGCAAGAGTTTTAATATGTGACATCCATTCAACTATTACTCTCAAAATCTCCCTCAAAATTCAAACCAAACAGTTGATGATCATTTTTTATCAGCGTTGAGGATCATGTTTAGATATCATCTTACGTCATCAGTACACTTTGGAGGTTTTTTTTTTTTTAATCCGCAAGAGTTTTAATATGTGACATCCATTCAACAAACGCGTTGATGTCACATAAAATTATATTCAAAATATAGTTTATAAATGCAGTTATTAGCAGCATTAAAATGATGCAACAAATTTATCATGAGAAACAATATTTATAGTATACTTTTTTTGTCTCAAATAGTATAATTTAAAATGCCTTTGGAACAGGATCCTCTCTAGACTCTTTTCGGGCCCTTCCCCTTTTTTTAATGATCATGACCGTTTATATTTAAGACCTCATAGAGAACATTAAGCACGCTAAAATTCATGTTAATCTGACGTCATTTAATATAGTTTCGAAAAACATTTATCTGAAGAAGAATAGGTTTAGAAATTATTACAACACTGAATAAAAACTCATTTTCAACAAGTTAAATGTGTTTCGAAATAACATTAACCGATATTCGATTAACATAAATTTTCTTGACGAGGTCTAAACTATTAATGGTCTCGGTCATCAAATCGAACACAGGAAGGATCCGATATTGACCAACGTTCAGTTCCTTTAAGGGACCGGAGAGGATCCTGCTCCAATGCATAGTGACTTTAGGAAAGCCATTTCCCATTTTTCTATTTCAATAATAATTTTCAAAAAACATTTTTTTAACTTTCGGTGGTGGACGCACCAGCCGGCAGAAGAAAAACTACTGTGTGCAGCACTAGGCACCCAATAAAAATCCTTCCCCACCACGTGCCGGCCTCTCGAACCATCAACATGCTGCGACCCCACATCCTCATCCGACGTCCCAGCCAATGCCACGCAACCATAGCTTATCGCCAAATTGAACGGCCACTAAATCTCCACGTGTCACACCGGATTCGATATTAGAGCATCGATCCAACGGATCCTGCACTCCCACTCACTATCTCTCCCTCCCCCTCTCCCTCTCCCTCTCTCTCTCTCCTCCGAACTCCGCCGGAAAACTTCCTGGTTTCCCCACCAATTTTCCTCGCTCCAGCAATTCCAAAATTGACAACCCCAAATTTCCCCCCAGTTTTCACTGAAAGTTTGCTTGCTTTCCCGCCAACATTCTCAATTAACAACCTCTAGGAACTCCGAATTGCTGATTTCGCTCACTGGTCAACTTATGCGCACTTCAATTAATTTCTCACGATCAATCCTGCCGTGAATTGTCGGTTTTCTCGATTAGCGCAGTGAACCAGGAAACCCAATTCGGCTACGAAAATCTCAACGTTCCCGCCAAAATTACCACCCCTCCAACTCGCTGGTGTGGTTGATCGGTGCAGTGAAATTCCTCCGCCTTTTCGAAACAGAGTCTCAAGTCCCGATCAAGATTTTTTTTCTTTTCTTCGAGCCGCATCAAAAACATTGACTGTGTTCGCTTTGGGTCTCTAAAAGCAACCACTCCCTCCCCACACAATTCTCAATACATTTTCTCCACAATTATTACTTGTTTGGTGATATCTGACACATTTAAAGTCAAATTTTGATCTTGTTATCTTGTACAACCATCTGTTGACTCGGTGTCCGGGCCAACTTAGCGCATCTCGATTAACCTTAGGTATCAATTCCGCTGCCACGTTAGTAGTGCCACCTACTGATCGGTTAACAGTCCCAAATGGCGGATTCGGACAACGAGTCGGGCGGCCACAACACCGGCGGCGGCGACCTATCTCAGCGGGAGCAGGACAGGTTCCTGCCTATCGCGAACGTGAGCCGGATAATGAAGAAGGCGCTGCCGGCCAACGCGAAGATATCCAAGGACGCGAAGGAGACGGTCCAGGAGTGCGTGTCGGAGTTCATAAGCTTTGTCACGGGGGAGGCCTCGGATAAGTGCCAGCGTGAGAAGCGGAAGACGATCAACGGTGACGATTTATTGTGGGCCATGACGACGTTAGGGTTTGAGGAGTACGTGGAGCCGCTCAAGGTTTACTTGGGGAAGTATAGGGAGATGGAGGGGGAGAAGACGGCGGTTGGCGGTGGCAGTGGTGGGCGCCAGGGGGAAAGGGATGGTGGTGGTGGGAGTGGAGGAGGTGGGGGTTTCAATGGGGGGATGGTGTATGGAGGGATGCAGGGTGGAGGGATGGTGATGATGGGGCAGCAGCAGCATCAGGGACAGGTGTACGGTTCGGGTTATCCGATGGGGATAGCCGGCGGTGGGAAGGGTAATAATGTGGGTGGTGGAGGATCCAATATGAGGCCAAGGTAGGTCCTATGATGTGGTTTAGTGATTGTTTCTTGATCGTGGGGGTTAAGTTCACTCTAAGTTCATGCGGTTAAATAGGGTTTCAAAAAATGCTTCGGAGATGTATCTAGAATTGTTTGATATGTGTGGATTTTGCATCTATTTAACGGGATCCACGTGCATTCGATGGTTTTAAACGCATCTGGTCCGAGTCTATACGCGTTTGTGTCGATGCTTGTAGCATTTTCTGATATAGTTTTCGTAACTTTAACGATTAGGGCTGCAAATCGTGTTTGGTATCGTCGAACGTGATTGTGTTGGTGAGACAATCAGTCTTGTATCGGTCAATTCGGCATCCCATTGACCGGTTTTATCGGTAAACTTCGGTAATGGAGATTCCAAAACTCGATACGAATCGGCCGATGACTGGAACTTTGTTGAAGACTTGCCACTGACATTTGAAGTTCAGATAAGTGTAGTCAATTTGTTTAGGCTTAATTTTTTGTGAATTGGAAGGTTAAATGTGTAATTGTGGACAAAGGGTGATAATGCATAGAGGAAAATGTAATTGTTGGGATGGTGTTTTGTAGACAAGACATTTGTAAGGAAATTGATTATAGCACTCTAAAAATTGATGGAGCCACTCTAAATCGACGTCGTTTTGTATATTAACACAATTCAGTTGTGGAGCCCCTCCATCAATTTTTGGAGTGTCAAAATCACAATCTCATTTGTAAAAGACGATGAAGAAGATCATGTAGGGTGGAGGCGAAGCCGTTGAAAACACTCATGGACGGTTTGGATATGTCCTGCAGAGTGCACTACAGGATTTTCGATTCCAGAGGAGAAAGGGGTGCCTTTTTCATTGATTTTCTTCTTTATTGATCTTTCTTGTTGTTAGCATTCATGTGATTATGTAAACTGGGAAAGAGTTGAACTGACAAGGTTTGGCACATCTGTGTTGTAGTTCCTGTAAAAAGTTGGTGTTTGTATTATTATAGATGTTCATTTAGTGGAAAAGGATGACCATTTGTCATGTTTTTTTTTTTCCTCTTACTTCTTGTACTTTTCACCTAATTTGGAAATGAATCCACTGCTTGTCTAATTTCCATTTCAAGTCGCATCTAACTTTTGACCAACAAAATAACCATATATTGAAAGCTTATTCGCGAAAAGGTAGTTTACTAACAAGATTTTGTGGTGTTAGTTTAGTTACGAAAGTTGTTTGTAATATATGGAAAATTGGGTTTCAATTTAGCAATGGTTCGTATTAGTTTTTCCCACGAGATTTTTGTTAGCAAAAATTCTAGAACACAACTTAAAACGCCGGTAGAAAAAAGTGCATCAAACGGCTCCAAATGAAATTATGTCCGGAGTTAAGTTTTAAAATTATGTTAGTAGCAATGCTTTTTTGATAGTATGACGTAAATAGAAACTATCATAGGGAAAGTGCATATACCACAAACCTCAAACTTGCACTTTACACTCCTTTTGCAATTCATTTTTTCCTTTCGTTGTTTTTTGAGATGTTTATCCGCGTTTGTGAAATTCGTGAAATGATGCTGCTACTTCATCTTCATTCAATATCACATTTGTATTTTTCATGTCAATATAACTGCAGAATGCATATTTCCAAAGCACACAAATGAATGCGCGATGAAACAGAGATTGTCTTGTATACTAGTATCATGTTCGTACATCTGAAAGATCAATAGCTAAAGAACAAGGAGGCAGAGCTAAGAGAAGATGGTTGGGAACTCTGCAGCTCTGTGATCTAAAATTTCTGTAAGGATTTGTGAACAGGAATGAAAAGGTAACTGATTCTAGTTTCTCTATTTATAATACAGAGTCTAACTCCGCATCCTCCTCTAGTTGCCGTAAAATCGATCTACAAGAACCAAAAAATGAAAAATTGACCTGCGCTTCATTAATTTTTTTATGCGATCAGAGTTTACCGGTGTGAGAGTTCTCGCAAATATTGGTACCCCTAAGATCCTTCTTGTTGAAGTATAAATAGTTATGTTTACGGGAAAAGCCAGTAGTAGTAGGAACAGCAGAAAAGCCAGCGTAGTTTCCCTTCTTCTTCTCCAAGCATGCCTTAGCAATGTAATTGAATTGTTCATGTTTCTGAATGAAAGGCTGGGCTGCATATTCTTCAAGGGGCATCCACTGAAAGGCGGAGAGAGAAACAGAAAACCGGATTAGTGTTGTACAAAGAATAATCAGAAGTGTAGTTTATATTGATACGAACAGATGAATCTATCGATCATAGGAGGTTTGGTTTGATATCCAAAGAAATGAATGCTATCTTGTCTAAAGCACAACACCACATAAATTAAGTTCTTTGGTCGAGGAAATTACTTTCGCTGCGGCAATCTCTGAGTCCTGTTTCTGGATATCGAAAGAGGATGGTTTCAACATGCAAACAAAGAATAAATCGGACTTGCCAAAGAACGAGTTGTGGCTTTGCCTGCAATTAATCAAGTGAGAGACTTTGAGAATGTCCTGTAATTAAGAATGAGAATATAAGAATCTTTTCCAAACACCATTTCTCTAAAATGGTTGATAACTTCTTACCTGAATGCAAGAACTTCCAAGAATTCTGTCTCAATCTGAAGCAAAAAATCAACCAGTCTTTAGATAAACAGTGGTTATTGACAACCTACATATATATATATATATATATGTGTGTGTGTGTGTGTGTGTGTGTGTGTGTGGATACAGTCATACTCTTTATGTTAAATTTAAAACTTCTTGATAATCACTTACTCCCGTCTCTTCTCGCACTTCTCTCATTGCAGCTGTACAAATGTCTTCACCCTGAGAAAAATTTATTCGTGGCGAAAATGATACAAACAGTATTAGTTCCAACTTCCAACTTCCAATAATGCCATCAGTGAACACTGAAGCCAGCCCGTACCTCGTCAACAACGCCCGTAGGAAACTTCCACACGCCTGTGCCTTTGAATTTGCCGCTATTTTCCTGGACTACCAGAACCTAAAACAAAACAGGCTTTAGAAGACAAAACTAGCTAGCCAATGCATCAAAGTCACTCAAATTGAAATAAGTGTTCCGATGAACATTGAAGGTACACATACTAAAAAACTACTCGATAGGGATATGTGGAACCTAACTAGGATCAATGAGAATACGAATGTAGAAAAATTAAAAAATGAAAAACAATTAACACAAGAAACACGAGGGTTACATGGATCACCCAACTAGGGGTATTTCCAGAGTCACTTGGCCAATTTTGTTCTGAAGAATAACATGAGCTCAGAATAACATGAGCTGTGCCATCGGAGTTGCCCCATACAGCAATACACATAGTTGCCTCCATTACCGTGTGGTAAGTGAACAGTACTTGTCAGGCTCCGCGCTACTTAACACTGTTGAGATGTATACTAAGACACGTGGCATACCCATTGGTAGATTTCAGATTCCAACTTGGGAGGGGTCCTAACTGCTTCAACTTGGGGATGCCAATCCCTACTAATTCGCAATCGCCTCAGAATTATTATTCGGGGCTAAGGATTTTCTGAAACTCATTCTTAACTTAAAACATGCTTTTAGAAAAGTCAGCTCGGTTGCTTATACCAATATATGAGAATATACTAGACAGGTAAGACTGTCTAACACCAAGCGGGAAAATGAAGTCATCCAAGCGGGGAAGACCATCTAACACCAACTGTCTAAAATAGTAAGCAAAATTGGAGAAAGATAACCATCTGCAGTGGCCACTTATTAATAGAAACTCACTCTCAGTCTTCCAAAAATAGAGTACAGTAGACTATGACATGAGTTTTCCCAAATGGAGAACCGAACGTGGCATGTATAGGGAACAAACAATTCAATGCATAACTTCTTAACTTCTCTTGGCATAAATAAAATTGTGCAAGACAACTTGAGAAGAAGTACCTCCCCTTTGCTATTTGTGACAAAAGCACCAATGCCCACTCGATGAGAAGCATTTGCAGGAAGTGTGTTTGCAGTCATGGAAATCCACTTCACAAGCATCAAGTATGATGGTTCAGCATGATGATATCTAAATCCTTCCTGTCAATTAGCATAAGAAAATCATAAATCAGGAAACTGCAAGCATAGTTAAATAGAAGTCATCATCAAGATAAGCAGAGAAATATTATTGCATCACTGTGCACGGCATTTCTACGGAAGGGCAATGCAATGCACAAGGCTCCCGCAGCTGCGAAGTCACGGGAAGTCCGATTTACTACTACCCCACATGCAGAAAGCCTATTTCCATTGCAAGTCATTGTTAAACTTTCCAACGTAATTACCTGTTTCTAACTCCACACTTATTGTCAGTCCTATCCTAGTTTCTATGTAGGCACCACCTAAGTAACAAAATTCTGATTGAAATTGCCTTTTTACCTTAACTGCGACCTCTACAAGATTTACAAGCTCAATAGGCAACTTAATCCAAATGCCCTTCTTTCCCTGAAAAATAGACACAAACTGATGAATATTTACTTAAAGGTGAAAGGAAAAGAGCAACTGGTTTGTTAGCTAAGCAGCTTGGGTACATATATGGAGAAGCAATGCCCCCATCCATGAAGAAACGATGCTCGACATGAAATGATTTATGCAGAAGTGTCAAAACAACTGCAGAAATTTGATATAGTTCCCTTTTGGAGTTAAAACAATCTTAGGAAACAGCAGCTGGTGGCACACTGAACATGCTGAAACCCATCTACAATTCTTTTCATAGGGAACTAGAGCACATATTGTCAAGAAATTAAGTACTGACTAACAAAAACGTTGTAACATTGCGTCATCTTTAAGAGTTGGTTTGCTGGCTAAGCTGAGCCATGCTACCAAGCACCCTTAGCCAATGATCCAGTTATTTCCATAGAGTACGTTGATCCAGATACATAATGTGCCGCTCCCCTTTGACTAAGAGTCAGGCATTCCTTCGCAAATATCTTAAATAGAGGACAGACACCTTCCCCAGTTCTCCCTTTCTGTCTTTCCAGGGTGGGACTTGAGAGGGCTTCCTAGGCCCTCCAATAGCTATGGCTTTTTTTCTTCCTTTTGTGCCGGTGATTTCATGACTTGACAACTCAAAAAGACAATTCATGATGGATTGGTTTAGCCCGTTCTACCCTCTCCTGGTACTGAAAGTTCATCTTTTGAGTTCAACCACCCCGGAGTTGCCTTTCGGGCCATCCGGCTGCATACAAAAGTTGAACCAGTGAGATAGTAACTTATATGGATTGGAAATATGTTACTCAGACTCTGTTCCATTTTGTTTGTCCTTATTTTCAATCTGGAATGTCCCAAAACGCTTGAAGAAGTCAACATGTCAAACTTAAAAGTTTGCCAAAACTATCCCTTCACATCCTTTTGAAAACTGTCAAAGGAGCGATATTAGAAATCAATACCTCTTACTTCGAGTTTGAGAGCGTTAAGCTCATGCCCCCTTGATGTCCCACACATGATAAATAACATAGGATGGAGGGAGTATATTGATATTGAGATAGCAACAATCAGTATCAGAGGTCAAAACCGATTGACTTGCACCCATGATAATGGTCTCTTATTACCAATTCTTTGCATTATGCGATCCGACCATACTATTGAGCAATTTCCCATTCTTCAATCAATGAAAAGGACATTACACTGCCCAAAGAAACCCAAGCACGGGATTAAGAAGAAAAATACCTGCTCCCTCCATTTCGTTGTTGAAGCTCTAAGCGCAGATGCAAATAGATCAGAATTCATTGGTTCTTTCATGTCTACAATGACTCCTCCATAAGCATCTTCAGATGCATCAAGTAAGTCAATCTTGGGAACTCTTGCTTCAGCTGGGACCGCTTGCTCTCCGACCCATGATGTATTTTTTGTGACAGGCATGAATCTGAAAAGGAATGGATTCACAGCTTGAACAATACCTGAACGAAAAGAAAGACCATTTCATTAGCAACAAACCTTAGTGACCACGTACTTACAAAGATGAATGATGAATCATACCGCAAACTACAAAGTTGAAAACCTTATTGCTAATTACTTCAAAAGCTAACTCTCCAAAAATATGAAATGAAAACCTTATTCCCAAGTACTTACAAAGGTAAATCACTGGTCAAAAAAACACGGCAGAGATATTGGAGATTGGTTTTCCCACAGTTTACTAATTACGAGCGACTCAGCTAAGTAAGACTGAGCATTATTGTAATATGTCATCGCAATCAAATGATGCAAATTGCTTCTATTTTCCTATTTGAATTGGTCCTTTGTTGATTAAACAACCTACCCCAGATTTTAATTATCAAACGAAAAAACCTAACGCAGACTTTTTCAAGAACAGTTAATTGGCCATGCTCAGCCCTCTCTGACTTAAAGACAAAGAACAAATGTGCAAACCTTAATCGGTTGGGGAAAAAAACAATTTGACTTGTCAAATCAAAAAAACATGTTTTAACTCAGACGGCCAAATATTTTACAGGCAATTCACAATCAAAGTTACACTAACCCATAAAGAAATCAACCAATTTTTCGGCACTTCAGAAAGTAACAAAAAATAAAATCAACCAATGCTACTTAAGTAGATGGAAATAAATAAGGACATAATAATACATCTTATAAAGCAAGCACAACATGTTTCAAAACCAGTTCTTACAAACAATAAAGTCATGCGTGAAAGGGAATAAGGAATGAGGAATGTTATGCATTTTCTTCAAAGCACAAGGAGAGTTTCTTGACTTCTTCCTATCGATCAATTTTTTACTTCTTCATTTCACTCAGTACGTTAACAGATTTAACCACGAGCATCCAACTAGGCAATGAGATAAATCATGACAAAGATCCTGTAGCATTTCGTTTTTCTTTATCTAAGTTACTCAGAATAGGAAATCCATTGGAGCAAATCCATGGACACATGTATTTGGAGCCCTGGGACCCACACACGGTTCTGTTTCCGTTATTGTATCCAAATCATTTTCCATCAATTACAACTAGAGGTGGCAAATTGGCAGGTTGAGTTGGGTTTGAGCAGGTTGATGCGGTTGGGAGAGATAAGGGCGGGTTGGGTTGTAATTTACAAGCATAAGGTGGCAAATTGGCGGGTTGAGTTGGGTTTGAGCGGGTTGATGTGGTTGGGACTTGGGATAGATATGGGCTGGTTGGGTTGTAATTTACAACCATAAGGTGTCAAAAACCAGACGACAAGGAGTATGTTTGCAGTGAGACAAAACATACAATCCCTAAAAGAAAGTAATAAAATAGTCCTAATCAATTGACTCAACTATCTTAGCCAGAAACAACTATTCTACAACCACACACACGAACTAACACACATATTCACACAAGAGTGGGGTCTCACACACACCGATGGTGCAGCGTGTGTGACCCACAACCACCAGTGTGTGGTGCCCCATACTTGTGAGATTGGGCGTGCAAGTAGCGTGTGTGTGTGTGCGTATGAAAATAGGTGGTTGTAGATTTATTCCTGCCAACTAATTGTTAAGGAAATAGAGTCTCACATTGCTTGGAAGTGAAATGGGTGATCACTTAATAACATATGGGACCTCTCCACTCATAGTCAATTAATTTTTAGATGGATATAAAATTTCTACACAAATTAACAAAAGCAACGAATGAATACCAAACCACAAATGAGAGAAACATACTGTAGATGAGAAGGAAAGGTATGACTTTTCATTTCTGTTTTCTTTTCATGTGGATGAGAAGGAATGGTATGTCTTTTCGTGTCTATTCTCCTTTCCTGTGTGTTTTTCGGAAACCCCGAGGTTGCCTAGTGCAAAGGACATGGGACTCAAGCGTTTGCATTCATGTTCGAAACCTTTCTAGGTGCTATTAACTCTTTGGAGTCCGATTTCAAGTGGGACCCGCTGGTCAATGGTGGTTGTATTGTTCCCGAATTAGTCGGGAGTATGCGTAAGTTAGCCCGGACACCTAATTATAAAAAAAAAAAAATGTACCTTTTGGAATATCAAGCCACGGGGAGAGCGTTACCTAGACCAAGCTTTGGAACAACAAGGCTGGAACTTGAACTTCGGTTGAAAAGCATATACGGGTACAGCAGTCTAATTACGAACCGGTTCATGAAAAACCCCTCTCTATAACATCTAAACCCTTTCCAGTTATGACATTCTGTTCTGCTATAAATACACTAAGCAGTCAGCACCTGTTTAACAGTGTAATATACGTACCGCGTTAGCTGGCGATTCAGGACTTTGAACGACTAGTGGTTGTGACTCCGACCATTGAAAGTTGAAAGCTTTGGAGAGAGCCAGTTTCGAAGAAAAGGGGGGCGGGGGTAAGGGGTTTCCTAACGCGGCGCGCAGCGGAGGTGATAAGGAAGAAGGTGGGGGAAATTTTTTTGAGTAAATTACACTAAGTCCCCCTCAACTAATCCATATTTTTATTTAACCTCCTCAGACTACAAAATTCGACATTGTGCACCCTCTAACTATCCAGAGTTGACACTTAACACCCTTTTGTTAGGTCTCTGTAGGAAAAATACATCTACGGCCGTCTCCGGCCACCGAACGGCCAATCCGAGCCGTCCAAAAATTTAAAAAAAAAACCGAGTGGGCTATCGTGGGAATCAATGGCATCCGAAGTGCGTAGGTGCTCGATCCAAACACTCCATTTAAATTCTTAGGGTGTTTGGATCGAGCACCTACGCATGTCGGATGCCGTTGATTCCCACACTAGCCCACTCGATTTTTTTTAAAAATTTTTGGACGGCTCGGATTGGCCGTCCGGTGGCCGAAGACTGCCGTAGGTGCATTTTTCCTAAGGAGACCTAACAAAAGGTTGTTAAGTGTCAATTCTGGATAGTTTGAGGGTGCACAATGTCAAATTTTGTAGTTTGAAGGGGTTAAATATAAATATAAATTAGTTGAGGGGGGATTAGTGTAATTTACTCAATTTTTTTTAATGCGTCGTGTTTCAGGTAGCAAAGCCAAACGAAGTATTGCCTAGGTTTTGTTCAACTATTTATTGTAAGCTCCTTTTGAGCTAAAAGAATTTTGAAGATTTGTTTTTTAAAGGAAATTGATTTTAGCACTCCAAAAATTGATGGATGGGCTTCAAAACGACGTCGTTTTGTGTATCAATACAGTGCAGTTTTGGAGCCCCTCCATCAATTTTTTGAATGCCAAAATCACTATCCTTTTTGAAAATGTCAATCCATTAAACAATGGAGAAGCCCGAAGGCAGAATAGATTATATCACAAAATACATGATTGAATCAAAATTAACACGAGCTAAATCTGAGCACATGCCAAAAGGACACCACTACTCTTGACACCCTTGCTGGAGCAAGCCTGCAACTAGGTTGCCAAACTAGGAGCTAGTCGTCGAAAGTGATAGTAGAAGTCCCAAGGGACAACAGTCCAATCCCAAAAACTAAGCACAAGATGCAATCTGGTCAGGGACGATGTCCAAAAGGAGCTCAAAACGCTGGTACACCCACATCCAAAAGCAAGACAACACTGGCAAACCACCACCGCCGACGATCTGAAATGGCTCACATTTTCAAGTTTTTTAGTCGTGATAAGTTCGGCTTGACTTGTAATGTATAAAAGTTAATCTTGAGCATTCAAGTATATGCTTATGAGGTAATTTTTCTCATTGGCAAAAAAGTATTAAAAGTGCTTTTTTAATCACCTGATGAGATTTTTTTCTCTTCACAAAAAACTAACAAAGCTATTAGCACTTTCAATACTGTTAGCACTTTTGAAAAACTACCTCTAAGCTCGTGAAATTTTGAGCTATCAGACATGTGCTTAAGCTGGTGATGTTCCAAAATGCGATGGTTGGGAAAAAAGTCAAACACCTAAAAAAAAAAGTATTGAATGTACTAATGATTGGTGATGAGATGTGTTAGAACTGTGGCTCATAGAGTTCTAGAAAGAAGGCCAGATGCCGGAGCGTAGCGTTCTGTAATTGGGGGTGCTAGGGGCAACGCCCCCCGCGGAACAGTACGGTTCGTATAGGGGTATTTTTGGGTTACAGACCAAATGCCAGATTAGGGTTAGAATAGAGTCGATATAAATACTCTATGTTGTAAACCCTAATTCACTACTATGATAACAAAGAACAGCAGCCGCTCTCGCTCCCGTGGATGTACCTGGTTTTGGGGAATCACGTATATCTCTGTGTTTATTCTTTATTGTTTATACTCATAAATCATGCGTGTGTATAACGATCCTAACAAGATGTAAGAAAAGATCTCACATATTTGGGATAGTTATTGATTTCTCGAAGTGTTTCTAATATATATGAAATGATTTTTTGTTTACAAATCCATCAAGCGCAGATTGAATTTATAAACAAACAATAAAACGTTATTATGCTTGGCTTGTACTTTGTTTGAACGAGCTAGAACCAATCTATGCTCGAATTTGATTCGTTTAGCAATCCTAATTTCAGGAGTCATATATTTTGTAAAGTTTTCTTCGGTATATATTTGCATGGATTTCATCACAAAAAATGTGATATCAAAAGCACTACGAGTGGGATCAAAAAAAAAAAAAAAAGCACTACGAGACGGATACTCATGAACACACGTGACGCTGCGAACGAGGCTCATGGGGAAGGGATCAAGGGACACGCAACTTCTGCAGGAACTTTTATAAAGCAGGGGCCGGGGTAGGATCCCCTTTTCTAAAAACAAATGAAAAAATAAATAAATAAAGAAGAAGGAAAAAAAGAAAAAAAAAGCAGAGGGAAAGGCAACGGCAACAGCCGGTGCAGTGCATCGTCCCGGTGGTTTCTTTGACTTTTCGATTGCTTATCACTTTTGTCGCTTTGCCACGTGTTAGGTCCATGTGATCTCCAGGAATCTGGCTCTTGTCTCTATCCCAGCGTGATTCATTGTGTAATTTAGACACATAATAAAATGGCCGCTTATTTTACCACTCTCTAAATTGTTAACGCAATTTTTCTGTAAATGTATTTTTAGTACAAAAATATACTTGTAGGGGAGTGCCGTTAACAAAAAAAGAAGTGGCAAAATCATTTTTCAATAAAATAGGAGTAACATTTAATTAGTATCTTGAACTATCATATTTTTCACCGATGAAACATACTCCGGAAAACATACACATATAAGATTCGTATCTGGATCCATTTCAAAGAAACTATGAGATCGGTTGAAAGAGCGGAAGCTCTTGTGAGGAACAGTTTTTCTCTCAAGACTTTAAACTATTAATTAAATGCCCAGCTTAATTAATAGTTATGGCCGAACAAACTTCATTGGCTGAGAGAGAGGACCAATTCCTCTTCTTAAACCTAAGTTTCATCCACCACCATTAATGAAAGAGCGATAATGTGAAAGAGTTAGGAAGTTGTTACGCGTTACATTAAAAGCGAGAGATGAAAACTAAGCCGTCACATTAATGAGGCCCATTGATTTCTTACACATTGTGCTTTCATACCAGATCATCAACTTGATATATTTTAGGTAAATAGATAGGAGGTTTCTACCTTACTTCTAGACGGTTGTGGGTTGATTCTAACAGCGTTGGGTCGGATTGCGAACGGTACGTGACGTACGTCTTCTTTCGGTCTTGATTCCACCGAAATCCTACTTTTCCCTTTCCTAGAACTCAAAATTAAAAAGAATACTAATAGTGTAGAATATTTGGATGGTGATTATATGTGACTAACGGTGGTGGGTATGTAGCTTACCTTTCTCTTTCTCTCACTTTTACTCTCTCGGCCTCTCTCTCTTTCTCCAAGATTCTCCAACTGGGAGAAGAAATGTGGGAGGTGGTATGTTTTTGTTCTGAAATTTGGTGGTGAGAGAATGGTATTTTATAGGAGGGTGTGGGAGGCTAGGAGGAGGATAAGGGGAATGGTTTGGCTTGGTGTGGGGAACAAGTAAGGAAGAGATAAGATTGAATGAGGGTGGAGTAGGGAGGAGGAAGTAAGAGGGGAAGAGAGAGAGATGGCTAGAAAGGAAGGGCGATGCATGCATGTGTGTGTGTATATATATAGTATGCAAAAATAATAATTAAGACCTAATAATATTAATGCTATTATTATTATTATTTTTAAATAGGGTCAAAAACCGGGTCGTTACAACGAGCACCCAAGCAATATAGTAAATCAATCTAAAAATAAAAAAAATGATTTTGATTTTTGCGCTCTACCTTTTTACTGATGGCGCTCCACTTTGTTCATAAAATTATTAGTAATTTCACGTTAAAAGTGGAGCGCCAAAGTCAATTTCCTAAAAAAAACCTTAAATTTTCGAAAGCAGTAATGATGACAAAAACGTAAAAGTATCACTTAAGGATGATGCTATGGTGTCCCCGGTCATTTTGGGGACACCGTAATTTTTGGCATAACATAACCTTTATAAGCATAACAAAAATCATTACAAGTATAATAGAACCATAACATGGCATAACCAAGGCATAACCAAAAACCAATCAAGGCATAACCAAAAATCAACCAAGGCATAACCAACCAAGTTATGCCTTGTTATGGTTTTGGTTATGCTTATAATGGTTTTGGTTATACTTGTAATGAATTTGGTTATACCTATAATGGTTTTGTTATGCCAAAAGTTACGGTGTCCCCAAAATGACTGGGGACACCGAAGTCATTCCCTACATAAACATCACCTTTTTTTGCGCTTTTAACGGCAAAAGTAGTAGTTATGCTATTACAACAAAGGGAATGACTTCGGTGTCCCCGGTCATTTTGGGGACACCGTAACTTTTGGCATAACAAAACCATTATAGGTATAACTAAATTCATTACAAGCATAACCAAAACCATTATAAGCATAACCAAAACCATAACAAGGCATAACTTGGTTGGTTATGCCTTGGTTGATTTTTGGTTATGCCTTGATTGGTTTTTAGTTATACCTTGGTTATGCCATGTTATGGTTCTATTATACATGTAATGATTTTTGTTATGCTTGTAAAGGTTTTGTTATGCCAAAAATTACGGTGTCCCCAAAATGACCGGGGACACCATAGCATCATCCTACAACAAATCTTTTATGTATGGGCCGGTAACGCCGGTTTATTCATGAATGTACTAATTTTTTACTCGCCTTTGACTCAAGGACCGGCTTGGTTTGGCTCATAAGTCAAACTTCAAACCCAGACTCAGTTTTTTTTTTTGGAACCTCCAGCACATTCCCAAGTATATGGACCTTTTCATGGGGTAATTTAGGTTTTGCTCTGTCAAGGTTTTTGGGGTGGTTGCATTTGAAAATTTGACCCATCTATGACCACAATGGGCGTTTCCGAGTCCTCTGCCCAAATTTCCTAAAAGAAATATATAGCATAGCATTATCCAAATAGGAAATGACTTTGGTGTCTCCGGTCATTTTGGGAACACCGTAACTTTTGGCATAACAAAACCATTATAAGTATAACTAAACTCATTACAAGCATAACTAAAACCATTATAAGCATAACCAAAACCATAACAAGGCATAACTTGGTTGGTTATGCCTTGATTGATTTTTGGTTATGCCTTGATTGGTTTTTGATTATGCCTTGGTTATGCCATGTTATGGTTCTATTATACTTCTAATGATTTTTGTTATGCTTGTAATGGTTTTGTTTTGCCAAAAATTACGGTGTCCCCAAAATGACCGGGGACGCCATAGCATTATCCAAATATATACGACGTTGAGTAAAGAAGTACTTTTACCATACTACAGGAATGATGCTATGGTGCCTCCGGTCATTTTGGGGACACCGTAATTTTTGGTATAACATAACTCTTACAAGCATAACAAAAATCATTACAAGTATAATAGAACCATAACGTGGCATAACCAAGGCATAATCAAAAACCAATCAAGGCATAACCAAAAATCAACCAAGGCATAACCAACCAAGTTATGCCTTGTTATGGTTTTGGTTATACTTATAATGGTTTTTGTTATGCTTGTAAGGAATTTGGTTATGCTTATAATGGTTTTGTTATGCCAAAAGTTACGGTGTCCCCAAAATGACCGGGAACACCGAAGTCATTCCCTACAGAAGAATGTCCGACAGTCTTTCTACTATTTTGGTGAAGCACGAAGGAAGCGATATAAGGTGCAAGCCACTATATTGAGCTGCTAACTAATTTATCAATCCCAAACTTTATATGTCGATTTTTTGCCAATCGGTACCTAAATTGGCCTAACTAGCTGTACAACATGTGAGTCAAACCATGTCTGCTATGGTTAGGTCGATGTGGTTGGTCTGCCAATCAAGAACCAAGCACGATAGGGTAAAAAAGTTTAGTGAAAAGGGAAAAATAACAACGCGACAGAGGAACGATAGATGCAATACACATGCGCATATGTCAAGTTAATATAAATCAACCGAACAAATGAAAGCTACAAATGACTTGAAATGCACGCGTGAGAAACGCCTGCCATTTCACTTGTGTGGTTGCATTTGATGAAAAAACTGGAGTTCTCGTTTGTAGTTTCTGTTGTTCCACTCAAGTACGCACCTTCATTCCAGGAAATTCAAAGCTGATTGCAGAGTAGTTTCAGAGAAGCGAAACTCTTCGTGCTCTGACTATAGATTGGTTTGGAATATACGAAGAATCCGCCTATGGAGTAAGCGTTGGTCCTTTGTTTTCTTTTTCTCTGTTCCTCCCTTGAAATCTTTTATCGACTGCAAAGTTGCAAGCATATTTAGTTATCGAGTTACTGGTTGGCCCAAAAGCCTAACCAATTAGGAGATGAGCCCGATAAGGTGTATCAATCTATTCAACATCCTCCCTCAGGTTCAACCTGTTATGCGTGTGAAGGTGCAAATATCCTAAGATAGAGAAAGGAGAATACAAAGGGGAGGAGCAGATGTAAACCGGGGACAAATGCAAACAAAGAGAATTGAACCCATGTTGTCTCCCAATCTAAGCTCCAATACTATGTTATGTACGTTACTAGCTGTCCCAAAAGTTTAAGCTTTTAGGAGATGGGCTCAGCAATGTATCGTAAGTTGTTCAACTGTGCTTCTATTGTGTATCAGTTACTAATCTTGATGATATCTAGGAAACATTTTGATGCTCTTCCAAACAACAATTAAGGACATCGCTTTGTTCTGCAGGGTTTCTAGAGCAGTTCGTTTGTTCGCATTAATAGCCTTGCAATTTAGACTACAACTCACATCTAGTTCAGTTCATACTACTGTTTTTGCAACATTTTCAGACAGTTTTTACTGATCACAATTTTCCAATATCTTGTACCGCCAAGAATAAGAGATCTTCTGGGGCAGGGGTGTGTGTGTGGTTGCTGTCTTTTGGTTAGGGCTAAGGTTAGGTTTTGGATTTGGGCCAGGTTTGGTTCCATTTGCACTGGGCTTGGCCCATTGTTGAGCGTTATTGTACGATTTAGGCATTTTAGGCCTCTTTGTGCTATATTTGTACTGATTTGGGTTTTAGACCCATATAGGGTGTTTGGGCTTTGTCCCATTTGGGTGTCCTGGATTGGTTTCTTGTCAATCGTAGGTTTGAGTCTCTGATTAGAATGATTGTTCTTCTGGGTGAAGTTGTTTCCTTACTCCTATTAGTCTTGTAACAATTTCAAGATTAATGAAATTTTTTCGTTGTTGGAAAAAAAGAAAAAAAGATCTTCGTAGTTTCTTTGTTTGATCACCAATCTTCCCACAATCTTAAGTTCTTTATGTGTGATGCAAGAGTATATTAACCAAGAAACGAAAGATTCACAATGAGTCTGATGCACGCCCCTTTGGAGAAAGCAAGGTGAAACCATCCCGAACAAGTAAACACTTCAAGGCCTAAAAATTTATGAAATGGCTAGCTAGTCGAAATAAAAAAAAAGAAGCGAACTCACGGAAGATGGAAGCCAGCTTTAGAGCATGTACACCAATACTAGGTAAAATACCCACTCAAAAAGTGCAATTTCTATTTTACCTACCATCTTTTTACATTCACACCACACCAGCCTCTTCATACTTTCCTCTCTATTTAGTATTAAATATTAAAACAAATAGAGTAATGCATGCTGCTGTAGAAAGAAGGAGAGAAAGGACGGAAGAGAGAGAAAAATAAACAATAAAAAAAGATTTGCATGTGAACAGTGCCTCTCTAAAAGTGGAGAGGATTTTGCACAAATGTATTTTACCTTTCATTTTAACTACTCTGCTGCATGCCTATTTTTGTTCTTTTCCTCTCCAAATTAGAGAAAAAGCATTTTTACCTCATCTCATGTACATGCTCTTACTTCTACTTAACTTATCAAAAAGGAAAGCTTTTTTACCTTCTTGGAAGACTTGTTAGGCCTGATAGAGAGGTTAAGAAAAGGAGTTAGGACAACACAATGCATAGCAAGCTAATAAAGCTATCCACCACCCTCACTCGCAACCCCGTGTTGCACATAGCTGCACGCATATGTTCTTATATGCAAAGAAGCGCGATGGAACGGGAAACAAATGGGAATAGAGGGAATTGAACCCAATAGTTTTCTGAGAAAACAGAGCTATGTCCTTTGGGTCATGGTCCCTATAAGTTGTACTATCAAGCTATGGAACATGTCTGATCTCCAATTAAATGCTCCATTATGCAGCATTTATGCTTGACGTGCAAATTTCTTCGCGAAATCGCATCAACTAAAGGGCATGACAATATATATGTGACAGTAATTATGAGTTTAATTACAGACGACATGCTGGAAAACAATTTGAAACAGTATTATTCTGGGTAACTCCACACGCTCATGGGAAAGTTTGGTGTTGGCTCCTCCTTTCAAATAGTCCATACAAGCATTGAAATGTCGATTTACTTTACCCTGCATTTGGACCATAGAGTTGTGGATGGACTTATTAATGAATCCCTCCACAAATTAATGATCCAAACAAGCCGAGCAAAAAAAATTAATGATCCAAACAAAGTCTTAGTTTTATTATGCTAATGGTATCAGCTTGTTGAATATCAGGTCAGAAGATACGCCATATTCATGCCATACAGAATCCATTGGATGGAAGAGTTTGTGGAACACCTTGAGTCTTCTATATGTGTTTATGCCCATTTTTGGCACCGCGGATCGAGCTAGCCGTGGTTGGCCATTTAATCAATTCTTTGATTAAATTGGGTTGAGAGCTAAGGAAATTGATTGGATAATTCTTGGGCCATGGGTACTTTTTCATTTGGGCCCAAGAAACACGCGCCCCATGAGGAACGCAACCCACGGTTTGGCCCATGAGGGAAATGTTAATCTGACCCACAAAGCTAGCCCACAGTTTTAGGCTCATAAAAAGGTGCCGAATTGGTTTGGGGAACAAGGTCCACTATTGTAGGAAAGTTGTTATTATCTAGTAGTTGGTTTCTTTTAATTCAAAGGTCAATTGACCAAGTCAATTGGCCATGTGTCATGAAAGAGCACAAAAAGGGGGAAGTGGGGTAATATTTTGCCAAGGCATGGGACACATGTCAACGTGTGAGAGACCCACTACCCATGATCAAATATAACTCCCGTTAACCTATGAAAACTGCCCATGATCAAGCATGCATGAAAAGTGGAGCAATCATGGGACACATGTCAACTTGTGGTGCAAAGCTGAATTCGAATTCAGGCCTAAATCAGCTTACTGTTGTGCCTATAAATACAAGTTTATAAGATGAAAAATGGGTCCAACACCAATCAAAGCTCAACGCTTACAAAAGCTTTCCTACTTTCAGCAAAGTAGTGTATCGAATACCTAATATTCACCCCCATGCGAACTTACTTCATCAAGTAGTTTGAATTTTACTTTTCTTGTACAAACTTTATTATTCCGGAGTAATAAACTTTACGTTTTACGTTCCATTTCCTATATAACTAGGAAATTTTAAGTCCACAACCGTGTGGCAAACTACGAACCTTATTGTGATCTTTAACATTTGGGTCACAAGCAATCGCTCTTACGTTAGAAGTCAAGATTCACGGGAATCAACACCAAAAGTTAGGCGCTACAAGTCTTGGCACGCCCGCGCATCACGCATTCACACCTTGTGTCAAAAACGAGAGTTTTCAATATGCTAATGGTATCAGCTCGTTGAATGTTAGGCAAGAAGATACATCGTATCCATGCCATACAGAATCCATCGAATGGAAGAGTTTGTGGTACACCTTGAATCAGGAGACTTGTAATCACCAAAAAAAAATGTACACGAACCAAGCTTCCGCGCTTAAACATGCTCTTTATTTATTTATTTTTTCCATTGTTCAAAAATCCAAAAAAAAAAAATGATATTCTTTCGGTCAGAAAGAGCAGCTCGGAAGTCAATATACTGCAAATGGCAACCATTAATTTGCACATTTCTAGCTAGTACCCAACCAAATTTGGGGGTCACATTCAGCAACCGCAGCACTCAACTCAAGTGATGGCAAACGGATTGTTTATCGGTGCAGGTTATGCCCGAAAACTCGTACATCCAAATGTTCTTCGTAAGTACATTTCACTATAAACTTATTTTGCTGCTAAACGAGAAAAACTGGAAAATATACATTTTTCGATGCGTCTTCTTTAATTTCTTATCTTTCCTCTTGCTATTTTCCTCTCAAATTCCCTTTCCCCAGTAAATCACGTATTTGACCTATGGTTATTATAATTATTGTGAGGCGACTTTGAGAGAACTTAGGAAGCGACATTGTCAAAGAAGGCAACTTCAGCGGCTTATTAAGACCCCTCCACCCATCTGCTATGAATCAGAAAAGCAGTTCAAAGAGAGTTGATTTGTGGGCTGTTGTTGGGACCAGAGGTAGGTAGGTGCAGGGCTATTTTGGGTATATAAATATATAGGTATATATTATGTTTATAATGGAGAATGTATACAAACATGGAAGTATGTTCAATATTGTAGTAAAAACTTTAGGGTGCACTACAATTACCTCCCCTGAAGTTTATGACAATTGTTTTCAACCAACTACACTGACCTCCCTTGAGTTTACTATCATGTATCACATCGACCCAATTCCGTTAGAGCTCCGTTAAATCCCAAGTTAATGATGTCATTAAAAGATCGATGTCCACTTTCCATGTTACCTGTTCACCTTCGTTAATTTAATATCAACTCAACAGGACCGAAATTTTGGCACGTATGCCAACAACTTACACATGCAAACACTTTTTGCCCCTATGATCTTGTACCTCTCTTGCATCTCAATTTCATTTCACATCCATTTTGTACTTAACCTTCGCGGATGAAAATCATGTTTGTTGTAAAACCTTGTGTATTTTGGCCCCATTCTTTCTAAATTATTTGTATTTTTTTGTGCTTTTTGTCTTTTTCAAAGTTTTTTAGATTCGCGTTGTATTATTTGAATTAATCACTCATCTCAATGAAAGTGATCTAGAAAGTAGATAATTATGACCGGACCAAAAAAAAGATAGTTTGCTAAAGACGAAAATATTTGAAACAACCGTCTTTTTATTTTAGTGTTGGCCTATCTGATTTTTTTCAATTTAGATCCATATTTTTTAGAAAAAAAAGGGTATACTTTTCTTTTTAGTCTTCAGCCAGTTTTGAAAAAAATACCTGTGGGTATTTAGGTAGTTTTTGGTATTATGTTAACAGAGTTAAAGTTTTGTGGCCCAATCAAGGGAGGTCAAAGTATTATTCAAAAACCTTGGGGTGCAGTGTAGTTGTTATAAACTTTAGGGGAGGTCATTGTAATTTGCCCCAAACCTTTTCTACTCTCCTTGTTTCTGATAATTAAGTGTACGGACCACGTTGAGCATGTCCTCAATTAATTATGAAATTTTAAAATTAACGACCGGATGTGCATATGTACATTGCGTGACTTCAATAATCATTAAGCATAGATGTGACATGCTTTGATTGTTTTAAAAATCTGGACGTGACATGAAATTTAGTGAAACTTACAAGAACTTAAACTTGACCCATGACAAGTCTTGGATTTTTATATAGTATATATTAAATTGTTAATTAATTTGGTCCGACAAAGTGGTTCCTAAACTTTGAATATCTGTGAAGCTGATATTCCAAAGCCTCCACCCATGAATTTGGACAAACTTTTTACGAATTTCTTCACACATATTTTGGATTATTTTCTTTTAATTTCTAATTCAACAAGAGGAGCCGAGAAAGTATAAAAAACATAAACCAAAATAGAGTTCATGTAAAACAAATAAAAGACCCAAAAGACTTTTTTTTTTTAAAATCTGAATCTTGAAAAGATTAAAGAATCCGAATTTTAAAAAGATTAAAAGAAAACAATAACAAAAACGTGCTAAAAAATTCCTGAAAATTTAGACCAAACTAACACTATAAAACTATTTTCAAACTGTCTCGGTCGAACAATGTTGATTGACAACGATTGAAACTTGAAACAATAACCTTGTGATCCAGCAGTGGACCCTTACCAGATTCCATCACCATTTTAGTTGATTAATTGAGTGAACTGCTGACAGCATTCCAAACTTGACCAAATATGCTCAAAAAATTGACGGTATAGAAAGAAGACTTTTAACCCCTCTAAAATATCCAAGGTGGAGTATATACTTAGACTAGACTGTCATTGTCGAGTCAATAAAGGCTCCCAAGGATGAGTTTTGTGCCATTATTTATTTGTGTGTAGCTGATCAAATTTGATTAGAACGAGGGATGGTCCAAAAGGAGCCAGGATTTTCGTTTAATGGAGTTAAAAATTTGAACTATGTATGATTCATTTTTTTTATTTGCTATTTGAAAGGAACAATCAAATTAACAAATTAATCAAAAAGTATATATATTAATAACAAAATACAGTTTCGATTCACAATTGATCTCGACGATTTTTCATACTTTGGAAACGATGCATGATAGCCTCGTTTGTGGGTGGAAATTCTATTTTGACTCCTCTTTTTCCTAAGTACAAAACCCTTATATATGGATTGTAGCAAAAATGAATTTTAAAGAGGACGTCAAATAAATAAAAATGGGGTGAAAATTATACTAATCTCTAAAAAAATTTGGGGGCAAGTGGGGTCAGCTGCCCCCCCCCCCCCCCCCCCCCCCCTTGGCTCTTAATGGCTCCGCCCATGGGTCCAAGTGACAAGGTGCGCGCTCTCGTTGTTACGATTAGATTTTGAGTTCAATTCTCGTTGCGAGATTTGATTTTCCACCGTTAGATTGAGTTACGAGTCATATATTGGAGTAATTCCGATGATCACAATGCCGTGAGTTAAATTGACCCACGCTTAAAATGAGTTGTCCAAAATCAATAGAAGTAAACACATGTATATAGGAAAGTAAAAAAAATGTGTTCATGGAAATAACACCATGAGAGAAAAAAAAAGAATCCGAAAGTTTAGAAAACAAAAGGATAATTGGCACTAGCGATTACATGTATATATACAGTCTATTCAATGATCACATGGGCAAGGCAAGAGGGTTGGTAGATCCATCTCTGTACGTACTATTATATAGTATAATACTATTATATGTATTTAACAAGTATGTTATGTACGAGAACAGATTGGGAGTGGACTGATGTGGGTTTATGATTCTGCATCTTCATTACATTTTTTTTTTCTATGATCGGATGTCTGGACCAGTTTATATATTTATCGATTAAATTCGACACTGTACAAATTAACGACCGGAAAAACCTTCTATGGTCTCAAGATTTGATATGTTTGACCTCCGTGTGATTCAAAAATAGAACTTTGTAAACGACAAACATTTATTTGGTCAAACCCCGAGGTTGCAGCATCTTCATTACTGATTCTCAAACTAACCTAAACTCTTTCTTTTTTGCGGGGTCTGCATTAATTGCCTACAAAGTCAGTTAGGCAGTGGAGATCCTCATTACTAGTAGCCATGGCCCTTGGGGAGGTCTTTTAAATGGATTTCATTGTGGTTAACGACTATTTTCTGAGGTCTCCTAATTTAGGAATGTTATTTCTCTTTGGTACAAGAGTCAAAACTTGAAGGCAGTACTGTAGTGTGTGTTTGGGACGAGACCCATTGTAAGTGTTTGTACAATTATCTGCGTAAACGTGTGATATATGGTTCTAGCATTTTTGATCTGTATTGCATTTTAATACTCGAACAAGAGTACAACAAATAATTTCAACTAGTAACAGATATGTTTCTTTATTACTCGACTAGTTTCTTATAATGCTTTTTTATACCCTGTAAAATACTTGTTTGAGACATTATCATCTTTTTTTTGAAAGCTAATCAAATCTTCTACCCTTTCCTGTGGGGAAAATTTGTTTATCACATCTCAAGCCTATATGAGCGTACATAACTATGTTTATGTCCTATATTTACATTATCTAATCCCGTCTGTTTCAAGCCACGAATTATACGAGTCCGTATAATTGCATGGAAAAATACTTTATAAAAGGAATCATTCGTGAAGATAGAACTAAGAAAAAGTAAATTATTTAACCCAAAAACAAGTGGTTGATTCTTTTTTTTATAGATGGGGCAAAAAACAAATGGTTGATTAGTTAGCCAATAAAACTTGGAGGATGCAGATCCTAAGATTCCTAGCATAGATTTGGCCGCAGACGTTTGATGCACACGAATCACACATGCATTATATGGAATCTATGTTCATCGAACGGCTGCACACCGAGACAGGAATTTGTGAACATAGAACTACTATTAAAATTTATAATCTATTTATAAATATGTTTATTTGTAGATAAAAGGGGCCCCACAGTGTTTTAACAGGTAATTTCAGCTACCTGCGTGCTGCACATGACCGGCTGCTCTCTCTCTCTCTCTCTCTACAGTCTATATATTGGTCCTCACTTCGATTTCCCGCTTACCATCTATCTCTCTCGCTCTCGCTCTCGCTCTCGCTCTCGCTCTCTCTCCTGCCGTGGTTCCACCGCATCGCTATCGCAGAGGTTAGGTACACACACTACTTCGACTTTGTAAATTTTGATCCTCTTTTAACAGCTCCTCTGCTTTGAAAGATTAGATAAGAACAGAAAAGAAATGATTACTGTCTCTCCCCAAATCACTCATTTGGATCGAATAATTTGGTGCGAAAGGGAGAGAAAAAGTACGAAAATGACGTCTTTTAATTTGTGGGAGAGGGGTCTCCTTTCTTATCGCACACTTTCTCATGATCCAAAGGGGCTGTAACTTTTATATGTTCATTTTGCTGCGTTTTCTTATCGTTTTTCCGACATTTCCAGGGGGTCTTGTTTTCGGATTTCGGTTCATGTAGTATTACAATTGATCCATTACGATCTATGCTTTTATTCCAATTGGTCCATTACGTCTTTCTTATTCATCGTTCAGAATAATTGATTTTCCTGATTACTTGGTCGCGTTAGATCTAGGTCTCTTTCTCTGTGTCTCTGCATATAAGATAAATATTCGCGCACATGCATATTCTATCTAGTTCGAATAATAAGCGTTTTGGTCTAAACTTATTATTGCATTATTTTTTTTCTTAAATTTTTTGTTTTTTATGAACTTTTGTTAGTTTTGTCTCAATGTTCTATGAATTACTGCTCAAAAGTAAAAATTTTGGACAAAAAACAAAAAAGGTTCACTAAAAACATAGATATTCCAAAACAGACAGGTTCTTTTTCAATTATTTTTACATTTACTGAGCTTTCTAAAGTTTTTGGTTATAGTTTTTAACTTTTTAATATTTTACCCAAAACTAACAAAAGTGATAATATTATGGGAAAAATAATTCAACAATAAAGTTAGGCCAAACCCAATGTTCTAAAATAGTTGGGCGGAAAAGGGGCACCTAGCACTTAGGCAGGGAGTCTAGGTGTTGGACCACCACCCAACACCTGGGCACCTAGGTGGGGACAAGATGGCCTAGGTGACCGACTTTTAGAACATTGGCCATACCCCACCTAAGATAAAATGACTTGTTCCTGAATGTTTTGTTTGTTTATGGAAGAAAAAAAAACGTTGAGAAATCGAACAAAATGTCTAGCTAGTTAGATCAAATAACTTGAGAATTTCTTCACGTGTTTTTTTGTTCAAATAGAAGTTTATTTTTTATTTTTGGCCTTGCATCTGTTCTTCTTGCAGCAATAGTGTGCTTTGTTCTTGGTTTTCATAAGCTGATATCTGAGAGTTTATTTGGACTGATGCAGATATTGATTTTCACATATCATCATGGCTCCAGCTGCGGCAGATTCCATAAAACCTAGAGGTTTGCATATACCCATGACCAGTTTCCCAAAAATTAGTTGAAGTTAGCTGTAATCTGTTGATGTGCTTCAATATGTGCATTTCTTAAATGCTCCCTCGGTCCCTCCGTCCTATATTTCTTGTTCACCACAGGGAATTCAAATTTTTAAAGGGTTAAAGGCATGTCTCCTTAGAAAGTTTGATTAGATTGTCATCATTACCCTTATTTTCTACATTTAAAAACCTCTTAAATTATTTAGGATAGTTTGTTTCTGGAAATTTATGCATTTTTTCTTTTGATTTTTCAAAGAGGACAAGCATTTCTGGACATCCCAAAATAGAATATTGGACAAGCAATATGGGACGGAGGGAGTAGTATTATAGGTTTATGTGTTCACTTGTTCCTGACTACTAATTAACAATGCTTGAAGTGTTAATAATGGTGGATCTTTTGATAAAAACATGGTAATAATGAGTTGCGTTTTTTGGTTAGACTTCGTATGAATGTTGTTTTAATCAGTCTAATGTAGACATGCAAACATTTAACAATATATTTTGTTCTGAAAAACTTCTGGAAGCCTTTGGTGTTGTGGTTCATTGTTCATTTGATATGCGCTTGTAAGTTGTAACAATGCAGGATGCCAGGATCTACTTCATCAATACAACATATATGCAGCAGTTATTCTAAAACTTAAAACTTAAAATTTGTAGATTTATTGTTTTATTCTGTGATTTATTTACCTGTTGATAGGTGGGATGTGCTTTAATTTTGGTTTATGATTTGCAGATGTTTGTATTGTTGGTGTTGCGCGTACACCAATGGGTGCATTTCTTGGTGCTCTTTCATCTTTACCAGCCACAAAGCTTGGATCTATAGCTATTGAAAGTACAATAACAACCCTCTCTTCTCTCCCTAACTGGACCCTCTTTTACTTCGTTATGTTTTGTTTTTACTGACTTGAAATATCAACTTCTAGGTGCTCTGAAAAGGGCTAATGTTGATCCATCACTTGTGGAAGAAGTTTTCTTTGGGAATGTCCTCAGTGCCAATTTGGGGCAGGCTCCTGCTAGGCAAGCAGCATTAGGTGCAGGGATCCCTAATACAGTGGTCTGTACCACGATTAACAAAGTTTGCGCATCCGGGATGAAAGGTGTGCACTCAATCTTGAACTAGCACTTTCTTTCTCACAAAATCTATATTTAAGATAGATATCAGTATGTTGTTTTTGGTCAATGCAGCTACAATGCTTGCCGCGCAAAGTATCCAGTTAGGTATCAATGATGTGGTTGTGGCTGGTGGCATGGAAAGCATGTCTAATGTCCCCAAGTACCTCGCTGAAGCCAGGTTAATGTTCCCCCTTCATGAGATATTTACTTTATTACTTCTCATCAAACTCTAGTTGAGCTTTGTACATGTCAACATTATTTCCTTTTCAGAAGTTAATGATCAGATGTAGCCTGTAGAAAAGATATTGAGGAAAAAAGAGGGATGCTAAACTCACAATATTACTCAAGTGTGATTGCCTTCTAGACAAAAGGATAAATACTTTTTCTTTCTCGCCCTGTGACGTCCAGAAAACATTTTCGCATAGTCCTCTTTCTGATCAAGATAAAAGATTCCAAACTGGTTCTACCAGAAGAAAATTAAGATGTTAAAAACTTGTGATTAAGTATTAGGGGGATTTGATTAGGAGTGGTGGAGCAGCTCCAGCTATGCACCCATGCTTGTAATCATGCTGCCTAGGTAAAGCGGGGGGAGCCAGATCGAAGTGGGTTTTGTCAATGTCACCTCAAATGAGTGGCTCCAATATATCCTTGATAATGCTGCACGCTGTTGCTGGAAGTAGCATGCTTGTTTGGAATTTGGTTTTAGTTTTTGTATGCTTAATGAGTTTTTTTTTTTTTTTTGGGGGGGTGGGGGTGGGGGTGGGGGTGGGGGTGGGGTGGGGGTGGAGCTGATTATCACGTCTTTATCTGTATGTGTGATCAACTATGTTGGTTTGAGCCGTTGGTGCTCCACATGTATCCATGTCAAACTCATCATGAAGATGTTTTAGATGATGTCACTCCATTGAGTCTTGTACAACATTGATGAGCTTCGTTTATATAGACACCTATGTTTATGCCTTCGATAGATATGCATTGTGCCAATACTTATATGATGTATGCAAATGGATTACTTATCAATAAATAAATAAATAATTCAAATGGATAACGTGACATTCTTTGAACTTCGTGGTTTTGTTTGCACATACGCAACAGTATCCTCTAGACATTTTTGTCATTGACCATAGCTACTATAATATTACCATAAATTTCTGATATGCTTGTTTTTCATTCTTGTAGACTAGGACAACTTGTAAACTACCACTCTCTCTCTATATATATAGACTTATTAAAGCAGTCAAACTTGTTCCAGCTTGTAGGAGTTTTACTTCCCCTTTACTATTGTAGCTTTTACTTTCCTTTCCTGCTTCCTGTAAGCAATTTTTCTCAATACCAGGTGACTTGGAGCTCTATTGAGCTTTTGGTGCTGTTTTCTGGGGTATGCCCCAGTGTTTTCTGTGTAGCTTCTTCCGTTTCTTGTTAAATCTTATTTACCAAAGAAAAAGGGGTCCTCTAATTATTGTTTCTCTAGATTCTCTTAGTTAATTCCATAGAACCATGCCAGAATGATATTGGAATCTTGGGCTCCCTGATCTGCTATTTCTTATTTTTGTTGTTTGAATTGCTTCTATGAGACAAAGTCTTGCTAGCGCATAACAGTAAAGAACCTAGAATGTTGCTACTGTTTCTGAATTTATACTTCTATTGCAGGAAGGGATCTCGACTTGGACATGATTCTCTTGTTGATGGTATGCTTAAAGATGGTCTCTGGGATGTTTATAATGACTATGGAATGGGAGTTTGTGCTGAATTATGTGCAGAACAACATAAAGTAACAAGAGAAGAGCAGGTTAGTTTACATTAGAATTTACCCAGTAGACCTTTATAAAGTTACACTTTCATAGACACTCTTGTTAAATGAACTCTTCTTTTGTTTCAACATAATAACAATAATGTCCTCTTGTATCCATGGGCACATTACATGTTCGCTTTTACACCAATTGGCTACTGATGAAATTCTCCAATACAGTGAATCATTCATTTGCATTCCTCATAATAGATACGTTGTTACCCAACTTTGTTAGCATTTGTCATACAAAGTTCTTCATTCCTCATATCTGGGTGATTTGGTACAGGATAATTTTGCGGTTCAGAGCTTTGAGCGTGGTATTGCAGCTCAAGACACTAAAGCCTTTGCTTGGGAATTAGTTCCGGTCAGATTACTTGTTCTTATTATCCAATAACCTATGAAACTTGTTGGAAATCACCATGTTAACCAGAAACTGGGCTCTGCAGGTTGAGGTTTCTGGAGGAAGGGGAAAACCGTCGACAATTGTTGACAAGGATGAAGGTCTAGGAAAGGTGAATCTTTTCTTCTTCTTTTTTATGCCTAAACGTTCTTCTCTTGCTGAGAGCTAAACAATCCCATCTCTATTTGGTTATCTTACCTTTTTTTTCTTTTTCTATGTTGCCAGTTTGACGCTGCAAAGTTGAGGAAGCTCCGACCGAGTTTCAAGGAGACTGGAGGTTCTGTAACTGCTGGCAATGCTTCTAGCATAAGGTTTATTACTTGGATTTCTTTCTCTTTTTGATCCTTCAACTATGTTTTCCATTATCTATTTACTTGAACCAAGGCAATTTCATTATTGACAGTGCTTCATATTTCTGTTGTAATTCTAGAAGTGTCATTCTCTTTACATGGCATTTTTAGATTTATGCAAGTACTTTGTTCTCATACATTAGCATGTTCAGAGCTATGAGTAGTATAATATTGTTAGCTGATTATTTTCAATAAAATGGTTAGGTGTATTATTATTCAACTTGGTTTTCCTTTTTAACTCCACCACTCTTATATTGGATGGATATTGTTTTTACTGTTTCTTAGTGCCAGTGGCGGTAAAGTATCCTTATTAGTTGTGCATGTCTAGTAAAGAAATGGATCACAATATTAACTGTTTACACTTACAGTGATGGTGCTGCTGCTTTGGTATTAGTGAGTGGGGAGAAGGCACTTGAGCTTGGGTTGCAAGTGATTGCAAAGATCACAGGATATGCTGATGCTGCTCAGGTACTTCACACATTGAAAATATAAAATACGAACAAAATGCTCGAGTTGACTCTGAATAGCAAAATGATGAAATGCTTGGTTCTACACTCCTCACTGTCCTCAGTTTTGTTTCTACCATTGTTTGGGGTTTCCGGTTCTTGAGGATGGAACTTGTTATGCTTTGCAGGCACCGGAATTATTTACTACTGCTCCAGCCCTTGCAATACCAAAAGCTATTTCAAATGCTGGATTGGAGGCTTCTCAAGTTGATTACTATGAGATTAACGAAGCCTTTGCAGTAATCTTTCATGCCTAATACATCTCATGGGATTGCAACTAATTATTCGAATGAGTTCATTCATATTATTGTGTCGCCTGACCTATGCAGGTTGTGTCTCTTGCAAATATGAAATTGCTGGGTGTTAATCCAGTAAGTTCTTCAGCCAAACCCGAACTGTTTGTGTGTGTGGAATTTTTCCATAAATGATCTTTGCTTTAAATTTTTCTCCACAATGGTTTCTCATACTTCTTTATTTGCTATTGCTTACCTTTGCCTTCGAGAAATACCATTTTCGAGAGGGTTGGCCGCTTACTACTAGTTAATCACCTTTCTAACTTTCTTTGTAGGAAAAAGTTAATGTACACGGTGGAGCTGTATCATTGGGCCATCCTCTTGGTTGCAGTGGAGCCCGTATCTTGGTCACACTTTTGGGAGTATGTTCCTACTGATTATGGTTTTGTGCTGTGCACTATTTAACTCGAAGCAATTATTGGTTTCTGAGTTAGAAAGGCACTCATTCACCCTCCTGCCCTGAATTTTCTACATTATTCTTTGGCACCTGATTTTAGGGCGGTCATTTTTCCAAGTTATCCAGGAGAATGTGTCTTTAAATATCATTTTGCCACATGATTGTCAATTCATAGGAAAGGGGTTTTCTTTTTTTGCTTGGTTTTTAATTCAAGGTTTAATTCAGGTACTGAAGCAGAAGAATGGTAAATGCGGAGTTGGTGGTATTTGCAATGGGGGAGGAGGTGCATCAGCCCTCGTCGTTGAGCTTCTGTAATTCTTTTTAGCGTTCGGTAAGTCCCAGTAACAGGATATTTTTTTAACTTTAATGACAATACTCCTTTCTATTGCTGCCTTGAGGGCTAATACTATCTTTGACTGTATCTTTGGGCTTTTCTTCTGTGGTTAAAAGAAACAATTTTCTTGTAAAACCCATCAAAACCAGGAGTAGTTTTACGATTTGTTTTGTTATTTTCTTGTAAAATCAGGAGTTTGAAAACTTGCGCAATTCACGGTAATCAGTGAAACTTATTCTGCAACTGATAGTTGTTTCTCTTGCAGGCCTACTATGAGGATGGAGCTTCGCTAACGATGAATCTCCTGTCAGACGCGTGATTCTCACTCCTTTTTTTCCCTTCCAAATTTTGTGGTCTCTCAAATAAATGTTAAGTATTGTAGATTTTTTTTCTTGATCAAGAATATGTAATGTAGATTGAAGAAGAGATTTCATCTTGAAGTACTGTTCCCTTAAGAGTCTCTCTGTCTCTCTCTCTCTCATCGAAATTACCCTTTCATTTCATTGTTTCCTGGTTGATGAATTCAAAATCAAATAATTGGGGAAGTCAATCTTGCTTCACATCATGTATGCAATTAAGAAATTTTTTTTTTTTTTTTTGCCTAAATGGTAGGAAATTTCATTCATACAAAAACTTATACTACAATCAAAGACTATCTCAAACAGAGACAGTGACAAGAGGTCTAGATTACAAACATATAACTCCAAAATCTCAACAAAATCAACCTAATGGCAAACATTAGCGGCCATGGTGGGCACAGGAAGCAAGTAACAAACGGATATTAGGAACCAAAAGTAACATATAACTCCAAAATCTCAACAAAATCAACCTCCTAATGGCAAACATTAGCGGCCATGGTGGGCACAGGAAGCAAGTAACAAACGGATACTAGGAAGCAAAAGTAACAAACGGATATTAGGAACCACAAAACGAAACTCCATTAAACCTATAGAAATATTATTAAGCCCCAGATCTGAGGAGACCAGAATTTGGGTTAGAAAAACCCGAACTGGGGAAGACCCAATCGAGAGGAAACACAAAAAGACTAATAAAAGCATTGAAGGGTAATCTAGCTGAATGCTGAGGAATCGTATAACATTAATATGTTATACTAAGAACTATGTATCTTTCAGGAACCTACGTATCTTTCACCGGACTTTTGTCACTGTCAAATTAATACTAGTACCAAGTTCTTATAAAACACGCACTGCGGGCACCTTTATTTATGATCTCAGAGAGAGGGAAAGTCACTTTGTTTAATTCTCCTCTCAAAAATAATTTCCTTCAAAATTGACTGTTTCGTCATTCGTATTTTTTCGTTTTTAGTGATTTTTTGTCAAAAATTTTTGAATGTACATAACGTACCTCTATTCAAAAAGTAAAAGAGTTTATTAAAATGTTTAAAAAAAATACTAAAGACGAAAAATATGCAAACCTATAGAAGTTTTTTTATCTCAAAAATAAATCTCAAAACTGCAAACCAAACACAGTCGCTTTCCAAATTACTGATTTTCGCGCTCCAAAAAAAGCCACATGCGCTCCACCTTTTGTCTACATTAGACAAACTTACGAAATTACCCTTTCAATTTAAAAACCTTTTTCCTTACCTTCAGAGCGGGGCCTGTTTCACCTCACATTTTAAAAATTTACAATTCACACTCCACGATAATAGACCAGCAAAAAGATTGCATGATGATAGGACCGAAAAGTGGCTACACGTGAAAGCGGATGTTAAGGAAATAGAGTCTCTCATTACTTGAAAGTGGAATGAGTGATCACTTAATAATATTTGGGACCACTCCACTCATTGCCAATTAGTTTTAGAGTAAATTACATATAACCCCCTAAAACTAACACTCGCGTACACTTAACCCCCTCTAACTTTTTTTTTTGGCACTCAACCCCCTCTAACTAATTAAAATTCAAACGGTCATAACTTCAAAAGGTCATAACTTCTTCGTCCAAAATCGAAAACATGCAAATTATATATCGATTTCGAGGTCTTGAAGTCAGCTTTCTAATGGCACAAAATCACATCACGATTCAAGGCACACAGAAAGTTATGATCAAAACGGTCTTTCTATCTACTAGCCCTTACTCTTTTGATCATAACTTTCTGTGTGCTTTGAATCGTGATGTGATTTTGGTGTCATTAGAAAGCTGACTTCAAGACCTCGAAATCGATATATAATTTGCACGTTTTCAATTTTGGACGAATAAGTTATGACCTTTTGAAGTTATAACAGTTTGAATTTCAATTAGTTAGAGGGGGTTGAGTGCCAAAAAAAAAAGTTAGAGGGGGTTAAGTGTTCGCAAGTGTTAGTTTGAGGGGGTTATATGTAATTTATCCATAGTTTGGGTAAATTACATATAACCCCTTCAAACTAACACTCGCGTACACTTAACCCCCTCTAACTTTTTTTTAAGGACTCAACCCCTTCTAACTAATTAAAATTCAAACAGTCATAACTTCAAAAGGTCATAACTTCTTCGTCCAAAATCGAAAACATGCAAATTATATATCGATTTCGAGGTCTTGAAGTCAGCTTTCTAATGGCTCCAAAATCACATCACGATTCAAAGCACACAAAAAGTTATGATCAAAACGGTCTTTCTGTCTACCAGCCCGTACTCATTTGATCATAACTTTCTGTGTGCTTTGAATCTTGATTTGATTTTGGTGTCACTAGAAAGCTGACTTCAAGACCTCCAAATCGATATATAATTTGCACGTTTTCGATTTTGGACGAAGAAGTTATGACCTTTTGAAGTTATGACAGTTTGAATTTCAATTAGTTAGAGGGGGTTGAGTGCCAAAAAAAAAAGTTAGAGGGGGTTAAGTGTTCGCGAGTGTTAGTTTGAGGGGGTTATATGTAATTTATGGACGGCTCGGATCAGCCGTCCAGTGGCCGGAGTGGGCCAGGCAAGCCATCGGAAATTCGGTCAGAAACCTCAGACTTTTCGTTCATAAAATATTAAAATAGTCGTGCGTTTATAGGACCCGTAAAAAACTAGCTTCAGCAGAATTTTGGCACACATCCGTGTAAACTCCTGGATCATACCAAAAATTGGAAAAGGGCTCTTCCCCTCTCTTGGAAATGGCTCTCCGCCCCGCCCCCCCCCCCCCCCCCCCCCCCCCTACAAAATCGTCCTTCCTCACATGATGGCTTTTACTATACTTTGAAGACTACAGTAGTTTTACAGCTGCAATTCAACATGAATCAGGGAAAGCCTTTTGTGTTTGAAGTGGGAAAAGAACACGGGAGCACCCCGACTTTGATGAATTTAATTTGGCCAGCGAATCTCTCTTTATTGTTTTATGCATTTGATGAATCTGATTTTGGCCAGCGAATCTCTCTTTATTGGGATTTCTGACCGTCACTTTTGGTGTGTGATTTTATGTTTGGGAGATGTGGAGTCATCCACATGGGTGAGATTTTTGTACCATCCTGCGTTTCTATTTACTGGACTCATCCAAGCAGGTGGGACTTTAGGCCACCTTTTGGATCATACCAAAAACTGGAAAAGGGCTTTCCCGCCGCGCCTCCCCCCCCCCCCCCCCCCCCCCCCGTACAAAATCGTCATTCCTCACATGATGGCTTTTACTGTACTTTGAAAACTACGGTAGTTTTACAGCTGCAATTCAACATGAATCAGGGAAAGCCTTTTGTGTTTGAAGTGGGAAAAGAACACTGGAGCACCCCGACTTTGATGAATTTAATTTGGCCAGCGAATCTCTCTTTATTGTTTTATGCATTTGATGAATCTGATTTTGGCCAGCGAATCTCTCTTTATTGGGAGATGTGGAGTCATCCACATTCATCAAATGCATAAAACAATAAAGAGAGATTCGCTGGCCAAATTAAATTCATCAAAGTGGGGGTGCTCCCGTGTTCTTTTCCCACTTCAAACACAAAAGGCTTTCCCTGATTCATGTTGAATTGTGGCTGTAAAACTACTGTAGTTTTAAAAGTACAGTAAAAGCCATAATGTGAGGAAGGACGATTTGTACCGGGGGGGGGGGGAGCCATTTCCAAGAGAGGGGAAGAGCCCTTTTCCAGTTTTTGGTATGATCCAGAAGGTAGACAGAAAGACCGTTTTGATCATAACTTTTTGCGTGCTTTGAATCGTGATGTGATTTTGGTGCCATTAGAAAGCTGACTTCAAGACCTCGAAATTGATATATAATTTGCATATTTTCGATTTTGGACGAAGAAGTCATGACCTTTTGAAGTAATGACCGTTTAAATTTCAATTAGTTAGAGGGGGTTGAGTGCCAAAAAAAAAAGGTTAGAGGGGGTTAAGTGTATGCGAGTGGTAGTTGGTAAATTACATATAACCCCCTCAAACTAACACTCGCGTACACTTAACCCACTCTAACTATTTTTTTGACACTCAACCCCCTCTAACTAATTATAATTCAAACGATCATAACTTCAAAAGGTCATAACTTCTTCGTCCAAAATCGAAAACATGCAAATTATATATCGATTTCGAGGTCTTGAAGTCAGCTTTCTAATGGCACTAAAATCACATCATGATTCAAAACACACAGAAAGTTATGATCAAAAGAGTAAGGGCTGGTAGACAGAAAGACCATTTTGATCATAATTTTCTGTGTGCTTTGAATCGTGATGTGATTTTGGTGCCATTAGAAAGCTGACTTCAATATATCAAAATCGATATATAATTTACAAGTTTTAGATTTTGGACGAAAAAGTTATGACCTTTTGAAGTTTTGACCGTTTCAATTATAATTAGTTGGAGGGGGTTGAGTGCCAAAAAAAAAAGTTAGAGGGGGTTAAGTCTACGCGAGTGTTAGTTTGAGGGGGTTATATGTAATTTACCAAAACATATAACCCCCTCAAACTAACACTCGCGTACACTTAACCTCCTCTAACTTTTTTTTTTGGCACTCAACTCCCTCTAACTAATTGAAATTCAAACTGTCATAACTTCAAAAAGTCATAATTTCTTCGTCCAAAATCGAAAACGTGCAAATTAAATATCAATTTTGAGGTCTTGAAGTCAGCTTTCTAATGACACCAAAATCACATCACGATTCAAAGCACACAGAAAGTTATGATTAAAAGAATAAGGGCTGGTAGACAGAAAGACCGTTTTTATCATAACTTTTTGTGTGCTTTGAATTGTGATGTGATTTTAGTTCCATTAGAAAGCTGACTTCAAGACCGCGAAATTGATATATAATTTGCATATTTTCGATTTTGGACGAAGAAGTTATGACCTTTTGAAGTTATGACCGTTTAAATTTCAATTAGTTGAAGGGGGTTGAGTGCCAAAAAAAAAGTTAGAGAGGGTTAAGTGTATGCGAGTGTTAGTTGGTAAATTACATATAACTTCTCAAACTAACACTTGCGTATACTAAACCCCCTCTAACTTTTTTTTTTGGCACTCAACCCCTTCAAACTAATTGAAATTCAAACGGTCATAACATTTTCGTCCAAAATCGAAAACGTGCAAATTATATATCGATTTCGAGGTCTTGAAGCCAGTTTTCTATTAACACCAAAATCAAATCAAGATTCAAAGCACACAGAAAGTTATGATCAAAAGAGTAAGGGCTGGTAGACAGAAAGACCGTTTTGATCATAACTTTCTGAGTGCTTTGAATCGTAATGTGATTTTGGTGTCATTAGAAAGCTGACTTCAAGACCTCAAAATCGATATATAATTTGCACGTTTTCGATTTTGGACGAAGAAGTTATGACCTTTTGAAGTTATGACAGTTTGAATTTCAATTAGTTAGAGGGGGTTGAGTGCAAAAAAAAAAGTTAGAGGGGGTTAAGTGTACGCAATTGTTAATTTTAGGGGGTTATATGTTTGGGTAAATTATATATAACCCCCACAAACTAACACTCGCGTAGACTTAACCCCCTCTAACTTTTTTTTTGGCATTCAACCCCCTCCAACTAATTATAATTCAAACGGTCAAAACTTCAAATGGTCATAACTTTTTCGTCCAAAATTGAAAATTTGTAAATTATATATCGATTTCGAGGTATTGAAGTCAGCTTTCTAATGGCACCAAAATCACATCACGATTCAAAGTACACAGAAAATTATGATCAAAACGGTCTTTCTGTCTACCAGCCCTTACTCTTTTGATTATAACTTTCTGTGTGTTTTGAATCGTGATGTGATTTTGATGCCATTAGAAAGTTGACTTCAAGACCTCAAAATCGATATATAATTTGCATGTTTTCGATTTTGGACGAAGAAGTTATGTCCTTTTGAATTTATGACCGTTTGAATTATAATTAGTTAGAGGGGGTTGAGTGCCAAAAAAAAAAAGTTAGAGTGGGTTAAGTGTACGCGAGTGTTAGTTTGAGGAGGTTATATGTAATTTACCAACTTCCACTCGCATACACTTAACCCCCTCTAACTTTTTTTTTTTGGCACTCAACCCCCTCCAACTAATTGAAATTTAAACGGTCATAACTTCAAAAGGTCATAACTTCTTCGTCCAAAATCGAAAATATGCAAATTATATATCGATTTCGAGGTCTTGAAATCAGCTTTCTAATGGAACCAAAATCACATCACGATTCAAAACACATAAAAAGTTATGATCAAAACGGTCTTTCTGTCTACCTTCTAGATCATACCAAAAACTGGAAAAGGGCTCTTCCCCTCTCTTGGAAATGGCTCTCTCCCACCCCCCCCCCCCCCCCCCCCGGTACAAAATCATCATTCCTCACATGATGGCTTTTACTGTACTTTTAAAACTACAGTAGTTTTACAGCCACAATTCAACATAAATCAGGGAAAGCCTTTTGTGTTTGAAGTGGGAAAAGAACACGGGAGCACCCCCACTTTGATGAATTTAATTTGGCCAGCGAATCTCTCTTTATTGTTTTATGCATTTGATGAATGTGGATGACTCCACATCTCCCAAACATAAAATCACACACCAAAAGTGACTGTCAGAAATCCCAATAAAGAGAGATTCGCTGGCCAAAATCAGATTCATCAAATGCATAAAACAATAAAGAGAGATTCGCTAGCCAAATTAAATTCATCAAAGTGGGGGTGCTCCCGTGTTCTTTTCCCACTTCAAACACAAAAGGCTTTCCCTGATTCATGTTGAATTGCAGCTGTAAAACTATTGTAGTTTTCAAAGTACAGTAAAAGCCATCATTTGAGGAAGGACAATATTGTGGGGGGGGGGGGGGGGGGGGGGGAGGAAGAGCCATTTCCAAGAGAGGGGAAGAGCCCTTTTCCAGTTTTTGGTATGATCCAAAAGGTGGCCTAAAGTCCCACCTGCTTGGATGAGTCCAGTAAATAGAAACACACAGGATGGTACAAAAATCTCACCCATGTGGATGACTCTACATCTCCCAAACATAAAATCACACACCAAAAGTGACGGTCAGAAATCCCAATAAAGAGAGATTCGCTGGCCAAAATCAGATTCATCAAATGCATAAAACAATAAAGAGAGATTCGCTGGCCAAATTAAATTCATCAAAGTGGGGGTGCTCCCGTGTTCTTTTCTCACTTCAAACACAAAAGGCTTTCCCTGATTCATGTTGAATTGCAACTGTAAAACTACTGTAGTTTTCAAAGTACAGTAAAAGCCATCATGTGAGGAAGGACGATTTTGGTGGGGGGGGGGGGGGGGGGGGTGGGGGGTGGGGGGGGAAGAGCCATTTCCAAGAGAGGGGAAGAGCCCTTTTCCAGTTTTCGGTATGATCCAAGAGTTTACACGGATGTGTGCAAAAATTCTGCTGAAGCTAGTTTTTTACGGGTCCCATAAACGCACGAGTATTTTAATATTTTTATGAACGAAAAGTCTGAGGTTTCCGACCGAATTTCCGACGGCTTGCCTGGCCCACTCCGGCCGGATCAGCCGTCCAAAAATTTTATAAAAAAACTGAGTGGGTTTTTGCGTGAGAATCAATGGCATCCAACGTGTGTAGGTGCCCGATCCAAACACTCAATTTTTGTATGTATAATACCATTTTTGTGTATTTGGATCGGCCACCTACACACATCGGATGCCATTAATTCTCGCATTAGCCCACCTGATTTTTTTTTAGAATTTTTGGACGGCTCGAATCAACCCTCAGGTGGCCAAAATGGGCCCGGCGGGCCGTCGAGATTCCCTCGTCTGGAACTGTAGCGCTGCTCTTTTATGAAAAATTTTCAGTATTTTTGTGAAATTCGAGGTGGATCCCATAAAAAAATGTAGTGGATGCTATAGTGATTTGTATAATATATGTCGCATCTACGCAGGTAAACAATTTCGTCCCTACGAATCCAATAGTAATATTTATCGATATCCGTTAGGCCTGATTTCTTAAAAAAGATCCCATAAAACATTATTGTAAAATTTATGGACTTTTTTGTATTTTTATAGGACTTAAAAGTGAGTCCCACGTAAAATGTAGTGGATGAAGTAGTACACCTACACTTAAAAAGATTGCAAACATTGCGTGACCATCAAAAATGTCGGAGATTTGTGGATTTTCATAGCCTTGTAATTGCTCACATTTTCAAATAAGGAATATTTGATTAGGAGTTGTCCACTACTGATAGGAGGTTGGTGAACATTATATTGGAGCATAATGGGATTATACATGGGATTTGGAGGATTATACATGCAATCTGTTTTCACTTAACAAATATTGAACAAATTGACAAACAAGATAGAAATAAAAACAATTGGACTATTTTGTTTACTGCAATAATAGAGAATTGAGTAACAGGGGGAGAGAGAGACGACATAGAAAAGAGGGAGAGCGATGGGGCACTTTCAATGTCTTTCGATTAGAAATACTTATACGTTATTTTGATTAAGTGTTATGAATAGTAGAAAGAAGAAGGTACAATAACATTGAAACGTAGATACATTAAGCGTAGTCCTTGGGTAGCATCTCCTTGATGCTCTAAAGGTACACTATAGTCTACAGTGCTTATCAAAACAATAATTTCAATCAAAACCAATTGTTCTAACTAATTAAAAGTCTCATAAATAGAGTATAATATTAGCCAGCGCATAATTACACTTCATAATAACCCAAACACATAGCATAAAATTAAACACTTCACACGTGCAATTCACAAAAACTATCTTGCTTGACTATTCCTATAATAGATTGCTAAAAAATAGTACATTGATAAATCAAATGTGCTTTGTCTCGCTCGGAAAAACATAAGTACGTTCAATGACATCCAACAAGCCACTAGCTTGACCAAATGAGCATTGTCCACTCGTTCGCCCTATGGAGATAGTTCTTCTAGTCCCTCCACACTTCTATAAAATGTGTACCCATTGGCAATTATCAGAGCAGTAACTTAATAGGTTCAGATTAGAAATTCAATCCAAAACTTTGTATTATGCAGATATCTAATGAGTTCAAAATAAAATTGACCGTGTCACCTCAATTCGCACTAATGACAGACCAATCCTTAAGAAGAAAATAACAGTCTAGGAAACACATGAAGACATCAAGTAAAAACTATTAAGATGAAATGAAACTACTTACATGAAGAGTACATCTTGAAGCTGGAAACTATGCCCAATTGAAAGAGACCATGACGAGACAATCGATGCATCTAAGTAACGAGATTGAATGTTTCGAGAGCTCGTGACTTTGACTTTAGACACTCGTACTCTACTACAGTAGAAGTAAATACAGATAATTGAGGAAGGTGGATCCCAAGAGGATGAAAGAAGAAAACAAAGCATTTCTTGAGACTAGACAAAAAAGAGGTGCACGCTACCATCATCATCAGGAAGCACCAGTAAAGCATCACAGAGAGAACAGGTCCATGCATCTAACCATTTTTGGGCTCCTCGACCGCTTAAAGCACCGCCAAACATGATCTGGCTTTCGAAATCATAGGCCAAAAAGTAACCCTCAGAACGGGAAAAGCAATACAATGCCAATGGCAACTGAGTCGGGCATGAAGTAGCTCACGAGTCCAGGATCAAAATGGGGACATGACCATGTTTGGGTACTCATCTGATAAGTGCAAAACATTTGGCCCCAACCCCCAACAATAATCTGTTTGGACTCATCCCCTCCAACAGTGATTGCTGCAGTGGAAAAACTCTTCTGGCCAGTGCCCGTGGGAAGCGTAAGATGAGGGGGCAAAGGAGGTAAATAGGTCCACTCATTCGTGCTCGTATCGTAAACTTCCGCCAATGAAGCACAACACGATGTCATTGAGTAGCCGCTGAAAACAAAGAGTTTACTGCCTATAGCCACCACTAGAGGACAAACCTTATGCTCTAGCGTTGATGGACCTTTCCTCCATAACTCATCGTGCTTGACAGCATCACAGAGGATTAAGTCTGAAGAATCACCTCTCACGAGACAAATGGTGGTGCCCAAGGCGGCAAATGAAGTTGAACCGGGGAATCTACCCATCGTCAAGCGCAGGATGACGGCCGCCATGTGTCGGCAGTTGGGATGAGATTCGACCCTTATGCTGTCTTGGGGTGGTGGTAAACGATGGGAGACAGCAGGCGGAGCATCATCTCCTCAACCTCAGAGGAGACGGCTCTTTCTACGGACGACAGCCGTCGACGAGACGTTATCCCGACCGCCGACACGTGGCGGCCGCCATCCTGCGCTTGACGATGGGTAGATTACCCGGTTCAACCTCATTCTCCGCCTTGGGCACCACCATTTGTTGCGTGAGAAACGATTCTCCAAACTTATTCCTCTTTGATGCTGCCAAGCACGATGAGTTATGGAGGAAAGACTCATCAATGATCGAGCATAGGGTTTGACCTCTGGTGGCGGCTATAGACGGTAAACTCTTTATTTTCGGCAGCTGCTCAGCGACATCGCATTGTGCTTCGTTGGCGAAGGTTTACGATACAAGCACGGATGAGTGGACCTATCTACCTCTTTTGCCCCCTCTTTTCACGGCAACAATCACTGTTGGAGGGGATGAGTCCAAATAGATAGTTGTTGGATGTTGGGGCCAAATGTTTTGCACTTATCAGATGAGTACCCAAACATGGTCATGTCCCCATTTTGATTCCGGACTCATGAGCTACTTCACGCCCGACTCACTTGCCATTAGCAGTACATTGTATTCCGTTCTGAGGGTTGCTTTTTGGCGTATGATTTCAATAGCCAAATCATGTTTGGCGGTGCTTTAAGCGGTTGAAGAGCCCAAAAATGGTTAAATGCATGGACCTGTTCTCTCTGTGATGGTTACTGGTGCTTCCCCACCTTCCTCGGCTATTCGTATTTACCTCTGCTGTAGCAGAGTACAAGTGTAGTCACCAGCTCTCGGAACATTCAATCTCGTTACTTAGATGCATCGATTGTCTCGTCATGGTCTCTTTCAATTGGGCATAGTTTCCAGCTTCAAGATGCACTCTTCATGTAAGTAGCTTTATATTATCTTAATAATTTACTTGATGTCTTCATGTGTTTCCTAGACTGTTATTTTCTTCTTAATGATTGCTCAATGTCATTAGTGCGAGTTGAGGTGACCCGATCAATTTTATTTTGAACTCACTAGATATCTGCAGAATATAAAGTTTCGGATTGAATTTCTAATATTAACCCGTCAACTTACTGTTCTGATAATTGACAATGGGTACACATTTTATAGGGATGCGGTGGAGGGACTAGAAGAACTATTTCCATAGGGCGAACGAGTGGACAATGCTCATTTGGTCAGGCAGTTGCTTTCTGGATGTCATTGAACTATGTTTTTCCGAGTGAGACAAAGAACATTTGATTTATCAATGTTCTGTTTTTTGGCAATTTATTATGAGAATAGTCAAGTAAGATAGTTTTTGTGAATTGCACCTGTGAAATGTTTAATCTTATATTGTGTGATTGGGTTATTATGAAGTGTAATTATGCGCTGGCTAATATTATCCTCTGTTTATGAGACTTTTAATTAGTTAAATGTTTTATAAGCACTATAGATTGTAGTGTACCTTTTGCTATGCAAAAACGAAGAGCATCAAGGAGATGCTATCCATGGCCTACGCTTAATGTATCGAACTGTCAATGTTATACAGCACCACTCTAGACAATCATATTACATGTTTCAATAGTCGCAAATTGGAGCAATTTAATCTTATATTGTGTGATTGGTTATTATGAAGTGTAATTATGCGCTGGCTAATATTATCCTCTGTTTATGAGACTTTTAATTAGTTAAATGATTTTATAAGCACTATAGATTGTAGTGTACCTTTTGCTATGCAAAAACGAAGAGCATCAAGGAGATGCTATCCATGGCCTACGCTTAATGTATCGAACTGTCAATGTTATACAGCACCACTCTAGACAATCATATTACATGTTTCAATAGTCGCAAATTGGAGCAATTACAACCCTCGGTGATAACAAGCATTGATAATGTCCAAACCACTAGCCAAGTAAAAGAAGCACAAATTAATCCTAGCCAAGGAGGCTGTAGACACCCCAATCTGATATCCCGATTGTTTTACTTCATTTTTCGGTTTCTTGTTTCCCCGATGATGAATCAGGTTGAAAACAGTCTTGAGAATGAAATGGCTTGAGCTTGGAGTGTGTGAAACCCATCCTTAGCCCTAAAAACCAAGCCCTGACCTCAGATTTGACCAGCGCGCAATGCTTCATCTGCCAGGTGGTGGTCAAAGTCAAAGTTTTGACTGTTGACCGTCGCGGGGCTAGGTTGAACACTCGCGCGATGGAACCCCCTCCCTCGCGCGATGGTCAATACCTGTCATTTTCACCTTTTTCCAGCTGAATTGTGTGATGATCAAGGGGCTACAAGCCTGTATAACCCCGTTTCGTTGACTAGACAGCATTCTGTAGGGCTGCCCTTGCATCACCTCTCCCCCACTCTCCCATCACCTTTAGCACCCCACTTCTCCACCAAGTAACTGCAACCAGCATTGTTGGTTGGTTGAATTGCCTTGTTTAGCCACCAACAAAGCCCTCCATTCTTCCTATAAATACCCCCAATGGTTCATCTTCCAAAGGGTTACAAAAATTCTCAAGCAAAAGACTATACAACTCATAAAACCTTGGTATTTCATCCACCCAAGCCGTTTTCCATACACTCATTTCACAAGCACTACTACTCCCTTCAAGTTCTTTAACAAAAAAACAACTCAAGCAAAGGTATAATTTCATTGCCTTCTTACTATTTCGACCCCTAAGGGGGACTGACAGGGCCAAGGCTGGTAATCAATACCAGTCTTGGTCCTATAGCCAGCAAAGTTACAAGTTACTGTGGACCAGCACTCCCATGCGTGAGGTACCCACTTCGTCGCGCGACGGTTCTAGTCAGTGAGATATGGTTCTCGTGGGGATGGGATCCTAGTCCTTCTTATTTATGTAATTTTATGCTTTTCTGTGAAATATATTCAAAGTCGTGCAAGAGCAATTCCTGGAGCTCCAGTCAGCATAGTCGCGCGATGCAGTCACTCTCTCGCGCGACGGTGTGGCGATTTCTAGAAATTGCCCCTTCATGGGCAACTTGGTCTCCGACCTTTGTTTTGATACCCTCACTGTTTAAGGGTTGAATATTATTTCTGTTTACCATATCTGTAATAATTATTCATTTTCAGTACCTATAAACTACTTGGTTTGTCCTGGGTGTGCACTGGTCCATTCTAGAGCCAAGAAGGAGATGAAATTCAGCTTGTTGGTAAGATGCCAACACTCGCGCGATGGAGTGGATTTGACGCGCGATGGTGGACTTGCATGTTGGCAGACCCATGCATGCAAGTCGGCCACTGTTTGTGCCAAACTCATACATATGCACTATTTTGTGAACATTATTTTGAAAGCTAACGATTGAGGAGTTACTTAGGCATCTTTGTAATCTCTTTTGGAGATGTATTAGTAACTTTATTTGTAAATCTTTTGACTATGGAATATTGTAAATCCTTAACTCTTGAATGTTCAGTATTCGTGTTAATTTGGGCCTCGGAGCCAAAGATGTAATATTTTGGGAATGCTACATTATTTTGGTTATCGTACGGATTATGGCGGAGTTTATTTATGGAAATCATTTATATTTATGTTAAAAATCGAGGGCGTGACATACACTAGTGTAACATATATTACTGGTTTTTCCTCTCTTTGTCTCTCACCAGTCACCACCACCCCATGAGTCACGGGCCTGAGGCCTCTAATTCGCTGCCTTGCTAGAATCAATAGTACTAGTATTGTTTTAAATTTTGGGGCTCTATTTTGCCAGTGTGTTTTCCTTAAAAGGCCATTCCACCCCCAATACCCCAAGAAAAAGAGAGAGGTGGAAGAGTAGAGAATCAGTCCATTTATGACTCAGAAGTACTAGGAACCAGTGAAGAGAGTAGAGTAGTGTACTCCTTTTCAGTTTCCTTTGGTGCAAAATGGTGATTTAACTGCACCCTACCTGTGTCCCGTTTGTCGACTGATACACGCTTGTGCAGAGGGTCTCTCTCTCTCTCTCTCTCTCTCTCTCTCTCTCTCTCTCTCTCCTAGTTCCCTTTTTCCTCGTGCATACATGAAGACGAACGCTATTGTAACATATATTACTTGTTTTTCCTCTATCTGTCTCTCACCAGTCCCCACCACCCCATGAGTCACGGGCCTGAGGCCTCTGATTTGCTACCTTGCTAGAATCCAATAGTACTAGTTTTGTTTTAAATTTTTGGGCTCTGTTTTGCCAGGGTGTTTCCCTGAAAAGGCTATTTTTCCCCATCCCCCACCAAGAAGAAGAGAGAGGGGGAGGAATACAGAATCAGTCTATTTATGACTAGGAAGTACTAGGAACCAGTGAAGAGAATAGAGTAATGTACTCCTTTTCAGTTTCCTTTGGTGCGAAATGGTGCTTTAACTGCACCCTACCTGTCCCCCGTTTGTCGACTGATACACCTATCCCCCGTTTGTCGACCGATGCACGCTTGTGCAAATGGTCTTTATTTCTCTCTCTCCTAGTTCCCCTTTTCCCCGTGCATACATGAAGACGAAGATCTCTCTCTCTCTCTCTCTCTCTCTCTCTCTCTCTCTCTCTATAGTTACCAAAAGTTTTCATCTCTACTTGAGATGTCCTTCCTCCCAAAGACCATCAGCAATTTTCCTCTTTGGTGCTCTGAGGTTAAAAATCGCAGTCAGAAAAATATAGCACTAAATTAATGGCGGGATGGTTCAAACTTGAATCCTATATGGCTATGTCTTCTATTTCGTGTAATTGTACCTCCTTCTTTCTTTTTTACTATTCACAACGCTTAAGAAAAATAGGTGTACAAGCATTTTTTTTTTCTCTTCTTTCTAGTCTTACAAGTGCACCATCTCTCTCTCTCTCTCTCTCTCTCTCTCTCTCTCTCTCTGAATCACCATTCTTTTCTTGCGAGGAAAAGAACACCCTTCGAAGAAAAGGGAAGAAGCGTCTGCTTATTCGAGTAGTTTGCAGATAAATTAGGAAAACCTTTTTTTTTTTTTGTGTGGGTAATCCGGAAATTTAACAGATTTTGAAACCCTCTGAATCCACCGTAGAATTGGATTGTATGTTTTACCGTGGCTCAAATCTCCATTCTGCCATTAGAAAACAGTCCCAATTTTTTTAATTTTCATCTTCGCGTGTCCTCTGTTTAGTCAAAACAGATACTACTAAAATGTAGAGGAAAGTCCACTTTCACCCCCCCCCCCCCCCCCCCCCCCCCCCCCCCCCCCCCCCCCCCGTAGTTATCGCCATGTGCGGATACCCCCTTGTGGTTCAAAACTGACCACATAACCTACCTGTGGTTTTAAAAATGTGCGGATAGACCCCCTGCCGTCATGTTTTCCATCCATATTAACGGACACAACATTAAAAGACCGTTATACCCCCATCACGTCCCTTGATTCTTCTTCTTTTTTAAATCGAACCACACCATCCTGTATACCAAAAATTGAATCCAAACCGTTGATATTGTAAATTTTGACGAGTACTACGTTTATGTCAAAATTCAAGTCAATCAAAAAATGAAAAGCTCATGGTCAAATCGATTTTGTTATGAAATTAAAATTTCAAATTTGAATTGACTAAAAATTAGATCACTGGGTTATTGATGCCTGATCGAGATGATTTTTTACAGAGATACTTTATTCTTTATTTAATACATTATGAACGACTCAGATTACATTCTAAAGATGTGTGAGATACACCTTCGTTAATATGGATGGAAAACATGACGGCAGGGGGTCTATCCGCACATTTTCAAAACCACAGGTAGGTTATGTGGTCAGTTTTGAACCATAAGGGTGGTATCCGCACATGGCGATAACCACAGGGGGTAAAAGTGGACTTTCCTCTAAAATGTATAATCTCCCAAATCCAAGATTTAATCCCATGATGCTTCAACCTTATGTTCAGCAGCCTCGTATGGATGGCCAGTTTCTAACCAACTATTCCTTACATGGAAAACGTGAGCAATTACCGGGCTACGAAATTCCCCAAGTCTCAGAGATTTTCGATGGTATAGCAATGTTTGCGAACGCCGCAGTTAATCCAACAGAAATTACCGTTTTTAGGTTTCTGGATTCAAATTTTGCACATTATGTTCATAATGGTTAGAATTATAGGGAGAGTGTGTTAGCGCGCTTGACCGAAGCTGCTTCTCATGTAGCTAAACTCCAGTTTATATGTGCCATGTCGTCTTTTGTGGATGTTGGATTTGAGAAGCTTCGAAATTCAACATATATAAATGGCAAAATGAAGTACAACGGAAAACTGTTTATATATTCAATGATGAAAATGAGGTCGTTGGGCTTGATCGAGACGTTCAACAAATTATGAAGTACCTAACTTTTAACTTACTCATTTCATTTTCCTTCTAATCTATCTATAGAGTTGATTTTAGCATTTTAACTTTCTCTCCTCATGTGACTCGTGCAGGAAAATTTTGAAAGGATTGCAGGGGTTACATGAAGTCAGTTGCTGTCATGAAAACCTGCTACATGGTTATTGATTCAACACCGACCCTGATTTGAATGCTGAAGTTCAGTTTATAAACTTTGGAGGTGCTGATGGTAATGTTCTCTCCCCTCCATTTCTTAATTTAGTTCCTTTTTTATTATTATTATTTTGTGTCCTATTTTCATGATTAGTGACATTCTTTTATTTTAATGGAGATTTTTGATATTAACATTTTGAGTCACGTATTTAAGCTAAGGGTTAGCAGGTCAGTTACAATTGGTAACAAAGCACAACCTTAGTCTACATTGTGGGGGTCACCTCTAGATTTGGTACGATCCTGTTGTGTTGTACAGAACTATGTGGTACACCATGCCCATCAGAGGAAATGTTGTTGGGTTAATGCAATGAGGACGTTGCATGTTAAGGTGGAAAAATTGTGAGAACCCACCTTTGGAAGTACCACATTGGGAAAAATTGGAAATATCAAGTGGTTTATATGACTATCACAACCCTATCCCAAAAGTTGTTAAAATAATAGGATTATCGTGACCGGCCAATGGATCTAACTCCACCCGAGACCCCATTACTCAGTCCAAAAGATGCAAGACTATAAAAATTTAAAAGTACAGAAGCATAATTGACATAAAAATACCGTCAGTGTCTTAAAGATTTAAAAACTTTACAAGATAAAGTGACCTTACACCAAACAGGGAGTCATCAATTTCCAACTTTGAAGTTTTCAAAATATTGACTAAACAACTTCTTTACATGTCCCCCAGGCAGCAGCGCTCTCATTCCTACTTGGCAATACCAGTAGGAAAATAATTAATTTTCATAAGTCAACAGCTCATGTGAATACAGTACCAGAGTTTTACGTTTTACCATGGAAATAACATTCATAAAATCTTTGACACAACTTATCATAACTTTCTCATAACTTCATAAGAGAAGGATTCATAACATCATCATCACATAATCTTATGATGCACATCCAACAACTAAACATGAATAGGGGAGAGACCCCACGTGATGTGGAATGATCAAGTAACTGGCAGTTGGTGCCACATAACATTCCTCCCTTATAACCCCTTCGTTGGTCATGGTATTTTTAAAATCCGTCCCCCAGACCCGGAACACCGCTGTCTGGATGCATCAACTTCAACTTTAGATGACAAGGTATTCATAGAAAATCGTCATATTTGAATAAATAGTTCATAGCATATTTCCATGGCATAAATTATAGGCAAACATCATTTCACTAAATCATGCTTTCTTGATAGTTTGTATACATATTCTTAGGACCACGGGCCACGGTCTCTCTATGTTGATAAATTCCACAACAAAACACAAATTTATTTGTATCCCCATTTATCTAGTTGTATTTGTTTTTTATTTATTTCTAGAGTGTCTGTTTAGAAAATGGAAGGACGTCAAATCTTTTGAAATTGAGAGGTTGAGTTTTTAGGAAACAAAGTGGAACCAAATCAAGGACAAGGAAATCAAGGTGAAGCAAATCAAGGGAAATAAAAGGCTATTAGGGTTGGCGCCATCATATATATATATATATATATATATATATATATATATATATATATATATATATACACATATATTCAGCCACTCTATTTCACATTTGGCACGGGAGATTACTGAGCAACTTCAAATCATATTTTATGACTTAAGAGAATATTAAAAGGAGGGTGTTGCTTATGGGTCTTGGAGCATGATTGAGGTTTATTGACCCGTGAGATTCAATGATAATTCCAAGAAGTTTTGTCATCTTTGCTTCAACTAATTGAGTCATCTTCCAGTGGATTTCTGGATGCATCTTGGAAGGCTTGTGAATTCAAGGCAGTGGCGGTCAAGCGCTGGGTGTGGTGAACGTGAATTTGGCAAGTAAGTCTTAGGGCGATTTGTGAAAATTCAGAATCGTAGGGTAAGATTACTTGTAACTACACAATGTTTATAGTGCTTAATTCCTTTCCGTGATTTTTTCCCGTTTTGGATTTTCCACATATATCCTACTGTTATCTATTTATTGCTTTTCGTTCTTGCAATTGGATTGATATATTGATTGGTGGTTTATTTGTTAAAGAATTCTTATAACAGTAAATATTTATAAACCTAGGCGAACTAGGATTTTTCACATATCTTAACTTTGGGCATATGAAACACATAACATATATAATTTGCATGAAAAAGCAATATAACTAAGGTAGAGTATCTCACCTTTGACTTCTCGAGAGCTAAACTAAAGACTTGATCGTTCTCGTATTTATGCCTCGGACCAACCTATTTGTCAATTAGGTCATGTCATAATATGTTCAATGATGAAATTGAAATGTTATAGGCCTTCTCAATCGTGAGTTGGCTGACTCGGCTTTAGAAAAGGTTCAGCGTTAATATATGGGTATACCATTCTTAATAAGATTCTGTTTTTACATGGTACACATATAATTATACGGGAATGACTTCAGTGTCCCCAGTCATTTTGGGGACACCATAACTTTTGACATAACAAAACCATTATGAGCATAACCAAAACCCATTATAAGCATAACAGAACCATAACAAGGCATAACTTGTTAATTATGCCTTGGATGGGTTTGGTTATGCATTGGTTGATTTTTTGGATATTCCTTGGTTAGGTCTTGTTATACTTGTAATGAGTTTTAGTTATGCTCATAATGGTGAAGTTATGCCAAAAATTACGGTGTCCCCAAAATGACCAGAAACACCATAACATCATCCTACTTATACAATCGGTAAGCTAATTAGAATTGCAATTGATTGGGGATTTCCCATTCTTTCAATCTACTGACACTAGAGAATGACTTCAGTGTCCCTTGTCATTTTGAGGACACCGTAACTTTTGGCATAAAAAAACCATTATGAGCATAACCAAAACTCATTACAAGTATAACAAAACCATAACAAAGCATATCTTGTTTGTTATGCATTAGTTGGGTTTGGTTATGCCTTAGTTGATTTTTTGGATATTCTTTGGTTATACCTTATTTGGGTTTTGTTATGCTTATAATGGATTTTAGTTATACTCATAATGGTGAAATTATGCCAAAAATTATGGTGTCCCCAAAATGACCAGGGACACCATAGCATCATCCCCCAATTTAACTTAAGGAACTGCAAACTAGTTTAGTAATTAGGCGATTTACAAATTAGTACATATATATGTGTATATTTTGATAATGAGCACTCATTCGCACCCGACCGACTTAATAAAAATTTAAACACCAAAGCTATCCTCCTCGGCAAAGAGTTTGGACTCGGGACTCGCCGCCGCAATCCGGTTTTGATTTAAAGTAACTGTAAAGTAAAAGTTAGGCTGCAATGATGTGATGTGAGTACGTGAGTGCATGAGTAGGACGGATCTGTCACGACCCTATTCCAAAAGTTGTTCAAATGATAGGATTATCGTGACCGGCCAGTGGATCTAACCTCCACCCGAGGCCTCATTTCTCAGTCCAAGAGATGCAAAGGCTATAAAAATTTAAAAGTGCGAAAGCATTGTTGACATAAAAATACCATCAGTCTTAAAGATTAAAAAAAAAAACTTTGCAACATAAAGTGACATTTCACCCAACCTTAAAGAAGTTTGGTCCTCCAAACTTGAATTCACTAAGTAGTTAGGTACATGGATGGAGCCAGGGAGGGACCAGTAGGGGCGGTCGCCCCTGCAAGAAGAAAAAAAAACACTATTATTTTATGTAAAAAATAATAATTCCTATGAAAGTATATAGACTCGCCTCTATGTAGAATTTTGAAAGAAAAATTATAATAATAACCTTTGAAATACGAGAATACCAACATTAATTACTAAATGCTAAGAGTTAAAATATAACAAAACATAAAACTAGAGGGTTAATATTTTGAATATTCAAGTAATAAACTTCCACCTTAGATGGATTTAGTGTTTTACAGTTTTATTTATTTTTGCCCTAAAATCTCAATGGCACACCAACCAACCCACCCTCCTCTCTTTCGTCACAAACATCTCCAATTGTTAATACTTTAAAGGCAATTTCAAGAAAATAGCAATGGAGGAGAAGAGATTTTGGAAACCCTAAGTAATTTTCATGAAATCTAAGTTGTAGGTATGTCTTTCTCCAATTGTTGTTCTAGACTTCTAATTCTTTGTTTTTTATTAGTAAAATCAAGTAACATGTGGTAAAATCAAGTAACATGAAAGCTCATGTACCAAATTTGTCTAGTTGTGATGAATGAAAAAAAAGATGAACAATAAGAAAAATAAGACACATACATCAAGATCGATCCCATTAGTTAAACCGATTTATACATTTACGTTATTTTGAGTTTTAATGTATTTACGTTATCATGCATGTGTATTTATATTTTTTTCTTACATGCTCGGTCGTCCATGCGTTATGAAATTGCTGGCTCCATCCCTGGTTAGGGAAGAGAATATATTTTCAGTAAGTGCAACATTGCTTCTTTTTATTTTGTTCTTTCTCAACCGTGACTTCTCTGCAATCACTAGACTTCAACCAGTGAAAACTTTCCTGAAAAACATATGAAAATTATCAACTGTCAAGTATATCGTACAATTCTAGGGACTCAACTTGCCAACAGAATACCGTATACAACTATGTCGTACTTTGAGGCCTTTTCTCTTAAAACAGAACTCCTCTCATTTTGGGATGTGAAAAACTAAAGTTTCCAATTAATTTTGTGACCAATTTATTAGATAACCAACCTTTGGCGGGTATCACATCAACTAAGCCGCTAACTTTCCTTTACTGAGTACCATATCATAATCTTCATAAAGCAAATTATACTAACATAAATACTTAAAAGGTTGCGAAATCACTATATACAAGTGGTTCAATCACGTTACTCCTCATCATTGCAATTCAACGAAAAATAAAATCTGTGATACTTAGATGAGACACTAACATGAGTTTTCTTGGAATTTATTTAATCACCTAAATGATATATTTTGAAATGGGGATGGAACATTCTTTTGAAACAGAAATCTGTACGTACAATATGGCATATGAACTACAACAGCGAAAGTTTCAACATTTCACCATCAAAACCCAAGTAAAAGACAAGAAACATTGTTTCACGAGAACAGGAAAGAAAATGAGAACAGAGTTGCAAAGAATGTACGGGACTAATCTAGATATTTTCCTTGAAACAGCGCCGGCCTAACGAATTTCAAGAAAAACCTCCAAGATCAAAGAAGGTAAGGGATTAATCTACATGTTTGCCTTGAAATTACGTCGGCATTACGTCGGCCTAACGCATTCCAAGGGAAACCTCGAAGATCAATCACCTGATGAAGGCTTAAGAGTGAACTGAAAGTAATAGAGAACTCAAGGGCTTGATTGAATAGAACGTGGAACAACAGCAGAAATTCCTACTTTCAAAGTTACATATGGGACATATCTGTAACTTCGATTCATTTTAATCATATATCGATACAAGAGGCTGTAACGACCCAAATCGTCATGCCCCACAACCCAAAACATAATAAAATTGATTGTTTCACACCACCAGCCAACTCAATAAACAACAAATAACTAAAGGAATGCCAACACCCACTTCCTTAAGAAACTACATAAACTCTCGATACACCTTCCACATACCCTTTTCTCTCTGCAACTTTCCCCACTCTCTGCCTCTCCTCCACAAAACAGGAGCGTTTTCCCCTCCTCCTCTCGGATAAAAGGAAAATTGAGGTAGGGAGCCTCCTTCATAGATTCGTACACTAAATTCCCACTTCCCTTTTACCAGTTTTTCCCTCCTGTCTCTCCCCAGACAGCCACCACCAATACCCCCGTAATAAGTTGTAACATTTCCTTCTTTACAACAAGCTGACTCATCAAATTAAAATCTATGGAAAATGACGGCCCAGGACATGTTTTGATAATTAATACCTTCAAGGACAAGCTAAGAATATTTGTTAATACTGAAAATGTCCTTAGCGGATATTAATTATCAAAACACGTTATTGGCTGTCATTTTCCCATTAATCTAAAAACTGGACACTTGTCCCTTGTATTTATCGTTTGTCTTTTGCTTCTTTTGTTTCTCTGTCTTCTTCTACTAACAAACTTATCTTCATCACAATACAACCCACATCAACACACCTGTGCTCCACGTGCTAACCTCCCACAAAATTAACAGCAATGTGCATGCAAATTAGTATTTTTTCTTCTCACAAACCTCTTTTTTTATACGGGGTATCACACTCAGAAGAAGGTAACAATCAAACATCATTGGTTATGGAAACTACTTGGTGCATTAACAAAGCTGAGTAGAACTCTCTCATATCTAAAAACACATAATCACAACATTGAGACAAAAAGTCATATACTCATATTGGTACGTAACAGGTAAGATTCATCCACAATGTGTGTGATCTTATAGTTTGGGAATTTTATTTTAAGGTACATCTAATAACCTCACTTCTGTTGTGCACATTAACTAAATTGCAAGTGTCGTATACTCCCTTAGTCACATATGTACCAAAGTGTCCAATTTTATACCTTTCTTCAACTACACCTATAACATCTTACATAAACTGCTTCTTAGGATCCTTGTAAAACTTTTATTTCAAAGGTCCAACAACTGAGTCTTTAGTCCTTTCATTTCTGTTAGTGCCCCTACTAGGTCATTGGAAAATCTTTCATGAATCTGCAAGTGGTGGTTATCGCAGCTAATTCTAGGGTGATTGTTACACTAGACAGATACTCATTGATAGCATTCCTTAGTAATCGTTGATGGGTCACAGAATAAGGGTGACATACTTCTATTTAAGTAAACTTAAAACTTTTGACGTTCAAAAATGTAACTTAACAAACTTTGCTTTACACATCCATAGTGGCAGAAACTCTGGAATAGTCAATCTGTACCTAGTATTACATTAAAATAGCCCATCTTCATGGGTATCAGGTCATACAACAATCAATTACCTCTAGTAAATAACTTGCAGTCATTATAAAATATTCTTCAGGTTATCATACTACTCAAGGATTGAAAACTAGTAGCTCATAACCAATGAATTCAGGTATTCAAGGAATTTTAATAGCAAAATGCAGTGCCCCAAATGCATAAGTTGAACCTATATCTATAAGCAAAATGCTGATAGAAAATAAGTTGTCAATGTACCTGCTATCTTGTTCTTTGTTTCCTGTACAAAGCCAGGGACTACTGTGTATGTCTTCTACTGTCTTTGACCGATTCCTTTCTTATCAGCTTATTTCTAGTTGCTATTGTGCATTCCAACATTTTCATTCCTTCAAGCTAGCATTCTATCTTTAGAAGTATCAGTTGCATTTGTTTGTCATTTCGGGCAGTCATTTCTCATATGTCCTAGTTCCTCGTAGCAATAGCAACCTTCTAATCCCCTTTTTACATATGCACGACAACCAAGACTCTAAAGTTGCCAGCACATGCCAAGAGTTGGTATTAGAGCACAACCCTGGTTTACATAGTGGGCACCACCATTAGAATCTGGTATGAGCATACTGATTGTGCTGTACGAAACTAAGTGTCACACCATGACCACCAGGAGAACGTTGCGGCCAAGGTGAGGATATTATGAGAACCCACCTGTGGGAAGTCCCACATTGGGATTCCTAGATAAGATGAAATGGTTTATATAGAAACGTCCACTAGCTACTGTATAACTTAAGATTAACCTTTTGAGCCACGTGGTTAGGCGAATGGTTAGCAGATCAACTGAGGTGGGTCGATACAATAACAATGCCCGCTGGCTTCCAATATCTTAAGGTTACCCTTTTGAGCCACATATTTTAAGTTAAGAGTTAGTAAGTTAGCTGGCGCGGGTTGTCACAATAGGCTAGACATCTATTAAGTAAGTGACAAAAAATACCCTTATTAATGATTGAAAATAATTTTATTAATAAAGAAAATAAGGGGTAAAATTGGAAATCTAATCAAATTTTTTACAAGAAAATACTATGCATTAATTGCATGTTCCCTTAAATGAAATTCTTCGTAGACACAAACGATGGAGAGAGTATTGTATGGACGATGCATGACAGAAGAGAGATTATAGGAAAAGGCGGGCTTGATGCAGCAAAGAAACAGTTGGGATCCATAACGGAAAAGGACACACTCCAAAGGTGGGTTCTTACAATAAGTTCTCTATTTTCTTTTCTTTTTTTGGCTCAAATAGTGGGTCTAGTTAAAATATATATGTCGGGGGGGGAAGGGGAAATCAGGACTTTAGTACACAATAATCTTAATTGGACAAATCAGATTCATCTATACATAGAACAAAAGTGGCCATGGGGGTGCTCCATGCTCATATAGTCATATCCCACTTTGAAACCAAACGGTGCCACTGACTCCTTTATTTGGGTGCTCATGTCACATTTTATGGTCTTTTTAAGCGAAAAAATATTCTATGCCTCATGTGGTTTAAGCAATAAGCTAAAGAAACATAAATTAACCACCTTAATGAGTAAAATATTTTGCACTACTGTTTTTTGCCAAGCCAAACCATGAAAAATAAGTAAAATATTTTACAGAAAAACATTTTATATCGAAACAAACAGAGTCGTAGTGTGTATTTATTCTCCCTCTAGGACTTATAGAGTGTGACGAAACCTAAGGGTGGCAAACGAACGGATTTGGGCAAGTTAAAACTGGTCGATTAAATATGAGCAGCTCGAATAGAATTCAAATGAATACTATGCGGGTTGAAACAAATATGGGTCAAGTCATATTCAAACCCGACCTGTTTTCCTTAATTTTCTCCACTTTTCAAATGTACATTTAGTACTCCCTCCGTCTCAAAAAGTTTGTCTGGTCCGCAAAATGAGGATTAAAAAATAATTCATTTCTTTCAAGAAAAAAATAAAACTTTTTTCATAAATTAAAAGAACTTGTCGAGATCTAGTAAATTGTTAAAAAAAAAAAAAAAATTTAGACTTTCCTTGCCAAAGTTGAATTATTTTTACGTCCTCATTTTGCGGACCTAAAGAAACATTTTGGGATGGAGGTAGTAACATAGCTTTTCTGACTTTCTGTCTACATGCCAAAATCCCATTCGTTCTCTCTCTCTCTCTCTCTCACACCACCCCATAAGTTACGGCCCAGAGGAAGTGTTTCAATCTGGGCCCTCCAATACACTTTTGAACGATTTGGATGTGTTGCTCAGATATCATGTCGGCCAGGTGACGTGATACCTACTCGGCATCCAAAAATTTCTCAAGAAGAAGAGATAGAGGGAAGGAGGGAGAGAATCTTCTGTCCATTTCATTTCATTTAAGAAAGCCACATGACTAGGAACCAGTGAACAGAGTAGAGTAGTGTCCTCCTCAGTTTCTTTTGGCGCAAAATGGTGCTTTAACTGCACCCTACCTGTCCCCCGTTTGTTGACTGATGCACGCTTTTGAAAACATGAGGACGTCATTCATTCAGGTCTTTGCAGATGATTTTTTATCTCTCTCTCTCTCTTCCCTTTTTTCCCGTGCATACAAGAAGACAAAAATGTACCCCTTCCCGTATCTCTCTCATTCAAATCACCCCACAGTTACCACAAGCTTTCATCTCGTATGTTTTGAGATGTCCTTCACCCATAAAGACCCTCTGCAATTTTCCTCTTTAGTGCTCTGGGGTTAAAAATTGCAAAGGGAAAAATATAGCACTAAATTAATGGTGGGATGTGTAGAGGACCGAATCAAACAGTCCGAGACCACTGACAAGCGAACTGGGACCGAGGCCGATACCGAGGATGATGGCCGTATGGAGTTTGAGTTCGGCTACAACTAAGGTTCGGATATGGACTGCATCGTCTCCGGACCGATGGCTCGCCTAGTGTGATGTCTTCCGGCTTCGGCTACCTGCTAAGTAGAGGATTCAGTTTGTGCCGAGGCCACGCGGTGACCCATATTGCACTTACCTGGCATCTAGCGCCAGGTGGATATCATTTGGGGTTCTTACTGGCCGGCCCCTTTTGGTCACCCACTTCCCGTCCGAGCCCACCTCCTGTCAATACTATTCCGCCTAACCCCTGTTCTAGGTAAACTACCAAAAATCTCCCTCTCGATGCGACTCTCGTCGTCATAATACGCATCCACCTCTCCCGTAATATGGCGACATAATCCGATCCAACCCTCCGAACAACTCCCCACCGGAAACTGCAACCGCCGCCCCCCCTCTTCCTCGCCGCCGCCAATCGTCTCATTTCACTAACGACGCCGTTCTCATCCCTCTCCTCGATTTCGAACACCACTGTTTATAGTGAGCTATTATTTCTGTGGAAACATCTGAATAATCAACTGAAAACTCGATCTGTGCATTAGGAACTGACCACATGTTCGCAGATCTGGTTGATGAACTCGTAATGGAAAATCCGGCAACTGAAAACTTGTATTTGCTGGGATCGTCGGCGGCAAACACAAGCTCGAGCAAAAGATCGGTAGCAGATCATTCGGAGAAATCCACCTCGATAAGTTCTTATTCGTAAATAGATATAAATATATACGTTTATTTGTTTCTTTTTCTTAATTAATCTGATTGTGATTATTGTTGTGTTTTTTTAATTTTATTTTGCAGCTACGCTCGTCGATACGTTCGAGATCGTTGCAGTAATGATCATGAGTCTCTCAATTGATTTCTCTAGTAATCGTTTCATTCTTGTATTGTTATACAGTAGATTGTTGTACTTCACTTGGTGTGAATTGATTTGTTCAATTTTTGCATGATTGGGATTCAATTGATTTGTTCCGTAAAGATCACGAGTCTCTCAATTGATATCTCAATTTTTCGAGGGTGTGAAAAGTATAGATGGGATGCGAATTTTGTCTTTTTTAAGGTGTGAATTGTGTCTTTTCCAAACATGTGAATTATTTATTTAAGTGCGAATTGTGTCTTTTTTCAAATAAGCGAATTCTCCGAGTGTGAATAGTGCGAATGGGTGTGAATTTTTGAGAGTTTGAATTCTGCAAAAGAATGCGAATTTGGAGGGAGTGAATTCTTGCAAATGGGTGTGAATTCTCGGGTGCGAATAGTGCAGATGGGGCGTGAATTCTGCAAAAAAATATGTGAATTTTATGGGTTTGAATTCCGTAAAGGTGTGAATTTTACAAATAGATGTGAATTCTTGGGGTTTGAATTCTGGAAGGTGTGAATTTTGGAGGGTGTGAATTCTGGGAGATGTGAATTCTCGGAGGGGTGTGAATTATGGGGGGTGTGAATTCTCAGAGGTGTGAATTATGGGGGTGTGAATTCTGAGAGGTGTTAATTCTCGAAAGTGTGTGAATTCTGAGGGTTGTGAATTCTCGGAGGTGTGAATTATCGGGGGTGTGAATTCTGAGAGGTGTGAATTCTCGGAGGGATGTGAATTCTGGAGGGTGTGAATTCTCGGAGGTGTGAATTATTGGGGGTGTGAATTCTGAGAGGTGTGAACTCTCGGAGGTGTGTGAATTCTGAGGGGTATGAATTCTCGAAGGTGTGAATTCTTGGGGGTGTGAATTCTGAGAGGGTGTGAATTCTTGAGGTATGAAAAGTGATAGGGGCGAAATAGTAAAAGCATCTTTAAAAAGGGTCTAGATGGGATAGAACTTTAAAAAAGGGGTTGCATGGAATCCTATGTAAAATTTGGGACCGGCCAGGAATTTCCCCATATCATTTGGGCTCGGCCATCTTTAGAACGGGTTGCTCCGTCAGCAGATCCTCTCCGCATGTCGCCAACTAGGTTCAGCTAGGCCTGGGGCTCGGCTAATTGTAACGGCATGTGTCTCTCCACATGCTGAAACAGTTACGCTAAAGGATAATGATGAGCGCACATGGGGATGTCAGCTCATGCCAAAAACGGTTACCAGATTTATTCGGTGACATCACAATGACGCTGCTTGGCCCGTGCAAGGCACATGCCCGTGCTTGGAGAACAAGTCAAGAAGACTCTATAAATATTGAAAGATAGCAACCCTAAAGAGGTACACACTTCACAATCCCTAAACCCTAGTCTCTGGCTTTGCTCTTTGCATATTCTCATCCTCTCGCCGAAGGGCCTTGCCAGGCAACTCCGGCCAGGTCTTAGTTGTGCGCTCACTGTGCAGGTCAGGGTCCGGCGGCTAGGAAATCCACGAACCATTGAAGGAGGAACTCAGATCAAGGATCGCTGGCCACACAGGATGGTTCAAAGTTGGATCCTATGTGTTGATCTTTTCTTTCTATTTCGGATAATTGTACCTTCTTCTTTCTTTTTTTACTATTCAGAACACTGAAGGAAAATGGTGTACAAGCATTCATATCTTTTTTCCGAATGGCTGGTGTATAAGTGCCTTCTTCTTTCTAGTCTTACAAGTGCCCATGAATCTCCTTCTCTCTCTCTCTCTCTCTCTCTCTCTCTCTCTCTCTCTCTCTCTCTCTCTCTCTCATTCTTTTCTTGTGAGGACAAGAACACGTTTCGAATAAATAAAAGGGAAGAAGAATCTGCTCATTCGTATTATTTGCAGATTATTTAAAACCTTCTCTCTCTCTTAGAAATTTACCAGATTATGAAACCCTTTGAATCCACCGTAGAATTGGATTATGTTTTAGTGTAACTTAAGTCTTTATCGTTCCAATTTCTTTATTTTCATCTTTGCATGTCTATTTTGTTAAGTCCAAACAGATAAAATGAATAATCTCCCAAATCCCATGTATAATCTTATGATACTGTAACATGATGTTCACCAACCTCCTATCAGTAGTGGGCAAGTCTTAATCACATATTCATTATTTAAAAAACGTAAGATATTACGGGGCTTTGAAAATCCACAAATCTCGGAGATTTTTGAGGGTCACACAATGTTTGCAAACCATGCATCTGATGTAATGGAAATAACAGTTTTGAGGTTCCAAGAGAGAGAGAAGGTTTTAAATAATCTGCAAACAACACGAATGAGCAGACTCTTCTTCCCCTTTATTTATTCAAAACGTGTTCTTTTCCTCACAAGAAAAGAATGGTGATTCAGAGAGAGAGAGAAGGAGATTCATGGGCACTTGTACGACTGGAAAGAAGAAGGCATTTATACACCATCCATTCGGAAAAAAGATATGAATACTTGTACACCATTTTCCTTCAGTCTTCTAAATAGTAAAAAAAGAAAGAAGAAGGCACAATACCCGAAATAGAAAGAAAATATCAACATATAGGATCCAACTTTGAACCATCCCGCCACTAATGTTGAGCTATATTTTTTCCCTCTGCAATTTTTAACCCTAGAGCTCCAAAGAGGAAAATTGGAGAGGGTCTTTATGGGTGAAGGACATCCCAAAGCATATGAGATGAAAGCTTGTGGTAACTGTTGGATGATTTGAATGAGAGAGAGATACATGAAGGGGTACATCTTCATCTTCTTGTATGCATGGGAAAAAGGGAAGAGAGAGAGAGAGATAAAAAAAAACCATCTGCAAAGACCTGAATGAATGATGTCCTCATGTTTTCAAAAGCGTGTATCAGTCAACAAACAGAGGACAGGTAGGGTGCAGCTAAAGCACCATTTTGCCCCAAAAGAAACTGAAAAGGAGGACACTACTCTACTCTGTTCACTGGTTCCAAGTCACGTGGCTTTCTTAAATGAAATGAAATGGACTGAAGATTCTTTCTCTCCTCCCCTCTCTCTTCTTCTTGAGAAATTTTTGGGTGTCGGGTGGGTATCACATCATCTAGCCGACGTGGTATCTAAGCAACGCATCCAAATCATCCAAAAGTGTATTGGATGGTCCAGATTGAAACACTTCATCTGGGCCATAATTCATGGGGTGGTGTGTGTGTGAGAGAGAGAGAGAAGGGGAAGGGAATTTTGGCATGCAGACAAAAAAACTATGTTACTACCATTCCAAAATGTTTGTTCAGGTCCACAAAACGATGATATAAGAATAATTCAAGTTTGGCAAGGAAAGTCTAAAGTTTTTTCAACAATTTACTAGATCTCGACAAGTTTTTTTAATTTATAAAAAAAAATTTGATTTTTTTTGTAACGCTCCGAAAATTCGGAGACATTTAAAAAATATAGAAAAGAGGTCTCCAATTAGTTTTTCAATTCGAAGCATTTAAAATTCAAAAAGTCTTGTCAATTCCAATCAAATCACAATCCACCAACCTTAAAGTAATTTGTCAGATTCTCTTACTGTACAATATTAAAATAATTACTTCCTCCGTCCCAAATTCTTTGTACGGTCCGCAAAATGGAGTGTTAGAAATAATACAATTTTTTCAAGAAAAAATTCAAAAATTTTTCATAAATTAAAAATACTCATTGATATCTAGTAGGTTGTTGAAAATTTTTTGATTTTTTCTTGCAAAAATTGTATTATTTTTAACACTCTGTTTTGCGGACCGAACAAAGAATTTGGGACGAAGGGAGTAATTGAATTTACAGAGCAACTAACGGTGTAACCAGAGTTCGATAATATCTTCTTCGGTCGACGTCAAATCATTCTTTGCCTACGACCCTTTTGTTCCGTCTTCAATACATAGCGCTCGAGTTACCAGAGCAACATAGTACCGTGAGCGATGACACTCAGTAGCCAAAACTCACCCGAAACCATAACTTACAAGCAATAGGATATACAATTGAAATGCATTAAAAATAACATAAAACAGAACAATTACTCATTTCATTACTATTCTTCAACCTATGTGAAATCTCGAATCTTATCCACAGATCCGTTCCTAGCCTTACCCATTAAGCTATGGCCATGACATGATTCAACTCCCTCCTTGTGCCCGAATGAAAGACCCTAAGTTATCTACTTAGTAGAATTCATCACGGTAACTTCCACCCCATGCTCTAACACAAGGAGAACGAACACGGTAAATTCCAACCCTTGCTTTATACCACCCCTTGCACTTCAAATCCGTTTCTCAAAAGTTAATCATAGCCATGCCATACTCAGGGTTCCGCAATCTCAATAATCAAATCCAAATCAATTATCGTGAGCACCCATCCAGATGTCTACCGGGACTCTCCACTAGAGCCTGGACTCAACCTAACTATGGGGCGTCACATTTCATATCACCATCATCTCACCCATTTTATTTTTCCAAAATCCTATTTTCACGTCTAATATGTTAAATCCGCACATTGCAACCAACCCCAGAAACTTATTTGTCCAATATACCATTACAACAACATATCACACAGTTCAATCATTTTTACAAAACATGCTAACAGGCTAAGAAAAAATAATTGTGCGATAAGAACAAATCATGCGATAGAATTAATCATGCAATTACTCAAGGATTGAACCGAAACTAATTAACCTGGGGCTCATAATATTTGTTTTTAATATTCAAAGGTTAGATTTATAAACTAGACAAACTTCATAGGCCAAACTATAATTTATCCAAATCCCATTTCAAATTCCAGTGGCCACTGCTTCATTTCGGGAAAACAGGGTATTTCGGCCGGCTCGACCGGCGACGTCGGGTTGGATTATTTTCGCACCGAAACACTAAAATCACCATATACACGCGATATATATATATATATATAGGGAGGTAAGTTCCAAACTACCTCTCGTCCGGCAAAACAGGGTTTCGGAAAGATATCGGTGGCAGTCGGAGTGGCGTGGAGCTCGCCTGGTGGTGGCTCCGGGCTGATTTTCAAGGCTGCGATTGGAGCTGTTTTGGAGCCAGATCGAGACCCGGTTCGGTGCTGGTTTGAACGGGTTCTGGAGCTGATTCGGAAATGTAAAGGAGCTGGTTTACCGAGCTGTTCGGACCGGAACATGGCGGCTTTTGGAGCTGAATTGCAGCAGGTTTTGGACTGGAATGCAGCTGATTTTTTGGGGCTGAAAAGAGCTGTTCGGAACTGGTATTTCACGAGCTCTTTTGGTGTGCTGAAACGGAGTTGGAACGAGGCTGTAACGGGCTGATTTTTAGAACTTGGATTGGGTGAGTTCAGTTGTGACAGTAGGGAAAATGGTGGTACAAGAAATGGAGAAGGAGGTGTGAACTAATCTCTCTCTCTCTCTCTGCCGAAAGGTTGAGAAATTGGCTGGAAACAAGAAAAGGGAATGGATAGGGGGCAATATATAATTGGATTTTGGATTTTTACATGGGGGACAATAGCTTGTGGTTAATCATATGTTGTCGAATTTTGATTGGAGGAAAATGAGGTAAAATTTTTTTTTCTTTTCTTCTATTTTTTTCAGCCAAAAGTATGAAATGGAAAAAGGAGAAGAAATGGGATTGGGTTGGAAAAATGATCCAGTGCAACACATGCACACACTAGGAAAATTACTTCCCGGATACGCGAGCGCACAATCGATTACGGAAATAAAATTGGTGTGACAACGTGAATAATTTTTTTTGCATTAAATAAACTAACGAGCAAAATAATTTTTTGTTGGTAATTATTATTATTTATTAAAAATACCGGGTCTTTACATTTTTTCTTAAAAGAAATGTATTATTTTTTAGTTCTCATTTTGCGGACCGGACAAATATTTGGGATGAAGGAAGTACTAAAATGTACATTTGAAAAGAGGAGAAAATTAAGGAAAACAGGTCGGGTTTGAATATGACTTGACCCATATTTGTTTCAACCTGGATACAATTCATTTGTATTCTATTCGAGGTACTCATATTTAATCCACGACCCGTTTTAACTCGCCGAAATCCATTTGTTTGTCACCCCTAGGTTTTAGTCACACTCTATGAGTCCTAGTGGGAGAATAAATGTACACTACGACTCTGTTTGTTTTGATATAAAAAATGTTTTTCAGTAAAATATTTTACTTATTTTTCATGGTTTGGCTTGGCAAAAACAGTAGTGCAAAATATTTTACTCATCAAGGTGGTTGATTTATGTTTCTTTAGCTTTTTGCGTAAACCACACGAGGCATAGAATATTTTTTTCGCTTAAAAGACCATGAAATGTGATATGAGCACCCAAATAAAGGAGTCAGTGGCAACCGTTTGGTTTCAAAGTGGGATATGAGCACGGAGCACCCCCATGGCCGCTTTTGTTCTATGTATAGATGAATCTGATTTGACCAATGAGCTACTCCCTCCGTCCCTTTTTTTTAGGTCCAGTATTCCATTTTGGGTTATCCCTTAATAAGTGTCCATTTTGTAAAGGTAGTGGGTAAAAATTGATGTATTGTCTATTTTGCCCCTAAAAGTAGATTCCTTTTTAAAAAGTAAGTGAGTAAAAGTGTAATGATGATGGGTAAGTAAGAAAAGTGGAGGAAAAAATTGATGTGAAAGGTATAATGATGATGTCTTTTTAATAAATTGGAGTTACGAAGCAGGACGTTTAAAAAGGGACGGAGGGAGTACTTATTTCTCTTGATTTCCTTTTATCTTTTTAATAAGCTCAAGGGATTTTTCTGACGGTTTCTTTTGGTGAGTGAATTTTTCGGTCGTGGGTTTGGAAAAAATTTTGATTTGGTTTTTGGGTAATGAGGGAGGAGAGAAAATAGGGTAATAATTAGGGATATGAATAATGAGTGAAGAGAGATAGAGAGATAGAGAGAAAAATGAGATTAATGATTGGTTATGTTGGGGACAAGGCCGGCCAGGGGGTAAGTCCCGCAAGCCGGCCGGCTCGGGCAACCCCCCGGCATGGGGCAACAAAAAAAAAAATTTGTATGTAAATAAAAAAAATTAGAAGTCCAGCAAAAAAATATATTTAGGGACAACCAAGCGGAAGGTTAGGCTTGGGCAACCCAAATGTCGGGGCCAGCACTGGTTGGGGATGCAAACAACGTCTAGTAACAGAGTTCAGCAACAGAGATCCACGACCCACGCAGAGGGTTCCGCAGTAGATGGTTCGAGACCAACATGGAGAGTTTCGCGATAAGTAGGCATGCAGTCAGGCTCGCGGCAGGTAGCGCACGACAGGCAGGCTCACGGCCAGGATGGGCTGTGGGCCACGGCCCAAGTCGGTTGGAGGGGTCCAGTTGTCACTTAGGATTTGCCTATAAATATTAATTGTTGTATTCATTATTTCTTGAGTGAGCAGAAAAAGCAAGAGACTGTTTTTGCTGTACAGAGAAAATTTCTAAAGAGGGTTTCTAGTAAGAGAAAGTGCAAGAAAAAACTTTTCTCAGAAAGGATGAGAAGACTTGTAATCTTTCGTTTTCTTTCGTTCATAGTGGACTGATGTGGTTCCCGGGGACGTAGGCAAGTTACTGAAGCTCATATATCTGTGTGTTCTACTTTTCTATTCCTCTTTCTCTTCCTTTTCTCTAGTTTGTTTTCTGTGGCTATAGTATCCCAAGATTCTGAAGTGTTTTTGTTCGTTGTGAGTCCGAGCGCGAGGCTCCAATTTCTCAACAACTGGTATCAAAGCCGTTGTTGCGGTAAAGGTGCTCAACAGTTTTTCAATTGAAACTTTTGGGCAGTCCAAATTTTCGATGGAGCTATGGGTTCAGAAGAAGGGAAATCGAAGATCGAGAAGGTCAATAGATCGGACTTTGCTTTCTGGAAGATGCAGATGGAGGACTATCTGTACCAGAAGGATCTTTACCGACCGTTGCTGGGTAAAGAAAAAAGGAAGAAAACAGGGGAGTATAACGAAGAATGGGATGTTCTTGACCGGAAGGCGATGGGTCTGATCTGGTTAGCACTCTCAAAGTCGGTCGCGCACAATATATTGAAAGAAAAAATCGCGTCCGACCTGATGGACGCGCTTGCAAAGATGTATGAACAGCCTTCCGAGGCAAACAAAAGAAAACGAAAGATTACAACTTGCAAAGGTGCACTTGATGAAGAAGTTGTTCAACTTCAAGATGCCTGAAGGAGGTTCGTTTTTTAAGCATTTCAGCGAGTTCAATACAATAGTAGACCAGTTGGTATTGAGTTTGATGGCGAGGTTCAAGCCTTGTTGATCCTGTCTCAGTTGCTGGAGAGCTGGCAGGGTACAGTTACCGCGGTGAGTAACTTGGCTGGGAAGGATAAACTCAAATTGAATGATATAGTCAGTTTGATTTTGACTGAGGAAGTTAGAAGGAAATCGCTCGAGGGAGCGTCGGGCTCTAACGGTTTAGGTTTTGCTCTAAGTTTTGAGCAGAGGGGTAGAAGCCAAACCAAGGGTGGTCAAAACCAAAACAAGAGCCGGTTGAAGTCATGCAGCAAAAAGTCCTGCGGCAAGACATAGGTCTGCCGAATCAAAGGTGAATGTTGGAACTATGGCCAGACGGGTCACATGTCTTCAGTTTGCAAGGCTCCAAAGAAGAATAATGGTGAGCATGAGGCCCACATCGTGCAGGATGCACTTCTTCTTTTAATGGACAGTATCGCGGAGTCATGGGTGGTTAACTCGAGCGCCTCATTCCACGTGACTGCTAACAAGGGGGTTCTGAAGAACTATGTAGCAAACCACTTTGGGCAGTATACTTAGGCGATGATGAGCCATGTAGTATAATGGGAATTGGTGATGTACAGATTGAAATGCAGGGATTTAAATGGTGTTTGAAGGATATCAAACACGTCCCACAACTGAAGAGGAATCTTGTTTCAGTTGGGCAACTGGGAGCAGCGGGACATACCTCAACATTTACAGGAGACACATGGAAGGTCTCCAACAGTACCATAGTGGTAGCGCACGGAAAGAAAGTAGGTACTCTCTATTTAACTTCACATGGGAGTCATTCACTTGCCATCGCGGGGGGACTCGCGGGTGTGATCTCATGCGAGGACCGCAAGAGTCTCACAAGGGTGGTCCCGCGCAAGGACCGCAAGGGTCTCGCGGAGGTGGTACCATGCGAAGGTAGGCTTGCGGAAGGTCCGCGGCCAGAGAGCCAAGTGAGTTCAAGTTTGTGGCACGTCAGGTTGGAACGTATGAGCGAGAAAAGGATGAAGGTTCTGCAGACACAGGGGAAGCCGCCAGTTGAGTCAGTGGATGTCAACATGTGCAAAGACTGTCACTTTGTTTGGTTTAGATTTTAGAAAGTTATTTTTGAGAGTTGGAGTGATGATGAGTGGAGAGAGATAGAGAGAAAAATTTATTGAAAATTGTGCCGAGAGTAAAAAGTTACTCTCAAAACTGTGAACCAAACGGAGTGTGTATCTTTGACAAGCAGAGGCAGGTTAGTTTCCAGAGAAGTGGCAGACCTCCCAATCTAAGCAACCTGGAGCTTTTTCATACTGATGTATGGGGTCCCACGCCAGTGCATTCTCTCGACGGGTTGAGATACTTTGTTACTTTCATCGATGATCACTTGAGGAAAGTATAGGTCTACTTCATGAAACACAAGTCAGAGGTATCTAAAATTTTCATAAAGTGAAAAGCCAGAGTAGAGAACGAGACAGACTTGAAAGTGAAGTGTCTGAGGTCAGACAATGGGGGAGAATATGAACAAGGAGAGTATAAGAGAGCCTGGGCTCTATTCGGGATCCGTTTAGAGAAGACTCTTCCAGGAACTCCGCAGCAGAATGGCATCGCAGAGCGGATGAACAGGATTCTGACAGAGCATGCGGATACACGCGGAGTTGCCCAAGCATTTTGGGTAGACACAATCAGTACAGCAGCATACTTGATCAATCATGGGCCATCAGTTCCGTTGAACTTTGGGATACCGGAGGAGGTTTGGAGCGGTAAAGAGGTAAATCTCTCACACTTGAAGGTTTTCGGTTGTGTTGCCTATGTCTACCTCAGTGACAAAGTCAAAGACAAGCTAGATGATAAGTCATTGAAGTGCACATTCATTGGGTACAGCGGCGATGAGTTTGGTTATCGTATTTGGGATGAGAAAAACTAGAAGATAATCAGAAGCCGGGATGTCATATTCAATGAGTCGATGTTGTACAAGAACAGAGATAGCAAACAATGCAGTGGGAGTTCTACTGAGGACCGCGGGGGTGGTCGCGCGAGAGGATCGTGAGTCACCCGAGTACTTTAGTTTGGAGGATCTTCCAGAAAGCAGTCGGGATCTGACCGGACGGATGAGGCTGTCTCGCGGACAGAGTCTGGGGCAATTCCAGAGACAAGATCTAACTCACTGGGTGCAGCGGTAAGGAGATCAACCAGGGTACCCAAACCTAATCCAAAATACCTTTCGTCGCTGTATTACTTGCTTTTGACAGATAACGGGAAACCATCTTGCTATGGCGAGGCTTTATAGGTTAGTGGCGCTGTGAAGTGGGGACGTGTTATGCAAGAGGAAATGGATTCTCTTCACTAGAATGTGATTTGGGAGTTGGCAAAGCTTCCCGCGGGGAAGAAGACATTTACGGCTGTAAATGAGCTGAGCAGCTCGCGAGTTCGACTCGGTAAAGGCTCGGTTCGGCTCGGTTCGAAGGATAAACGAGCCGAGCTCGAGCTCGATTTTGTGGTTCGTTTGATAAACAAGCCGAGCTCGAACCTAGCAGGGCTCGGCTCGAACAGGTTCGCGAACAGGTTCGCGAACAGGTTTGTCTCGGCTCGAAATATATAGGTTCGGCTTGGCTCGGCTCGAACATGCCAATATATAGATTCGCGAACAGGTTTGTTCGACTCGAAATATATAGATTCGGCTCGGCTCGGCTCGGCTTGAACATGCCAATATTCGGTTCGACTCGGCTCGTTTAACCAATTTTTTAATATTAAGGCTGAAAAGTTGACGAATTCGAGCTCGAATTCGAGCCGAGCCGGCTCGTTTATTCCAAATCGAATGCTAACGAGCCGAGCCGAGCTTTGTACATTCTTGTCGAGCCGAGCTCAAGCCGAACTTTTCCGGCTCGATTCGAACTCGAGCCAAGCTCGAGCCAGACGAATTCTGATTGAGCCGAGCTCAAACATGCTAGTATTCGGTTCGGCTCGGCTCGTTTACACCCCTAAAGGCACTAAAGTACAGGTGAGTATACCGCGTCAAGCAAGAGAGCGACAGCAGCAAGAGGTTTAAGGCTAGATTGGTTGTGAAGGGCTTCTAACAGAAAGAAAGGATTGATTTCACGGAGATTTTTTCCCCTAGTTGTGAAGCTCACCACTATCAGAGTGGTATTGAGTTTGGTGGCTACAGAAAACCTCTATCTTGAGCATTTGGATGTTAAAATTGCGTTTCTTCATGGTGACTTGGATGAAGAAATCTACATGAAGCAATTTGTTGGCTTCATTGAGAAAGGCAAGGAAGAGATGGTGTGTTGACTCAAGAAGAGTCTATATGGGTTGAAACAGGCTCCTAGACAATGGTACAAGAAGTTTGACGGTTTCATTCAGTGCAGCGGTTACGCAAGGTGCCACTCGGATCATTGTTGGTACCTTAAACGTTGTAAGGCAAGCTACATAATTTTACTACTCTACGTAGATGATATGCTTGTAGCAGGGTCTTGTTTATGTGAGATAAACAAGTTGAAGCAACAGCTGGGAGCAAAGTTTGCTATGAAAGATCTGGGTGCAGCAAAGCAAATACTTGGGATGAGGATCAGCAGGGATAAAACTTAAGGGGTCTTGAAGTTGAGTCAAGCTAAGTATATTGAACGAGTTCTGGAAATGTTTAATATGTAGAACGCCAAGGCAGTTGGCACGCCTCTGGGAAGTCAGTTTAGACTTTCTGACATGTAGTCTCCGAAGACAGATGCTAAGAAGGAGCACGTGGCTAAGGTACCGTATGCCTCGGCCATCGGTAGCCTAATGTACGCGATGGTCTGCACGCGGCCGGACATCGCACATGCAGTGGGAGTTGTGAACAAGTTTACAAGCAATTCGGAGAAGCAGCATTGGGAAGCTGTCAAATGGTTACTGAGGTACCTCTGCGGGTTCGCGGATGTATCGCTATGTTTTGGGAGAGCAGATTTGGTGGTGAGAGGATATGTTGATGCAGATTTTGTGGGTGATCACGTTACTAGGCGAAGCCCCGTAGGTTATGTCCACACTTTGGGATCAACAGCGGTGAGTTGGGTCTCACGTCTGCAGAAGTTGGTAACCTTGTCCACGACAGAAGCTACGTATGTAGCAGTCACGGAAGCCACTAAGGAGATGATTTGGTTGAAGGCTTTTCTGGGTGAGTTGGGTTTCAAGCAAAAGAATAGTGTTCTTTTCAGTGATAGTCAGAGTGCTATACACCTTGCGAAGAATCCAGTGTTTCATGCCAGAACGAAGCACATTGATTTGACGTACCATTTCATTTGCTCGCTTTTGGAAGAAGGGGAACTGTTACTGGAGAAGATTTTGGGGAGTCAAAATCCGGCAGATATGTTGACAAAGTCGGTCACCATCGAGAAACTAAAGTTGAGCACAACTTCAGTTAGCCGTCGCGTGTGAGGAGTTGGAGGGCCGGAGTCGCACTAAGAGGGTTGAAGTTCACTACGTCAGCTATTGATTGAGATTGTTGATATTGGTTTGCTTCAGTTATCTTCAAGTGGGAGATTGTTGGGGATGCAGACAACTTCCAACAACAGAGTTCAGTAACAAAGATCCGCGACCCACACAGAGGGTTCCACGGTAGATAGTTCGAGACCAACGTGGAAAGTTCCATGACAAGTAGCGCACGTCAAGCAGGCTCGCGGCCGGGATGGGCCGTGGGCTACAGCTGAAGTCGGTTGGAAGGATCCAACTATCATTGAGGATTTGTCTATAAATATTAGTTGTTGTATTCATTATTTCTTGAGCGAGCAGAAAAAGCAAGAGGCTATTTTTGCTGTACAGAGAAAATTTCTAGAGAGGGTTTCTAGTGAGAGAAAGTGCAAGAGAAAACTTTTCTCAGAGAGGAAGGAGAAAACTTGTAATCTTTCGTTTTCTTTCATTCATAGTGGACTTAGGTGACTCTCAGGGACGTAGGCAAGTTGCCGAATCTCGTATATCTGTGTGTTCTATTTTTCTATTCATCTTTCTCTTCCTTTTCTCTGGTTTGTTTTTTGTGACGATAGTAGTACAAGATCCTGAAGTGTTTTTGCTCGTTTTGAGTCCAAGCGCAAGGCTCTGATTTCCCAATGGATTATAGGGGTAATGAGTGGAAAGAGAAATGAAAATAATGAGTGAAAATATATGTAATAAGTGAATTTGGGTTTAGAAAATACAACCGAACAAGAGCTTTATGTTTGGGATGTGGAGTCATCCAAGTAGGTGAAATTTTTGTACCATCCCGCGCTCCTTTTTAGTGGACTCATCCAAGTGGTTGAGACTTTTTAGGCCACCTCCATTAGGTTCTGTTCCAGAAACCTTCTTATTTTATAAGTACTTATTTTGGAATTTTGTTCCACAAAACTCAAATAAGCAGCTTATTTTCACATTTTCAAACTCAAAAAGAATGTAAAAGAAAAATAAATTTTCAATTTTTTTTGCATCGTAGTAAAGATCTCATTGAGATCTATTAAACATGATCCATAGTGATAAAAAAATTATTTGCATAAGAACCTGATTTTTGAGCTTGAAATTACCTTTTTAAAAAATAAGTATTTATTCACCCTTTTACGGAATACATCTTATTATTAGACAAAAAATAAGTTCTTATTCCGATTCTGGAACGGACCCTAATTAGTTTAGTTAAAATTGAGATGTGATTTCTCCCTCCTCTTATGGGTCCCTGAGTCCCTCCCACAATGAGAAGATTACTGTGTACTTTAAGTCCTGATTTTTTTTTTCCTCTCTGACATAATTTTACTAGACCTACTATTTGAGCAAAAAACAAAAAAAATAGAGAACTTATTGTGAGAACTAAGGTTGGGCATACCGTTTCAAACCGGCTGGTACAGATTGGTCCGTGCCGGTTTGGTGAGAAAACAGTACTTTAACCTTATAATACCGTTTCAGCCTCAATACCGAGCCTTACCGGTCGGTACTGGAAATTCCAGACAATACTGGTCGAGATGATGTTATCGGCAATTTCGGTCGAAATTTTGCAAAGCCTTGAATCCTTGATTCTCACATGTACTTGTCGTACTTACCTGTCATCCATACCTCTCGTCTCTCCTCCTTCGTCTCCGGCGACCGTCCATGTTCTCCCATCTCTGGCGACCATCCATGTTCTCACGCCTCCTACGACGTTCCAAGTACTCTTACCTCCGGCGACCTTCCAAGTATTCGGGCCTCTCTCTCTCATCGCATCTGAAGTTTCTCTCTGCTTTCACTTTTTGTAGTAGTATTTGGAAGAAACGAGATAGTGGTTTAGTTCTGATGGTCCAATTAATATTTGCCACGTGTTTTGGGACTTTGTGCCAAGGACTTTTTGAACTTATTGCAGCGTTTTTGAAATAATTCAAAAAAAAAAAAGCACCGAAAAGAGAAAAGGTTTATGGGGGGGGGGGGGGGGGGGGGGGGGGGGACGAAAGGAAGGGTGGAAGTAGGACTGTGGAAGAAGAAAATTTGTACTGGGACTCTAATTTTGTAGAGATTTGATCAGGTACAATACAACATACCTAGTTTTCTCTTTTATTTTTACGTGCATATATACAATTTATTTTTTAGAAAAAATTATAGCGAACAATTCGAAACGGTATCCGGTATTATACCGGTACCGGTACATACTATTCCAATAACAAAATTGGTATCTTATCCGGTACGATATTCAGAACCTCTGTGGGAACCCACCTTTGGAGTGTGTCCTTTTTCCGTTATGGATCCCAATTGTTTCTTTGCTGCATCAAGTACGCCTTTTCCTATAATATCTCTTCTGTCATGCTTTTTTGGTCACTTAATAGATGCAAAATGCTAGGGGTACATATGAAATGTACATATTATGTACATATCAATTTTGTGGGGGGCCCATCTCGGGTTCCACAAAGATGATTCAAATCGTCCATTATTTTTCAAACATTTTTTTATGGAGCCCTGTAAAAAATCAGCACAACCCGATATTGGTAAAGATTTTTTCTTAATTTGTGAAGGCGAAACTACTTAACTGCTTAGTTTCGCCACTACAAATTCAGCAAAAATCCTTACCGATATCGGGTTGAGCTGATTTTTTACAGGGCTCTATAAAAAGATGTTTTAAAAATAATGAGTTGTTCGGATCATCTTTGTGGGACCCAAATTGGGCCCCACAAAATCTATATGTACATTGTATGTACATATTGTATGTACATATTGTATGTACCAATCTAGCCTATTGTGACAACTCGCGCTAACTAACTTACTAATCCTTAACTTAAAATACGTGGCTTAAAAGATTAACCTCAGGTTATTAGCAGCTAACAGGCATTGTCATATAAACCACTTGATATTTCCAATTTTTCCCGATGTGGTACTTCCAAAGGTGCAACGTCCTCATTGCATTGACCCAACAACATTTCCTCTGATGGCCATGGTGTATCACATAGTTCTGTACAGCACAACAGGCTCGTACCAAATCTGGAGGTGATCCCCACCATGTAGAATAGAGTTGTGCTCTGATACTAACTGTAACGATCCGTACCAGCTAACCTGCTAACCCTTAACCTAAACATATAACTCAAAATGTTAACCTCAAGTTATTAGTAGCTAGCGGGCATTGCCATATAAACCACTTTATATTTCCAATTTTCCCCAATGTGCAACTCCATAAGGTGGGTTCTCACACCTACTCCTAAAAAGATGGGGAAGGAGTACCGCTAAGTGACATACGAATGGGACAAGCCAAAGGTTCTCGGTACCATTCTTTAGCAAATTCAACTAGTAAAGTCCAGAAGAAGCCTATGGATCCATCGCTGGGGCACGAACACAGATCAGACTGTTAGAGTCCTTTGTACTTGTCTTTTTTTACTGCTACATGAGAAGTGCTACTAGTACAGCAGCTGCTATACAGCAGCTACGTACAGATCCCTTTCGGGCCCATCTCGGGTCCCGCAAAGATGATCGGAGCCGTTCATTTTGTTCAAAATATTTCGTTTAAGGTCCCTGTAAAAAATCACCTCAATCCGATATCGTGAAGGGTGTTTACGAATCATCTAACTTTGCTTCAAAATTCGTAAACACCCTTTCCGATATCGGATTGAGGTGATTTTTTACAGGGACCTTAAACGAAGTATTTTGAACAAAATGAGCGGCTCCAATCATCTTTGCGGGACCTAAGACGGGCCCGAAAGGGATCTGTACGCAATTGCTGTACCAATAGCATTTTTGCTGCTACATACTGATATGTTTCGGTTTGTAAACAAAAATGAAAAATAAATAAAGCTCAATGACATGGATTTAGAAAGGGCAAAATCCTATTTCACCCCTTTGGTTTGAACCATGTGCGATACACCCCTTATAGTTCAAAAGTGCGCAAATAACCTCCTATGATTTTGAAAATGTGCAGATAAATTTCCTATCATCATGTTTTACATCCATATTAACGGGGATATATCTCACACACCTAGAATCTAATCTGAGCCGTTCATAATGTATTAAATAAAGAATAGAGTATATTTGTAAAAAATCAACTATATCAAGCATCAATAATCTAATTCTTGATAAATTCAAATTTAAAATTTTAATTTCATCATAAATTCGATTCGACCATAGGGTTTCCATTTTTTGGCAGACTTTAATTTGGCATATATGTAATACTCGTCAAACTCTATAAGATCAACAGTTCGGATCTAATTTTTGGTATATGGGATGGATTTGTTAGATTTAAAGAAGAAGAAGAATCAAAGGAGGATGAGGGCATATCGGTCTTTTATTATTTTATCCATTAATTTGGATGAAAAATATGACGACAAAAAGTCTATCTGCATATTTTCAAAACCACAGGAGTTATGTGCACACTTTTGAACCATAAGGGGTGTATCCGCACATGTCCCAAACCACAATGAGTCAAAGTGAACTTTACCCATTTAGAAATGCAAGTATAGTATTAGAACATCCACAATGGAAATAATCAAAATTAATAACCAAAATGTGTCACGTCAGCATTTGATTATCCATTTACTCCATAATCAAATTTAACAATCTCTACCCCCACATTGGTTACTTTTGCATCTCTAACCAAAAAAATCCCCACAATACACAATGCACATATGTCCAATCGCAAACGAATTCCAACCACGCAACCGACCACACTAAATTATTCGTCTCGACAAGACAATTCCAGCGTAGGTTGTTTTTGAGTTATTGAGTTTGGTTATTGGTAAAAGTTGTTAAATTTTGTTATGGAATGGATGAAATTTAGTTATTTGTTAAAAGACTTATAACTTTGTTTATTATAATGTGGAGAGTTTTTTGAGCATTGTTAAATTTGTTCATCCACACTCATTTGCTTATTACAATGGCAATGCTCTTCGGCCATCCACAATAGTATAATCAAAAGCCAATAGTTTTTAAAGTTAACAATGTTGGTGTAAAAGATGTCTCACAATGGTATAATCAAACTTAGCAACATCCTTAGAAATAATCAAATTTTGGGTTTTGGATAATCAAAACTAACAACCTTTTTCAATAATCAAAATTTATAGATCCCACACCACATAAGTTAACTAGTTCCAAAATTTGTATATAAGCGTGTTTTCTTTGCCTACTCTATATCCTCTTCACTTCATCCACAAACTATTTCTCTTTTTTTCCCTCAAAAAGCGTAGCTCATATCTCTCGATCATCTTCAATTCAACCTATCGTCGCCGGATTATGGTATTTTACTATTCTTTCCCATTTCTATTTTTTTCCCAAAAAAAAAATCATAATAAGAGGGAAGAAAGTCACTAATTTTTTTCCCAAAATTGAGAGAGAGAATCGATATATTTTTGCCCAGAGGGAAGTGAATGGTAGAAAACAGGGGGAGAGAGTGTGTGTGAAATTGTAGTGGACCCGTATTTTGGTTATGGATTAGAAGTGACCATTGTGAAGTTCAACATTGTTAAGCTTAACAACCTCTAAAGTAAATAATCAAAAGCTGATGTGTCAACTTTTGGTTATCCTTTTTTGATTATACCACTGTGAATGGTCTTACAATCTATTAATACACAAGCCTTACCAAGACATGCACTTTGATGCTAGCAAAGCATAAGAGCATCTCCAACCCATACTCTATATCTCTATTTGAGAGTATAAAATCACTTCAATCCATCCTCTCAAATCTCAACCCTCCTCTATTTGAGAGGAGAATAAATTCCTTACACCGGAGGTGTAAAACCCTCCTTTTCCTCCAAACCAATAAAAATGAGCCACATCAGCGAAAGGGGTACGGAAGTGAAAAAAATTGGCGTCTTTTCCTCTCCTCTGGTTACCAGGGTTAACTTGATAGGGTTAATTTCACTTTTGGGAGCAAAATTTGAACAATTACAAAAAAAACCCCATCATTGCATAAAGACCCCTGCCCCATTATCAAGAATTCTACTCCGTCTCTACAACGTCTCTACACCGAATCGTCAACTTCGGCCTTTTCCTCTCTATGTGTGGAAACAACTATTGGTCGTGTATAGCTTCCATTGCTCCATCAAGTAAGTATTTTATTCTTGTAGACTTTTTCCTTATTGTTTTCTATACAATAATATACATGTATACACATATTTTCATGCCTATGTGTAAAGATTGATTGGGTATTCGAGATTTAACTTTGCTTTTAAAACCACTAAAATTTCTTCATACCTCCAAATACATATAGGGCTTGTACGTGAAATCCCCTTTCCAGTTCAAACTTTAGTCTCCTAACTCAAAATCTATAACCCCCATAACAAAAAAACCCTAGATTTTTATTTCCCTGAAAAATTAGGTTTTGTTCCTTATGTTATTTTTTCCCCGTTATTTGCAATTGTTTGCTTGTAATGTATCTGTGCATTTTATTTATATTGTAGAATTGATATGGAAAACACATCTAGTGGAGAAAATTTGGGAGAAGTGTACTGTATAGAAGAAAATTCAATAGATGGTTTCAAGAATCTAGATATTGAGAAAGAGCACTTTGTAGACACTAATTCATGGAAGGTTTGGAGGATTTAGAATTTGCGAAAAATGAAAAAGATCAACCTATGAAATCATCTTTGTATAAGGGTCCTCTAGAGCCATGTATAGGCTTGATTTTTGAGGAATGGGAAGATGCTTTGAGTTGTTACACAGCATATGCGAGAAGAAAGGGTTTTAGTGTTCGAAAAAATCGTGCTCGCCGATCTAGTACGGGTAATTCAATGATTGGGGTAGAATTTTGTTGTTATAGAGAAGGATTTCGTCGTCCGAGTTATTACAAGAAGCAAAAGGATGCTTCACATTGCTCTGAAACTATGATTGGGTGCAAAGCAACAATGAATGTGACAAAAGATGATGAAAAATGGGTTGTAAGTAAGTTTGTAACCGAACATAATCATGAGTTGTGTTCTCCGAAAAGTACACTTTTGCTTCGGGGAAATAGAGGAATAACTCATGCTTAGAAAAATCTCATTGATGTTCTTAATGATGCCGGTGTACCACCTCGAAAAATAGTGTCCGTGTTAGAGCAAGAAAATGGTGTTCACAGTCAAATTGGTTGCATGACAATGGACGTGCAAAACTATTTGGGAAATAAGAGAAGGAAGCTCTTAAAGGATGGTGATGCACAAAGAATGTACAATTATTTCAAAACCTGCCAATCGAAATGTCCAGGATTTGTGTATGCAATTCAAGTGGAACAAAACAATTGTATGGGAAATTGTTTTTGGGCAGATACAAGATCAAGGCTCGCGTGCCAATATTTTGGGGATGTTGTTACCTTTGATGCTACATATTTAACCAATCGGTATAGCATGCCTTTTGTTCCTTTTACTGGAGTTAACCACCACCACCAATCAATCATGTTCGGATGTGCTTTACTTGTGAACGAGACTGCTGAATCTTACAAATGGTTGTTGCAAACTTGGGTGGAGGCAATGTGTGGGCGCACTCCATCAGTTATTATTATAGATGATGATAAAGCCATGGCCAAGGCAATTGCACAGGTACTACCAAATACTACTCACCGTCTCTGTATGTGGCATATCTTACAAAAGGTTCCTGAACATTTGGCTCATGTTTTTAACAAGTATCCAACATTTCAAGGAGAATTTCACCATTGCATTTATGAAACAACCACAATAGATCAGTTTGAGGTGGAATGGAATCAATTGATTTTCAAATATGAGTTGAAGAGAATGATTGGTTAAGAGATTTATATTCGCGGCGGGAAAAATGGATTCCAGCATACTTATGGACTATGTTTTGTGCAGGAATGTTTACAACTCAGAGAAGTGAGAGTATGAATAAATTCCTCAAGGACTTTGTCCATTCCAGCATGTTAGTGAGTGACTTTGTTTATCAATACGAGAAAGCCTTGGACAAGAGATATCAGAGCGAAAAGGAAAAAGATGTGAAAACTAGAACCACAAAAGCAATTCTCAAGACATTTTACAAAATGGAGGCACAAGCAGCAGAAGTCTATACTAGGAAAATGTTTTCATCGTTGTAGACACCCCAATCTGGGCTTCCAGATCAGTTTACTTATGGTTTTGATTCCCCGATGATGAAATGGATCAAGAACACCCCGGGAATGATAGCGTGTTTGAGCTTTGAGTGTTTGCAAAACCCTTGAACCTAACCTAGCCTAAGCCACTTCAAAAATCAAAAACCCAGCTGGTTCGCGCCAGGGTGCAACCATCCTGCGCCAGGGCGCACCATCGCGCGAGGGTTTCACTCCATCGCGCGACAGTGCGCCAGGGCGCACCATCGCGCGCCAGGGCGCATCCTCACGCGACAGAGTGATTCCATCGCGCGACAGTCTGCTCCGACCAGTGACTGGCCTTGCACGGGTAGCTTAGTTTTAGGCCATTATTTTGTCCCCACACTGTTTATGGGGTGTTTTATTAATTTGCAGGGCTTTTTCAGCCTTTAAACTGTATATTATGCTGCTATAAACTGCGTGGTTTGTCCTGGGTGTGCACTAGTCCTTCCAGAGCCCAGAGGGTTTGAGAATAAGAGCTGTGGGTTTGAACTCACCGGCAAGCGCGTGTTTTAGAGTTGCGCGCGCATGAGTGAACAACATGCAATGACTTGTTCAGTGCATGCTGGTTTCTTCCTGCGCACGTCACTCCAAACAGGGGCCTTCCAGTTTGTTTAAACTCCCACAGTAGTCTGTTCTCATCCTATACTAACTGCTCATCCATGCTATCTATCACATCCTGCAAACATGTTACAGTTTTAATACCCGATTAACTGTTCCCCCGCCCTAATTGGCTAAAAATTGATTAATGAAACAGAATCGCAAACAAATAACATTTTCGCAAATCCCTAAGTAGAGACCAATCTCCGGATTGGGCGAGAGGGGTGCCATAAAACTCTTCCCCTCTCGTAACCTGGCTCCCGAACCCAGATATGGTTATGACGGACTGGTTCCTTAACTTTTTCAAATCAAACAGCGCGGCAAGTGCTTCGAAATACGATTCCTTGGGTGTCGGACCTTCAAACCCAAGTGGCGACTCTGTATTTTTGCGAGCGCTTGTCGTCCAACTTCAAAAAGCGCTCCCGCGAACCGGCAGCATCTCTCCTTTCTCAAAAAGGGTGGGGAACGGAATCCCTTCCTCGGAGGAGAGAAAGATTCGGGCAAATCCCATTTGCCCACAATCGTTCCAAGGGGAACTACTCTCGAGTCAAAAGCAAAGTGTGTCCAAGTTTCATGAAGAAGGAACAACAAAGATCTATAAAGTGGTGGCAAATGAGAAAGAAAATCTTATCTATGAAGTGGTGTTTGATCTTGTGGACAATAAAGCATTTTGTTCATGCCATAAGTTTGAATTTGTTGGAATACTTTGCAGGCACATTCTCGCCTTATTTGTCAAAAAGAATCTTGTTCATCATCTCCCCCAACATTATATTCTTCAAAGGGGAACTATAAATGCAAAGAGTCATGTTGCCAATGAAATTTCTTCTACTTTGATGAGTGAAGTTTTGGAACAAGAAGGCATAAAAAGCTCATCTATATTCACCAAGCATAACCTGATGATAGAGGTCTTGAAAGTTGTTAAAGAAGGACAAAAATCACAAAAGAAACATGCTCATCTAGCTCTTGCTTTGCACAAAGTGCATAGTGAACTTTTAGCTATGGGAGAAGAAGAAGAAGATAATGATGATGTAGATATTGATAGTGATTTGGGAAATGCACCTCTACTTGAAGGTGGAACTCAACTTTTGTCAAATATGACATTTACTTTACATGACCCACCACATGTTACTTCAAAGGGTCGACCAAAATCCCTTAGACAGAAACATCCTATCGAGAATCAGGTAGGAAAAAAAAGGAAGTGTGGCATTTGCAGGCAACCAGGACATATAGAACTAACTGTCCCACACAAATTAAGGAAGCAAGGTAAGTATTACTTTTTATAATTACATGGTCCATATAGAAAGTTATATCCTTCGTAAACTTTTTCATTTCATTCAGGGATGATATTGGTGGTACAAGTTCATCTCCTACTATCTTAAATGTGTCTACCAATCAAGCTTTGCATGAGGTATTGTAATTTTACTCACTTGTAGATATGCATGTCATTATATGAATAGTTCTTATATATGAGAGATTAATTTAATGTCAATTTTTTGACAGGCAAGTTTGGATTTCAATAGCCCTATTATTGTATCTCAAGATCCTCAGGATTCTACATTTATGGTACTAAATTGATTAGCTTGGATAAATTTTAAATGGCAGCATTTTTTTAATTTTGCAACTACATATGACTTTATTTTTACTGCATTGCTCATTCTTTATGCAGGATTTGATGATGGAGGCCACATACACATCCTCGTTTTGATATTTTCGGGATGAATTTTGAGAAGGACAACTAAAGCTTGATTTTGCAACTACGTATGATTTTATTTTGTTATATTGGGAGTGGAATCCAACGCAGGATTTATGTTTAGTATGGACGCAAATCATGTGTATCTTCATATTGATAATACAAATAATATGTTTTTCATTGTCTCATCTCTTCCCAACTCCTAAATAAGATTAATTAGGAGGGTCGAGAGAGTTGGAGGTGAAGTGGAATTTTGCTGGAATTATGGACCTAATGGAAGCTGATACTATTACTTGTATCACTTCGTTTCAAGTGGTTGTATCAACCTACATGTCGATTTGCTTTGGGATAGGATCAGGTGAAGTGTGATCATATGGTTCTCGTGGAATTTTCACGATGAGTGCTAGATTGATTCTTTGGGCCATTTTTTTTTTTTTTTACCGGAAAGAAAACGCAAGTTATATTGATACAAATCAGATACAAATTGCGCAGCCCATAGGCCCAAAAACAACAAAACAAGAACAAAAAAAAAAAAAAAAACAGAAACAACAAGAACAAAAACCAAAAAGGAAAAGCCGCTCAGCTTCGATGTTGAACCCAACACTCCGCTCGTGGAGGTGGGTGCAGGATCGCCACTGGATCTGGTCCCGCCATTGAATTTGCATAGGGTCTGCATCTTGACGACTTCATCGTCGCCGCTGGAGAGCCTAATAACACCGTCTCCCGGATCGATTCTTTGGGCCATTTTAACATTAGCCTCATTCAAAGATTAATAAAAAAAAAATTTTGCCATTCAAAAAAATATATATTGCTAAGGTCTGAATAAGAGACAATATTATGTACATGTGCATAGTCATCGTCTTATTTTATATTGGATTGTGAAAAATCTTTGCAAATGAATATTTTCAGTTTTAAAAGATCCGGTTGAAGCACAGTTAGCATAAAAAAAAAAATTGATGGTGCAGAGACGGAGTAGAATTCTTGATAATGGGGCAGGGGTCTTTATGCAATGATGGAGTTTTCTTGTAATTGTTCAAACTTTGCTCCCAACAGTAAAGTTAACTCTTTCAAGTTAACCCTGGTAACCAGAGGAAAGGAGAAGGCGCCAATTTTTTTCACTTCCGTACCCCTTTCGCTGACGTGGCTCGTTTTTATTGGTTAGGAGGAAAAGGAGGGTTTTACACCGCCGGTGTAAGGAATTTATTCTCATTTGGGAGTATTGAATTTTGATCCTCGGTATTTAGAGGATGGAAGAAAATATATGTTATAGGGCTGTAAACGAACCGAATCGAGTCGAACCCTGTTAAGTTTGGCTCAAGTTCGTTAAGGTGCTAGTCTGACTCGAGTTTAGCTCGAGTTCGATTCAAACCTGAACAACTTGGCTCGAGTTCGGCTCATTAAAAATTTTCAAGGCTCGGGTTCGGTTTGGTTGGATTCGTTAAGGTACTAGTCTGGCTCAAGTTCACCTCGGGTTCGATTCGAACCTGAACATCTTGGCTCCGGTTTGACTCGTTAAACTCAAACGAATTGAGCCAAGTCGAATCTAAGCTCATCAAGACTCAGGTTTGGTTCGGCTCAGCTCATTAAACTCAAGCGAACCTAAATTCTCACATTGATCTTATAGAATTTGGGAGAAAAATAAGTATTGAATTATATATAAAACCTTAAAATTTTTTATATTTACAAATAGACCCCTATTGAATTATTAATTAAATTTAAGTATAGGTTCGCGAGCCTAACCGAGCTGAATACCGTTAGGCTCAGGTTCGGCTCATTTACAGAATGAGCCTATAATTGAGGTTTAGGTTCAGTTCGTTTAGCAGACGAATTGAACTCAAACAAGCTCTTACCGAATCAAACCTCAAACAGTTCGCGAATGGCTCAGTTCATTTACAGCCCTAACTATAACACTATTCACCTTTTAAAATGACATTTTTTTTCCATATGAGCTTTTGCTAGTAAACTGTTATACCCACCATATCCTCATGAGAATATATTGAAATAAGATTTCTTTAGCCATAAAGTGATTTTAGAGACAAATATAGAGTATTTGTGGCTGGAATGAACATGAATAGAAATTTCCTCTACAATCACTTTACGAGTAAAAAAAATACGTATTATTTTGATACTCCCAATTGGAGTATTGAGTTGGAGATGCTCTAACTTCCGTTTCAAGTGCGTCGATTTGGAAGCCAGCCTTGAGGGTTTGGCAATACAAATTTTATATTCGCATAGGAAATTATTCGCTATCATGAACGGTTCAGAGGGTGTTCCACTTTTTCAAAAAAAAATATTTTTTGAAAAAGAAAGTTATTTCAAACTCAAATTATGTGTTTACGCAAATAATTTTTCTAACAAATATGAATCTTGTTTGATAAATTTCATTAAGATCTTTTAAACGGTGCAAAAAAAAATCAAAAAATTATTTTTCATTTTCATTTTCATTATATTTAAACTTGAAATTACCTTCTTTTTGAAAAAGAAAGTTCAGAAAAAAAGCAGAACGGGACCTCAATTGATTCATGCACAACAATTTCCAGATACATTCTCAATAGACCGTTTAAATTATCCAAAAGACAATGTGAATCTTTTTTACTGCATAGGGCAAACAAAGTCAACTACTAGAATTAATCTCAACTAATTAGGAGTTCAAATGGAGAAATACCATACCAGCAGAAAGAAAGAAGACGACACATGCTGAACAAGTAACGATAAAGATACCTCACTACTACTAAGTAGTAGAAGTAGGAGGACGAGGAGGAAGAGGAAGGTGGGGAGAAAGAGTTTCATCCAAATCCTTAGGGTGCCAGTGTCCTCCAAGTCTATCTCCTTCAGTGCCTTTTGAACGAGAGAATAGGACATTCAGAGAGTAGACTCTTCAGATCCTTTTAGGTATTTCTCGCTTCAGGCATTTGTTTCCCACCCCATGACCTCCGCTGGACATATTAGCTTAGAAGCTGCCACGGCTCTGGTTCTTGGAATTGGTCGAGTTGCCCAGCATATGCTTATAGGTTCATCATTTATGTGATCTTGTAGCTGTAGGTATTCTTGTTAGTGAATGCAACGAGCAAACTTAGTACAAATTTGACGGTCAAACTTTAGTGTATACACTCTCTAAACTTACCATCTCCCCTCTTCTATTCCAGTCAAACTAGGGCGGCGCCTCCCCCACCCCTCACACTCTCTCTCTGCCCCCTTCTTCCCTTTCTTTTCTGATCCTATTAAGGTCACCATAAGATATAAGGTCACCATAAGTCATCTTATCGTTGGAGGCGAAAGTTGATGGTTTTCAGAGTTATATCAATATCAAATTGACTTACCTCATCCGAAGTCATCATATCCCAAGGCTTGTCCAGGAAATTCTTCTTACCAGTGTGAATATAAGATCTGAATACAAATGCATCGCGATATGTAAATATTCGATCAGCATATAGGTATATGTACCAATACACCCAAACTCCACAATCCATTATGATCACTAAGCACAGATTTGGGACCCAAGACCAACAATTGCAATACTAAGACAAGCGAACCGTAAAAAAACGCAAGGAAGTAAAATACTACTCCCTCCGTCCCTTATTTAGAATCCAGTATTCCATTTTGGGTTATCCCTTAATAAGTGTCCATTTTATAAAGTTAGTGGGTATAAATTGGTGCATTGTCCATTTTGTCCCTTAAAGTATATTCCATTTTAAAAAGTGAGTAAAAGTGTAATGATGATAGGTAGGTAAGGAAAGTGGAAGAAAAAAATTTATGTGAAATGTATAAAGATATGTCTTTTTAATAAGTTGGAGTTACGAAGGATGACACGTAAAAAGAGATGGAGAGAGTAAAACATATCATTACAAGTAAAACAGCAGGTATAAACAATAATGAATCTCCATAACATAACTCAACTTTCCTGTGCAGCAGGGTTCCCAACATTCAAAGGTTTAACTTCTATAGGTTGTCCAAGAAGTAGTTGGCCAGAGAGATCAACAGCCATCGAGACATACATTGGATCATACTATTCAATATACCTGCAGTTTCAATGGGCTCAGATAATGTTTGACACTGCATAAAAAGCCAAAAAGGCAATTTCAAATTCGCAAACACGTTATGTTCTAGCTTGCATAATACTCATGAAAATAAAATATTAGCTCACTACCGTAAAATGCAAGTATGACGACAAAAAAATCAGTAAATAAAACCAGAAAGATTTCATATTGCACATACATGACAGTTCCGATGGAGTCAGTTGTTCACAAGGCAAGACAGCAATCAATACTCTTCCACAGAATTTCCAACAATATGAAACAAAAGTTACTAGTGATGATGAAGCCTCGAGTAGACCTAAGCATCCATAAGTAGCATGCTTCAACTTCCAACCACACAGGCAACAGATAAAGTCAAGTTAATTTCTTCACCACTACAGAGAATCAGAACGACCTTAAGTTAACTAAACACCTATAGAGATTTCCCTTCAGCTGAAAGGATTTATATCCCAATAGAACTCATTCCTTTAAGAAGTCAGTATTTGGTCACATCCAAGAAAGGCATGATAGTGTGTTCCGCAGATGAGTTAATTCGGAGATGAAGCCTAAAGTAGACTTTGAAGCATCACTAAATACCAAGTTCAACTTCCAACCCCGTAGGCAATTGAAAGAATTCGGCCAAATTCTTTGTCACCTGTCCAGACAAGCAGACTAGCCTAGCCTAGCCTAGAATAAACTCAATGAAATAAATTCCTCCGGAATTCCCTCCACTATAAAGGTTTGCATCAGCCAACAAAACTTGCCACGCAGAACCAATATATGGTAGATTCTGCGAATATGCACAGAGAACAACTAAATCTAAAACAATCTGCTGAGCCGAATACATTTATGCCCCAACCTACATTGCAGGTATACAATTGCAATGCACACACTTCATGTTTACATTTCAAACGAATAGCAAAAAGGACTATAATAGCGACGAAGGATCCATAGCAACATTATCCTAGGAGAAGAATTATGTGACCCAACATAAGCCAAAGTTCCTTCAAAAATGGGGCGATATGGTGCTCTTCAATACTAGACAATAACTGCCATAAAGATCAATGATATCATTGTAGGATAGTGAAATTCCAGCTTGAAGCAGGATATTAAAAGCAACACGAACATTAATTTGCTATGGCATGATGTAATACAAAAAGGAAGGCCACACAATCAATGGAAATAGTAACACAGGATAAAGGGGGGAAACCAGAAACAGTATAATCCAAGTCAATTACCTCAAGGTAATCCCACAATTTGTCATCATGTATGGCAATGCTAAAGCGCTAGATGCTAGTGCATTTAGAAAATCAGCTGGAGTGGGAGAAAAAAATAAAGCATCAAAACGTTTAAACTCCTCTTTCAGAGAAGATAACAACAATACTGGCAACAAATGGCTGCATAATTATGATACTTCTTCCATTATATCAGACAACAATTTTTCTGTTCACAAGAACAAATGAATAACAAACTTTGTAGCATGAAGGGAACTTACCCCACTGCCTTTGGTACTCTCAAACTCGGGTCCAATATCTCTCAAACTCGGGTCCAATATCAGATCGATATTCCTTACCTGGAATTGAAAAACTGAATCAGTTGAACAGAGAAATAAATACTTCAAGGGTAGTTTATACAGCGCCACTCCAGACAATCATATTACATGTTTCAATAGTCGCACATTGGAGCAATTACAACCCCTCAGTGATAACAAGCATTGATAATGTCCAAACCACTAGCCAAGTAACAGAAGCACAAATAAATCCTAGCCAAGGAGGCAGCAAAGAAAATTTTCAAAAAGCCACAATGCATAGTCCAAACCACTAGCCAAGTAACAGAAGCACAAATAAATCCTAGCCAAGGAGGCAGCAAAGAAAATTTTCAAAAAGCCACAATGCATAGTTCACTCTAGTAAGACAACACACAAAGCACCCAATCCGAGATTAGAACAGTAGAGTAACATGCAAAATGGATAAGAACATTCAAATGGTATAGAACATAAGTCCCTCTAACCTTGAATACACTTGAAAAGAATATGTTAACTTCTTCCCTGGACGCCCTCAAAGGAATCTGCCATTGCAACCTACATATCAGCAAAAGAAGAGTAAGAGGAAACAGGTGCATGACAGAAGCACAAAAACTTCCATGCCTATCAATCACTAAAAACTAAAGAGACAGTGGCAAGCTACATACCCCAGAGACGTAAACAGTTCTTTGGTCCCTTTTTGCATCAGCATCAGGGTCCACCACTTCCTTGTTTACTTTGGATACCGTGTTGCCATCCGCATGACTATCAATATAAGCAAAAAAACAAAAGAAAATTCAAACGAATGACCTTCAATAGTTTCGACAAAGAACTGAAAGAACATGACCACATAGGTAGAGCTGCACGAATGCAACGGCATAGAAAACAGTTCAAGCCTTTGGTAGTCTGAGACCACTAACTCCTAAGGTAGTTCCCATCTGCGATCCCCAGTGACCATGTTGTAGAAAATCTGCAAAAATTTACACAATTGTATCAGTAACTATAAAACCTTACGGTCTAAAGATATCCCATGTCATAATTCAAGCGATTCAAATATATAGATGCAAAGATTAACGAATTGCACCTCCTATTCTCTACATCTATGAGTTCTCTCCAGTTGGTCGACGCATCAATTCTCTGTGCAAGAATAGGTATAAGGTACTTGTCAGCTACGGGAAGGGCCAACCCAAGCACAAGGCCCAAGAGACCTGGGCCTTGGGCATCCCAAAAATCCCAAATTTTAGGGGCACTCTAATATTTTTACTACTTGAGTTTGAGTAGGACTCTTTTTAAGCCCAATAGAATTTTAAAAAAAATGCCCAATTGGAGGTAATGAGTTAGCCCAACCCACCAACCGTGGATTATACAAATTTAATTGATATTTGTACTTCTAGAAATGCAATATGAGCAGTGATACTCACGTGTTCTTGAGATAATATGTATTTTCCTATTTGGAGACTTTGTATTTGTGTTCGTATGTAATGATTTGTAGAACTTTATATTGGTTTGGCTTTCTCGTATTGCAATTATTGCCGTAAAAATCGTTAAGTATTAATTCTTTAAGGGCACACTCTTTTTATTAGGCCTTGGGCACTAAAAAGTCTTGTGCTGGTCTTGGCTACGGGAACAACTTGAAAAGTAATTAACTAAAGTAGGGGAATGCCACAAACATCAACAATGTTATGGTAATTTGAGAAAGTTATATGCTTTGGTTATTAAAGTCAACATAGGTCGTCTTATCATTGTTATCAAGTCTTGTATATCTGGTAATGTGAGATTTATAGGTTTAAATCTCTCAACTTATGGTTCTTGTAGCCATAGCCGCAACAAAATTAGAAGAACGAAGTGTACTAATAGCAATTTAATCCTTACATGGGATCAAGTATCCTCAACTTCTAATTTGGTAGCCACAGGCCCAGAGCCCCAGTAAAAGTAGAACCTACTGGCGCATAGTAACTATTTAGTCATTCTGTTATATAAAATCAAATATTTATAATCATATCTGAGTTTCATTTTTGCTGTTGCATGAAATATATGAAGGACAAGAAGCCACTACAAAATGGTGAAAACAACAAAAAGAAGAATGAGAAAAGCGTAGCTGTAAAGCATACCAATCCTAGAAATGATAGCACATATAGAGGTGGTTTAAGCAAGGGAATGGATTCACATTGCCAGATACTACGAATCCTAGAAATGATAGCACATTGGTTTAAGCAAGGGAATGGATTCACATTGCCAGATACTACGAACTAGCAACCAAGTGATTCTATGGTCCACAGCTTAAAGCTCAGGTAACTTGGACTGGGTACTCGGACAAGTTTAATCTTCAGAAGAAAACGATGTCATTACCATACTAGAGTACTTGATTGGCATGTATGAAGACTAAAGGCATTAAAAGCAGAGTCGAGGCCGATTTCCTTTATCTCAATCGCAGAAAATGACGCGGAATGTATCCAGGCCACTTCTGATGGAAGCTTAATTCACAACTTATGTCTTTCAGTGTAATAACTGGAATGAACTTGACACACAAAAGTTGTCCTAAATCAAATTTGGGACTTCAGTTCTTCCCAAAACATAATTTTTTGCACGGATCAAGTGTTGATCAGTATTCAATGATTTCAATCAACATAATTTTTTGCAAGGTTGTAGTATTTGACGGGCTCAACAATAAATGGTTTCGATTATTGAGGTAGGCCCAAAGTAGCCTGATTGAATAATTGGAATAGTATTAATGTCCTTTTATACACAGAGTTAAACAACTGGCAATTAGCTGCCTTAAGGAAAACAAACACAATATTCAACTTCCCTTGCAAAAATTACGTGACTGTCAACCCAGATAACAAGAATCTTTAGGGCTTGTTCGTTTGGGGGACTCAAACCCCTTATGCACGGTTCTCAATAAACTTTCTTTATCTATCTCTCCACTGTTACTCTAAAAAACCTCCCTTAAAACCAATGTTCTAAAAAGCGCTCGGCGGTAGGCGGGCGGCCGACCACCTTCAAGCTTCGAGACCTATTAATCGGCCATTAATCGCCTTTTAGCAATTAGTCGGTTTTTTTTTTTTTATAAATATTCTACAACCTCCCTACCATCAATAATCACAATTTTTCTAGTTGATGTGATATATCTTCTTTACCATCAATACTTACTAGTTACTACACATCTACCAGTCTACACGGCTACACCAAACGGTCCAAACCATAAATTTACAATAGTACACTACTCTACTACTCAGACCCAAGTGTTAAATTTTATCAAAAAAAAAAAAAAAAATACTACTCACTACAGGGAGAGGGGGATCGAGAAATTACGGGAGGGAGGGGGGATATCAAGAGAGAGGGATCGAGAGTTACAGCAGTCAGCAGTGAGACGCAGTGGCGGTGAATGGTGATGAAAGGCGTCGGCGATGACTGGTGTCGGTGATGAGAGGCGATCGTCTATGTACTGGCGTCAGCAGTCGGCGATGACAGTTACCCCCTTCGTTTTCTAAAAATTCAAATTTACCCCGCCTAATCGCCCATTAGCCGATTAATCGCCCATGAACCGATTAATCGCCTATCGCCGCCTAGTCGCCAACCAATTAAGCGGCAATTAATCGCCGCTAAAGTCCAATTAATCTTCTAGCCGCCTAATTCAACCTTTTAACCATTAATCTCATCGGTCAGCCCAAATTTCCTATTAATCGCCCATTAACCGGCTATTAATCCCGCCTTTTAGAACACTGCTTAAAACCCAAATCGAACAGGGTCTTAACGATACTATGAAGCTCTTTTTACCATGCACGAAAGAACCAAGACTCAACATGTTATAAGCTTATCGGAAAGATCATGTACAGTAAAATTGACCGCTAGAGACCAAGCAATATACTTCATGGCTGCCCGACCCAGCGTACCAGTTGAAAGTAACCTTCTAACATGTCACAGGAAATTGTGTGAAGGAACGTTTTCAGACCCTTTCTTATCATCATTAGATACAGTTTGGAAGCTACTGTAACAGCAATTATGATGGGAGGCCATTGATATGGTATTGTCATCTGTTTAAATCAGATGATGTTCTTTCATAAACATATAATCCAAATGCTGCACCCATGTGAAACTATACTAAAAACATATTGCAGGTTAAATAAACTCAAAATTTAAGATAATGTACCTGGACTTTTTCTGGTAACCTAAAAAACTGGGATCTACTTCGACTACTACCATTTGAATGCAATTACGTAAGAAGGCAGAAATTCAAATTTCTGAAAGACAATCAAATTGAAAAGAAGCTATGTTGTAAAAGATATCAACTCCTACAGAGCAGCCTCGTTAAGATACCAATCTGTAGAGATTAAAGACCAACACAGAAATAACAAGTACCCTACGATAGTACATACCACCATTCACCATTCGTGATCTTCAGCAACGGGTCGGAAGCATGTCAATGCCACTGTATTATAGTAACAACAACGGGAAGAATAAAAAGCACTGAGAATAAGATGTGTGTGGTTTTAACTTCTGTGATCCCAATATGCGTATGGAATTCATTATAGATTGCTCCGGAAGGTAGAAACCTGGCCATGACCATCCCAGGAAAAGTTCCACAATACCAAGAACGATGCACATCACCTATTTGTTTAAAATCACACAATAAGACAGTTAGCTAAAACGAGATAAATGCAGTATGTGGATATCTCCTCTTCAACTACTGGACCTTTGAAGTACAGAAGTAGGTGCTGTCCATATTGGCATAACGCAGCTATTAAGTTCACCCAAAACAGAAAAGAAAAAACAAGGGATTAGTCTATTATGTTTGTCAAAAAGGGATATGCAAATCTTATGACTCGTGCAAACTAATCACATCCTCTGTTATGAAGCTTTCCAGACCATTTTTCGACTACCAAAACCCAATAACATTGACACTTAGATACATGAAGTGTAGGCCTTGGGTAGCATCTCGTTGATGCTCTTCCTTTTTGTATATAACAAAAAGTACACTACAGTGCTTATCAAAACAATAATTCCAGTCAAAACCAATTGCGCTAACTAATTAAAATTCTCATAAACAGAGGAGAGATAATACTAGCCAGTGCATGATTACACTTTGTAATAACCCAATTCCCGAATAAAAAGCATAAGATTAAATATTTCACAAGTGCAATTCACATAAATTATCTTGTTTGACTATTCCTATAATAGATAGCCAAAAAACAAAACATTGAAAAATCAAAGTGCCTCAACATAAGTACATTTGATGACATCCAACAAGCAACTGGCTGCTCTAAGCACTGTCCAATCCTCCGCCCTATGGAGATAGTTCTTCTAGTCCCTCCACCGCATCCCTATCAAATATGCACCCATTGGCAATTATCAGACCAGTAACTTAATTGGTTCAGATTAGAAATTCAATCCAAAACTTTGGGTTATGCAGATATTTGGTGGGTTAAAAATAAAATGGACCGGGTCATCTCAACTCAACTCAACTCACACTAATGACATAGCGCAATCCCTAAGTAGAAAAGAACAGTTTAGGAAACACATGAAGACATCAAGTAAAAACTATGCAGATGAAATGACGCTACTTACATGAAGAGCGCATCTTGAAGCTGGAAACTATGCCCAATTTTAAAAGACCACGATGAGACAACCGATGCATCTAAGTAACCAGATTGAATGTTCAGAATGTTCAGAGAGCCGGTGACTTTGACTTTGGACACTCGTACTCTAGTACAGTAGATGTGAGTACGGGTAGCCGAGGAAGTTGGGTCCTGAGAGGATGAAGGAAGGAAACCAAGCGTTTCTTCATACCAGAAGAAAAGGAGGTGTGCTCTACCATTATCACCATCATCATCAGAAAGCACCAGTAAACCATCACAGAGAGGGGAGGTCCATCTATCTAACCATGTCTGGGCTCGTCGACCGCGTAAAGCACCGCCAAACATGATCTGGCTATCAAAATCATACGCCAAAAAGCACCTCTCAGAACGGGAAAAAGAATACAACGTACTGCCAATCGCTACTGAGTCGGGCGTGAAGTAGCTCACAAGTCCAAGATCAAAATAGGGGAATGACCATGTTTGGGTACTTAACTGATAGGTGCAAAACATTTGGCCCCAACCCCCAACAGCAATCTGTTTCGACTCATCCCCTCCAACAGTGATTGCTACCGCAAAAAAACTCTTTCGGGCAATGCCGGTGGGAGGCGCGAGATGAGGGGGCAAAGGAGGTAGATGGGTCCACTCATTTGTGCTCGTATCGTAAACCTCCGCCCACGAAGCACGACGAGATGTTGCTGAGCAGCCGCCGAAAACAAAGAGGTTATTGCCTATAACCACAACCCGAGGACAAACTCTATGCTCAAGCATAGATGGACCTCTCCTCCATAACTGATCATGCTGGCCAGCATCAAAGAAGAATAAGTCTGGAGAATCGCCTCCGACGCAATAAATGGTGGTGCCTAAGGCGGCAAATGAGGTTGAACCGGGGTATCTAGCCATCGTCAAGCGTGGGATGACTGGCACCACGTGTCGGCGGTCAGGATGACGTCTCGACATCCGCCACCGTCCGTAGAAGGAGCCGTCTTCCGTGAGGTTGAGGACGTGGTGCTCCGCCTGCTCTATCCCATCGTTTACCACCACCCCACGACAGCATAAGAGTCGAGCCCCCTCTACCTCCTCGCACTGTTGGGTCTCCGACTCCGACTCCGAATAGCTAACAAGATTCATCTCCTTCTTGACCTAGATCCAACCCTCTCTCTCTCTCTCCAACCCTTCACTATGGAAGTCAAAAAATTATGAAATTAGAGCATGCACACCAGGAGAGCAAAAACAACAGCTATTTTACGTAATCAAAGGCACCAAAACCGCTTGCAGCAGCCTCGCAAAACAGGAAGGTAATTTCCCTTTCCGAAAAATGCTCTCTACTTCTACCGAGCAACTATTCACGAGCAAACCATTAAAATAATATTATTCTTCCTCTCTCTCTTCCCTACCACTCCCTCATCCTCTCTCGTTCTTCCTCTCTGCAGGACTGCAACGAGGATTCCGGCGGGCTTGGAGGAGGCGTAGGACTAGTGGACACTGGAGGGTTTCGATTTTCTGGGTTTGCGGAGGGTGGAGGAGTGGAGGATTGTCTTGGAGAACTGGAAGAGGTGGGGGAGGATTGGGGATTAGGGTTTTCGGTTAGATGAATTCTACACGGAGTCCGCATAGAATTAAATGAGCGTAAAACCAATCAAAACATGACAACTCAACACTCACACGTGCACTTAGTTGAAAAATGATTATTTGAAAATCTATCAAGCAAAAACTTGATTATAAATTTCACTGACCTCTCTTGGGGTTTCTAACAAGTGCAAAGACCTCCCTTAATGTTTCTAAAATATCACTGACCTCCCCACTTTTGCTGACAATATAAATGTCCCCCTCCATTACTATTCTGTTAAAAATATTAATGGAAGCTGTTAATTCATGATGTCATCAGCATTTGATACCATTACCATACCTATTTTACCCTCCCACTCCATGTTTCACTCCCCCTCTCTCTCCCCCAATTCTAACACCAAGAACAAAATCAAGCCCTACTCCTTCATTCACCACCTTATTTGTCATCCAAACAAACAAATAAATAAATGAACATTTAATTAATCCCTTTTGATCAGCATTAATTGCCCAATTAGAAATAAAGAAGTGTTTCCTAAAGAATCTGTTAAGGGAAAAGATCGATGTAAGCATATTCACAAAAAGACAAGATAATGAGAGTTCATGGCCACAACCCCGCAAAACCCCCCAACATTATGATCTCGAATAAACTCGAATTCCACAAAATGGAGGTGTTCTTTGTTTGTGCAAAGTGAAACAAAAAATTATACGAGCCAATCAAACGAGGGGACTAAATTGGGTTTCTTAGGTTTATAAAGAGAGAGAAGAACGAATGATGGAGACAAAGGATAAAGGAGAGGATGATCTCACGTCGTGACATTGAGGTATAGTTCTGCTAAGCTTTATTCAAAAAAATTCTGCATTAGTTTTGCGCCAAATTTTTATGGATTATTGACGAGACAAATCCAAAAAGTAAAATTTTTTACTTTTACCCAAGTATTTTGAAAAATATCCACTTTTAAACAACAAAAAAAAACTACTTTTTGACTTTTTAGCCAAAAAGGTGTTATTTCAATTCCCAAAATATTCGGGTAAAAGTATTTTTTTTTTTTTTTACTTCTTTGATTCTTCTCATCAAGACGAATCAATGATCCACTCTTCTATCAAACAAGCTAAGGAGTTAGGCAATCACTTTAGTTAATTTCAAGAAGTCAGTTGAGAGGGTCTATACCTAATTAGTTTTACTATATTTTTTGGGCATTGGCTCGTAATCAAACAGGAGAAAATATAATTCTAATTTGTAAATTCTTGTTTTTATCATGTGGGTTCTTAGGGTTTTCTTTTTGTGTGTGCGCGTGCGCGCGTGCATGTGGAACAACAAGAAGTGTTAGTTGTAATCTGTGAAGGGTTGAACTTGAATCCTTTACATAGAAGTACAAGAAGTCTATCATTGGGTTACCACTAATTTCACACTTGCTTTGTTTGGATTGGAGTTTGAAATTTTTTTTGAAAAATAGTAAGGATAATAAGTGGCGAGAGATAGAGAAAGAAATTTTTTTGAAATTTTTTTTTTGAATTGTGAAAAGAACAAGGCAAGTTAGCCTAGTGGTGAAGGTCTCTAACTTATGGGTTTGCTTCCTCGCACAATTTTAAGTGGGATTAGTCCCCCAAAATTAATTAATATGTGCGTAAACTGATCTAGACACCTAAGTTATATTAAAAAAATTCTTTGTGTTACGACTCCCCATGTTATATGACTATGATTAGGAAGGCTTTAAATGAAAAAATAATTTGTAGATGCTTTTAGCTAGATTAATTGATAGTTTTGTTATGAGTAAAAAATTATAGTTTTTTGAATCATTAACGCAAGTAAATGAGTAATGTATAAGAGCATCTACAGTGGAATTACCAAAATCATAAGGTTGCTACAATTGGCAATGTTCCCTAAAAAAAGTGATCACAATAGCATAATCAAACTTAATAACTTCTTAGCAACTCATCAAATTTTGGCTCTTGAATAATCAAAATTAGCAACTTTTTATCAATAATCAAAACCTTCTCCCTCTTTCTCTTTCTCAACAGTGTTTCTTTCTCTTTCTCAACAATGTTTCTAAGAAAAATATTTTTAAAATAATTTTTTTTTCAAAAATAGTTAAACTAGTTTTTTGAAACTGACTTTTTTAAAAAAAATTGTTATTTAAAAAAATTGTCTTTTTTTCAAAAACTATATTTGTTAAAACTTTTTCGGAAAAGTGTTTTTTGAAAATAAAAGTTTTCCAAAAATTATTTTCTATTTCTAATAACCTGTTTTTATTAGTTCGAAAACTATTTTTAAAAAAATATTATATATGGTGACAATTTTTAGATTTTTACAATTTGAAAAGGTAATGTGACAAATTTTGATTATTCATTAATGTTGATTATGCCACTGTGGATATCTACATTTCTAACCTTAGCAACTTCTTAAATAAATAATCAAAAAGTAATGTGATAATTTTTATTATTCAATTTTAATTAGTCTACAGTGGATGCTCTAAGGTGTGATAAATGGGTTGATGTACTTTGACGTAAAAGTTGCTTACTATGTTTAATTATATGAATAGGCGGGTAAGCTGGAGGTTTAAAATGTAAGGGCCTTTTACATTATTTATGCTTTTACATTAGGAGGGTGTTTTTGTCTTATTAATGCTGAGCTTTACGCCATCCAAGGGAAGATAACGCGAGGGGGAAATATTTGGTATTGTCAGCAAAGGGAGGTCAATGACATTTCAAAAACCTTAGGGGAGGTCAGTGAAATTTACCCTAAAACCTTTAAAGGCAAAATTTAATTAGAACTCTTTAGAATAATATAATTAAAAAATAAGATTTTCACACCAATTTAGACGGATTGAAAAATGAAGCAAAAATTAATTGCTTTAATTGTCAATCTATTTGACCCGATACGAAAATTTTATTTTTTGATCATTTTTTTCTAAAGGGTAATAATTAAAATTTGTCTTTATGGCTCTTATAATCAAATTTCTACTCCATAGAGTTCCAAACAAAGAGAAGATACATAATTATGAGAGCTTTAGAGGCAAAAAAATTAGACAAAATGATCAAAAAATTAAGATCTTTGCTCTTGTTCAAACAGATTGAAAATTATAACAATTAATTTTTTAATATATAAACAGTCTTAAAAAATTAAGTACTCCGATTTTCAATCTGTTTGAACCGGTGCGAACATCTTATTGCTTAGATCATTTTGTTCTAAATAGTCATAATTAAATTTTGTCTCTACAACTCTCATAATCAAAATTCAGCTCCATAAGTTTGGCGTTAATTTCATTCTACACGGACCCTATTTCATTCTACATGTAGAATTTATTCTCTGGGAGGAATTTGGGTGGTAAAATACATTTTGCTGGTGAACATGCTCAACTATGGAATTACTCTAGAGTTTCGCTCTAGCCAGATGTAGTATGAGATTTTTACCTATAAGTACAGAAAAGTGACACTTAATTCCCATTAAGGAAAGATGGAATAGTTAATTACCACTAGGTTTACTTTTACAAAAATATATTTATCATTAATGAAAGTGTCACCCTAGGATTTTAGGGTATGCTATGGTTTTATGGTACCATAGTACCCTTGGGTACCATAAAATCTTAGGGTACTTTAGGTTATAAGGTACCTTAAGATTTTAGGTTTTAGGATACCCTAGGGTTTAAGGTAACCTAGGGTTTAGGTTTAGGCACTTTCATAAAAGTTTTAGGGTGCACTTTTCTATTATAAGGTTTTAGCGGTTTAGGCACTTTCATAGGATACCTTAGAGATTTAGGCATTTTTATAGGGTACTTTGAGGTTTAAGCACTTTCATAGGGTGTCCTAAGGGTTAGGCACTTCCAATGTTTAGGGTTTTAGATACTTTCATAAAATTTTAATGTCTCATTAATTAGAGGAGACTTGATGGAAATTACTTTCTATTTTCTGGACCTAGTCAATTGCCCTAGTAATATACCCCCTGCAAGCTGCAGCTAGAGCCAATTTAAACAGCAAAGACCTGAAAGATTTGCTTCTACAAAAACCATGGCCCTATTCAACTCGGAATCCCAGGTACCTACCCTCCTCTGGATTTGAAATTTGTGCAGAATAGGCTCCCAAATACAACTGGAAAATTACAGTCAACGAACAGGTGTTGAATGGACTCTGCACTTTGAGAACACAGCACACACTCACGATCAACTTCCGGTGTGGTATTTACTATTTATGTAACTGATTAACTTGTGCAAAATATTTTTTTGGTTCAAACTTGTTCAATTTTTTTGCCCATTGAGCTTTCTCTCATTTATGCCTGGCGTTCCAGTTTTACCTCTTTAAAAATCTATGTTTACTGAAATAAAAAAATATTCAATATAAATCTTGATTGATAGATTTCAATAGGATCTATCAAACCCCGGAAAAAAAAATGAAAATTTATTTTCGTGAGCTCATTATTTTTAAGTTTAAAAATAGGTCCTCATTTTTTAAGTACTTATTTGAAAAAATAAAACGTGATGGTTAACATCCTCAAATTGGTACGTTTTGCCTTTAGAGGGAAATTATACCTTCACATGAATGTTGTAGCACCTTAAGTGCAGAAAATTAGGTTTGATATCCTTTTAAGTTTACTATTGCCCATATTAATTATGAGTTGAGTTGGGCCCATGATTGCCATGTATTAATTCCTAGACTTTGGGGGTTATATATATATTATTAATACAGTAGTCATGACGATGATAAAATTGCATGTAGTAGCCATGACAAGGAAAATAATTCTCGAATTTGTATCCTCAATAGTCAATACTAAAGAATGAAATGGTTGGCTCTCAGGGATAGATGCTACTTTTTGAGAAAGAACCCAAATGTGGAAGCTGAATCCATATTTATCAGCACAAAGACCATCCATAGATAAATCTTTTCAAACTCAGACGAGGCCTCGACAAAGCATTGAATAGGAATATATAAACATATACGGAGTATATATAAAAACTGGTTTATGTGTGTCTCCTTCTGCTAATAAGTTCGTTCACATATTTACCCCATCACCACTTACAAATTTACCCAATCACTCAAAACTGACGTTGACATAACACAAAACTGATGTCGTCTTGGCATGAGATCACAGCATGTGAAAAGACATTTTTTAAGTCATCCAGGCTTTGATTTGGGAGTAAGTATAAATTCAAAAGGTAGTGTGCAAATTACATCAAAATTTTGCTTGGTCGGATTCATATTCCCACTGGAGCAAGCCACATCTGCTACTGATACTGAGGCAACAGGTACTGAGGCAATGACTACTGAGGGAATGGATAGAACTGGTACTGAGGAAATGGGTAGAACTGGTATTGAGGCCATGGGTATGCCTGGGAGCTCCATGTCATCATATTCCCAACAGCAGAAACCTATTATTTAAGATAGGATTGTCAACGACAACTAAATAATGACTTGAACAAATGAAGAACTGGTTAAATCACGAAACAAAGAATGATAGCGGGGGTCATGTGCAGGTGTTGGCAATATCTGTATATTGGCAGCATGGATTAGATGAAGAAAGAAGCTTTCAATGGTTCAATCATAGCCCTTAACAATCTGCAGTTTAGTTCCTAAAACTTTGGTCAAATAATCTGCAGTTAAGACCCCAACACAGGAAATCTATCTTGATTGAAATACTAATTGCATAAACTAACATCATTGAAGAGCTAAGTCTAAATTTGTTTAGTAAACTTTAGAAGAGTTCAAATTTGCTAAATAATACTCCTTAAAGAAATAAACAGCTAGATACTAGTTAATTAAACACTCATGTTTTACTCAACACTTTCACCAGTTAACAGAATAGTTGGCTCATTATGCAAATACACATAATTACTTACCTATATTCAGAGCATAACTATCGTATAACTATAGGTACCTGCTGGCAATTGCTGGGGGCTGTGACAAGGGGCGAAAAGGGTACATGGTGAGTTGAAACTGGCTGTTTTGGGCAGCTTCACGATATTGGTTCCAGACCACCTACCAATGTAATGAAGAAAAGTGAGACACCTAAAAACAATTATGAAAACAGAATGCAGCATGAGTGGCTTAACAGACCGCTAACTCCCGAGGTAGTTCCCATCTGCGACCCCAGTGACCATGTTGTAGAAAAATCTGCAAAAATTTACTCAATCGTATCAGTAACTGTAAAACCGTACATTCTAAGATATCCATGTTGTAATTCAAGTGATACAAATACATAGATGCAAAAAATAACGAACTGCACCTCCTATTCTCTACATCAGTAAGCTCTCTCCAGTTGGTAGATGCGTCAATTCTCTGTAGAAGAATAGGTATTCCTATTAGGTACTTGTTAGCTAAAGGGACAATTCAAAAGGAAACAATTAAAGTAGGGAATACCACAAAAATCAACAGTGTTCTGGTAAATTATATGCTTTGGGTATTAAGGTCAACATGGGATCGTTGTTATCAGGTCTTGTATACCTTATAGGTGCAAATCTCTCGATTGATGATTCTTGTAGCCATAGCAGCAACAAAATCAGAAGAACGTAGCATACTAATCGCAATTTAATCCTTCTGTTATAAGGGATTACGTATCCTCAACTTCTAATTCAGTAGCCATAGATGATGGCCCCAATAAAAGTAGAACCTACTGGCCCATAGCAACAATTAGTCCTTCTGTACTATAAAATTAAGTACTTCTAATCATATTTGAATTTATTTTACAGTTGCGTGAAATATCTGAAAATTGCCGAGATCAAGGAGGACAAGAAGCCACAAAAAAACAATGAAAACACAAAAAGCAAAACTAGAGAGGGTTAAGCATACCAATCCTAGAAATGATAACACAAATAGAGGTTGTTAAGCTAGAGAATGGATTCACATTGCCGGCTAGTATAAACTAGCCACCAAGTGATTATATGGTCCACAGCTTGGTTCAGAAGACGAAGTCATATCATGTGAGAGTACTTGATTGGCATGCATGGAAGACTTAAACCGTTAAACGCAAAGTCAAGGCTGATTTCCTTTATCTCAATTGGAGAGAATGATGCGGAATGCCGAGATCCATCATCCCACTATCCAAGCCACTCCCAATGGAAGCTAAATTCACAACTTATGTCTCTCAGTTTAATAACTGGAATGAACATGAAATACAAATGTTGTCCTAAATCGAAGGACTTTAGTTCTTCCCAAAACTTGTGAGGCCTGTTGGAAAACCTGTTGTTGTACTTAATGCTCTTTGGTGCATCGAATTATATTTTCCCATATTTTCAGCTAATTAGAATCAAAAGAATTTGTTGCATTTATTATTATTCCTTTATTATTACTAGCTCCTTACTGAGTAGGGCTTTTGACATACAAATTAGTCATTGGCATTGTACTACGAAGAGCAATTTAATGATATGAAGAATGTAAAAGTTGTGGCCTCGAGAGATAACTTCATTCCCTTTTTCATCTCTCACCATTCTACATCGGTTGGGAAAGGAGGAGCAAGGGTGTAATGAACAAGATATTGGCAAAATGGCTTTTGGTTACGATAGAGAAACTAATAAGAGAAATGTGCATTACATGAATTATTCATGTCTAAAATCTTTGAAGATAAATAACCACAGTGAGTAAAGTGGCACATCGATTTGCTTGGCTCAATTTAAATTTTGTGCATTATTTAGTGGTGCACATAATGCCAACCTGAACTTTACCCACCCACACCAACTTCCAATTGAATAGTAGTTTATATAGCTATCATGTAGGGAAGACCAAGCATACTCAACTCCTTTCATCTACAGCCACGAAAGGGGTTTCCAATACATGCGGGGTAACTTCAGACCAAGTCTATGACCAGATAAAGATGACCATTGGCACCGTCAAACTTAGGGATTTAAGTTTGCATAAGTTCCAGAAAATCCAAGGGCATCATTCTCAGGTGAAAGGTAATGGTTTTCTACAGTGGTACTGAGGTATCACTGTGCAAGATGACTTACCTCATCCGAAGTCATCAGATACCGAGGCTTGTCCAGAAAATTCTTCATACCATTGTGAATATAAGATCTGGATACGAATGCACAGTGACAGTATCCAATCAGAATAGGCATACATAACACTACAACAAAAGTCAACAATAAATTATGATGACTAAGCAAAGAAATTTGGGACACACAGAAAAAGAATTACAATACTAAGACAAGCAAACCCTTACAACATAAGGAAGCAAAATACTAAAACATATCATTATGGGTAAAGCAGCAGGTAGTCAACAATAATGAGTCTCCATGCATCATAACTCACATTTCCCCAGCAGAAGGGTTCCCAACATTCAAAGGTTTAACCTCTGTAGGTAGTCCACGAAGTGGCTGGCCAGAGAGATCGATTGCCATTGGGACATATATGGGATCATCAAATTCAATATACCTGCAGTTTCAGTGGGCTCAGGCTGTGTTTGATAGTGCATGATAAGCCAAAGAAGCAATTAAAATTTTACAAACATGTGATCAAGGAAGTTGGTAAAAGTAAAAAACTGTCAAAAATGCAAAACGCTGAGCTGATTATCTTCTTGCTAGCATAATACTCATGAAAAGAAAATATTATCACAACTGTAGAATACAAGTATGATGACTAAAAACATCAGTAACACGATGGAAAGATTTCATATTGCACACAGATAACAGTTCCCAAAGGGATTCAGAGGTTCACAAGGCCAGATAGCAATCAATACTAACCCACAAAATTCCAGACATTATGGACCATTAGTTACTATTGACGATGAGGCTTCAAGTAGACTTAAGCATCCATAAGTACCACATTCCAACTTCCAACCACATAGGCAGCAAACAAAGTTAAGCTAATTTCTTCACCAATACATAATATCAGAACCACGTTAAGTCAACTGAAATACTGAATAGGAAAAACACCTACAGAGCTTTCCCTTCACCTGAAAGGATCTATATCAGTCAATAAAACTTGCCAAGCAAAGGGATAATGGTCACCATACACAGGCTGTCCATCGTTGAATGCTAACAGTCATTGTTAAAAATTTGCCAGGTCACAAGAGTTCGTCTAGGGAAGCGGTATTAGTGACAACAAAGAAAGGTAATTCCAGCCTATATTAATAGGCAATTTTATTGTCAATTAACCAATAGTTTGTCGGGGAAACTTGTGTTAGTATCATCAAACAAAGGTAATTCCTGCTACTGATAAGCCCATTAATCATCGAAATCGAAGCGCATGGTCTATGAAAGAGTTAATATAGAAACAAAGTCTAGATCTAGAACATATTGGGAAGCATCTCTAAGCAGAAGTTAAACGTTCCTACCCAATAGGCAGTGGAAAGATCTCAGACAATTTGTTTCATCCCAGCCAGAAACACAAAGCGACATCAAACTTAACACAATGAGCTAAGTTCGTAGGAGACTATTTTCTTCAATCAGCAATTTGTATGGAAATGAGTCAACAGAACTTGCGAACCACAATGAGAAGGATTTGGGGAATTTCACTGTGTACACTGTACATAAATATTAGCAGAGTCACACATGATCTAAATTTACAGGGTGAGGCAATTATAAGAGGTATAAAATGCTGTTGGAATTATGAGCCTGCATCAGCTCACAGCAGTAGAAATGAATGCAAACTGTGATATTGAAAGATGTCAACAGCAAATAACCTAAGGTTCCTCTACTCTTTCGTCAATACCCACGCATTCCTTCTAGGAGTCAGTATTTGGTCACAGGACTCACAGACGAAGAGAGGCATTATGGTAGTGGTCCGCATATGAGTTAATATGTAGAAAAAGCCTAAAGTAGACTTGGAAGTGTCAGTAAATACCAAGTCCAACCCTGTACGCAGTTGAGAGAATTTGCCAATTTGGCCAAATTCTTCGTCACTTGTCCAGAAAACAACACTAGCATAAAATACACTCAATAACATAAAATTCCACGGGATTCGTTTAGCAAGAAAGGATTGCATCAACCAATAAAATTAGCCAAGCAGAACCAATTTATGGTCGATTCTGCAAAGCGAATTATATTGTTCGGTAATCGATTCTGCAAAGTGAATCAGTAAGAAACACATAGGTGCCCCACATAAATTGAAGGTATACAATGGGGCATTGAACACACTTCATGTTCATATTCACACAAATTGCAAAAGCGAATATTAGCATGTTGAAGCATACATAGCAACGTTATCTGTGCAAGCAATTACTCCATATGACCCAACAGAAGCCAAAGTTACTTCCAAAATGGGGCGATATGGTGCTCATGCAGGCAAGACGCAAGCCAAGTTCAATCCTAGACAATAACTGCCATCAAGATCATTGGTGTAATTGTAAGATAGTGAAGTTCCAGCCTGAAGCGGGATAGTAAATATTAATTGGCAATGGAATGATGTCATACGAAAAGGAAGGCCACTTCCAATCAATGGAAACAGTAATAGAGGATAATGTGGGGATAACAAAGAAAATTTCTCCTGTCAAGAAAAAATGAATTAGAAACTTCATAGTATGAAAGGAACGTACCCCATTGCGTTTGGTACTCTCGAACTTGGGTCCCAGATTAGTTCAATATTCCTTACCTGGAATTGAAAAACTGAATCAGTTGAACAGAGAAATAAATACTTGCAAGGGTAGTGTATACAGCACCACTCTAGACATTCATCTACATGTTTCAGAGGTAGCAAATAGGGGCATTTACACTACTCACGTGCACAATACGCCTCTCAATAACAATCATTGATCATGTTCAAACCCCAAGTCAAGTAACAGAAGCACAAATTAATCCCAAAAAAGGAGAAAGAAGAAAATTTTCAAAAACCAAAATATGCAGTCTATTCTAGTAAAGACAATAAACAAAGCACCCAATTGAGATTAGAACAATAGAGTAACATGGAAAGTGGATTAAGTCATTCAAATGGTCCAGAACATAAGTCCCTCAAACCTTGCATACACTTGAGAAGAACTTGTCAACTTCTTTCCTAGTCGCCCTCAAAGATATCTGTCAAGACCACATGCGTATATATCAGTAAAAGAATCACTATAGAACTTCCAAGCTACATAAAACCAAAGAGATACTGGGAAGCTACATACCCCAGAGACGCAAACAGATCTTTGGTCCCTTTCTGCATCAGTTAATCCAGTTTCAGGGTCCACCACTTCTATGTTTGCTTTGGACACCATGTCATCATCCCAATGACTACCAATCAGCATTAAACATGAAAAAAAATTAGCATCAAAATGGTTAAGTTCTTATACTATCAATCATACACCAGCGTAAGCTCACAAGTTAAGAGTAAATCGCGAGTTATGAAGTTTCGTATAAAATAAGTCAATCAATAATTTCCAAATCCCAAAACACGAAGCAGAGGAGAGAGAGAGATCTACCTGCACCGTGACGGTTCAACTTCATCTCCAGTATTATCATCATCATCATCGAGTAGAGTCGTCGACCTTTCCCCGATCGCTTCGATACTAAAGCAAGGTAGGGTTCCTCCGTTCGTCCATCCATCTCCGTTTCTCTCTCCCTCCAACCTCCTTGTTTCCTCGAATTCTCTGTAAAATCCGTCGTCCTTTTCCGCTCCGTCTCGCTCTTCTGCACCGCGCACTCCATTTTGCTCTCTCTCTCTCTCTCTCTCTCTCTCTCTCTCTCTCTCTCTCTCTCGATATCTATTCCCCCCTTGGAAACCTAGACCTTCATATACTATCAACTACTACGGTACTATATTTTTGCTTTATTGGATGGAATATCGGATCGGAGCGAAGGTAATGCCAAAATCAGCAGTGGTGGGTGGGGTATGTTATCTGCCAGAAAACACCAACCCCCGACCCACGCGCCACCTTGCTCCCCAGACGAAGAAAACGTTCAGATGCAGGCATGCAGCTATGGCAATCTGGTCGATTTGTCGGGCAGCACAGAGGACACGCGTCAAATGGCAAAGAGCTCGTACCAATTGATTGATTCGCCACCCTCCTCGGCTCAATCCCTCTCCTTCTTCCATTTTCGAAAACAAAAACCTTTGGTTGCTACTACCCTGTAAAAAACATACGGAGTAGTAGCATCTTTAAATTCACTAGTAGAATGCCGACGTGCCCCGGCTCGTGCTCATTGGTTATAGTAGCTTACTCTAAAAAATAGGGGAAATTATACTTTGCCCCCTTAAACTATCACCCGGCCACACTTTGCCCCCTCCAACTACTCAATCGAACACTTAACCCCCTTTAACTATTATTTCACTGCCACCCCTTTAACTCTGTTAACTTTTTGAGCAAAGTTACGTAAATACCCTTACACAATACAGGTAGATCTACAAACACGACACTCCTACACGATTTCCCCAACCCACAATACGATTTTTCCAACCCTAAAACCTTTCCCCTAAAATTGGCGGGAGTTTTCCCTCCATTTTTTTACCCAAATATATATCCCAATACCCAAAAAAAAAAAAAGTTGCAAATTTTTTGAGAAACTTATGTACAGGTGCATAGCGAATGTTCTTGGCAAATTAATTTGGGTACTCTCTATTTCTTTTTTGTATCTCTTTTTCTGTAGGAGTATTATCTTTTGGTTTATGCTTTTTTTTATAAAGTCAAATCTTATGAATTGTGAGACCGAATTCTACACAAGTTTTGTTTTCTTTGTAGTTTTCGTTAGTTGCTATTGGGAATTACGTGGGTTTGCTATTCTGATTGGATTCTTGGACAATGTTTACTCACTCAATTGGTATGGACTGGAATTGTACTCCGCTGAGGGAAGAAGAAAATGTACTGATCAATGGAGAGAGAGATGGGTTTGTTTGGAAATTTCAACTTTGAGATGGTTGTGTATGCTAGAAAGGGAAGGAGAGGGTAATTTTGTCCTTGGGTTTCAAAAATAATGGCCTGAAAATTTTTTCCATCCAAAACCCTAACAGACAACAAACGGAAGGGTTAGGATAGCAGCGAAATAATAGTTAAAGGGGGTTAAGTGTTCGATTGAGTAGTTGGAGGGGGCAAAGTGTGGCCGGGTGATAGTTTAAGGGGGCAAAGTATAATTTCCCCTAAAAAATATTGTCCGTGAATGGGGAAAATTGAAACTGGTTTTTAGTTATTTGGTGGTGGCACAATTGGAATGTTCAGATTGTTCCGGGTTTAGTTCGAAGATTATACCTTATTCCATACAGGAACACAATTTTAAAGTACTGAACACTACTTGATATCGTAGACTGTTTACAAGAGATGATACAGGCCCTATACCTTTTTGATTGTAAAACATCAAATCATCATCAGCTACATAATGGCCAATGGTCTCAAGTCTCTGAACCTAGCATCTGATGTCATCAAGATATGACGCAGGTGTTCCTGTCTTCGTGACATTGTGCAATCAACCTTTCAATTCATGAATATGTGACTTCCAGTTAGAATTAAAACGACCTTCCAATGTCTTGCTGCATTTGAAGCAAATGAACAAGCCTTAATTCATTAGGTAGAGTTGTGGGAAACAGACTCGAAGAGGTTGCAACCACCAGGTAAACTTTAAACACAATACTCTGGATTTAAAGCCCTACTGCTTGCAGAATCAAGAATGGTGGAGGTTGGGGGTGGAATTGACCCATCTAGCTAATCCAAGTATCCATTAGCATGCAAGGCATTCATCACCTGAGATTTCCAGAGCAAGTAATTATCTGAATGAAGTTTAATGTTCGCCAAAGTCGGAAAATTGGATACCAGGAATGCCTGAGTAGGTGGTAGCGTTATAGTTGTTGCAGTTGCTATTGAACCCGATGATTTAAAGCTTTGTGAAGTTGATCTTTGCAGTGAGATTTATTAAGAGGAAAGTCCACTTTCATCCCCTGTGGTTATCGTTATTTGCGGATACCCCCTTGTGGTTTAAAACTGACCACATAACCTACCTTTGGTTTTGAAAATGTGCGGGTAGACCCCTTGCCGTCATGTTTTCCATCCATATTAACAGATGTGTATCTCACACATCTCTACAATGTAATCTGAGTCGTTCATAATGTATTAAATAAAGAATAGAGTATCTCTGTAAAAAATCATCTTGATCAGGCATCAATAACCCAGTGATCTAAATTTTAGTAAATTCAAATTTGAAATTTTAATTTCATAACAAAATAGATTTGACCATAAGCTTTTCATTTTTTGATTGACTTGAATTTTGGCATAGACGTAGTACTCGTCAAAATTTACAATATCAACGGTTTGGATTCAATTTTTAGTATACAGGATGGTGTGATTAAATTTAAAAAAGAAGAAGAATCAAGGGACGTGATGGGGGTATAACGGTCTTTTAATGTTGTGTCCGTTAATATGGATGGAAAATATGACGGCAGGGGGTCTATCCGCACATTTTTAAAACCACAAGTAGGTTATGTGGTCAGTTTTAAACCACAAGGGGGGTATCCGCACATGGCGATAACCACAGGGGGTGAAAGTGGACTTTCCTCATTTATTAATAAGGTGCGACGTGCGAGCACGTCGTTTTGTGTTTCATTGCTCGTCGTTGTGTTTATTGGTTTGTTATACTCATTGGGTGATAAAAATTTCTCAACGAGTTATAGAAGATGGACAATTCCTAAATTGAGAAGCAATAAATACAAGTATATACAAGAGGAATCATAAATCATTGAATTCGTGGGTTTTGGAGTTTAACAGGAAATGTTGTTCTGTTCTGATCCTTTGCTATGATTTCCATCCCCAAGAGTTTTTGGGATTGCACATCGAGAATAGAATCCTAAGCAAAATAAGATCTGCAACTCTAACGGGAAAAATGTTTGATTCATTGGCACTGAAACTCAAATATGGGTTTATGAATCTACTTACGTTTTTTCAATTGGCTTTGACAGCTGACTTTCTCTGGCCTTGGTGCCTCGTGTTTGTTTTTGGCCAAAGGAGTGTGATTTTTTGGACTTTCTTTCTCTTGTTTGTGTCGTCAGACTGTAAATGAGTTAATTTACTTAGCTTGGAAAAATCATTGGCAATAAGAATTAGCTCCTAATTCACATTATCATACATCCAATGTGAAACCAAATTACCCAAATTTGCCAATCTGTGATTTTATATATGCAAAGGATGAAATTCAAATTAGGCGACAGTTTGATAAAACTGAAATGATTACTTAAGTTCATGGGTAAATTTCACTGAACTCCCCTGAATTTTCTGAAAAAAAAACAAAAACAGAGACCTCCCCTTAGGTTTCTGAATTCTGACAAAAACAGAGACCTCCCTTGAGGTTTTTGAAATGTCAATAACCTCCCTTACTTTACATGACAATGTAAGAATTCCCCCATTCCGTTGTCTAACCTCAAACGGCAGTAACGTGGCTGATGTAACGACCAAATGCCCCTTCTGCCTCTTTCCACCTTTTTGCACATGACTCTCTCTCTCTCTCCACCAGCTCCCCATCGCAACCCCTCTTCTCCACGATTCCAGCAACCATAACTACCAACAAGCCCTCAACCCACCCATGACCCCCAAGCATGACCACCAACAATGACTTTAACCGCCGTTCGTAAACCCACTTTTGGCAATCACCCAAACCCACTTTTAGTGCCCAACAATTTTATTGGGGAACTATACTCATCTACTCCCAGTGTTACTCTACAAATCAACCAGTTGATTTTTGGAGCCCCTACTTTACCCTCTGGTCCCGTTTATTTTGGGGTATACAGTGAGGAGAGGGAGACATCCAAACAGTACCTTTTTTTAATCGTCTCCAAACAGTGGAGAGAAAGAAGAAGCTATATTGCCAAAATGAACAAAAGCGATGGAAGTTATATTTTGGCAATACACAAATGAGATGAAATTACATTGTCAATTCTACACATGTGAACAGGGCCTTGTTTATAAACTGTCAACCGTTTCCATTGGAAGGAAATACACAGAATGGAACAAGCTAAGCTAACAATATAGAGTTGCAAACTAAAGCCATTGAGTCTTCCCAATTTCATGGGTTGGTGTTAAAGTGATATATTGAGAATATTTACCTCCCTGCTATACACACATCTCAGTTCCGGAGCATAGACAACTTTTGAGCATTTTCTTCAACATAATTCCCTAGTTTGATCAACAACTCCTGGTGAACCTTCTAGAGCTGGGCTGAAAGGAGAAATGCCAGTGATTAACACAGGCTCTTAAGTCTCAAGGATAGGAAACAATGCAAATATAGAAGGGATCCAAAGAGAATTGAAATAAAACTGGCAAGTAAGATTAACATACAAGTGCGGATTCCTAGAGTCAATAAAAACGAAACATGGGACAACTCAAATTCTTCCATATAAACACGTGCTAGCCATCCTCCTGGTGAATGTCCAATTAAAGATAATGTTCCACCTACATTAAAATTTTCTTGATAGTCAATTTTACCCGCCAAAGTGGTTTGCTTTGACACGTACTAATATTTTCAAGATTGCACATAATTTAGGTTCCATAAGTTAACTATGCCACTTTTACTTTTCAGGAAAACACAAAAATAAAGGTCACATCCGTCACAACATGCAGCTTATGAAATGGATTTTCTGGGGAATTACTCCTAAGCTTTAATCTGAATCACTCAAATTCCAAGATATGGACATTGGATAGTTATAGTTTCTTTGTGGAATAGACAACAACGAATAAGAGATGATATTCATTTCAGAAAAAGGAAAAAGGAATAAGATGAAGGGAACTTTTTACTCTTGGAGAGAAATGCATAGAACTAAAAACGACATCACCAAACAAAAGGGCGAAACAGCAGACATGCATGTATGGATTTACATCCCTCTTGGCATTGGTATATGCTGTAAAAAGCTATCTTCAGTTCCAAAAAACTTTGGTCTCATTTAATCTGCCACATACAAATGTTTGTGCGTAAGGATTCACATAAAGATGGTGTCTTTCCTCAAACTCTAGGTGCCAAATGAAGTGACATTTAAAGGGATTGAGAATTTGTTTATTGGTCTAATGCATGTTACGAATAGGGAGCATGGAAAACTTTGTTTGCAGTGGTCCAACAGGAAAAGCTCTAGTAAATACCAAAGGCTAACACGACAAAACACCCAATTGAAACTCCAAGGGGAATGGAATACACTACACATAAAGGAAGGTATTTCTAATAGAAGCGAAGTCGCCACCACAAGGAGAAGTCATTGAGGACCCTTACTGCACTGTAGGATTGCATCAAGGGTCAGCCTTGAGCCCGTACCTTTTTCCATTAGTTATGGATGAATTGACTAGACAATTCCAAGAGGATATCCCATGGTGTATGATGTTTGCAGATGACATTGTCCTCGTAGATGAATCCGCTAGAGGTGTTAATACGAAATTAGAAATTTGGAAGGAAGCATTAGAGTCCAAGGGTTTCCGAATAAGTAGGAGTAAAACTGAGTATATGGTGTGCAAGTTTAGTGGTACCAGCAGTGCGCACGAAGAAAGAGTGATGATCCAAGATCAGGAGATACCTAAGAGTGCTCATTTTAAATACTTAGGATCAATCATTAGTAGGGATGGAGAGATTGCCGATGATGTGACTCATAGGATTCAAGTGGGGTGGCTCAAGTGGAGGAGTGCTACTGGTGTACTGTGTGACAAGAGGGTACCCATAAAATTGAAGGGAAAATTTTATGAAACTGCCATCAGGCCAGCGATGCTTTACGGGACAGAATGTTGTCCTATTAAGAAACAACAGGTGACCAAGATGAGGGTAGCAGAAATGAGAATGTTGAGGTGGATGTGTGGTAAGACTAGAAGAGACAGGATTAGAAATGAAACGGTTCGGGAGATGGTAAGTGTAGCACCCATAGAAGAGAAGTTGAGGGAAAATAAGCTAAGATAGTTTGGGCATGTCTACCGTAGACCAGGAGATGCAGTAGTTAAGAAAGCAGATAGGATAGTTTTGGGTAGCAATGCGACGGGGAGGGATAGACCTAAATTGACTTTAGATGTTGTGGTACGCAACGATATGAGTAGAGTAGGTTTGTGTGCACAAATGGCTCTTGACAGAGCTCAATGGAGAAAAAGGATTCATGTAGCCGACCCCAAGTGATTGGGACTTAAGGCTTGATTTGGTTTGGTTTGGTTACTGCACATGGTGGGAGTCTACTTATGGTTTTACTACCCCAATTTTCGACATGGGCAGTTTTTCAAGAGTGTATGTTAACAACACCATGTATTTGGCAGCTCAAAATTTCAAGGAAAGCAGCTCCAGTAAGAGGTTGGGACAAACCTGCAGCCAGTTTCTTTGCTTCATTGACAGATTCATCAACCCTCTTCACATGCGTAGATGCTAATATTGGAGGCAATAGTCCGCTCTTCTTCAGAAACCTTGAAAAAGGTATAGGACAAGATCAAGTTGTTGATACCATCCATTTTAGGATCTTTTCTGACTTGGGGTCTATATAAAAGAATACCTGTAAATGAAAATCATTAAATAAACAGCAAAAGGGCTTTATTGGAAAACGTTGCTCAAAACAAGGAGTATGTTACTCACTGGCATGTCAATCTGCTCTCCAGGAAGAAGTTGTTGTTCCTTGAAGCAAAAGCACCAGATCTTATTAAAGTATATTGCGGCCTGAAAAGCATCACAATCTAATCACTTCCTTTCTTAGGAGTTACTGGACTATGGATAGAAATGAATTCGTTTATCAAAGTAAATTATACTCAAAGAGAGTTTAGACGTGTCCTTCATGAAGATTAACATTTCACATCGAGCAAGATGGCACTAAAAGTTTAAAACCATGAGCCCTACAGCCCAAGCTAGGAAGAAAAGGGGTGGGCATCGTGTCGTGTCGTGTCATCTCGTGTTCGTGTCAGAATTCTCTCAACCCTAACCCGACTTGTTTAGCTTTTCGTGTATCGTGTCGTGTCAAATTCATGTTTCCTGTCAGAAATAGCCGACCCTAACCCGCTAACGTCGTGTCGGATTCGTGTCGTGTTATCGTGTCCTTTCATAAATTCTCGTGTTCGTGTCAGAATTCTCTCAACCCTAATCTGACCTGTTTAACTTTTTATGTCATTGTGTCGTGTCATATTCGTGTTCTGTGTCAAAAACAACCGACCCTAACCTGCTAACTTCGTGTCGTGTTGGAAACTCCCACCCGAACCTAGAGAAACTATGAAGAAATATCACACAAAATCTAAGTTTAGTTATTTTCTTCTTTAAAGATACTTGGAACTCAGAATTCAACTGGACACTTGGAACCTCATTTAATACATTCTTCGGAACTCAACCACCAAATATGAGGTAGATGCTACAATATTTTAATTGAACTGATTTAACAGGTTTTGAAGCAATCTGCATTAAGCCTAATGAGATCAGTGAATTTGATAATAATCTAACAACAAATGACAGACAATTAGAAGACCATAGAGTGTAACCAATCAATTCATGTTTTCTTTGTAGAACTCCAATCATCGACCTATAAATTGTACCACCACTCACTCTGTTCAGAACAACATAGAAACGATGCACATATGATCTTGTCAAACCACTTATCCATCTCTCCCTTAGACTGCCACTCAAATTCATCCCCCATGTATATTAGCTGAGTGTACCTACGCATAAAACTCCGGCATGCTTTATAAATAAAAGGATCCTGTCTTCTAGGCAGGCACATATATCCAGTTAAATTGCCCACGCTGAAGAAATGCCCCACACAGAAGAAACGAATCACAGAGGCTTACGATGATGGAAAAGAAACCAGTCTCATTGTGAAATCAATCGCATCTGTGTTGGCTAGGTGAAATATGTTTCCTATGTAGTGCTCGTGTTAACTTTCCATTCCAAATGTAATTAGCTAGAATAGCCAACGGTAACAATTCCAAACTCCTAAATCTCGGTGATATTTAAAGTGTTTAGGATCTCATTTAAACAATTTGATGTCCAAGTACAAACTAATACTCTTGCCTTAGATAACATTGACTAAAAATAAATGGAGATAGCATACCCATGAACTGTGAACAATAATTTGATTATGCTCAGATAAATTAACTATCCACTGGATATGTAAACTTAAGTTCTAATTGGAGTTAATTCTGAGTACTATAAATTCCTTTGCAAATCAAAAGAGGCCACGATGGAGAAGGTCCAACTCCACACTCAAATAAGACTAATCAGTGCATTTGATACATGCATTTCCAGCTACCAATTAACAAAAAAAAATACCAAATATGTTTCGGCGATATGCAGCGAAAAGCTTACAAATGGATAATTGGTAAGTCCTCAAAGTTAAGCTACTCCTACAATGGTAGTTGATAAGCAGTATCAAGGTTCCAAATCAACCAGTAAGTTTTCTCCAACATGGGCCTACGCAGCTGATTTACACAGAAGTATATATGTAGGTGATGAGGATATGAGAAAAGCCACAACAGACCATACAAGCTATGAGAATGACAGGAAAGGAAAATAATACAGAACATGAGTACAGGCAGAAAAGATCCAAACTTTAAAATAGATAAGAGTATGATACTGGAGCACAAAGAGACCATGGGTGCATTTGAAACAATTAGTAATACAGACAGCAAAAGCAAATACTCACACCTTTCAAATCGAGAGAGAGGAAGATACGAATTATTACACCTCATCACTTACACAGACCAAGACTATTGGATCATATAGCAATTCCCTATTCAATCCATCCGGCCATTTCATTGTTAAAATTATGACAAGTGTATAACCAAGACTCAATAGTCCCGTGATGGAAGGGAGAGTGGAGTAGGAATGAATGGGATATTCGCACAACCTACGCACAAGGGAAGGTTAGGTCATTGAAAAATAACTAATGTAATTCTGCTTTCCTGAAAATGTAATCATGCACTAGGCCAACCATCTCATTCCGCAGAATTTTGTTACTTGAAGCTTACTTCTTTGCTGAGCTTATACCCATTCTGCTCCCAAAGCCAAGCACGTGGAATTGATGCAATCTTTTTGATTCCCTGTGGTACAAAATTTTGGATCAATAGATGGGTGTAGAATAAGCTCATGATACGCGAAAGTATTCATTCTATAAAAGCACAACAAGCATAATTGAATAAGTGGATCACTACAGAAGTGCATCATCAAGATGCATAATACTATAACTTAAAATTACCTAAAAAAACTGATCAATACTTGCATATATGCCGTCAAAGAGAAGTTCAATAAAAAAACCCTCACAAACTTATGTAGGACAAAGATGACTAACTACATGTCTCAGAGAAGAACACCTAACAGCCACATTTTCATTTTTTGGAAGTGGATGTAGTCTACAACCACACATCCATTCAGATTTATGTTATACTTCAATCTTACATACAGTTTAATTTGGTTCTAGACGGCAGTGAAGGTCAACAGTAGAAAATCATAGGAAGAACACAATAACAAAGGCACTGTTTGTCAAACTAGTTATATCAGAAAACCAACAAACCCATTACTGTAGCAAAACTTGAAAAATGAGCATACGAAGTTGAAAAACTTGGCTTCTAAACTAGATATAGAGTTCATGCACACATAATTGCACATGAAAGATCAACCTACAATGTTGGGCCCGTTCTGTCATATATTAACCAAAATACGAAACATGGTATTAGAGTAAATGATTCAAAGGGTCATAAGTCCAAGCATGAACTTGTTTCCCCATAATCAGTGCCTTCGTTTTGTCTGCCTCTTCATGTGAGACCAACGGGGCACATGTAAGGAAGGGTACAGGAGCTTGACACACATTGTCTGTTTCGAACAGCTTAAGCTTATTACAGAAATTGGTTACCATAAGCCAAGCCTATGGAACAGAATGACAAAATAACAGAGCAAAATTAGAAAACAAATTTACTTACAAAATAGCAACAAATATCATGATCGAGATTGCAATTTCATATTTGGACTCAAAGTTAATTGCAGAATGCATATAGATAATTTTTATGGAAATAGCCTTTAGTGGTATCCAATGGACCGGGATCGCCAATCATCAATCATCAGCAGTACAGGAGCTGCTGACCAAGTAAACAATCCATCGAAGTACCACCCCAAGGGAAAATGGAACATGGTCATTACGCAAGCCTCAAAACCATTGGAAACACCATAAATCAATCTCGGAAGACCAACCACCCTGTGAAAGGGTACAACCCTTTGAGGCAAAGATCCATCTTTGAGGACATCTTTGAGGAACAAGAATCCTATGTTATCAACTTTGTAAGGCTTTTTTGATTTATATTTTATACAGCCTAAAACATAATCTCCGAGGCAAGACAATCAGTTCTTTTCTATTTAACTCTCTTTTCCTTTGAAAATCATAAAAAAATTGTTCCTCCACTAAAGGAGCCAAGCTCATTTACACATAATTCAGCCAATAGCATGTTTGCAAGCGACGGAAATCATTTCATAAGTACAATGGCTAGGATAGGTTGAAGAGAATTACCACAAACTGATTCTTGTGTGAGCTTGTGCATCTGTTGCATCTATAGCAAATCAATCTTGGATATTCTAACTTTGACAATCACTTCATTGATCAGTGGCTCTTTGATTGGGCATAAGTCTAGTAGAGCCCATATATATCTTCTACACATAAGAGATAATGAACATGATTAGCAAGAAAAAAAAAATACTCTTTTCTAATCAGAAAACCACCCAAGCTAACTTCGTTCGAATTCATATAAATCAGCCAATCAGAACTTCATTAACAGGGAACTATGAAATCAACAATATACTAATATAGTTCATTCTTCATTGAGGCATATCTACAAACACAAGGAAGCACTTGTAACAAAAAAAAAAAACAAATTAGCCGGACTATGATGGACACGGATAGCACTAATAACTCATCTTGTTATAGTTTATTAAACCCATGACTCGAATCCATTTCCTAATAATCCTAACCAATACACCTAAGACCCAATCGATTCCATTCCCTTTAGACGATAAGTAGCAGATATAACCTGAGAGAGAAATAGATATAAGTTGTTGCTCTCGTTCAAACGAAATCATCTCGAAATCTCGACAGAAATTGTGAAGCTACTTCAAAATTATTAGCAAAGCGATGTCAAAGTGCACATTACGATGTTCACCATCTTGCTTAGTTGCTCTGAAGTGTTTTTTCTCCAAAACTCTTACTTTCTGTTTCAATAGAAGTCAATCAACTACAGAAAACTTCTGATATTCACCAATACGAGGTCATTAGTCATAAATAGCAAGGGAATTTTTCAGTATTTCTCTTTCTTTTTGTTAAAAATTCCTTTTGCAAGAATCATTAGACCACCAAAAACCTAAACAAAAGCCCCAATACAGTATCAATTACAAATATAGAATTTCGAGAAAAATAGAGAATTGTTTGGAATGAGTCAACACAAAAGCCCCAATATTTTTTCGGAATGAAAACCGATACTCTGATAAATTAAATCCAAACCCTTTAAGTGCATTACCTGTGCAAATCCTTAGATGGTTATCACAAACTAATACATGCCGATTAAAACCCTAGCCTTGTATCTGTGCAAATCCTTAGATGGTTATCACTTATCACAAACTAATACATGCCGATTAAAACCCTAGCCTTGTATTTGGGCAACAACTGAATTGAAAAATCAAATCAAACCTGGTAAGGACTCTCCGAGCAATGAATGTTTGCTTCAACTGGTGCAATATTACCGAATATTGCTTTAATTTTCCTCTGACTATGGAATGAGGAAGCAGAAGTATGAAGAAGATGAGGCGATTAATTAGAAACAGAGGTTAATCGGTCGGAAATTAGGAGAAACAGAGAACAAGGGACAAACCTGTTCCTCACGATTAAAACCCCAGAATACCTAAAAGATCGATCCATTAGAAACCAGCACCAGTTCGCACAAGATTTTGCAGCAACTCGCACAAAACAACTGGCAGATCTGGCGCCTATAGTTTTGGTGGAAACGATTGAAATTTTCAGGAAGGGCAGAGTGCGATTTTGGGGGCAACAATTGGCGCTTATAATTTTGGTGGAAGTGTGGAACGCTGTTTTTCATTTTGAAAAAGATGGAACGCTGTTGAAGACTTCTGGAATGATATAATAAATTAGGGCGCGAGCGTTTCCTTTAGACCTGATGGCTGAATGCTATAATTTCCTCTCTACAACAGCATTTAAAAAAAAACCGCTATTAACTTATGCTATTAAAAGCAGTATTGGTTGTAGTGATAGTTGATCATGGCCCTGAATGAAATCAAGTTATCAACTACTTCAACAAGAAATGTTGAAATGAATTTGACACAGCAGGCATCCTGATGCAGGAACCTCGTGCGTGGATGTTTGAATGTCCGACCACTCCAGAAAAATGATCCTTCCTATAATACGTATTATTGGGTGGAAATAAGCACTTAACACAAAGTTCACGTCCCAAGTAAATTGGTGATATGTATCATTGCGTGGAATTTCACTCATCGCAACCACAGTTATGTTGTTTTTCTGAACAAAGTAACGAAAAGCTCTAAAAGCAATGCTATGTAAGCCGTTTATACTGAAATTTTCCAGATTGCATCCGTCCATGTTTAGAATCATATTATTTCACTAAGCACAAGTACAGTAATAGTTTGTGTTATTCAAACCACCCTAAGGAACAACTAAGACATAATTATGCAAAATACCTTTTCAACCAAACCCTAAATGATTGAGACAGCAGGATCTTGCAAATACCGCTTCTTGGATGCAAGGGAACTAAGAGAACTGGTAAACTCTTTGATAGAATGAGAGTTTTTATCAGTTAACCTTCCTGATCGTGCAATAGCTCCACAAGAAAACAGCCGCCCCAAAACACATTAAAGATCAATTAGAGAATTAACAAAAAAACAGAAGGGCTACCTCACCAAAACCTCCATCTAAACATTTAAAAACTCTTCCCCACCTGGCCCTTCATTGATGAAGAAACCTCCAATAGATCAACAATCAGTTTCAGCAATGCATCAACTCCGATGCTAGTAATTGCACCAACTAAAATTGGTTAAACCCTGCGCAAATCCTTGTCTTGCACACTGTAGACGTAGAGAACACACGAAGGCCATGAGTTGGTGTATTTAATGGAGGGAATATTACATAAGACAGGAAGCACATCAACATTGAAAGATCAACTGTTTTCAATAATCTGTGAGTAACACAAGCTCAACAAAAGCATTTCTTATCTTAAATCACTATACCATTCCTTTCTTCGTCTTAAGTCGTTAGCAGGTGTTGTGTTTTTAGCAGGTGTAATAATCTTATGTTTTCCTCTTTTGTTATTGGCTATTTTGTCCTTTGTGCAGGGATTTTGTGGTAGAATCAGATCATGCCTTGCCGATGAAAGTAAAAAATAAAAAATCAGATCATGTCTGACAATTCATACGTGTTTTCCCCCAAATCTGGGGCTTCCGTTTGTGATCTCAGCATTGCCGGGGGGGGGGGGGGGGGGGGGGGGGGGGGGGGGGGGGGGGGGGGGGTGTGGGATTTTGCATGCAAATACCAGATTTCGGTAGGTACACGTTAGAAATTTTGGATGCAAATACCAGTAACCATAAACATAGATATAGACGAGAGAGAGAGAGAGAGAAGGGTACCTGGTCGATTGCGGGCTGGTTCTGCAAATCCAATAGAGAGTGGAAGAGGTCGGGAAGAGTTGGAATGATTCTAACACCGAAGCTGGGGTGGACGGTGTGGTGTGCGAGAGTTGCAGTGATGGAGGTTACGACGATGAAATCGATGGCAAAGGAGAACACGATGACGATCACCTTGAGGTTGATGATGAGGAAGCCGGCGCCCGATGGAGATCCAGCGGTTTCGGCACACAGAGAGAGCGAGCGAGAGAGAAAAAGGAGAAGTCGCTGTCGATTGCCCCACCTGTGGTCCCCACCATCGAAATCCCCAGATGATTTTACCAAAATATCCCCGCGCTAAGGGACAAAGAACCAGGACAAGAAGAAGGAATTATGGGACACAGACGGATAAAGTAAGAAAACTCTTTAAAGTAATTTTCAATTAACATGAACAGTACCATTTCAAACGCAAAATGACACATACGTCCTCCAATATGCCCAGTATATACCGCAAGGACCCCTATTCAAACGCAAGGTGATGATCCAAAACAAGGCAAAAATGGTGGCTTATTACACATCCTAAACAGGCCAATCCTCTTTTGAGACTAAGGTAGATTCTATTACTATCAAAAACTTAAATTTTTTTTTTTTACCACTAGTTCGTTTTGAATTTTGAAGAATGTTTGAGTGGAAAAAGGTATATAGAAAAAATGTATTCGGGATGGTGCTTTTAAAGCCCCCAAACGAACAAACCTAAATTTTTTACCATTTGTTGTAATTATTACTACTATGACATTAGTAATTAATTAGGGAATCAATTGCTACTAAAACAATTCTCGTTGTGCATATAATGTGTAATAAAATCATCCTATTTCAACAACTATTAATTATTTCTCATGATTATCTCGATGAAAGCTCATTTGAGATCGATGTTATTGGCAAATCTCGATGAAAGCCAATTTGAGATCGATGTTATTGACAAATAAAGCTTACATACTTAAAAAGTTCTCACCTTGTTTGGTTTAGCATTCATCTCATCTCATTTTTTCCTCTACACGTTTTTCAATACTTTTTTCTCTCTATCTCTCTATTCATTACCACTCATTATCTCAAAAATAACTTTCAAAACTTTGAACAAAACAAGGTGTCTAATTTTGCAATTTAAGCTTCAACAACTCCATTATTCAAAGAGCATGCTTCTGCAACTGTGACTAATGTTCTAATAATGATAGTGATACGAGACAATACTCCCTTCGTCCCAAATTGTGCATCATTTTTAAAGTCAGTGCAATTTTTTGATTAAAAAAAAAAAGTCAAAGTAATTTTGATCGTCATTTTTAAAGTTTCTATGTGTCGTGTCATCGGTGCCAACAAACTTTTGATAATGGCAATGCAGGGTTGATGATGGCTAACAAACTGATGGATAGTTATTCGATGATCTGATCAAAATATATCTATAGTCAAAGTCCTGATCAATATCTCCCAATTTGATTAGCACTCCATGCTCCATACATTTGACGACAAGTGGCACAAGCACCCCTTTTCGCTCGCTCCCTGTTTGGTGCTCACTAAATGGATATGATTTTGTCTTGGTCCCGGCATGGTGCTCACTAAATGGATATGATTTTGTATGGCCCATTTCTAATCCCAAAAATATGATTCAAACCACAAATTATTCTTAAAATATTTTAAAACTTTTAAAAATTAATTTAATTCCAGATTCGGGGGCATTCATCTTCTTTTTTTAAACCGTTCTACGAATTCATCAAGCCCAAGTTTTGAAGTCTAAAAAATGCAAAAGCAAATTATCCTCGTATTAACACGTGCACTACCAGTCTTATCACCAGTACCATTTAAAAAAAAAAACACATTCATACGTTTTTTCCTCCTTCAAAGTTCAAACCGACATAATAAATCTACATTTTGTAAGAGCAAAGAGCATCCATAGATTTTTATTCCCACTCAGAATAGGCCTTGGACGAAGCAATGAAACAGAAATACTCCATAACATATCTATTAATCTTCGGATTCAAAAGCTGCTTTACGTTTAGTTTACGTACTTGCAACATGGCACAAATCATTGTCAATACAGACGCGAAACTGACATTGCCTTGGCATGAGATCGTAGGACAGTTATGGGTGTACACCGAATGTACATGTTTTCTTTTCTTCACTCCTAAGATATTTTTTACAAATATATATAGATATATCAAAACCATCGAGTGGGGGGCCTTCCTCACATAGTTACACCGCTGAATGGGTAGGCCTGGTACTGGTACTGGTACTGAGGCAATGGGTAGGCCGGATACGGAGGCAATGGGTAGACCGGATACGGAGGCGGAGGCAATGGGTAGGCCGGATACGGAGGCGGAGGCAATGGGTAGGCCGGATACGGAGGCGGAGGCAATGGGTATGCTGAGTATTGAGGCAATGGGTATGCTGGGTATTGAGGCCACGGGGCTACTTGAGATGGCGCTCCAAAGACCTGCAACATTTGAGGGGAGTTTCATGTCATCAATATTATCACCAAATCTAAATAACTGACTAAAACAAATGAAGAAATCGTCAAAACCAAAAAGAAGGAAGGTGATAGCGGGGGTGTATGGGCAGCTCTGCTCAGGTGTAACATGATGCTAATACAAATATATTGGCAGCATGGATTACGCAGCGAAATAAAAAAATAAAAAATAAAGATGAAGGGAGAAGATTTATGACTATAAAAAAAGAAAAAGAAAGAAGTTTTCAATGTTTCAATGATAGCCCTTAACAATCTGCAGAGTTCCTAAAAGTTAAGTAAAAAAATAAGCCGTTTAGTCCCCAACACAGGAAATTTATCTCGATTGGAATACCAATCCTATAAACTTAGATCGTTTATGCAATGAGTTTAATTTTGTTTAGTCTAGAAAACTTTAGAAAGTTCAAATTTGCTAAATGATACTCTCTAAAGACATGAACGGCTAGAAACTTGTGAAGTAATTAAACAGTTAATAGAATAGTTGGCTCATTATGCAAATCCACAAGTTGAGTCAGAGAAAAACTAACGTATATCTAAAGGTACCTGCTGGCAATTGCTGTGGGCCGTGACAGGGGGCAAAAAGGGTACATGTCCACCTCGGCTACTTTGGGCAGCTTTATCAGCTCGGTTGCGGGCCGCCTGCCAAAGTCATGTATAAAAGTGAGACACCTAAAACAATCATGGAAGACATAATGCAGTATGAGTGGCTTAACAGACCCCTAATTCCACAGGTATTGACCATCTGCGCTTCCCAGTGACCTTGTTGTAGAAAAATCTGCAAACATTTACTCGGTTGTATCAGTAACTGTAAAATCTTACATTCTAAAGAAATACTAAGTCGTAATTCAAGCGATACAAACATAGGGATGCAACAATTAAAGAATTGCACCTCCTATTCTCTACATCAGTGAGTTCCCTCCAGTCGGTCGACGCATCAATTCTCTGTACAAGAATAGGTGTTAGTACTCGTTAGCTACAGGGACAATGTCTAATGGATTAAGCAGGGTAATACCACAAACATCAACAGTGTTTTGGTAATTTGAGAAACTTATATGCTTCGGTTATTACGGTCACCATAGGTCATGTTATCATTCCAGGCAAAAGTTGATGGTTTCCAGAGAGCTATCCATATCTAAAATGACTTACCTCATCCGAAGTCATCATATCCCAAGGCTTGTCAATGAAATTCTTCTTTCCAGTGTGAATATAAGATCTGAATGCGAATGCATAGCGATATGTAAGTATTCGACAGAAAAGGCATTACACATCAATCCACCAAAAGTCAACAATCAATTACTCCTATCATCACTAAGCAATAAAATTTGGGACTCACAGACAAACAATTACAAGACAAGCAAACCATAAAAACATAAGGAAGCAAAATACTAAAACATATCATTACAAGTGAAACAGCAGGTAGTCAACAATAATGAATCTCCATAGTCCACACAACATAACTCACCTTTCCCCTGCAGAAGGGTTACCAGCATTCAAAGGTTCAATCTCTATAGGTTGTCCAAGAAGTAGCTGGCCAGACAGATCAACAGCCATCGAGACATATATCGGATCATCAAATTCAATATACCTGCAGTTTCAATGGGCTCAGACTGTGTTGGACAGTACATAATAAGCTAAAAAAGGCAATTTCAATTTCAATTTCGCAAACACATTATGTTCCAGCTCGCGTAATACTCAGGAAAAGAAAATATTAGCTCACTACCGTAGAATGCAAGTACGATGACTTAATCGGAAAGATTTCATATTGCACATACATAACAGTTTCCGATGGTAGTCAGCAGTTCACAAGGCAAGACAGCAATCAATACTCTTCCACAGAATTTCAAACATTGTGAAACATAAGTTAATAGTGATGATGAAGCCTCGAGTAGACTTAAGCATCCATAAGTAACATGTTTCAACTTCCAACCACACAGGCAGCAGATAAAGTTGAGCTAATTTCTTCACCACCACAGAGAATCAGAATGATCTTAAGTCAACTGAATAGCATAAACACCTATAGAGATTTCCCTTCAGCTGAAAGGATTTATATCAGCCAATAGAACTAGCCAGGCAAAGTGATAAGTGTTTGAGAGATTCCACTCATACGGGCACATGACAAACTAAATTATGACATGAAGGGGTCACACATACGTCATAAGAGGCACAGAAGGTGTGATAATGGTCACATACGCAGGCGACACATCATAGAATGCAAACAGCCATTGTTAAAGAATTGCCAAGACTCAAGAGTATGTCTAGGGAACCGGTATTAGTAACAACTAATTCCAGCCAATAATATACGCCCAATAAGCGTAGAACTAGCGGGCATGGTCTATGAAAGAGTTAATATAGAAACAAAGTCTAGAACATATTTGGAAGCATATCTAAGCACAAGTTAAAATTTCCTACCAATAGGCAGCGGAAAGATTTCAGACAATATGGTTTAACCCATCCAGATACACCAAGCGACATCAAACTTAACAAATTGAGATAAACGTCAAGAGACTGTTTTCTTCAATCAGCAATTTGAGTGGAAATGAGTCAGCAGAACTTGTGAAGCACAATGAGAACGATTTGGGGGATTTTACAGATATGGGTAGCTGGGTTGCACATGATCTACTAAAATACACATTTTTGTTGGGTGAGGCAATCATTAGTGGTATAAAATGGTTTTGGAATTATGTGCGTCAGCTCAAAGCAGTAGAAGTAAATACAAACTGTGATATTGAAAACTGTCAAGATGGCTAACAGTAGAAAGACTTTATATTGCAAATAACCAAAGGTCCTCACTCTTTTGCAAATACACACAACATTCCTTAGGAGTCAGTATTTGGTCACATCCAAGAAAGGCATTATAGTGTGTCCCACAGATGAGTTAATACGGAGATGAAGCCTAAGCATCACTAAATACCAAGTTCAACTTCCAACCCCGTAGGCAATTGAATGAATTTGGCCATATTCTTCATCACCTGTCCAGACAAGCAGACTAGCCTAGAATGAACTCAATAAAATAAATTCCTCCACAAGCAGACTAGCCTAGAATAAACTCAATAAAATAAATTCCTCCAGAATTCCTTCCACAAAGGATTGCATCAGCCAACAAAACTAGCCACGCAGAACCAATATATGGTGGATTCTGCGAATATGCACAGAAAACAACTAAAATCTAAAACAACTCAGCAAAACACATTTGTGCCCCCACCTACATGCAGGTATACAATGTGCAATGCACACACTTCATGTTTATATTTCAAACAAATAGCAAAATGGAATATAATAGCGACGAAGGATCCATAGCAACATTATCCCTAGGGAAGAATTATATGACCCAACATAAGCCAAAGTTCCTCCAAAAATGGGGCGATATGGTGCTCATACAGGCAGAGGACCTATGCCAAGTTAAATCCTAGACAATAACTGCCAGTCTGCCATCAAGATCATTGATATCATTGTAGGATAGTGAAATTCCAGCCTGAAGCAGTATATTAAAAGCAACACGAAAATTATTTGGTTATGGCATGATGTAATACAAAATGAAGGCCACATCCAATCAATGGAAACAGTAATACAAGATAAAGGGGGAGAACCAAAAACTATATAATTCAAGTCAATTACCTCAAGGTAATCCCACAATTAGTCATCACGAATTTAGGGCAATGCTAGAATGCTAAAGTGCTAGATGCTAATGCATTATCACGTTCCGTTTGACCCAAAAAAAAGAGATGCTAATGCATTTAGAAATCAGCTGGAGTGCGGGAATAAAACAAAGCATCAAAGCTTGTTTAAACTTGACTTACAGAGAAGAAAACAACAATACAGGCAAAGAATGGCCGCATAATTACGATACGTCTTCCATTATATCAGACAACAATTTTTCTGTTCACCAAGAAAAAACGAATAAGAAATTTGTAGTATGAGGGAACTTACCCCACTGCCTTTGGTACATTCAAACTCGGGTCCAAGATTAGATCGATATTCCTTACCTGGAATTGAAAAACTGAATCAGTTGAACAGAGAAATAAATACTTGCAAGGGTATTTTATACAGCACCACTCTAGACATTCATAATACATGTTCAATAGTCGCACATTGGGGCAATTACAACCTTTTAGTGATAACAAGCATTGATCAAACCACTAGACAAGTAACAGAAGCACAAATTAATCCTAGCCAAGAAGGCAGCAAAGGAAATTTTCGAAAAGCCACAATAATGCATAGTCCACTCCATTAAGACAATACACAAAGCACCCAATCCGAGATTAGAACAACAGAGTAATGTGCAAAATGGATTAAACCATTCAAATGGTACAGAACATAAGTCCCTCTAACCTTGCATACACTTGAAAAGAATAAGTTAACTTCTTCCCTGGACGCCCTCAAAGGAATCTGCCATGACAACATTCATATCAGCAAAACAAAAATAAGAGAAAACACGTGCATGAAAAAGCACGAAAGAACTTTCATGCCTATCAATCACTTCAAACTAAAGAGACACTGGCAAGCTACATACCCCGGAGACATAAACAGTTCTGGTGGCCTTTTCTGCGTTGGCTTCAGGGTCCACCACTTCTTTGTTTGCTTTGGATACTGTGTTGCCATCCGCATGACTATCAATACAAGCAAAAACAGAAGATAGTTCAAACGAATGACTTTCAACAGGTTAGACAAATAACTTAAAGAACATGACACATAAGAAGAGCTGCACGAATGCAACGGCACACAAAACAGTTCAAACCGATTCATCAAATCCCAGCTATTAACAGCAATATTTCTGTCAAATAATAGGTCATAGCATCTATCTTACATAGAATCCTAACCTTACTATCAACTATCACAAGGCTGGTATCCAATAAGTACTTAGCCAAGAAAAAACAAACAATCGTACACGAATGTAAGCAATATGCATGCTGAGATATAAAATAGGGAACTCACAAGCTAGAGTAAATCGCAACTTACGAAGTTTCTTATAAAATCAATCAACAATTGCCAACATGAAGCAGGGAAAAAAAAAAAAAAAGGGACAGAGAGAGAGATCTACGTGCACCGTGACGATTCAACTTCATCTCCAGTATTATCATCATCATCAAGTATCGTCATCGTCGTCGTCGTCGTCCTTTTCCTCTTCCTCTCGCTCTTCTGCACGCACTCCATTTTGCGCTCTCTCTCTCTCTCTCTCTCTCTCTTCCGTACAACCCCTTGAAAACCTAGACAGACATTACCCCTTGAAAACCTAGACAGACATTTTATATTGAAGAAATCGATAAGACATATTGAGGGCAGTTGATATATACAGGCACGGACGCCCCCCACGTGCCCACACTCAATTTCTTTTTAAAAAAAAAAAAAATTTAGTTGGAAAGGTTAAATTATAATATGTGCAAATACCACTCAAAGAAGTACTTGGGGTCAGTGGTTGATGAATGTGTTGCAAGCATCCGAATCGGGAGTTCGATTCCCACGGCTTGACACCATTTGACCTTACTTTTTCCTTTACAAAAACCCCTCTCCTCTCTCTCTCTCTCTCTCTCTCTCTCTCTGCATAAATTCTCACAGATTGGAAACAAAGATTATTCATTTGGCATTAATTTTTTTTTCACAACTTATATTTTTACTGTATGTTTCATTACGGATTATGATGATGTTAACAAACATGTAAATTGCATTCACAAACTTGTCAATTAATAGACTTACTTATAAGAATAAATTATGAATTACAATTCCTTCCTCCTCCTTTTTTTTTTTTGAAAAGATCACTATATTAACGAAGTAAAAGACGATTTACATCATTCGCAAGCAAAGGAGACAAGCCAGGCGGAATACAACCTGTATAACTAACAAGACTCCTATTTAGACAATGAGAAGCAAGCCAGTGGCCCAGTGGGCAACAATATATTTTTCCTATTACACCAAAAAAATTCCTTCCTTTTTAAAACTTTAGAATGAAAGAGGGATTCTCATTTCCCCAAACATCCCTTCAAACTTGTCAATTTACTAGTGTTAACCCATGCCTACGCATCCTTGTTGAAGATGATGACAGTTGTGTGATTTAGGTGAAAACCATGGGTACTTAATCGGGAAGTGGGAGGATGCACTACGGCCTTTGAATCAAATGAATCTAAGCCGTTCCAATAACTTGTCCCCACACCCTTCTGTTTTATAATAGAGATTTGTCAAATCTTTTTGGTGCTCACCAAAGGAGAAAACGCAATGTGGTGGCTCTTCCTTTTAGAGATTTGAATTTATGCAACTTGTTATGGGAGAAAATGAGATGCAACGGCTCCCCCTCCTAGAGATTTGAATTTATGATGTCTATCGGGAGAGTAAGCGAGATGTAGTGGTTTTCCTGATTTCAATTGGTGTCACCCCCGTATTCAAATTCAGGCTTCTCCACCGGTTGGGTGGTGACACTTTTGTTAGTAGAAATTTGTGCCCCCACTATAGCAAATTTCTGGATCTGTCCCTGGATATATATATGTCGGGGCAGATCCATGGACAACTAAACAAACACCCAAACAAACACCCCATCTCAGCCCTCCATTTCAAGGGCTGAGATCAAATCTCAGCCCATCCTTAAAACTAATTACACCTTCCCCCTTCTCCCATCTTTCAAGTTCTTTTGTTCTGTCAGACCACCATCCCGGTAGCCCCCCACCCCTCCACTTCCCTCCACTCTGACCGACCGACCAAACCCCGCCGCTGACGATCCTCTCTCTCCGCCGACAACCCACCACCATGCCGCCGGAGACCCACCACCACGCCGCCGGAGACCCACGTACCAATTTGAATTCAAATCAAGACTCACCAAGGTCTCTCTCTCTCTCTCTGATATGATGAATGGGCCAAATTAAATGACCTGCAACTATCTAATTACCGTTTCCATACATTGCATGCATCTTTCTTCAAACGTGGAAGATGGACCTTCTCAAAGAAATCTACCATCCAACTGGCCATATTTGAACATGGGCCCAACTTTTTCCTTTACAGCTGCCTCTTTGGAACCTGGCCGGGCTCGGTTTTTGGGCCCATGGGTGGACCAGTAGTGTAGCATTTTTATTTTTAGGGTAACCTAGGGTTTAGGTTTAGGCATTTTTATTGGGGTTTTGTAGACACCCCAATCTGGGCTTCCAGATTAGTTTACTTACGGTTTTTTGATTCCCCGATGATGAAATGGATCAAGAACACCCTGGGAATGATAGCGTGTTTGAGCTTTGAGTGTTTGTAAAACCCTTGAACCTAACCTAGCCTAAACCACTTCAAAAACCAAAAACCTTGCTGGTGCGCGCCAGGGCGCACGATCGCGCGACAGACTCAATCCATGGCGCAACAGTGCGTCAGGGCGCACCATCAAGCGACAGACTCACTCCATCACGAGACAGTGCGCCACGGCGCACCATCGCGCGACAAATTGACTCCATCGCGCGACGATCTAACCTACCACCAATCTTTTTGAAGGAGGACAGTTGGCCACCAATGCAACTTCAGCCAGGCCTCGTGGACTGGCTAAACTCCTCTGTTTCCAACCAGATCCTCCCTCTCTCCCTATTTATACCCATCTCTTTCTTCATTTGAAAGGGTTAACAAAATTCAAAGGTTTCTAAAGGGTTCAAGAATTTCAAAGGTTACAAACCCTAATCTCAAGAGCATAGCTTGCTCTTTCTCCTCCATTATCAAACATCCAACCACTCAATCAATCCTCAAATCTCAAAGCTGAAGTCCTTTCAAACTCAATTTAGGTATAGCTACCTACTGTTTTCTGTTCTGATCTCTGAGGGGGGTGTAGACACCCTATTCTGGATTGTCCGGATTAGTCCTTTTATTTTTTTTGTTGACCCGATGATGATCAACGGTCGAGAACAGTTCAAAGTCGATGGAAGGATTTAAGCTTTGAGTGTTGAACTCTCTCCCTTCAAACCCCTTCAAACCCTTCAAATCAAGAGCCAAATAAGCCTCAGCAAAACCGCACATTGCTTACGCCATCTCCCTCTTGGCGTGCGCCAGGAAATTGCCACGTGTCGGACATCGACCGTTAACTGAGTTTGACCTGGCGCATGGTATGGTACAGGTGGCGTACGCATGGTCAAGGCCGGTCAAATCACCGCTTTTCTGCCACGTGCTCGAGACTTTGCAACCGTCTCAGTACAGTGCAGGGCCTCCTGATCATTGCTTTCTGCAGGGACGTCCCCCTCTCTCTCCTACACTACCCATCAAGCAAGTCCCATGCATTAAATGCATGGGAGGCTCCCCCTTAACTCAACCAAACCCCTAACCCCAGCTGATCACCCCTGGACTCAGCCTCTCTCCTCTATAAATGCAAGCCCTTGCATTCATTTGTAAAGGTTAACCACATTAAAAAAGCCAAGTCCATCCCTCTCTTCTCTCTTGTTCCTTGCTCTCCCATTGAAGGATAGAGAGATAGAGAAGCTTAGTACACACCTCCCACCACTGATCAGTCACCACACAGCCTCCATCTTCAACCCCCAAAGCTCACTTTCTTCCTCTCATCTCTTGCACCAAAGGTATACCACCTTTGTGTTGCTTTCTGTTTTCGATTTCTGAGGGGAACCAGAAAGGTTCTGGCTAGTAACTGATACTAGTCCAGGCCCTTCTCTGGTAAAATAAATCAGTCGTAGGCAACACACCATGGCGCACGCCAGCTTTGGCAGTATGAGCACTGTTGGCGTGGGGATCATGAGGTGTCCATTTGTTGCTTGTTTCCTTTCTGTCATCACCTTCCAGCATACTAATAACCAGTTTATTGTTTCTGCATTTTAGAACTGTTCAAATGTAGCTTTCAATACTTGTACCATTTCCTGCTTTCAAGGCCTCTGGGGTATTTCTGATCATGTTCCAGAACCCAGATGGTGTAAAGCCAAACACTGGACAGCACGCTAAAGTGGCGTACAGCCTCTATTGAGTGGCGTACGGCATGTATGCTGGGGTCCAGTGCCTGGCCCTTACATCACAGTTCAATCCTGGCCTTTTTGTTCCTCCCCACTCTGTTTATGGGGTTTGCTTTGCTGTTTTCCTGGCTATTGGTCATTCCTTATGCCTGTACATGTACTCAATCTATATTATCAACTGCGTGGTTTGTCCTGGGTGTGCACTGGTCCATTCCAGAGCCCAGAGGGTTAAGAGTAGGAGCTGTGAGAAATCAACAGGGTAGTGTACGCCAGCTTTTAGATGGCGTGCGCAGGGTTTGTTGGCGTGCAGTGGCTTGGCCCTTGCGTGCCACCATGCTGCCTGCTCACGCACCCGATGAGCAGCGTACATCATCCTGTTAAACTATTCACAGTGCTTGTTCTCAGTCTATGTCCTTACGTTTAACATCAATTCAAGCAAGCAAATCATCATACATAAACATTTTTGTCATGTAAACTGCAACTTGTTACAGTTTTTAATCCCTATTAACTGTTCCCCCGCCCTAACTGGCCAAAAATGATCAAATGAGAGAAAAATGTAAATGTTTTAATAAAATGCCTGAGTAGAGACCGATCTCCGGATTGGGCGAGAGGGGTGCCATAAAACCCTTCCCCTCTCGTAACCTGGCTCCCGAACCTCAGATATCGAAGGTGACGACGGACTAGTCTACGCCTTTTCAAATCAAATCAAACCTTTTTCAAGTCAAAGAAAAACGTAGCAAACGTTCTCGAGTTCGGTTCCTTGGGTGCCTCACCGCTAAAACCCGAGTGGCGACTCTGAATCGAAGCGTTTTGCCGCGCTATTTTCCAAGAGGGCCGCCCCCCAAAACAAATTTTTACAAACCAAAATCGGGCGATTTTTGGGGCGCGTGCCCACAGTGGCGACTCTGCTGGGGATCCTTGCATTAATTAGTATTTGGCGATTAATACATAAATGAACAATCTTCGAAAGTCTGGCAAAACAGTACGCTCCGCGCTGCTGAAGAACGGAATGGTAACGTAACAGGATCTCCGCATCCGGCCAATCCGAACTGGGGCTTTTACTATTGTTCACTTGTGTAGTTTTGTCCAAATATTGATTAATAAAAGTGAGCCAAGCTTCAAAAGGCATTTCCAGAAATTTTGCGTTTCTCTCTCATTCGATCAAACTTTGGCATTCTCCATTTGCATCAATGTTGGATAAGCCCCGTTGAGGTGTTTTGGGTAACCGGCACAGTTTACTGGAGCCCGGGGTCCTCGAATGCCCAACAACCTTGGACGATGATGAGTCGTAATACCGTTCGACCATTGCTTTGCTGCACGCATTGCAGTGGGAGGTATACCGCGGCTCTAGTCAGAGGAACCCCTTTCAGCCAAAACCAGCCTCGCCATGCGTACAAAGCACTAGAACCTTCCAACCTAAGACAGGAACCTACAGGGTAGGATTATTTGCATCTAACCCCCATAAACTGTCTATGTGTTACTGTTTTCCTTATCGCATGCCTATACATACATACATCCCGCTTTGCGTAGAAGCATGCTAGGGCGGCTCTTAGGTCTGTCTCGAGTTCGTCTCGTGACCGTTAGGATCCTGCCATGGACCGATGAAGAGTCGCGCATCTTAATGTGGCGCGTTATCAATGTCCAAAATCCTTGAGTCAACGAGACCTTGGGAAATCAAGACTGTTTAAGTCTCTTGTCTAAACCTAGTCGAAATTTCAAACAGAATATTAGGAACAACGAAGAGAATGTCATGATACCCACACCATCCAGGTTAAAGTGCTAATCACTTACACCATCAAGGCTCCGGCACAGTGCTGCTTACGCCACCTCGGTTATGGTATCACGCCATCTGCACCAAGTTGTTCCGACCTCCAAAGTTGAAACTTCGATAAAGAAGCAGTCAAAAGGCTTAGGTTGTCTTGACATCCTTTAGTGTCCATCGACTCAAACAAGGATACACCGTCGAAAAAGAAATCCGAGGATTCTATGGCAGCGTCCTAACAGCACGAGTCGGACTCCCTCTAGTGTTAGAGTCTAGGAGGACACCGACGACGATGGCATGCTCATTCTCTTTTCTGTCAAAGTTTTGCGAATAATTGCTGCAGGCTGTCACTGAGCTCTTCTACTTTGCTGTTTAGCTGCATTATGGGAAGCTCCGAGTTCAAAAGCCAAACCTACTTGGGACCGTCTACGGGGGTTGTTTGAGGATTTGCTCTCGGGTTTGCTTTCGGGTCAGTCACAACGGAAGCACAGCTCTGCACTCTGTCAAGGGAGGATTCGCCGCCGACCACTCCGCACGAATCTCCTCCGTCCTCTCCATCTCCACCCATAACTCCAAAACCAATCAAGACAGAAACCTTAAGCATGGCAGATGTCCTTCCACCAAATCTTACTACAATCCTGGCCGATCTCCAGCACAAGCTCGCCATCATGCAGCAAAGGGCTGACCAGGCCGATACCGCCATGGCTAATCTGCAGGCTCTTATCAACGAGAGGATCCCAGTCGCAAGGATAGAAGGCGAGCGGCAAGAACACGAGAACCTAGCTGGGGAGGACATTCCGGCCGAGCAGCCTACTGCGAATCTCGAAATGGCTGCCCTGATCGCCAAGATGGCCAAACTAGAAGAGTCAGTTGCCAAATCCGAAAGAATCAGCGCCGGAGGGTTGGACATGGACCGTCTCTGCCCCTTTCCAAATGCACGCCTCCCGGAAAGGTTCAAGATGCCCGACTTTGCGAAGTTCGACGGGACGGGCGATCCGAAAACACACCTGCTCGCTTACCACGGTGCAATGAAACTACATGGGGTCGAAGAGGAGGCAATGGCCCAATTGTTCCCTCAGACTTTGGCCGGCCCAGCTTTTCAGTGGTTCTTGTCTCTCGACGTTTCCAAGCGCAAAACATGAGAAGACATTGGCGCGGCCTTCTTCACCCAGTATAGCTACAACTCCCAACTCAAAATGACCACCCGAGAGTTGGAATCCACCAAGATGAATGCAAAAGAATCTTTTGCAGACTTTATCAAGCGTTGGAGGACTAAGGCTGCAGTCATGACCGATCGGCCGAGTGAGAAGGACAAGATCCGTATCATCTCCCGTAATCTGCTGCCCGACTTTGCTAAGAATCTGGTGCTAGTCCAACGTGACGGAGTGCGTTGGCGTAGCTGTTATTGCCGAACAAAGCAGCGCTGCTCCCCGTGTAAGCACGAGGTTTGGCTTTGGACCCCGAGGAGGAAGAAGGCAGATCGCTACGCGGCAGAACCCCAGTTTGGAGAGCTTCTTCAATGGCAAGGCCGGATTCAAAGAAGGTGTCCCAATCGGCCCCTTGGACTAGCACCAGATTCTTAGCAAAGTCAGGCAGCAGATTACGGGAGATGATACGGATGTACGCCAACGCACATCCCGGCCGAGTTGCGTTCCCTCGTCGAAAGGAAAGACGAAAGGCATGCTCAGCCTCTAAAAGAAGAAGTAATTTCAATAAATTTGAAAGATGAGAGTGACCCTCGTATGATACAAATCGGCTCAAACTTATCCCCGGAAAATCACGCTGGTACAATTGAGGCACTCAAAGAATACTTCGAGGTTTTTGCTTGGTCCCACGCCGACATGCCTGGTATCGATCCCGAGATAGTACAGCACCGAATTCCGTTACTGGCAGGGGCAGTTCCTGTCAAACAGAAGCTCCGAAGAATGAGGCGGGACTGGGTTCAGAAGATCAAGGAAGAGGTCACCAAGCAAATCGACGCAGGGTTCCTGAGGGTTGCTGAATACCCCAAATGGGTCGCCAACATTGTACCTGTACCCAAGAAGGATGGAAGGATCCGAGTTTGTGTCGACTTTAGGGATTTGAACAAGGCAAGCCCCAAAGATAGTTTTCCCTTGCCTCACATTGACGTGCTTATGGACAACACGGCAGGGCATGCCTTGCTCTCCTTTGTCGACGGGTTCGCAGGATACAATCAGATCTTCATGGCCCCAGAGGATCAGGAGAAGACAACGTTCGTCACAGAATGAGGGACCTACTGTTACGTGAAAATGCCATTTGGACTAAAGAATGCCGGGTGCACTTTCCAAAGGGCCCAAACAACTCTGTTCCATGACTTTGACACTTGTAGCAACGTCGCACATAGTCAATGCATTGCGATTCCATGGTGGACCAATAATAACCCTGCCTGAGGATTTTCCTTGCGAGCATGACGCCGCTCATGTGAGGACCACAGACTCCTTCGTGAATCTCCTCCATTATTCTTGTTGCTTCGGCGCCATTCACACACAGCTTGTGCATCCCGCAGTGAGACCTTCGATACAACTTTCCCCCGCAGATGATGTACTGAGCAGCCAAACGTTGCAAAGCGATCCGATCCTTCCTAGTAGCCCCAACAGGAAACTCCCCGCGCTCCACAAAGTTCCAGATGTCATGGTACCAGGGTAGGCCATCATCGACATCATCAATGGCGTTGATGTATTCATAAGCGGGCAGGTCCCTTTGTTCGATCACAATTGGCCGCATTTTGACTCCTGTCGGGAGTTCGATCATTGAAGCCAAGATCGCCAAGGCATCGGCGAACTGATTCCTCAAGCGGGGAACATGGGTGAAAGTCACCTTATTGAAGCGAGGAATCAGTTCCTCCAAGTCTTGGTGATAAGGCTTCAGCTTTTCTTCACGAACCCTCCAATCTCCGTTGGCTTGGGAAACCACCAAGTTTGAATCTCCGATAACTTCGAGCTTCTCGACTCCTAATGCAATTGCTGCTTCCATCCCGACAATGCAGGCCTCATACTCGGCTTGATTGTTAGTAACATCGAAATTCAGTTTGAAAGCGAGCGGAATATGAGCGCCCGCGGGCGTGATCAGCAACACCCCGATTCCGAATCCTTTCTGATTAGCAGCCCCGTCGAAATACAGCGTCCATACTTCTTCAGTTACGGTCAGCACATCCTCGTCTGGGAAGTTGAAATCCACATCCTCTGGCCCCTCAACTGGGTGATCGGCCAAGAATTCTGCCACGGCGCGGCCCTTTACTGACTTCCTCATGACATGCTGGAGATCAAACTCAGCCAGCAGAAGCAACCAACGTGCTAGCTTATGGGTGAGCGCTGGCTTCTCGAATAGATATTTGATGGGGTCCATTCAAGAAATCAGCTTCACCGAATAGGCTAGCATGTAGTGTCTAAGCTTTTTGGTAGCCCAAACTAGCGCCCAGCATGTCTTTTCCAAAGGGGTATAGCGCTCCTCACTTCCCACCATTTTCTTGCTCAAATAGTAGATGGCCTTCTCGACTCTGTTTTCCCCTTCCTGCGCTAGCAGACAGCCCATTGCCGTTGGTGTTACAGATAAGTACAGAATCAATGGTTGTCCTGGCGTAGACGGCATTAATACCGGAGGGTTTTGCAGATATTTCTGAATTGATTCGAAAGCAGCCTGACACTTGTCTGTCCACTCGAACGGGACATTCTTCTTGAGTAAGCGGAACAGCGGTTCGCAAGTCGGAGTCAATTTGGCGATGAATCGGCTAATAAACTGAACCTTTCCCAGAAAACTCCGCACTCCCTTCTCAGATCGCGGGGGCTCCATTTTGAGAATCGCTTTGATTTTAGATGGGTCGACCTCGATTCCTCTCTTGGTGATCAGAAACCCCAACATCTTGCCTGCTGTAACCCCGAATGTGCACTTCTGCGGGTTGAGACGTACATTGTACTTTCGAAGCCTTTCGAGAAACTGTCTAAGTGAAGGGAGATAGTCCTTTTCCTCTTTTGCCTTCACGATCATGTCGTCGACATACACCTCGACCGTCTTGTGGATGAAGTCATGGAACAGAGTTGTTTGGGCCCTTTGGAAAGTGCACCCGGCATTCTTTAGTCCAAATGGCATTTTCACGTAACAGTAGGTCCCCCATTCTGTGACGAACGTTGTCTTCTCCTGATCCTCTGGGGCCATGAAGATCTGATTGTATCCTGCGAACCCATCGACAAAGGAGAGCAAGGCATGCCCCGCCGTGTTGTCCACAAGCACGTCAATGTGAGGTAAGGGAAAACTATCTTTGGGGCTTGCCTTGTTCAAATCCCTAAAATCGACATAAACTCGGATCCTTCCATCCTTCTTGGGTACAGGTACGATGTTGGCGATCCATTTGGGGTATTCAGCAACCCTCAGGAACCCTGCGTCGATTTGCTTGGTGACCTCTTCCTTGATCTTCTGAACCCAGTCCGGCCTCATTTTTCGGAGCTTCTGTTTGACAGGAACTGCCCCTGCCAGTAACGGAATTCGGTGCTGTACTATCTCGGGATCGATACCAGGCATGTCAACGTGGGACCAAGCAAAAACCTCGAACTATTCTTTGAGTGCCTCAATTGTACCAGCGTGATTTTCCGGGGATAAGTTTGAGCCGATTTGTATCATACGAGGGTCACTCTCATCTTTCAAATTTATTGAAATTACTTCTTCTTTTAGAGGCTGAGCATGCCTTTCGTCTTCCCTTTCGACGAGGGAACGTAACTCGGCCGGGATGTTCCCGTCAAAGTCGATTCCTTCGTCGTCGGGGTCGACACAGTTTATGTAAAAGTCAGCAAAGTAGTCGGAAGCAGGATCATTCATTTCATAAAACCCAGAGGGGTTGCCAAGTACAGTCGACTCAAACTCAAAGGAAAAGCTATGACGTGGAGGGCCGAGAGGCACAAACTCTGACTCTGAGCTAGACTTAGACTCGACAGACTTTGTGTCAGATTCAGATACATCGTCAATGCATGCTAGACGGGGAGTAAAAATGCAGTTATTAAGACTACCCTTTGCTTCGACGATGAGGGAGGTTGGATCGTTGAGAAGATCTGGAGAGTCGGGCCCAAGCATTAGCACTTCAGCCTCGTCTTCTTTGCCAGCCAAACCCACTTGGGAGAACAGCTCCTCTAGACCCCCTTGATCAAAAGCGACCAACCAGTCAGCCCTTTCCTTGATTGCGACTAGCTGCCTCTTGAATTCCTTTGCAGCCAGCTCTTCCTTTGCAATTTCCTCTTCGTTATCAGACCAAGTGTCGGTAGCGAAGATCTCAAAACCCGGTAGCCAGGTCCTAGTCACTTGATCCCAAAAAGGCTCGGCCTGTCCCAGATAAGCAATGCCTCCTCCTTCACGGACGAAATAGCTGTCGGGGTTACCATAAAGGGTCCGAGGTTTTCCCGCGTCTTTCCCTAATTTGGCCTTTTTGGTAGGGGGAGTGTATCCCAGGCCAAAGCGGCCTTCGGTAAAGGGAAAGACAGGGAACTCAGCGATCCCCTGCTGGTTGATCCCGAGCCCTAGGCCAGGCATGAATGACATCTTCCTCATGATTTCGAGGGCAGTAGAGCTGATTATGAAGTCGTCATCCATGACAATGGACAGGACTGAGCCGGAGGTGTCAAAAGCAAATCCCCCAAAGTCTGAATCTTCCTCCCCATGCATGATTCCCAAAACAGGCGTCCCATCGTCCTTGAGCGGGCGGATCCCAGAGTCTCCGCAGATGGTTAGAGTCCCGGTAGGGAGCCCCAGCATGACCTTCTGGTGGAGAGTCGACGGTACAGCCATGATATCCGCTCTATGCAGCCACGGCCTTCCCAACAGCAGGTTGAAGGTGGCGGGGATGTCAACCACATGGAATTCCACGTCCATTTCAAAACCCTCGGCATCAAGCTTCAGCATGAGAGTCCCTTTGACTACGCGGCGCGTGTAATCGTAGGCCTTGACTGCCAGATTGGAAGGTGTGAGGTCAGCCTTGGTGAGCCCCAGACGGTAAGCAACCCTCATCGGACAGACGTTGATCGCAGACCCATTATCGATTAGCACCGTTGGCACCCAATGTCCTTTACACTTGATAGTGATATGCAACGGGCGGTTATGAGCAGTTCCGTCAACAGGCAGGTCCTTTTCAGTGAAAGTGACGGAGTGCTTGGAAAGCAACGGCAAGACTAGGGCAACCATGGCCTCAGGGGTGATGTCGGTTGGCACAGTAAGACGGGCTAGCGCTGCAGACAGCCTTTCTTGATGCTCCTTTGACGATGATATCAGACCCCAGACAGAGACGGCGGCAGGGATCCTTTCCAGCTGTTTAAGAATCGCGTCCTCTTCAGGTACCCCGCTAGGAATGGCCGGAGTGCTCTTTTGCGCAGTGGGTCTTTGATCACTGCCGGGATTGGACGAGCTTCCACCCGAAAGATTGGGCGGTTGGAAGACTCGGCCGCTCCTAGTGACATTAGCAATCTCCCACCAAGGCGACGTGTCCACAAAGTCCCAGAAATCGGCATGCACTTCTTCTAGCTTCCTTTTCCCCTTGTCGATCGATGCAACCTGGTCCGAAGCTGTAACCCATTCCAAGTCGCTCATGACTTGTCCTTCCCAAAAGGCCGGATCCTGCTCAAAAGGTGTCCCCGGATTAGTGACGAACGGCACATCCTAAAAGCCTCCGTCTACTAAAGCAGTATCGACAGTCCAGATTTCATCCCCGACCTGTATGTCGACCACTCTGTCATCTTTCCATAAGTCGGCCGGGAGGGGGTTCGCATTTAGGTCGACGATCTCGTCCACATCCCACAGATCATCAGGCGGCGCATCGAGGACCATGATTGAGCAGTCCTCACTTGGAGTCGTCAAGGGACGTGGCTGATCCAAAGGGACAATGTTGAAGGTTGGCCCCATCACAAGGTCGTACTCGTGTACAGCATCCGAAAGTGTATCAACCAGAGGCAGAAAGGCTCCCAGCCAGCGGGGCTCATCGGAAGCAGCTCCCTTTTCGACGTAAAAGTCTAAGCTCTGCTCATCTATGCCGTTGCTAGTGTCGACTTCTCCCATGCTGAGATCCTGGAGTTCGACGGGCTGTACAACATTAAGTTCCATACCCCACACGTATTCCTCGTCTTCCGCTTCGGGCAAGACCGGCTCTGGCTGGTAGAAAAGCATGAATAGCGACAGGTCATCTAACGGGTCGGCCCGCGCTGCGATCCATTCTTCCTCCCACTGGTCTAATTGCTCTTGACCGACCACGGGATTCTGAGGGAAACCCAAGTGATACTGCTCATTCCAGTCGTGAGCAAGCTCTTCCCACTCTTTTGCCTTGTCTTCCAAGATCCACCCGACGGCTAGCATATTGATACTGACGTCCTCCGGGAAGGCCACAACAGGTTTGGGATGGAAGGCTGGGATTATATGGTCAGTGGGGTTGAATATGGTGGAGCTAGGTTGGATTATAGTGGAGGTAAGGCTGATTTGGTTGATTTGAGGGTGGCCGTTGTGCTGCGGCATGGAGTTAATAATCACGTTGGGCTTAGGAGGGGTGGGAATGGTTCCGTTATCCACCAAGTCTTGTATCGCATGACGGAGACGATAGCAAGAGTCGGTGTGATGACCGGGTATCTGGTGATAAGCACAGAAAGTGTTCGGGTTATGGCTAGGGGATGGATTTTGGGGGAGTGGAGTTGGATCTAGTGGTTTGAGGTGACCGGACTTGGCCAACCTTTCTAGCACTTGAGAGAGCGGAGCTTCAAACTTGGTAAAGTTCTGGGGTTGGTTGCGGTTCCGGGGCTTGGACCTGGTTGACATCGCCAACGCGGTTGGAATCTTGAGTAGTGCTGCTACCGGCAGATGTGGCGTTGGCGTAGCTGTTATTGCCGAACAAAGCAGCGCTGCTCCCCGTGTAAGCACGAGGTTTGGCTTTGAACCCCGAGGAGGAAGAAGGCAGATCGCTACGCGGCAGAACCCCAGTTTGGAGAGCTTCTTCAATGGCAAGGCCGGATTCAAAGAAGGTGTCCCAATCGGCCCCTTGGACTAGCACCAGATTCTTAGCAAAGTCGGGCAGCAGATTACGGGAGATGATACGGATCTTGTCCTTCTCACTCGGCCGATCGGTCATGACTGCAGCCTTAGTCCTCCAACGCTTGATAAAGTCTGCAAAAGATTCTTTTGCATTCATCTTGGTGGATTCCAACTCTCGGGTGGTCATTTTGAGTTGGGAGTTGTAGCTATACTGGGTGAAGAAGGCCGCGCCAATGTCTTCCCATGTTTTGCGCTTGGAAACGTCGAGAGACAAGAACCACTGAAAAGCTGGGTCGGCCAAAGTCTGAGGGAACAATTGGGCCATTGCCTCCTCTTCGACCCCATGTAATTTCATTGCACCGTGGTAAGCGAGCAGGTGTGTTTTCGGATCGCCCGTCCCATCGAACTTCGCAAAGTTGGGCATCTTGAACCTTTCCGGGAGGCGTGCATTTGGAAAGGGGCAGAGACGGTCCATGTCCAACCCTCCGGCGCTGATTCTTTCGGATTTGGCAACTGACTCTTCTAGTTTGGCCATCTTGGCGATCAGGGCAGCCATTCGGGATTCGCAGTAGGCTGCTCGGCCGGAATGTCCTCCCCAGCTAGGTTCTCGCGTTCTTGCCGCTCGCCTTCTATCCTTGCGACTGGGATCCTCTCGTTGATAAGAGCCTGCAGATTAGCCATGGCGGTATCGGCCTGGTCAGCCCTTTGCTGCATGATGGCGAGGTTGTGCTGGAGATCGGCCAGGATTGTAGTAAGATTTGGTGGAAGGACATCTGCCATGCTTAAGGTTTCTGTCTTGATTGGTTTTGGAGTTATGGGTGGAGATGGAGAGGACGGAGGAGATTCGTGCGGAGTGGTCGGCGGCGAATCCTCCCTTGACAGAGTGCAGAGCTGTGCTTCCGTTGTGACTGACCCGAAAGCAAACCCGAGAGCAAATCCTCAAACAACCCCCGTAGACGGTCCCAAGTAGGTTTGGCTTTTGAACTCCGAGCTTCCCATAATGCAGCTAAACAGAAAAGTAGAAGAGCTCAGTGACAGCCTGCAGCAATTATTCGCAAAACTTTGACAGAAAAGAGAATGAGCATGCCATCGTCGTCGGTGTCCTCCTAGACTCTAACACTAGAGGGAGTCCGACTCGTGCTGTTAGGACGCTGCCATAGAATCCTCGGATTTCTTTTTCGACGGTGTATCCTTGTTTGAGTCGATGGACACTAAAGGATGTCAAGACAACCTAAGCCTTTTGACTGCTTCTTTATCGAAGTTTCAACTTTGGAGGTCGGAACAACTTGGTGCAGATGGCGTGATACCATAACCGAGGTGGCGTAAGCAGCACTGTGCCGGAGCCTTGATGGTGTAAGTGATTAGCACTTTAACCTGGATGGTGTGGGTATCATGACATTCTCTTCGTTGTTCCTAATATTCTGTTTGAAATTTCGACTAGGTTTAGACAAGAGACTTAAACAGTCTTGATTTCCCAAGGTTTCGTTGACTCAAGGATTTTGGACATTGATAACGCGCCACATTAAGATGCGCGACTCTTCATCGGTCCATGGCAGGATCCTAACGGTCACGAGACGAACTCGAGACAGACCTAAGAGCCGCCCTAGCATGCTCCTACGCAAAGCGGGATGTATGTATGTACAGGCATGCGATAAGGAAAACAGTGACACATAGACAGTTTATGGGGGTTAGATGCAAATAATCCTACCCTGTAGGTTCCTGTCTTAGGTTGGAAGGTTCTAGTGCTTTGTACGCATGGCGAGGCTGGTTTTGGCTGAAAGGGGTTCCTCTGACTAGAGCCGCGGTATACCTCCCACTGCAATGCGTGCAGCAAAGCAATGGTCGAACGGTATTACGACTCATCATCGTCCAAGGTTGTTGGGCATTCGAGGACCCCGGGCTCCAGTAAACTGTGCCGGTTACCCAAAACACCTCAACGGGGCTTATCCAACATTGATGCAAATGGAGAATGCCAAAGTTTGATCGAATGAGAGAGAAACGCAAAATTTCTGGAAATGCCTTTTGAAGCTTGGCTCACTTTTATTAATCAATATTTGGACAAAACTACACAAGTGAACAATAGTAAAAGCCCCAGTTCGGATTGGCCGGATGCGGAGATCCTGTTACGTTACCATTCCGTTCTTCAGCAGCGCGGAGCGTACTGTTTTGCCAGACTTTCGAAGATTGTTCATTTATGTATTAATCGCCAAATACTAATTAATGCAAGGATCCCCAGCAAAGTCGCCACTGTGGGCACGCGCCCCAAAAATCGTCCGATTTTGGTTTGTAAAAATTTGTTTTGGGGGGCGGCCCTCTTGGAAAATAGCGCGGCAAAACGCTTCGATTTAGAGTCGCCACTCGGGTTTTAGCGGTGAGGCACCCAAGGAACCGAACTCGAGAACGTTTGCTACGTTTTCCTTTGACTTGAAAAAGGTTTGATTTGATTTGAAAAGGCGTAGACTGGTCCGTCGTCACCTTCGATATCTGAGGTTCGGGAGCCAGGTTACGAGAGGGGAAGGGTTTTATGGCACCCCTCTCGCCCAATCCGGAGATCGGTCTCTACTCAGGCATTTTATTAAAACATTTACATTTTTCTCTCATTTGATCATTTTTGGCCAGTTAGGGCGGGGGAACAGTTAATAGGGATTAAAAACTGTAACAAGTTGCAGTTTACATGACAAAAATGTTTATGTATGATGATTTGCTTGCTTGAATTGATGTTAAACGTAAGGACATAGACTGAGAACAAGCACTGTGAATAGTTTAACAGGATGATGTACGCTGCTCATCGGGTGCGTGAGCAGGCAGCATGCTGGCACGCAAGGGCCAAGCCACTGCACGCCAACAAACCCTGCGCACGCCATCTAAAAGCTGGCGTACACTACCCTGTTGATTTCTCACAGCTCCTACTCTTAACCCTCTGGGCTCTGGAATGGACCAGTGCACACCCAGGACAAACCACGCAGTTGATAATATAGATTGAGTACATGTACAGGCATAAGGAATGACCAATAGCCAGGAAAACAGCAAAGCAAACCCCATAAACAGAGTGGGGAGGAACAAAAAGGCCAGGATTGAACTGTGATGTAAGGGCCAGGCACTGGATCCCAGCATACATGTCGTACGCCACTCAATAGAGGCTGTACTCCACTTTAGCGTACTGTCCAGTGTTTGGCTTTACACCATCTGGGTTCTGGAACATGACCAGAAATACCCCAAAGGCCTTGAAAGCAGGAAATGGTACAAGTATTGAAAGCTACATTTGAACAGTTCTAAAATGCAGAAACAATAAACTGGTTATTAGCATGCTGGAAGGTGATGACAGAAAGGAAACAAGCAACAAATGGACACCTCATGATCCCCACGCCAACAGTGCTCATACTGCCAAAGCTAGCGTACGGCTTGATAAAGCTGGCGTGCGCCATGGTGTGTTGCCTACGACTGATTTATTTTACCAGAGAAGGGCCTGGACTAGTATCAGTTACTAGCCAGAACCTTTCTGGTTCCCCTCAGAAATCGAAAACAAAAAGTAACACAAAGGTGGTATACCTTTGGTGCAAGAGATGAGAGGAAGAAAGTGAGCTTTGGGGGTTGAAGATGGAGGCTGTGTGGTGACTGATCAGTGGTGGGAGGTGTGTACTGAGCTTCTCTATCTCTCTATCCTTCAATGGGAGAGCAAGGAACAAGAGAGAAGAGAGGGATGGACTTGGCTTCTTTAATGTGGTTAACCTTTACAAATGAATGCAAGGGCTTGCATTTATAGAGGAGAAAGGTTGAGTCCAGGGGTGATCAGCTGGGGTTAGGGGTTTGGTTGAGTTAAGGGGGAGCCTCCCATGCATTTAATGCATGGGACTTGCTTGATGGGTAGTGTAGGAGAGAGAGGGGGACGTCCCTGCAGAAAGCAATGATCAGGAGGCCCTGCACTGTACTGAGACGGTTGCAAAGTCTCGAGCACGTGACAGAAAAGCGGTGATTTGACCGGCCTTGACCATGCGTACGCCACCTGTACCATACCGTGCACCAGGTCAAACTCAGTCAACGGTCGATGTCCGACACGTGGCAATTTCCTGGCGCACGCCAAGAGGGAGATGGCGTAAGCAAGGTGCGGTTTTGCTGAGGCTTATTTGGCTCTGGATTTGAAGGGTTTGAAGGGGTTTGAAATGGTTTGAAGGGAGAGAGTTCAACGCTCAAAGCTCAAATCCTTCCATCGACTTTGAACTGTTCTCGACCGTTCATCATCATCGGGTCAACAAAGAAAATAAAAGGACTAATCCGGACAGTCCAGAATGGGGTGTCTACACCTCCAAGTATGGAACGTATCTTTTTGAAAACAATGGCAACCCACAGTAATTTCTCTACACCCCAGGCGCCAAGCCAGCTTCCTTCTATGGATGCCAGGCAGCGCTTATATCCCATATTGAAAAGTTTCTTTGAAAAACCACCCTTCTCCACAACCTAGGTGCACATTAGTCACAATAAGGAAGGAGAACCTTAGTAATTAAATCTACAAAACATACAAAAATGCATCAAATTCATTCTATAACACCAAAAAGGGGCAATAAATCAAGTCAGTACTTCAAACCTTCATTGAAACACCGTCCCACACACGATCTAAAATTGGTGGAACTGCCACCATTAGGGTGGGCTTTAACTCAGAAGCATCTCCTTTGGTTCCCTTCTTGATTTTGTTAGAAGTGTCAGTTAATGTCAGTGCCGAACCATAACCAATGGCACAACCTGCGGACAACATAATAGACTGGACAACAACAATGCCTTTAAAAGAGTATGAACAAGCCCCATCATTCCATAAGAGAAAAAATGTACACGGGCATTACCTCAGCTGCCAACTCAAGAACATGAGCCAGAGGCAAGTATGCCAAGTAAACATCATTTCTTCCTAGTTTCGGAATCACTGTCATAACAGCAGCTGACGTCACTACAAGGTTTCCTTGGGTAATCATAACTCCCTAAGACACAAAGATACAATTTTGAAAAGTTTTTAGTTCAGGGAGTAGTGAAAGAAGCAGAAGAAAAATGCCATAAGTCGCCCATTGTCAAGAAAAGAAAAAGTTGCCGATAATCAGGGGCAAATAAACATAAGAAAGTGCGCAGGTTCATCTGAATTTATCATCATGTGATAGCTGTATGTCAATGTTAGCCACTATGCATAGGCTCTACAAACACTATTGCTGGGTGTTTTATCCTCTGATCCCCATTGAATTATCATGCTGGCTAATAACCGGTATTTAAAACATGTGCTTTTGGATTGAACTTAGACTTAGTGTTCACTAAATGCTGATGACAAGTTATGAAAAATGTGAAGTTAAAGTTGCATCAAACCTTTGGTAGACCCGTGCTACCACTCGTATACATGACAACAGCAACATCCTCACTGACAGGGAGTCTTGGATGAACAGGACTCCTTTTCCCCAGTTCCTCCACCTCCGAAAAAGAATTAACTGTCCACGTGCTTGTGTTTCTCGATAAGTTGGACTCAGCTCCAGTTTCGTCATCTTCAAAGTAAATCACATTTCATATATGGGTCAGACTCGAACTCATTGTAGCCAACTTTTTCAATTGCTTGGAATCACATATCAGGGTTGACACTTGGGTCTGCCAAACAATAGGCGATCAGTATGTATTACGTTGATTTAAGGCATGGGGGATCCAAAAATCCTAACGCATCGTGTCCCTACCTCAATGAGTGAATGGATCAGGGCATCCTCGCCCAGGGACGCATATATAGTGACAACAGTAATGTTCTGCTGGAAGCAGCCCTGAAAGCATAAGACAATGTCATCTCCTCACCCTCAACAAAGAAATGGAAGTGAATAAAGATGAGGGGAAATGAGCAAGGCTACCTGAAAGGCAATTAACCACTCCGCTCGTGACTCGGAAAAAATGGCTGCACGAGTATTCACATCATGACCTAATTTAATCAGTCCTGAGGAGAAATTGCAAGCATGATCAAACACCTCCCCATAAGTCTCCCACTGATATTCTCCTTGGTGTAGCTTCTCAAACTTCCTCCCATCACTAGCAGTGATGAACTCCCTACTAATTAGCTTTCTTGTTCCAAGAAATCGTTGCCGTGAATGCTTCTTGCAAGACTGCTCAAATAGAGCAGCCAAAGTTGTGGCCCCTTCCCAAGGAACTTCAATCAATTTGGCTGATCTAGCATTGCGCATTGCTACACCTGCCTCACCCCCAACCTCTACTGGAACCCCTCTCTGTTTTACCTTTGGGTCTGGTTTGGCAAGTTCAGTGATGCAGTTTTGAAATTTGGTATGAATCGGTGTCAGTCTGATCATTCTGTTTTCTCTCACATCTACTCGAGGCAAAGTATTATTGATTGTATATGTCGATGATATTATTATTACGGGTGACGACCATGAAGGTATTGATGCGTTGAACGTCTTTCTGTAGAGTTAATTTTATACTAAAGACTTTGGTAGATTGCGATATTTTTTAGGTATCGAGGTGGCACGATCTTTAGGTGGCACAATCTAAAGATGGTATTAGTTTATCGCAGAGGAAATATGTGCTGGATATCTTAGATGAGACTGGTTTGTTGGGGACGAAACCTGTCGATACCCCTATGGATCCCAATGTCAAACTATGCATTGATCAGGGGGAGACACTATCTAGTCCTGACCAATATCGCCGTTTGGTTGGTAAACTGAATTATCTCACTATTACACGTCCTGATATTTCATTTGCAGTGAGTATTGTGAGTCAGTTTATGTCTGCTCCTCGTTTGCCACATTGGGAGGCCGTTCTTAGAATCGTCAAGTATCTCAAATCTCATCCTGGACGTGGTCTATTTTATAGAACTAATAGTCATTTGCGTATTGAGGCCTTCACTGATTCTAATTGGGCAGGAGGCCCATCTGACAGGAGGTCAACCACTGGATATTGTGTTTTTCTTGGTGGTAATCTTGTTAATTGGAAGAATAAGAAACAGACCGTGGTTGCATGATCTACTGCAGAGGCAGAATACAGAGCCATGGCTCACACCACATGTGAGATTGTGCAGGTGCAATCTTTTCTTGAGGAGATAGGATTCAATGTGCAGTTGCCTGTGAAATTATATTGTGATAACCAGGCAGCAATTCACATTGCGTCCAACCCTATATTTCATGAGCAGACTAAGCATATCGAAGTTGATTGTCATCTGGTACGAGAGAAGTTGACTGATGGTGTAATAGCAACTCCCTTCGTGTCTACAAGTGCTCAATTGGCTGACATATTCACCAAGTCATTGTTTAAGCTCCGATTGAAGATGTTATGTGACAAGTTGTGTTTGTGTGATATCTACTTCGCAGCTTGAGGGGGAGTGTTGGAATACTAGTGTACTTGTATACTAGTATATTGGGTTTAGTTCCACATTGCTTAATTTCATTGTGTAACAAACTATCTCCTTATATAAATAAATGATTATGTGTGAAGGTTAATAAACACCTTACACACCTTTTCCTCTCCAAACAACAGTATGAATGAAACTAACAAAGGTACAAGTGCAGCAACAACCCCAACCGTGATACCAGACACTCCGTGTTCTTTGAAAATGGATGAGTAATCACTACCGGCCATTTTTTCCATCACAGGTGAGTTCAAAAGACTTCCCTCTGATTACCCTGATGAGGATGATTATGAATTGACAAATAGCATCAAGCTTCGAAGCAGACAAACTCCTGAAAGGTATTTGAATGACCGTCTTAGCTTAAACTCACCAACAATGATCTAGGCATCATAATTTTTTTGTAGAACTTTTCGAATGACTAACAATTAAATTAGTACATCTCCTTTTCAGTCATAATCGAAGCGGAATATCAAAGTACGGAAAAATGATTCCAGCATTACCAACTCACCACCTTATGTTAATATCAAGGAGATTTTTTATGGTGGCTGATAATGCCACGACGTCTTTTTTTAAAGCCACGACAGTTTATGTTGACTGACAACATTACCCCTGAGTTCTGACATTTGTTCTACTCATTATCATCCTCTCTCACAATCTCACTCACTCTCTCTCTATCTCTATCTCTCTCTCTCTGTTTTCACCGAGTCATCGACCATTGAAAGAACCTCTCTCTCTCTCTCTCTCTCTCTCTCTCTCTCTCTCTCCGGAGGCCATTGGAAAGGTGAGGATGCGATTTGGAGCCATTCTCTTCCATCTATTTTCACGACCACTCATTTTTCAGGAATCTGGACCCAATGTTTTTGAAGAAGGTTCAAGTCATTACCAATAGCGATCTTTGAATCAAAGCAAATATTGTAGTACCTATCACATAATCTCTTGTATTTAATCTATATAGTGACACAGGCTTGATTTGTAAAAGAAATAGTACAATTTGGAGACAGAGAACCAGGGGAAAATTTCGTATTACTCACGCCTTCATCCTTTCGGCAACGGAGAACGAGGTTCAGTTTTAGAGGAAACTAAAACATATGTTATTTGCAAGCCCTACTATCTACTTCCACCTACACAATGGGGTAAGCAGAGAATGGAGATCGATATCTAGAGAGAGAGAGAGGGAGGGAGGGAGGGAGGGAGGATGGCCATGGATTGTTGGGTTTGCACTGTGTATCAACATTTTGGGAATTGACAGTGGATGAAATCAAAGAAAGAAAGAAGGAGAAGAGAGGGAGGAGATGGAGGTGGCTCTGCACTGTGTATCGGTGTAGCCGTGTAGCTGCTATAGATTTTAGAGCATGTACACCAAGCAATTGGTATTTTACCTATCCAAAATTCACTTTTTTCATTTTACCTATTCAAATCTCCTTTAATCCCACATCAATCCTCTCTATTATCATCTCTATCTTCACAAAATACTATAAAATATTGAATGAAAGAGAGATTGAAGGCAGAGGAGAGAGAGAGTTAACAGAGAAAATAATAAAAAAACCTATTGCTCATGAACAGTCCATCGCTATTTGTACCGAGCAATTGAAGGAAATGTATTTTAGCTTGGTGTTTTGCTACTCTGCTGCATGCAAAATTTTGGGGGTGCCCTCTCTACTTTACCTAATTCTATGCATATAGAGAGTCTTGTGTACATGCTCTAGAAAGGAAAGGAAAAGCTGAAGAGAGAGAGATGGGGGTAGAATTTTAAGGTCAGCTATTTTGTCATGGCATTAAAACAATGGGTAGTGGCATTAACCACACCCTTTTTTATTAGTAGTACTTCATTTTAGTATCACCTAACTAGGAATACAAACTCAAACATACGATTATGTCCTAAAGGAAAAAACTAAGTGTGTTTCAACTTACAATGCTTTAAAGTTGTAATAATGAGCAACAATGAAAAGATGAGAACATCAATCTAAATAAGTCATGATTTACAATTCCCTGGTTAGTATGAACTTACTCTGTATCTCCAATCATGAACACAATTAACCTAATTCCCACAATAAATCTCAAACTGTGTAGGCAGGCAACACTATTACAAATTTACAATAGTGATCCATGTATTGGCAAGACAAAATGTGGAAAAAGTTGGTCATTGTGCTCCTGAAAATGTAAATTGCATAAGAAACGTGAAACCACCCCATTAAAGAGAGGAGAAGATAGAAGGTGTAAGTAAAGGTAACGATGCCTTTGCATGCACCTGTAGTGTACAGATCACCTTTCATACAAATCGTTTGGGCTGTTCATTAATTTTCAAATAATTTGTCAAGTAATCCACTGAAACTTCATCTCGATCGGATAACATTAAGGCGTTCATCCAATTAATGTCTAGATTTTCATTCAGAAGTTAAGATCATGAATACTGAATAAAAATCTAGACAATTGGATGAAAGAACTTATAGTCATTCATTTGTTCCATCTAATTGTTGTACCAAAAAGCACGAGAGTGGAACTTCGATTTTCTCCTCCTCTTGAGGACAGAGAATCTCCATCCCCTATTTACAACTTGGACAGAGTGGAAATCACGAAACAGTTACTAAGAAATAGGCAAAACAGTAAAATCTTGCACAAAACAAACTATCAAATACTACTAATTGGCAATATTGTACAAGCGGAGAATTGGTATTGATTTTTGTTAAACAAAGAATGTGAAATAGAAGAAACAGAAAGGTAGATTCCTATGGAAATGTAAATAAAATAGTCCAGATTGTATGCACCCTAGCTAAGTGGTGGTCATTGGTAAGGTCTCTTTCCGATGACCGGAGAAGATGAACAGTTTTGCCGTCGTCCACTAGTCCGTCGGGTTTGTCTCAGCAACTTCAGCTTACTCACAGACCAGGGTCCAATAAATCACACAAACTGTGGTTAGGTGACTTGAACCATGGATGTAGCATTGAGTAAACTTCCAGTTCAATTTAATAGGTGACTTCCAATTCCAGCTGAGTAAACTTCCAGTCCAGTTCAGCTGTGGTTGGTAAACTTCCAGTTCAGTTTAATAGGTGACTTAAATTTCCACCCCCTAAGTTACTCTAGAATACCCAACAGACATACAACTTAAACAAAATAATACTATTGTTCACTATCTCTCCGGTTCAGTTTATTGCATATATGCCACTCTCCAATAGCTTAATATTGCTTTTCCTGAAATATCCAAAAGAAAAACATAAAGCAATAGACAATGAAATCAGAAGTAAAGGTTCAACCATTAGAAAACTTACATCCATGGCCGTACATCGGTAGTATTAAATGCCGCGTATTCAGTGTATAATACGCCAACAAAACCTGGGAAAAGATTCTGGAGTTCTTCACAAATCACTTGTGCGTCATCGTCCTCCGTCCCCTCACCTACATTCTTCAAGTACATTAAAAATGAAAATTGTTAAATTTTTAAGTCAATAAATAATATACTTCCGACCTTCCTTTTCACTGTTCAAATTAAAATTCTACTTACATTTGCCTTGTGATGTTTCACAGCATTGATGTGAAAATCAAGCAGATAAGTAGGTTTACCCTCATAAGTCGGCAAATTTTGTATCATATCATTCCAAAAGTAACTACCATGCTGCACGCGTGTATGCCATTTTGTGAACTCTATCAAAGTCACTTCTTTATCAAACTTGTTTCGCCTTTGTATCTTGATCGAATAAATCTTTTGAAGAAGTGTATAATTTTCCACAGCGTTGTTGAAGACTGGATGATTATATATGAAATAAGCTTTTTGCCTGTCACATTACAAACGAAATGAAATGAAGAACTAGATATACAAACAGGTAAAAACGAATGCAAAATGATTAAATTCTTTGAATGACCAGTTATTCACATAAACCATCTTCCAACTAAAGTGCTAGACAAAATCCTGAATAAGTTGTAAATCATAGATTCTGAGAAACTCCTTAAATCTTATACATACCTCAATGTCTCAAAATCCATTTCATGGATAAGCTTAGTAACATGTTCCCCAAATCCTTGAACATCAGTTGGTGGCCAAAAATGGACCTGGGCCATCGGGTTACACATATAAGGTGAGTTAGCTTCTATCACCCAACCAAGCAGGTCCTTGAAGTCTTTCATATCTTTCTTGATTCCAGCCGCTAAGTCTATCACAAAAGGTGTAAAAAAAAACACATATTTAACCCCAAGGGGAGTAATAAAAGAAAATTTAACCCCAAATTTGTTGCAATTGGTATAGAGTGAGTCTATTTTTGTGGTTGACAATCGATTTAATAATGTCGGGAAAAGGGGAGGTTAGACTTAGGTGGTGGGTGGATACGGTAAAATGAGAATGATTGCAAAAATAAGTAATTGTGGAAGGATTGAAGGCTGCTGTCCTACGAGTAGAGGTTTATATGAATTGGTGGGATGAAATGAGTCCCATGGAAGTGCTCCCAAATTGTTGATCCATGTCTTCCCAATAGGCAAGATCACAGGTATCTCGTTCCAAGATGGCATAAGGACTAAGGCTGCACTGATAAAATCCATGTTTGTCTTCTCTTGATTAGAAATAAATGAAATGGGCATGGTTTGGGAAAAAAATAATACTACAAATCAATTATCGAAAGTGGTTGGCTTCAATTGACCCGATCGACTCATTGTGAAGAATACCCAGAGGTGATGATTTTTCCATACAGTATTTTAAGTTACTAATATTTAACTCCACCATATTGATGAAGTTGAAAAATTAGTGTAACTTCTTCCTCATGGAATACAAATTTTCCCAGTAAAAAATGGCGGATGCTGATTGTCAAGAAAAATGGTAATTGGATAGTTACAGTTTAATATATTAAGGGGTATTAAGCTAAAAAATGGCGGATGATGATTTTTTTTTTTAATACCAAAAATCTCCATTAAAATAAAAGAATGTCACTAATCATGAAAATACGACACAAAATAATAATAATAAAAAGAACTAAATTAAGAAATGGAGGGGAGAGAACATTACCATCAGCACCTCCAAAGTTTATAAACCGAACTTCAGCATTAAAATCAGGGTCGGTGTTGAACCAATAACCATGTAGCAGGTTTCCATGGCACCAACCGACTCCATGTAACCCCTGCAATCCTTTCAAAATTTTCCTGCACGAGTCACATGAGCAGAGAAAGTTAAAATGCTAAAATCAGCTCTATAGATAGATTAGAAGGAAAATGAAATGAGTTATTTGTAAGTTAAAAGTTAGGTACTTCATAATTTGTTGAACGTCTCGATCAAGCGCAACGACCTCATTTTTATCATTGAATTTATAGACAGTTTTCCGTTGAACTTCATTTTGCCATTTATATATGTTGAATTCCGGGAGCTTATCAAATCCAACATCCACAAAAGACGACGTGGCACATATAAACCGGAGTTTAGCTACATGAGAAGCAGCTTCGGTCAAGCTAACGGCACTCTCCCTATAGTTCTGACCATTATAAACATAATGAGCCATACTTGAATCTAGAAACCTAAAAACAGTAATTTCTGTTGGATTAACTGCCACGTTCGCAAACATTGCTATACCATCGAAAATCTCTGAGACATGAGGAATTTCGTAGCCCGGTAATTGCTCACGTTTTTTGTGTAAGGTATAGTTGATTAGGAACTGACCACCATCCATACGAGGTTGCTGAACATAAGGTTGCAGCACCATGGGATTAAACCTGGGATCTGGGCGATTAGACATTTTATCTGTTTTTGACTTAACAGATGGACACGCAGAGATGAAAATAAGAAAATTTGGGACTGTTTTTTAATGGCAGAATGGGGAATCGAGTTACACTAAAACATAATCCAATTCTACGGTGGATTCAAAGGGTTTTAAAATCTGGTAAATTTCCGAATTACTAAAAAGAAAAAAAAAAGGATTTCCTAATCTGCAAACTACTCTTCTTCCCTTTTCTTTGAAACGAGTTCTTTTCCTCTCAAGAAAAGAATGGTGATTCAGGGAGAAGAGAGAGAGAGAAGAGAGGTAGATATCAGATGGAGCAGTTGTAAGACTAGAAAGAAGAGAAAAAAAGAAATGCTTATACATCCATTTTTCTTCAGTGTTGTGAATAGTAAAAAAGGAAGAAGAATGTACAATTACCCGAAATTGAACACATAGCCATAGGATTCGAGTTTGAACCATCACGCCATTAATTTATTGCCATACTTTTCTCTCTGCAATTTTTAACCCCAGACCACCAAAGAGGAAAGTTGCAGAGAGGAGGGTCTTTGGGGGGATGGACATCTCAAGCAGACCAGATCAAATCTTTTGGTAACTGTGGAGTGATCTCATACTTTGAATATGAGAGAGAGATACGGGAAAAAGGGAAGGAGGGAGAAGACCCTCTGCAAAGACCGCGTTAATGATGTTGTCGTCTTGTTTGCGTGTGCACAAGAGGACAGGTAGGGTGCAGCCGGGCAGTTAAAGCGAGGGGTTGTGGGGCCCATGGGCTCATTTCGCGCCAACAGAAACCGGAAAGGAGTACACCGCTAGGAAAAAATGGAGAGTTTTTTTTTTTTGTTTTTTGTTTTTTTTATTATTTTACGATAAGATTTTGATTAGAAATGTTTTTATTTAAGTTAGAATTATTAATTTTTTATATTTTGTTTGATTTTGATTTCCATCTTTATTAGGATTCTTGATTTACAAGAATTAGAATTTTATTTTAATTAATTACAAAAAAATTTATTTAATGCAGTTTGTTTTGTCATTATTTATAATTTCTTTTTCAGTAGAATTTTTAGGGTTAGGATTTTATAAAAAAGACTGTAATCTATTCAATTATTAAGTTTTGATCAATAATATTTCAGACTTTTGACTTTCTTCTTGTAGATTCAAAAACTGTTTGTGGTTACGAGTACCTATTTCATTCTGACTGGGCCCCGTTCCAGAACACTTTCTTAAAAATAAGTGTTTATTTCATATTTTCAAACTTAAAAGTAATGTAAATGAAAAATAATTTTTCAATTTTTTTTGCACCTTATTAAAAATTTCAATGAGATTATCAAACGAGATCCATATTGATAGAAAAATTATTTGTGTAAGCACATATAATTTTTGAACTTGAAATTGCCTTCTTAAAAAATATAAGTACTTATTTCTTTTCGAGAACAAAGCCTTGGCATGCAGCTAATCTCCTCGTGAATTCCGCTGCGCCACTTCTTTTTCAAATAAAAAATAAAATTAAAACAATAGTACTACAAGTACTATTAGCAGAGCAGCGAATCAGAGGCCCGTGACTGATCAGAATTCTCGTGAATTCCGCTACATTTCACTGGTTCCTAGTCATAAATGGTAGTCCGGCTCCTCTCCAATCCATAAGGAATTGGAGGATCCTCCAATTCCAATTCGATGGTCAAGATTACCTTTGTAACTCAAGCCCCAAAGTACTATGTTATTCTACGGACACCCAATTACTCCCCAAATATTTTTTAATTACATAAGCGTCTTCTCTCTCCATTTTTTTTTGAACGGCGAAAAAAATTCATTAACCATCGAAATTTATAAAAAAATTCATTAAATTTTTTGAACGGCGTCCTCTTCCCGTTAAACCTACCTTTGAAAATTTTTTTATATAGCTCATGAGGATTTTTTCGACCAAATTCACATAGTTCATGAGGATTTTCTTACTAATATTATATAAATAATTTTTTTATTTCAGCATGATTTTTTTTTGTTGATATTATCTTATTATGTAGCTCATGAGATTTTTTTTACTGTACTAATGTATTTTCATTTGTGCTTCACACTGTGTTGTGTGCTCATTAATGTACTTGTTCTTGCATGTAAAGAAAATTGAAATTAAATTCAATTATGGAAATTAGAAAGAAATCGTAGGAGTAAGTAATTGAACAATATATAATTTTTATAGAAAAAACATTTTAGAAAAATGCAAAAGGAGTCTTTGATTAACCCTGTGAATCTGATAGTTTTTTTGAACTTGCACTAATTATTAAAGTTACGAAATGAAATTTTACTAATGTTTCGAATTTAGTAAATTGGTGCATAGAATATAATAATTTGGGAATATTTGGGGAGTAATTGGATGCTCATAGAATACCATATGAGTTTTGAGCTGAAAATACTAGAGTAATCCTGACCATAGAATTGGAATTGGAGAATCCTTCAATTCCCTATGAATTGGAGAGGAGCCGGACTCCATAAATGGACTATTCTCTCTCTCTCTCTCTAACTTCCCCAAAACAAAATTAAAACAATAGTACTACGAGTACTCTTAGCGGGTTCGTAGTCATAAATGGACTGATCTCTCTCTCTCTAACTTCCCCACCCACCCACCCACCCAAAAAAGCAAAATTAAAACAATAGTACGACGAGTACTCTTAGCAGAACACCGAATCAGAGGCCCGTGACTGATCATAAAGTCTACAGCCACGGCATTAAAATACGGTGGCCGGCCACCGCATGCCGTATAAGACCCAGTCCAGACTCGGCATAATGATCCGAGTCGTTTAATAATTAAAAAAAAATAGAGTGAAATATGTGATAAATCAACTTGATCTGATATGTATAGGTGCTCGGATCAAGCTTCCCATCTTTTTGTACACCAGAAAACCAACCTTTCCATTTTTTCTGATTTTCCAAAGATGAGAAACTTGATTTGAGAACATATACATATCAGATCAAGCTGATTTATTGCGTACCCACTTGACTTTTTTTTTAATTATTGAACAACTCGGATCATTCGTGTAGGCCCGAACTAGGTCCCATATGGCGTGCGATGGCCGGCCACCGCAGTTTTGGTGCGATGGCTTGTAGCGCTACCCGTAACTCATGTGGTGAGAGAGAGCAAGGAAAAACAAGTAGTATATGTACATTTGAAAAAGGAGAAATGGAAGGGAGATGGGTCAGATTTGGGTATGACTTGGCACATATTTGACCCATCTGCTTCAACCTGCTACTATTCATCTGTATTCTATTTGAGTCGTTCATATTTAATCCATGACCTATTTTAACTCGTCTCAATCCGTCGTCCCTAGGTTTTAGTCACACTTTATAAGTCCTAATGGAAGAATAAATGTACACTACATCTACCTGCTAATTGATGTCACTTGAACTTCAGAACGAATGGTATTATCATTCTTTTTAGAAAATAATATTGTCACTTCAAAAATTGATGAAGTCATTCTAAAATTAGTGTAATTTCAAAGTCACCTTTCTTTATTTTTTAGAATGCCCCCATCAATTTTTGGAATGTCAATATCATTTTTTCTTATTTTTCCCTCTTTCATATCTCATGTATGCTATAGGTACGTACAGACATATATTGGGTAGTTCTCGACATGTAATCCATTGCCATGCAGTGCTTTACACGTGAGTTTTTCTTAATTTCTTTGTTAATCAGAGTTCTATTCAGAATTATAGTACCAGCAGTACTATGAGAGTATTTTCAGTAGTGAAAAATTTGTACATTTTTATTTGTTATTGAAAATTGTTAGATGTTTTCGATAGTGAATAAGAAAATGATATTATACCAATTTTTTTTTTGTTGACATTTTTTTGTTTGTAAAAATAAGAAGGTAAAATGCTAAAACTTGTTATTGAAAACGATATTTGGTGATTCTTATTATAAAGGGAAAACACCCAGCGGAAAAGAAACAACAATCACTACTGTTATTGTCCCATGGCAATGATTAGTTGTTGTGCTATGAGCCTTCATCCTTTTAGGTATTTTTTTCTAACGAGTTTTCTTGATAGGTAAAGAAATCTGATTTTCACGCTTTAGAAAAAGTCTCAAGTGCTCTACCTTTTATCTTTATTAGACAAATTTCATGAATTACTTCCTCAATCTAAAACTTTTTTTCTAGAAAAGTTCCTCGAAGTATATAGAAAAGGTAGAGCGCCTGAGGTATTTTAAAGAGCACGAAAACTTACTCTTTCAGGGGGAAAAAAGAACTTTTTCACGGAAAAGTTTAAATTAAGAAGGTAATTCAGGAAGTTTGCGTAATAAAGACAAAAAGTGAAGCGTCTGAGGCTTTTTTTGAAGCGCGAAAATCAGCTTTCGTATGTAAATTTGTACTCCAATATTCTAGGAATTAACGCTATATTTTTGTCTTCCCTATTTTCTTACCAAAACATACTCTTCATAATTTTTGTTTAGCTTTCGGTCGTAATTTTTGGAATTAATGTTTCATCTCGTGGAGAGGAATAAAAAAAGTATAAAAATGAGAGACGGTGGAGCTGTTGTCCCGGCTGATCGGGGCTCTCTTCGATAATAGCTAACGTTCACTTTATAGAGCTCGTCTAGTAAAACAAGCGTACTAAAAGTTAGCTTGATCGGATATCATTAAGTGTCTGATTGAAATACATATAACCTACCAATAATGGGCTCCAGTGAATTTGATTAAGTGTTTCGGATTTATTCTTTTCAAGATAAAAATGTTCTGATAAAGCACTTAATGATATTCTATTAAGCTAATTTTTGATACACTTATTATACTCGACGAGCTCTACAAAGTGAATATTTTCGATCATCAAAATGAGTCCCGCTCGGTCGGGGCAGCAGCTCCCCTGCCTCCATAAAAATGTGGATTGCAGTTTTTAAAAATTTATATAAAACGACATATTGGAAAATATCGTACGGACATTCGATCAAAATTTTTTTTTTGGGGGGTACCTTTATTCATGTTGTACTTTGGCGCTAATTTTTCAGAAATTCAGGGTCGTACTGTTTATGTGGATTTTTTGTGACTTTGACCGGATTCCAGGGATTCTTCACTGTTTCGGTCCGAATCAATGTTATGAATACCTTTTGTACGTACCGGTTTAAGAGGGAAACAGTACTGTGACCTTTTAATATCGGGCCTTACTGGACAATATCGGAAATACTGGCCGATACCGGCCAAGATGATATTACCGGAAATTTCGTCTGAAATTTTGCAAAACTGAGAAAAAAAAAAAGAAAATAAAGAAATGGAGGGGAAAAAGAGAAAAAGAAGATCAGAGCAACATTTTCCAGTGTGAAGCAACTGTCGCCGTGGATGAAGCAATTGTTCTTCTCCGGCTTGATCGACCCATTTCTCTAGACATTTTTCTCCTTTTTGGAGATAAGTTGGTGAGCATAGGAATAGAGGTCATCTCAAGAGAGAGAGAAGGAAGTGTGTTGATGGGCTTTGAAGCTTTGAAGTTTGAACCATTCATCTGCTTCCCAAGTAAAGAGTAAAATTGGATTGAAAACCAAAAACCAGTGGTTTTGAACCCACCGTTTGGGAGTATAGGCTGTATAGCATTGTAAGTGAATAATGAGGATCAACAACACGTGGCAAGAGAGAAAGTTGGAGTATTTTGAATATTAAAAATAAATGTTAACTGAATTTTTTTAAAATTATAATAGTCTAATAGGAATTTATGTAACGAAAAACAAGGTTATAATTAAGGGGGTGTTCCACTTTTAAAAAAATGACTTTTTTCTCAAACGAAGATAATTTCAAACTCAAATATAATCAAAACGAAAAATATTTTTTTAATTTTTTTTGCACGGTTTAAAAGATCTTAATGAGATCTATCAAACAAGATCCATATTGATAAAAAAATTATTTGCTTAAACACATAATTTTTTTATCTTAAAATTGCCTCTCTTTTTTTCAAAAAGTTCCTTTTCCACAAAAGTGGAACATCCCCTATATGTACATATTTTTTATATTTTTAACAATAAATCTAAAACAGTACCCGGTAACATACTGATACCGGTACATACCGTTCCAGTGACAAATCCGATACCATGTTCGAAACGGTATTCAGAACCTTGGTCTAAATACCCGAAGATATACTGTACATCTTCTCTATCTAACCATTCCTCACAAACCCTCTCCCCTTCTCTCCCTGGATCTGTTTTCTAGACTCCGGATGATTAATTCATAAACCCAACCGTGAATTCAACAAAAAAATTTTAAAAAAGACGAACAAAAATACCGAATACAAATGATATCAAAAATATTGCATGAACTTAGGAGATTAGACCAAGCCACTTGAGTGGTGAGGTAGATAGATCCACAACCCGCCTTTGAAATTACTTTTATAACTGCAATTCAACATGGATCAGGGAAAGCTTCATTTTAGTTCATTAAAAGTATTTGGTTTGATTGCAACATGGCTATTTATCATATTCCCAATAAACAATTAGATTATAAATTGCTTAATGTGTATCTCCCTAGTAATTTCTTCTTTGTATAAACTAACATTAAGGTGGTTAATTTATGTTTCTTATGGCTTAAACCACATTGGAATTTTTTTTTGCTTAAAAGACCATGGAATGTGATATGAGCACCCAAATAAAGGTGTCAGTGGCAACTGGCAACCGTACGTTTGGTTTTGAAGTGGGATATGAGCACCCCCATGGCCACTTTTGTTCTATGTATTGATGAAATCTGATTTGACCAATGAGCTACTATTTCTCTTGATTTCCTTAATCTTTTTAATCTAAAGGGATACTTCTGACGGTCTCTTTTGGTGTGTGATTTTTAGGACGCTAGAGGGCTTCTGTCCCCTTGGAGACAGCAGCCTCTTTTATGTTTGGGATGTGGAGTCGTCGAAGTAGGGGAAATTTTTGTAACATCGTGTGTTTCTTATTACTGGACTCATCCAAGCGGGTGGGACTTTAGGCCACCATCATTAGTATAGTTAAAATTTAAATTTTTTTGTTATCGTATAAAATACTGTAAAAGTGTAAAAAGTGGAATCCAAACTCTACTTTTTCCCGACTCTCGTTTTATAAGCCTTGGATTATACTGGACTCTCTCTCTCTCTCTCAGATCAGAAATAAGTGTGCCCGTGGTGCCGACGAGGGGGTGGCCATGGTCCCTCCCAGCCATTGTGTAGCTCTGCCAATGTAATGCTCAAGTATAATTGCAAGGTAATCCCACCAGTCATCATGGATTCTATCCCAATGCTAGACTGCTAATACTGCATCTACAAAATCAGCAAGAGCGGGTGAGAACATAAGCAAGTATCAAAACTCGTTTGAACTCGGCTTTCAAAGAAGAAAACAACAATAGTGGCAAAAGAATACTCTGGAGACATGCTAGCCATAGGATAAAGGACCATTTAATTAGATGCATTTTTTGAAAACTAGACTAGAAAAGCCCATTGAGCTTTCTCTGCTCTATGCCTCGGGCCATTTATTTACAATTAATGGAACATATCCTCATTAGAAGTCAAGTACTATAACAGTGAGATTAGTACGTTTTGCCTAGAGGGAAATGATACTTTCACATGAATGACAGTCCCGTTCCGCTTTCTTTCTAAACCTTCTTTTTTAAAGAACATAATTTCAAACTTACATTTAACGAAAATGAAAAATAATTTTTTTATTTTTTTTGCACCGTTTAAAAGATTTCAATGAGATCTATCAAACAAGATCCATATTGGTAGAAAAACTATTTACATAAACACATAGTTTTTGAACTTAAAATTACTTTCATTTTCTAAAACTTCTTTTTCCAAGAAACTGAAACGCCATCTCAGATGGGTTTGATATCTTTTAAAGTTTACTTTTGCCCATATGCATCCACTATGAATGTTACGAGAGGAGTTGGGCTAATGATTGCGATGTACAAGAACATAGTAATAGTCGGGGTTGACGCAGTAGTCATGACACAATACTAAAGAATGAAATGTTTGGTTCTTGGGGATAGATGCTAATTTTTGATAAAGAACAACAAATGTGGAAGTTGAATACATATTTATCAGCGCAAAGACCATCCATCCATAATTTTTTCCGGACTCAGAAATAAGCCTTGACGAAGATTGAACAGAAATATATAAACATGGTATTAATCTTCTAACCTTTTGGGGGTTTGATCAACTCCATGGAGAAATTTTATGCACTTAGCGCATAATCTTCCGGTCAAGCCCACAAAACACTGGTGGGACTCGATTGTGTAAATTGTGAGAATATTGGATTATTTAGGTTATATGTGGTATAAACCGTTGGCCCGCGTGAGCCTGTCTTTAAATATTTGCATTCTGTAGTTTTTAGTTTTATCTAGAATTCACCAACAATAACCTTTTGGGGGTTTGATCAACTCCATGGAGAAATTTTATGCACTTAGCGCATAATCTTCCGGTCAAGCCCACAAAACACTGGTGGGACTCGATTGTGTAAATTGTGAGAATATTGGATTATTTAGGTTATATGTGGTATAAACCGTTGGCCCGCGTGAGCCTGTCTTTAAATATTTGCATTCTGTAGTTTTTAGTTTTATCTAGAATTCACCAACAATCACCCAAAATCAAGGCCGGGTTGGCTACCTACAACTAAAAATCACCATTTAGATCGATAAAGCTTCACTCCAATAAACCGCTCTCTGTGGATTCGATCTCGGACTTACCGAGTTATTATACTCTCAACGACTTAACCTTACGCTTGGAGTGTTCGACCTTATTTTGAAGGCACGGTTGAAGGCGAAGAATTACGCCTCTACTTTTATTACAACTACAATTCAACATGGACCAGATTCGGGAGAAAACTTGGTTTTAGTTCATTAAAGTAGTACTACTATTTGCTTTGATTGCACCATGGTTATTTATAATAGATCGTACCAATCCTAAAAGAAACACTCCTGGATCACTACAAAAACTGTAAAAGGGCTCTTCCCTCTCGAACAAAGTTTTAAAGATCTGAAGAGTTATTGAATCAGATACGATATATTTGACCGATGATAGAAGATCGTTTTTTCTCAATAAAGACTTTACTTTAACGCGCGTTAATGGTTTGGTTGCATTTTTGAGTGGTGAGGTTGGTATGTAGACAAGGCCGGCCCTAGGCATAGGCCCACCAGGCGGCCGCCTAGGGCCTCCCGTTTTTAGACTAATTATAGGGCCCCGAAATGTAGGGAATATAATAAATATTTTGTATGTCAAATTTTGAACTATCAAGCGAATCTGGTGAAGTGGTAAGGGTTTTGTACTTTAACCACGGAATCCTAGGTTCGAAACTTGCTCCCTCCAAATTTTTACAAGAACGATTTTTTAAAATGTGCAAAATAATGCTTTGAAAATGAGACCCATGGGATTCGAACCCAAGACCTGGGGAACCAAAGAGCATTCCAAGGCATGTGCCAGTGAGCCACAGGGGCTTCTTTCTTTTTATGATGGAAAATTAATTATATATAGGAAGAAATGAGAGGCCCCATTTTTAGAACTTGCCTCGGGCTTCTTAAACCTAAGGGCCGGGCCTATATGTAGACAACAGACATGCCTTTGAAAGTACTTTTATTATAAATGCAATTCAACATGGATCAAATTCAAGGGAAAGCTTCATTTTAGTTCATTAAAATAGAACTAGTAGTGTCTCTCTACTCATTATTACTCCAACTCTCAAAAGTTATAAAATGTAAACCAAACAAAGCCTCATCTTCAGCCCATTTCATTTGAGAAAGCCACGTGACTAGGATCCAATGAATAGAGTAGAGTAGTGTCCGCTTCAGTTTCTTTTGGCGCGAAATGGTGCTTTAACTGCAAGCTGCCTGTCACCCATTTGTTGACTGAAGGTGTGTACACGCTTTTGAAAACACGAGGACGTCATTCATTCAGGTCTTTGCAGAGCCAGCTTATAGCCAAGGCCGGGGAAGCCAGCGCTTCCGGCCCCCGAAAAAAATTAAAAACGTGGGCCCAAATTTGTAGGACCCCTATATATATATATATGGTCCAAAAAAATTGCACTAGCCTCCTTTACACAAAATATGTCCAATTGAAATTTAGGAGCCACAATTAAAATAGGCTTAAATTGTTGAATTACTCATTAGAAACACTGAGGCTTTAAAAAAAGAAAGAAAATAAGGCGTATTCCATAGCGAAATACATACTATTCTTTATTTGTTTCGAATTTGCTGTTTTATTTCTTTTAATACTACTCTCTCCATCTTAATTTGTTTGTCCAATTTGGAAAATACAACTTTTTAAGGGAACACAATCATTGCACCAATAAATGATCAACTTTCCTAAAGTTGCTCTCCAAACTTTTTGAAAAAATTACTCTAGTTCAAATGGTAAGGGACAAAAAGGGAATTTTGTAGTTTTTTGTCCTTTGGTCTTCTAAAGTGGACAAACATTTTGGGACAAGTAAAAGGCAAAAATTGGACAAACAAATTAGAACGAAAGGAGTAGAAAAATGCATAAAGACCTCATTTTCAAAGCGTGCTTCCGGCTCCCTAAAGTCTTGAGCCATCCTTGGGTCTTTGCAGAGGGTTTTTATCTCTCTCTCTCCCTCCCTTTTTTCCCGTGCATACAAGAAGACGAAGATGTATTCAAATCACTTCACAGTTACCGAAAGCTTTCATCTTATGCTTTGAGACGTCCTTCCCCTCCCCCAAAGACTCTGCAATTTTCCTCTTTTGATGCTCTGGGGTTAAAAATTGCAGAGTAGAAAAATATAGCACTAAATTAATGGCGGAATGGTTCAAACTCGAATCCTATGGCTATGGGTTCTATTTCGGGTAATTGTACCTTCTTCTTTCTTTTTTACTATTCACAACACTGAAGGAAAATGGTGTATAAGCATTTCTTTTTTTCCGAACGGGTGGTGTTTAAGTACCATCATCTTTCTAGTCTTACAAGTGCCCCATCTGATCTCTCTCTCTCTCTCTCTCTCTCTCTCTCTCTCTCTCTCTCTCCCCCCCCCGGAATCCATCTGATCTCTCTCTCTCTCTCTGAATCACCATTCTTTTCTTGTGAGAAAAAGAATACGTTTCGAAGAAATTAAGGGGAAGAAGAGTCTGCTCATTCGTGTTGTTTGCAGATTATTTATTTAAAACCTTCTCTGTTTTCTTTTTTTAGTAATTTGGAAATTTACCAGATTGATACCCTTTCAATCCACCGTAGAGTTGGATTATGTTTTAGTGTAACTTTAATTCTTCATTGTTGCCATAAAAAATAAAAATAAAAAAAGCAGTTCAATTTCTTTATATTCATCTTTGCGTGTCCCTTTTTTAAAGTCAAAACTGATAAAATGAATAATCCTCCAAATCCCATGTATAATCCTATGGTGCTGGAACATAATGTTCAACTACCTCCTATCAGTAGTGGGCAGGTTCTAATCACATATTCCTTATTTGAAAAACGTAAACAATTACGGGGCTTTGAAAATCCACAAATCTCTGAGATTTTCGAGGGTCGCGCAATGTTTGCAAACTGTGCATCTGATGCGACGGAAATAACAGTTTTGAGGTTCAAAGATTTTAATCTTGCACAGTTTGTTTATAACGGTCATATTTTTAGAGAGAGTGCCCTTAACTTGACCGAAAATGCTTCTCTGGTAGCTAAGCTCCGTTTCATGTGCGCCACAACATCTTTTGTAGATGTTGGATTTGACAAGCTTCCTGTCTTCAACATATATACATGGCAAAATGATGTACGTAAAACCATGTATATCTTCAGTGATGATGGAGAGGAGGTTGTAGGGCTTGCTCGGGACGCTCAACTAGTTTTGAAGTGCTTAATTTAACTTACAATTTTTTCGTTTTTGTCTATTTTTTTCTAGTATTTGATTATAGCATAACTTTCTCTCCCCTCACCTCTTGTTATGTGCAGAAACATATTGAAAGGGTTGCAGACATTGCACGGTGATGGTTGTTATCATGGAAACCTAATAAATGGTTTATGGTTCAATGTTAACCATGACTTCAATGCCCAAGTTCGGTTCACAAATTTTGGAAATGTTGGAGGTAATATTTTTCCTCCGTTTCTTTATTCATTGCTCATTTGAGATGTCTACATAATTAATGTATTCATTGCTCATTTGAAATGTTGGAGGTGAAAAAAAAAAAGAACACATCGTTTGCAAAATACTCCAATGTCTGTTCATATTCTGAAATTACTGTATAGAAAATTCATCCAACAATGAATATTAATGTTCATCAAATTATATTTTGTATGGTGCACTCGAACAACTTATTATCTATCTACTGATATTCACTCCTCCACTATCTTCATATATAGCAAAAAAATCTTTTGTTTTTCAGAAATAAGGGATCGAGTAGAGGAGGTACAAGATCGATGCAGATAATAATAATAAAAAGTTACTACGGAGAAAAAATTTATATTCCGTGAGGAAAAAAGTTAACCTTTTTTTTCAACTTCATCATTATGGTGGAGTTAAATGTTATACTAAGTAATATGAAAAATTCATTAGCTAGCACACGTATTCTTCACAGTGAGCCAACCACTTACGTTCAATTATTGAATTTTATTTATTTTTATTTCACTAAACCGTGCCCATTTCATTTGTTTGTAATCAAGTTAAACATTGATTAATTATCAGTGATAACCAAAAAATAAATAAATAAACCTACGCCATCTTTGGACGAGAAGACATCAACAATTTGGGAGCAACTGATCCCCCAATTCATATACCTACCAAATTACCTACCCCTCGTTTCATACTTCGTACCTATTGATGAAAAACCACCTTCTTGGATTTAGCTAAGAATTGAGGATTTGGGGGTGGACCCAAATGCTATTCCGTTATTGAATTTGAACAATGATTTAGGAAATTTGAATTTACCATTCTTGGTACCCAGTCAACAATAAGAAAACATGCACAATGAATGCAGTGTCCCGCGGTTTGTACTTTGTAATTTATACAAGATGAATTAAAGAAATGTGATGATTTCTTCAATCGATTTGACGGAAAAAAACAACAACAACAAAGGAAAACAGGCTTATCCACCTCTAGTAGTAGCACCACTGCCACCACAGCCTTGTCATTCGTTCCATAGTTACTTATTTGCAATCTCGCTCATTATGCCATATCCACGCACCGCCTAACCTGCTCATTCCCCGACATTAAATCGCCAATTACTCCTTCAGTTTGGGGTTAAATGTTCTCCTTTAACCCTTTTTGTCACAGATTTTCCGGAAGGAATCAAGAAAGATATGAGTGACTTCAATGTCCTCCTTTCTATGGTGATAGAAGCAAATTCAGCCCATATATATAGCCCGTTGGCCCAGACCAGGCAACCCAAGGAGTGGCCACCAGCTAGTATTTCTTATTTTGCGGTGCATGTTAATGAGCTTATCCATGAAACCGATTTTGAGACCTTGAGGTATGTTTAAGATTTAACGAGTTTCTCATAATATATGATCCTATTCAAATTTTTGTCTGTTGGATCACTTTACATTCAAACAATCTAATTATTTTTCTATCTCTAGTTATTAATTTCATTTTGTTGGTCATGTGACAGAAGAGGAGCTTATTTTGTATATAATCATCCAATCTTCAACACAGCTGCAGAGAATCATACGCTACTTCAAAAGATTTACTCCATCAAATTACGGGGCCGTAACACGTTTGATAGAAACGTGACTTTGAAAAAATTTAAAAACTGGCATAAGCGTGTGCCCTATGGTGATTATTTTTGGAATGATTTGAGACAAAAATTGGACACTTATCAAGAAAAACCTACTTCTCTTCTTGATTTTCACCTCAATACCGTGAAGCATCACAAGGCAAATGTAAGTAGATTTTTAATTTGAACAATGAAAATGAATGTATGAAGTTTATTGTTTATTGACCTAACAAAATGTAATAATCTCATTTTCAATGTACTTGAAGAATCAAGGTTCAGAGACTGAGCACGATGACCAGGACAAAATTTGTCAAAAGCTCCAGAAGCTCTTCCCTAGTTTTGTTGCTGTATTGTTCTATGAGTACTCGACATTTGACACTACCGAGCAAGACCCCTGGAAGTAAGTTTTTTGAAGCTTTTGGTCAAAATTTTCCTTCTGATTCCATTCTCCATGTGTTTTATTTTTGTTGAATATTTCAGTGAAAGCAATGAAAAGCTATTGGAGTGGGGCATATACGCAATAAACTAAACTGCAGAGGCAAGGAATTACATTCGAGGTCTCTATTTTATGTTTTACAGTATAGTCTTATTTTGTTTGTTGGGTACTCTAGAGTTCAATAGGAAAAGAATGAATGAATTGGTTTTGTAATAATTGTGAAAACTATTGAATGTGAAGCACATATATATTAATAAGCTGTGTTGTAGGTTAATTGGTTGGATGGAAGTTTGCTGAGTGCTAGATCCAGGGTTCAAGTCCTGTTGGCTGCATTTGTTTCTGGAGCATCTTCATCACATCCGGATGACTTCTGATGCACAAGATAAGCTTCTATTCTTTTCGAACACTCCACCGTTTTGGAATATTGAAGTTGGATTGAGTGAGATTTGGATGGCTAAGAACATGGGATAATTTTCCATCCAATTGGCATGGATAAAAACGTGAGTGACTGGGGACTTCGGCCAGATTGGTATTTTGAGCAAACACTGATATGGATGTGCTCAACTAATATCCTTATTTGTAGAGATATATCCATAATTTTGTGATGGTTGTGTATGGTGCTTGGCGTAAAGAGTCCCGGGAAGGTGCTGTGGCGTGGTGTGTTTGTTGGGGAGGAATGGTTTTGTTCACAGTAGTGGAGCGGGCAAGGTGAGAGCGTGTTCGGCGCTCATGGTTGAAGCAGTTGCTGTTTTAAAGGCTTTGGAATGGCCAAGAAGTGAAGGATGGCGATGCGTTGAAGTTTGCACAGATCGTCGATCTTCAATTGGTATCCTACTTGTCTAGTATTGCCAAGTCTGAAACTGGAGCCGAGTCCAACTTATCGAGAAACACAAGCACGTGGACAGTTAATTCTTTTTTGGAGGTGGAGGAACTGGGGAAAGGAGTCCTGTTCATCCAGGACTCCCTGTCAGTGAGGATGTTGCGGTTGTCATGTATACGAGTGGTAGCACGGGTCTACCAAAGGTTTGATGCAACTTTAACTTCACATTTTTCATAACTTGTCATCAGCATTTAGTGAACACTAAGTTCAATCCAAAAGCACATGTTTTAAATACCGGTTATTAGCCATTAACAGCATGATAATTTAATGGGGATCAGAGGATAAAACACCCAGCAATAGTGTTTGTAGAGCCTATGCATTGTGGCTAACATTGACATACAACTATCACATCATGATAAATTCAGATGAACCTGCGCACTTTCTTATGTTTATTTGCCCCTGATTATCGGCAACTTTTTCTTTTCTTTTCTTTTCTTGACTATGGGCGACTTATGGCATTTTTCTTCTGCTTCTTTCGCTACTCCCTGAACTAAAAACTTTTCGAAATTGTATCTTTGTGTCTTAGGGAGTTATGATTACCCAAGGAAACCTTGTAGCGATGTCAGCTGCTGTTATGACGGTGATTCCGAAACTAGGAAGAAATGATGTTTACTTGGCATACTTGCCTCTGGCTCATGTTCTTGAGTTGGCAGCTGAGGTAATGCCCGTGTATATTTTTTCTCTTATGGAATGATGGGGCTTGTTCATGCTCTTTTAAAGGCATTGTTGTTGTCCAGTCTATTATTTTGTCTGCAGGTTGTGCCAATGGTTATGGTTGGCACTGACATTAACTGACACTTCTAACAAAATCAAGAAGGGAACCAAAGGAGATGCTTCTGAGTTAAAGCCCACCCTAATGGTGACAGTTCCAGCAATTTTAGATCGTGTGCGGGACGGTGTGTCAATGAAGGTTTGAAGTACTGACTTGATTTATTGCCCCTTTTTGGTGTTATAGAATGAATTTGATGCATTTTTGTATGTTTTGTAGATTTAACTACTAAGGTTCTCCTTCCTCATTGTGACTAATGTGCACCTAGGTTGTGGAGAAGGGTGGTTTTTCAAAGAAACTTTTCAATATGGGATATAAGCGCCGCCTGGCATCCATAGAAGGAAGCTGGCTTGGCGCCTGGGGTGTAGAGAAATTACTGTGGGATGCCATTGTTTTCAAAAAGATACATTCCATACTTGGAGGAAACATCCGGTTCATTCTCTGTGGTGGAGCTCCTTTATCTGGGGATACACAGCGGTTTATCAATATCAGCATGGAGTAATTTTTCTGCAACCTTTTAGGAAGGATAGATTACCTGTTATTATAAGTTTAATTCTAAATAGTTGGTTGGGAAGAGGCATCTAGATGATATTTCAAGTGTTTATCCAACTTGTAAAGAATTCTGTTGTGTTTTGCAGCCAAACTTGTAGAGCAGACAGACTGTATTGATCAGATTTGACCCGACACCCTCCCCCCCAACAAATACAATGGCACTTTATTTTGACATTCTAGTTGCATGACCGCGTCGTACCGTGTCAAAAATATATTTATAAAAGCTTGGAGTTAACTACTACTCCGTAGAATAGTGGTCAAGACCGAGTGTCGATCCGCAGGGACAGATTGGCTAAGTTACCAAAAATTCAATTAACTTTTAGATTAATTTGGGCAAAGGAAGTTTGGTTGTTTGAATTTGGAGAATTTATTAAACTTAGAGAAATAATTAAATGAAAAGTTTGTAACGATTGGAGAGAAAATCTAGGGTTCGAATCCACCTCGACCGCGTAACTCCAACATGCATAGGCAAGATTAATTATTCGAATCAGAAGGGATTATCACTAGGGCTTGCAAACCCTAGCAATAATCATCTAGAAAATAATTGAGTTGTTAAAAGGTATAGATTATCCCATAGCACGGACCGTCTCAAAAGTACGGTCTGCCGCCTAACGGCACGGCCCGTCTTACGAGTATAATCTATCTCAGAACTCCAACCACAATCGATGAAAACCATTGTATAACTCGTATTTGAAAGCATGCATACAAATACTCAATATATCAAAACCATCAAAATCATTCCATTCAATTGAAACGGAAAGGGTTCTTAGTTATACAATCGATCCGAATAATAAACCTAAAACCCATACATAAAATAAAGTTACTTGGTGCGAAGTTTCATCTTCCCCCTAGAAAAGGGGTTTAGCCGGCCATGGAGAAAGAAGATCCGCTTGAAGTTGAAGAACGAATGAAGAACATGGACAAATCTCCCTGTCACGCTGCTGGAAAAAGAACGGAACTTCTCTTCTATTCTCCTCGTAGCCGAATGATCTCCTTTTCCGTAACAATAGCTGCGGGGGATAAAAATAACCTAAAAGTCTCCCTAAGTAATAAAACTCAGTCCCCTTTTATAGTTTCGGTCGAAAACAAAATAAGACTTAAAAAATGGAAACGTAAAATTGACGTGCTAAAATTGACGTGCTAGTCCGCTGGTCCGGATCAGCAATTACTTTGGCCGGACTAGAAAAACAGCTTGCTCATATCGTGCTCCAGTTTTGGTTGTCCGGACCAGCATAGCCTTGGCCCGGACCAGATCAGCTTTCACCTTTTCACTCCTCTTTTCGCCGCGGATCCCTCCGGAACATCATTAACTCACGATTATTACTTCAAATCCCTCCCGAATGCTCCGTAAGCCCTAAAACACTACAAACCAATTAAATCTCGTTAAATAACATTAGGCAGGACGGACAAAAGCTAAGTTAATGGGAATAAACAGGTGCTTTTCAGCACCTATCATTGCACAAAATCAGCCGTGTATATTGCATCACAGGCTTATCGATAGATCTTTTTGGTAGCTCCTATATTGGTTTCCAACTGCTTGTACTTAATGCTGATGTACTTGTGATGATGTTATATATAAAATGTTACCCGGAGATTTGAACAAATCCTCTTGATTACAATGGATGGAAGATGGGGAGTGTAAAATCATTCTTTCGAAACTGTCTGGAAGTAAAACTCTGGTTACATCATCATAAGAGTTAAGACATGGAGAATTGGCATGCACATGAAGAGAGGAGGGGAAGAACACAAAATTTTGAATAGGGAGGTTATATGGGGACTGAACTATGGTGTGATATACTTCATTTTCTCATCCGAAAATTGCATGTCTTAGTGAACTCTCTTTTAGGAACGGAAGGAGTATAAAGTTGGAAAAGTAAAGCTATGACTTCTTTTCTTGTTTGAACAAGACAGTCTGGTTCTAGTCGTCGTAGTCGACTCGATGGACTAAGACCCACACTTGAGGAAGAAGAGAAATTGATCTAGAAAAGAAACTATCCATTTCCAGTTCATTGGTAGATCTTTTTGTTACTTTGGTGACTTGACAGTAGGTTTGCTTTTGCAGTTCCTCTTCCCTATTGTTTGCAGATACACAAACACAGGCCCGTGCATACATTTCTATGTTGTGTTGCATTATGTAGCATTTAAAGTTGGTTTGTTAAATGTTCTGGTTACTCAGGGCTCCTATTGCTCAAGGAGTGGAGCGGGCTAGGTGAGAGCGTGTTGGGCGCTCATGGTTGAAGCAGTTGCTGTTTTGAAGGCTTTGGAATGGGCAAGAAGCGAAGGATGGCGATGCGTTGATGAAGTTTGCACAGATTGTCGATATTCAATTGGTGTCCTACTTTTCTAGTATAGCCAAGTCTGATATGTATGTTAAATATGTGTTGCGGGACATTTTAGGCTTACATCGCATGTTTTCTTTTGTATCTGTAACTTAGTGGCTAAATTTGCACGTGCTTGTTAATGAAATGGTTAATATGTTTCTGTCTGTTGTTAAAAAAAAGAGGACAATTAAGGAATCACTATCTATATAATAACGGGGTTCAGTATTTAAATTCTATGTGCATAAATCAAGGGTCCAAATCATCCCCACATAAATCCAAGGACTGAGAGTAGTCCTAGGGTTAGAAAATCCTATTTTCAATCCTCTAATATTTTATATTCCAACTCTCTTTTGTTATAGAAAGATAAAAAACAATAAAATTTCATTGTAAAAAAGAAAGAGCTGGATTTTGAAAAGGAAGTAATTTTTGAATTCTTAACTCTCTCTCTCTCTCTCTCTCTCTCTCTCTCCGAAGCAAGGTGAAATCTTTTATAACTTTTCCTATCCCAATTTTTTTTTTTGTTATAGAAAGATAGAAAGTAATAAAAGGGTAAGAAATATCTTTGTTTATCGGTTGATCAATTTCAATTTTTTTGGTGTGTGTATGTGTTTTTTGTAAACTAAACAAAAGGGTAAGAAAAAAATCTATTTGATCCTAATTTAAGAAAAATTATTTCCGCATAAATCACTTTTGGTGGTCAATAGTTTTGTAATTCATTTTAGTTGCGTTTAAAACGCGTTGCGCCGTGCCTTCAGGTACGGGCAAATTCTAGTTCACATATAAAAAAGGAAACTGGATCCTCCCCAGTTTGGTTTGGTTCTCTCCAGTCTCTCTCCACTTTGCATTTTGTGGGCCTATTTCTGGCCCATAACATTGATTGAAATCTTTAATGTTGTAGATTTTGTCAAGAACATCAATCACATTAAAAATCATATTAATCGGATACCAATTGATACTTAATCGGCGGACATTTATATTGACAAAATTATATCGATCTCACTAGATTCGAACCATCAAGTCTCAATCGGAATCCGATCAATATAATTTTAAGTGTGGTTGAAGTTCTCCCTGAGATCTGCAACAGAAATAGTTCTTATCATTGTTGTGCGCCTGGTTGGAACCCACAAAATGCAAACTAGGGATGGATTGGAGAGAAATAGGGGAGGAGCTAGTTCCTATTCGGTTCTGCTAACAAGTGCCCCGGGACACTAGTTAAGGTGCAACTAAATGTAACATTTTCCAACATTTAATGCCATTTCCTAAAAGAAAGTCTAACAATAATTAATTTTCCTTTTCCCTCTAATTTATTTTCTACTTTTTAATCTCCTTCTATTTCCCTCCCCTTCATTTTCCTTCCACTTCGTCTTCTAGTTTTGTCGTGGATCATTTGCTCCACTTCATCATGCTCTAAGATTTATCAAGTATAGCATTAGCAGGTAAAAACCAATCCAAGAATTTAACTTAAAAAATAAATGACATAAAAATACCATGACAGGACATAAATAAAATGAGACGTTCACAATTTAATTTTTCGCAAAATCCTAAAAAAAAAAGTTCCTCTTATAGATCCAGACAAGGTGATCACATGAGTAAGAAAAGAAAAGAAAAAAAAAAAGGATTCAAACAAGATGAAAAACCACCAATCAGTTAGTCATTTTATGTTGGAAGATGCCATGAGGAAGGTTTGGTTTATGGATTGTCCTAGTTAATTCCTAAACAAAGTTGATTCTCCTATCTAGATTGGACTAATATGGACATATAAGAATAAAATATACAAATAAGTTACATGAAATACTCATTGATCAATGTTTCTTTGCGACATTTGTGCTTAGTCCATATTTATTACACCTTTCATATTTATTGTACCAAAACTTGTGGATATATACACACACACACACACAAAACTTCAGGCAAGGGCGTCTTTACCTTATTAAGGTAAGGACCTCCCTTTTTCCGATTGAATTTCAATGATCCGAGCCGCTCAATGTGTTCAGAATGTGATTGTAAGGGTACTCGCGAAAAATCAGCAAAACAAATGACCATCTAGGCCTTCATCCAAGCAATTTTTGTTTGTTTTTTATCGAACGGTTCAAATAAAAACTGCTCGGATGAAGCCCTTGCCGGTATTTTTTTTGCTGATTTCTTGTGGGTACCCTTAAAATCTTTAAACACATTGAACGGCTCGGATCATTGAAATTCGATCGGGAAAGGGGAGAAAATGGGAGGTCTACAACTTAATACGGTAAGGGCGTCCTTACCTGATGGGGACTCTCTCTCTCTCTCTCTCTCTCTCTCTCTCTCTCTCTCTCTCTCTCTATATATATATATATATATATATATATATATATATATATATATAGTCTGGATCCTATAAGGGATCCCGCACAGCCTTACTGTGCGGGACTCTCTTTTTCCGATCAAATAGCAACGATCCGAGCCGCTCAAAGTGATCAGAACGTGATTTTCAGAGTACTCACGAGAAATCAGCAAAAAAAATGATCAGAAAGGGTTTGATCCAAGCAGTTTTTTATTGAACGGTTCAGTAAAAAACTGCTTGAATCAAGCCATTCCAGATCATTTTTTTTGGCTGATTTCTCGCGGGTACCCTTAAAATCACTTTTTGAACACATTGAGCGGTTCGGATCGTTGCAATTCGATCTGGAAAGGGGAGTCCCGCACGGTAAGGCCGTGCGAGATCCTCATTGGAAATTCTCTCTCTCTCTCTCTCTCTCTCTCTCTCTCTATATATATATATATATATATATAGTTCTTTTCAGGTCCGGACACCTTACGGTTCGAACCTCCCATTTTCTGATCAGATTTCGATGATCCGAGTCGCTCAATGTGATCGAAACGTGATTTTAAGGGTACCGTTGAGAAATCAGCAAAAAAATGATCATGAAGGGCTTGATCCGAACAGTTTTTTATTGAACGGTTCAGTAAAAAGCTGCTCGGATCAAGCCCTTTCCGATTATTTTTTTGCTGATTTCGCACGGGTACCCTTAAAATCACGTTCTGATCATATCGAGCGGCTCAGATCATCGAAAGTCGATTAGGAAATGAAAAATTCGAACCATAAGAAATTCGGGCGAGTGGACCATGAAAACAACTGTATGTATGTATGTATGTATGTATGTATATATGTGTGTGTGTGTGTGTGTGTATATATATATATATATATATTCTACTACCTCCGTCCCAGAATGTTTGGCCGTTTCGCAAAATGAGAATTCAAAAATAATGCATTTTCAAGAAAAAATTCCAACTATTTTCATAAATTAAAAGAACTCATCGATATCTAGTGAATTGTTGAAAAAAAATTTAATTTTTCTTGCAAAAATTATATTATTTTTACATCCTCGTTTTGCGAAACGGACAAATATTATGGGACGGAGGGAGTACTAAAGTTTGCCAATGCCTGAAGACACGACGCAATGCATTTTAAATACAACTAAAATGAATTGCAAAACTATTGACCACCCCCGTCAACATAAATGAACTTTATGGGAAGATTTTTTTTACCCTTTTGTTTAGTTTACAAAAAAAACACACACCAAAAAAATAGAAATTGATCAACCGATAAACAAAAATATTTTTTACCCTTTTGTTTAGTTTACGATCTGCCTTGCACTAATTTTATACATGAAATTTTATTACTTTCTATTTTTTCATAACAAAAGAGAGTTGAGATGGAAAAAGTTAGAGAATATTTCGCTTTGTTTCAGAGAGAGAGAGAGAGAGAGCGCTAAGATTTCAAAAATTACTTCCCTTTTTTATTTCAAAATCCGGCTCTTTTTTCGGCTATGAAATTTTATTACTTTCTATCTTTCCATAACAAAAGAGAAGATAATAAAGCTTTCTAGCCCTATGACTCTTTTCAACGGTAGAATTTACAAGGGATAAGTTTAAGCCGTTAAATTTATGTACATAGGATTCAAATACTGAGCTGTTTTATTATTTAGATTTCTTTCCAATCATTACTCTTATTTTTCTCTCTATCTTTCTCTAATCATTATCTATATTTTCAATCATTTTTTTTTCTCTCTATACTTATTACATATAAGCCGAAATGGTCACTGTAGTTAAGTGTTTATGTCAATTTGGTCCCTGTAGTTGTAATTGACTCTATTTACACTATATACTTTCCATTTTGTTCCAATTTGGTCCAATTGCTAACTACCATTAGTCCGCCATTAGTCGTTTTAAATAAAGACAAAAATAAGCCAATAAAGACAAAAATAAACCAATAAGCCAATTTTTTTGTCTTTATTAAAAAAAAGGATTTCGATGGTAATTTTTTACATTTTAGGTTCCTCTTGTCATGACGAAGCAATAATCTCCGAAAAATTGACCAAAAATTAACAAATGCAAAAAAAAAAATTGAATAAGGACAAAAAAATAACTCACTTGGCTTATTTAGGCGAACAACCCCTGAGTTTATGTAATATTCTGAATTTTGTACATGGTTCTTCAACATATTGTGACTTTTGGATCTATATCATGTTGTGACTTTGGACATGGTTCTATATGCATTTTCAGAGGTATATTAGGTAGGCCTATACAAAAAATCCGTCCACCTGCGGACCCAACCCGACCCGAAGGGTCTCATGTGGGGTTAAACATGTGGTTCGGACGGGTACGTGTTCATTTTCTGTTAAAAATCATATTTCGGTTCGGGGTCCGGATTGGTTTGTTTCTTACCCGACCTGACCAATTCATAAAGATTAATTCAGTTTTTGGTCGGACCCAACCCAACCCGACGTAAAGAATCGGACTCGTGGACGGTTCTTATCCCTTTTCGGTTCGGTTTGCGGGCCTAAAACATTTGTTACCTAACATGTTGAGTTGGGTTCAGGGGTCAAACCCGACCCGTGCACACTTTTAATATTAGGGCAAGAGGAGATTGAGAAAATTACTGTTTTAACTCCAAAAAGGGGGGTCATTTGATTTTGCTGTTAAAAAGACTAACGGTGGACTAACAGCGGTTAGTAATTGGACCAAGTTAGAACAAAATGGAAAGTACAGAGTATAAATCGAGCCAATTACAACTACAGGGACCAAGTTGACATAAACACTTTAACTACAGGGACCATTTCAATTTTTTTCCCAATCTAAATTTAAAATCCCAAAATAAACGGGCCTGGTGGCAAATTATTTTCCGCAGACTTATCCGTTGTGCGAATCCCCAAAGAGCCCCCTTGCCGTGCCCACAAAAGATAATGAATATCGGGCCGAAATTCTACGCCACACGAGCCATAGTTAAAGGCAAAAAAAATCAACCCACACAAGGACCAATCTTACCTAACGCGGGCGTCGCCACATAAGCCACATTCCAAGACAAATATAAGGGAAAATGACAGTCTTGGACGTGTTTTGATAAGTAATATCCGTCAAAGACATGCTGAAAACATTTATTAATACTGAAAATATCATTGACGAATATTAATTATCAAAATACATCATTGACCGTCATTTTTCCCAAATCCAAGGGGTTCGTAACTCCTAAGGTTAATGATAAAAAATAAAAATAAAAACTCCCAAGGTTGGATAACCAAAAGCATCCACAATTACCTAATCAAAATTTGTAACATTATATTTTGGTTATTCATTTAATGAGTTGTTAAGGTTAACAATGTGGACGTCCACAATGATATAATTAAAATTGGATAATCAAAACTTGTCAAATCACCATTTCAAACTACAAAAAGCTAAAAACTACTAATATAGAAAATAGTTTTAAATGGTTTTCAAACTAATAAAAATTGTTTATTAGAAATAGAAAATAATACCCCCAGTAATGTATATCGTGTGGAAAAAAAAACAATTAAAAAATGCTTTTTAGATTAATAATTTTTAGCTTTTTGTAGTTTTTTTTTTTTTGTTATTTGTTAATTTTAATCTACACTATCCGATAGGATTTGGGGCTTTTTGTAGTTTGAAAATGTGATGTAGCAAATTTTGGTTATCCAATTTTAATTATGTCATTGTGAAGCTAACCTTAGCAATCCCTTAAATAGATAATCAAAAGGTGATGTAATAACTTTTGGTTATTCAATTTTGGTTAGTCCACTACGGATGCTCTTAGCAACCTCTTAAATGGATATCCAAAAGATAATGTGACAGCTTTTAATTATTCATTTTTTGTTATTCCACTACGGATGCTATAATAGGTTGTTAAATTTGGTTATTCCAATATAAGCATTTTTTTGAGCACTGACCTTAACAACTTTTTAATTTTGATAAGTCCATTGTCGATTCTCTACTATCACCAAGATAAAAATCTGTAATCTATAAAGCATATATTTATAATCAAGCCGTTAAGGTAATATTCATAATCACACCACTAAAGCAATATTTTTTACGGCAATACCCTTCACGCCACCAAGACTCTATTCACAGTGTCACCAAGGCCATATAGAAAACGGCTAAAAGCCAAGCCAACACAATTATTAAACAAACCAAAACTTCGCACAATATCCTAATCTACCACAATTACAAATAACTACACCCACATAAACTTGGGAAAATGAAATTCCATTACCCCAATATCAACTAAAATTTGAGTTAGACGCACAAATATTGTAGTAAATGAACTATGAACTAACTCACATACAAACAGTAATTCGTTATGTTCTTTGTTCCATTTTCCAATTCCAATACACTGTCAACCCAAAATTAACTCGGCATCCAACCTTCAATTCCCTATTCTATCTTCATCTTTTTCTTGTCCAAGCCCCCTATTGAAACCTTTTTCCAAACAGTGCCAGGTTAAAACCCGATCCAAGAGATATAGAACGGAAAAAAAATAAAAAAAAATGCATGGCAACATACCAATCAATACTAATCCTATATTGACCATGATTTTTGTTCTTCTGTTTTTTTGCTAATTATCGACGAGGGATGTGAAGGATGGTGTTTGGGTTAATTTTGGTCTCAGATTACTTGATTAGGATGAATTTTTAGAATTTTATCATAGTTGTTTACTACATCTACCATAACCACTGTGATGCGAATTTTCCTAGGAAGGGATTTTTTAGTTCACCATGACTAATATGATAAATTTGTCATAGGTCCCCTAAGTAATCATAATTTTATATCAGTTTTAAAAGTACATCTGATTTGTAAGTATGGATTTTGTAAATTTATCACGACTAATGTGTTAAACGGGTTACGGGTCTTAGGTCCCCTAATTAGCTGACATGGCTCAATAACTTCTTAGTGATGAGCTTATCCAAAAAAAAAAAACTTCTTAGTGACGACAAAAATTCGAGGAGCTTGGATAAGAATTTGCAAGAGGAAGAAGTTAAGGAACGCAAGAGAAGGAACCGAAGGAAGCATAAAATGATGATGACATAACAACCATTGCTACTGTTGTGATTCCTAGGTTGTACTTACAAAGTCATCATGAGTACTGTTCGTGCTTTAATTTACCGTGATCATAATATGAACCAAATATATTAAATTTTTACCAGGATCCCTATGAGAATGGACATTAATCAAAAGGAAACTGATTTTTGCGCTCTACTTTTTATTGATGGCGCTCCAATTTTAACGTGAAGTTACACGTTAACTAGTAACTTTAAAACACACACACACACACACCAGACAATTGTTCATCTCCTCTTCTCCCCTCTCTCTGTGAAGCTCTCTTTCTTCATCTTCATCCTCTCTTTTCTCCTCTCTTTCAAATTTTCCGATGGAAGAAGAGCAAAGGCTAAATATTGTATCAATGGAAGGTTCAAGTCCTTCCATTGATCCATTTTTTGACCCACTTGTAGGTTTGAATTTTGAAATTGAAATTGAATCAAAATCTATTGGCAACCACATGATGGCAAATGAGAAGAAAGATACTGTGATGGACATTGTATCTTGGAAGCCGCGTGGAGGAGATAAGTTTTTCCATTTACAATGGCCTCTGCTTTGTTGTTGTGGCGTTTGGGTTTACAAACCTAGTTTTTAGATGTGTCTGGTCTGAATAGAATAAAGTAAGTAATTTCAGTAGCTAACTACTGTAAAATATTACCATACTCAACAGTTAGTTACTGAAATTGAGATACATTTTTAGCATCCAATTTCAGAAATATATGTTTCTTGTTTCTATTGTATGCATTTCCGACATGTAGTTACCGAAATATAATCTTGTTTTCAACAGCTATTTACCGAAATGTTATGTATGATTTTTGTATATACAGTTCGGCTGTTGGTTACCGAATTTTGTACATATTTTCAACATGTTGTTATCGAAAGTGATTTAATTGTTGTTATTGTATATACATGTACGTATATACTCACAGAGAGAGAGATTGACGAACACACACACACACACACAGAACGACACCTTGAAGAGAGGCGGTGGTGCGGTGGTGGCTATGGAGGGGGGGGGGGGGGGGGGGGGGGGGGGTTGGTTAGGATGGGAGTTAAAGTGTAATTTTTGAGAGGGGAATGATATAATGGAAAGACCAGGTACATTTAATGGGTTATATGGAGTAATTTTTTATTTTTAAAATATTGGAAATGGACTAGGTGAAGAAGTGGACTAAGAGAGAAAATAGAGGACTGCGAATAGTCGCCCCCATTGTTATTCACTTCCACTACATATTGTGGTTGCACATGCGTTGATTGCAGTAATCGAAACCGTTCATCTTATAGGAGTAGCAGAACAATATATCCATGCAAAAATAAAATTGATCAAACATCGATAGATATATCAAAAATTAATTTTGATTTATAAAATAAAGGGCCATGGATAATTGAACTTTAAAAAAATATACTGTCCATCTTACAAACCCAAAATTCAGATTTCGATATACCTATCTCGACGTCCTCTTAATCTAATTTTTTGCATGAATTTACTATTTTGCGTATCTTACAAGATCAACGGTTCAGATTAACACATTTTAAACACGGTGGGGTTCACAAAAGGAATTGGTGGGAACTTGGGGATTTTCATCCCGCTGTGGAGAGAATTTAGAGCAGCACTGCAGCCACCGCACCAAAAATGCGGTAGTCGGCCACTGCGCGCCGTGGGGGGCTCACTCCGGGCCCCACACGAAAGATTAGAGCCGTTCAATACTTTAAAAAATAAATTGAGTAGGCATCGCGGAACATCAACTCGATCCAATATGTGTAGATGCTTGGAGAGAAACTTTTGTGGATCCCGAAGATACCAAGCCCATTGGTATCCCCTCCGATCCATTTCTTTTTTTTTTTTTTTTCCAACCATTTTTCGATCACATTTTGATGATCGGTTTCGTTCATTTTGTAGAGTTCGGTGAGAACCTTATTCATACCAAAAATCACGTTCATTGGACTTTATTTGATACATGATCGGAACATGTGAAAATCGCCACACAAAAAAAAAACAAACCAAAACTTGGTTCCAATCCAATGTGTTCTTTTTTCTAAAATACTTGAATTATTCTTCCGATATTCAAGAGGTGACCAGGAGAACCTAAATTCTATGTCTGATGGAGACTAGTTTTTTTCTAAACCCCTTTTGTGACCCGAACCACTGCCGGATCTGATTCTCTTTTACCTGGAGATATGATGACACAAACACTAAACTACAAGAACAATTTCTTTTTCTTTTTCCATATACTAGGTGATCTACGATACGCAGAGTCTCATGCCTGTAAATTTTGTGTCTGTGATGTATGCTTAAGGAAGTTTAAGTTGTGTACATTGAGAGGTAAACGTTAGTGCTCTAAACTCGCTAACTTAGCTACTTATTTCAGTGAATAACCAGGTTTTGAACTTGAAAATACCCCTATTTCAATTAACAATAGCAGCACCAAATAAAGCCAGATGAAATCTCAGGGACAAATTTAGAGCATAAAATTTTCTGGTTCACAGGTAATTAAACTTTCAGTCAAATTTCAGGTAATGGCAAGATTTAGCACAACAAATTGTCAAATTTAAGTGATGGTTTCATTAAATAGTCCCTATACTAGGAATCATACATTTTCGAGGCATAACAACGAATGCATTGTCATTAGGATTTGATCTTAGAATTATGTACTTTAATTTTATAGGCAACATTGCGTCATTCACTACTTTAACATAATTAAAAGAAAAACACAAACAACAAAAATCCAAAAGAGCCGTGTACAAGCATGGCATAGCCCTCCAAGGATTCCCAAGTCCTTGAATAAAGAGCACACAGTCCGTGTTAATGCAAATTTCCCGCATGTTATGATCTAAAGCCCATTACAAAGCTTTCAAACCTGCCCTAGCTTCCACCATGCTTGCTGAAGTAGCAAAGCAGACATTTTAACCCAAACCGTAGCCCCTTGTAACAAGTCCTTCCTCCAAGCCCCATCTGTTGCAAATAGAGCAGAGCTTAGACCCGGTGCACATTATAAACACGTTATTATTGATACCCAAAGTCCTTAGACCTGGTGCACAACTGCTCTGGAGTCCTGCAAAACGGGATAGAGCAATATCCACACCAATCAATTGTGAACAAAATAAAGCATCATTGCGAACACACCAAAAATCCAAAGCAAGAGAATGGAATCTCAAATCATCTCAACATTTGGAGCACTCTTAACCCAACCCATCAGCCATTCCGCAAATGACACTGGATTCGCAACCTCAAAACCGAACCCCAAATAGGAGGCTCTGCACAACCTCTTAGCAAAAGAACACTGAAAGAACAAATGTTCAATATTTTCCAATGAATCACCACAGATTGGACAATCTGGAGCAACCTCAATTCTCCTTTTAATCAAAGCTTCCTTGACCGTCAAAATCCGATGGATCAACTGAAATTTAGGAGGAAGCCCTAACCCCCAAATTTTACCCCACATATCAAACTTCCCACACCATATCTTACATAAAACCTCAGCCAATAAGCCGACTTAATCGAGAAATTCCCCTCCTTCGTAAAATCCCACAAACGCTCATAATCAAAGCAAAAGCAGACTAATCAAACATCTAACGAACATACCACACTAAATGACTTATTTGCATTGGCAGCAAACCTCATAAATAAATCTTGCTACATGCATCTATAATCTCCTCTTTGAGCAACTTTTTCAATACCTACAAGCACATAGGACCCAAAATTTTCCAATCGAACACAACTTGTAATAAGGACATAAAAGGAAAAATATTAGCTCCAGAAATGAGGTTTCAACAAGGTATTGACCCTACTTATGTACAAGCTTTACTCTGCCATAATTGGCAATTTTTAGTATGAACTATGAATGATACCAAACATCTCTTTTGGTAGCATGGTCTTTGACAACGTATTAAAGACATATATGATGGTTTCGGTTTGAGTAATGTGATTAGAGTGTTTGTTTCAGTTTGAGTAACGTGATTAGAGTGTTTGTTCTCTGATTTGAGTGCACTAATGAATTGTAAATATGATTTTCTATTTTAATAGAGCTAAATGGGATAACCCGCAAAGGTTGGTGCTGGCTATGTTTTCAATCTATAATAATACAATCACATCTCAAAACTTTAGCCTAATTAGAACCTCCTTCTAGAACTGGTCCATTATCCCCCATAAAAACGACACGTATGCACATAGTAATTTCTTACCCCATGGGGAAGCCAGGATGTCCAGCAGCTAAGAAGGTGTCGCCGTGGTGGTTTGATGATCCGTTCATCTCACATCTGAATCCCTAGCAGACAAAACAAAACCCTAAAAACAATTACCAAATTCAAAGCAACACAAGAAACAGATGACAAAGTGCATGGAGATGAATCCTGAACAAACAAGAGGGCCATGGCATACAATAAAATTGCAAACTAAGAGTGTGCACTAACATAAATGCGTACTTATACATCCACATGTCTCTCTCTATATATAGGTTGAGAAATGTACAGGTAGAGAAGAGGACTCTACCTGTACATTTGAGCCCAAATCAGTGATGCAGGAGATTATAGGTTGAGAAAGTTTGATGTTGTTTCATATACCTGCTCGAAAACAAACAATTATTAGCAAAAATCGAAGGTGATGTGTTTATGGAAAGTTCGTAGAAACCTATCGGCCTTGTCTGAAATTTGTAAGGCCAAATTCCACACTTGATTTGCGATTGATTGATTGAATGAATAAATCTAGGAATTTATACTTCTTACATTTACAAATTTCATGCCTCGGTGTGTTGTACATTTATGATCCCTTGTTTAACCAATCGAAGAGGAAGATTCAGCTTCAAATCCGAGTTTGTATGGCTCACCGAAAAGAAATCAGAGAAGAAAGAACTCAACCTGACGGAATGAGTAACAGCCGTTGATGAGATGAGAAAAAGAGTCGACAAGGTCGGAAAAAGAGCACACGAACGTACAATAGCTGGCTGGAAGATCTATGGTGATCCACAAAACTCTAAACAGAGAACTCAGGATTCTCCTTCACACATTGCACCTATAGATTCACAGAACAATCTTTATCAGAACACATCCACCTGCATAAAAATAACCCACATTAGAGGCAGCAACAAAAATAGCCAGAACAAAACTCCACGCATATAAATATTAGTCGGCTAAAAATTGGAAAACAATTGGAAATCATTACCCAACAAATTGCACCACAAGACATGCATCAATCAAATATACCAAATCCATGAGCAAACAGATAATGGTGGGAGGAAGTGTAACAAAGTATAACTAAATGAGCACAATACATATCCGGTATCCCAGTAATATGTAAAGGTGATAGCCTAAGCTGTGGATGTACCTTGCTCACTATGCCAGAGGAATGAATGATATATGATGCCATCCAACCATGTTGCTAGCTGGCACCTGAAGTTCCATTCTAGCACAGCACTCAAGGGCTATGTTACATGGACTCGGGTGCGAGTATCGGGTGCGGGTGCGGGTGCGGGTCCAAGAGTCGGACCTTCCTAAACTTAAATCTTAGGATACGTGGATATGTGTCCCCAACTCGGGTACGGGTACGGGGACACGTCCTGAACTCTTTTTTGTATTATATATTGCATAATTTTCCTAGATTATGTTCTGTAAACTATGTTTACAAATGCAGTTAAACAAGAAAGGGTTAAGAAAATTATGTTTTTCTATTTCCCTATTTCTTGTGTCTGTGAAATACTAGAAATATCGCTTTTCTAGTTGATTTGATAGTCCTTTTATGTAAGTATCTTAACAGTTAGAGGATCCAAGTGTCCAAAAGGATACGAGTGTTAGACACATCGACACGGGTACTTGAGCCAAAATCAAGGATCCATGTAACATAGCTCAAGGGCAAAATACTATGGTAATCTTGGAGGAAACCAATGATTTGAAACCCGGACTGGTGGACGAACTGGAGAAGGAACCGGGCGGACGAGTCACCGGTTCAACCGTGGTTGAACCGGTATTGAACCGTCATGTCATGTATATGCAATAATATATATAGCAAAGTACTATATATTTAGAACTATCAACTATACCACAAAATTAAACATCAATCTGATAAATTTTAATCATAGTTGGTCTTTTGTGAACAATCACAGGTATTTTTGAAAATATATATGTTGTAATATTGCTGAGGTCAATCTGTTTTCTTTAAGGAATACCATGTACAGTATCATGGTGTTACAGTTGAAAAAGTGAGAGAGAGTCAAGAACAGGCACAAATGTTGAATTTCCAAAATGTTGAATTTCCAATCCCACATCGGTTGCAAACCCAAGCAGAAGCCTTCTGTTTTGTTATAAATACTGAGCGCTGCCCTCGTGTTCAAAACAGCTAGTGCGTTCAACGTGGGCTATAGTTTAAAATTTGAACAGGCTGGGTCTTCAAAACCGGAACGGTTCCAGCAGTTCACCGGTTGAACCAGAAATTTGAGACGGTTCTCTTAAAATAGACCGGTTCTCTAATAGTAGCAGTTTTGTGGTCAACCCAAACCGGACAAGGAGCCGGTTGGTGGGCCAACTGGTTCGACTGGCCGATCCGGGCTGGTTTTTAAAACATTGGAGGAAACCATCAAAAGGTTTATAAGTCATGGTTTCCTTCCCCAGAAAAAACAGCAACACAATGTACCCTTTGACCCTGAGCTAGAGAGCTATTTCGAGAAAATAAATGCCTGCTCTTGGGTTTGAGGAAGAAGCATCCCGTTCTAAATCTCAACGGACAAACGGCGCATGGACCAGCATTCTGTCAAACTTATGACAAACACAAGAATTGAGGAAATAGGCAACTCACAACAAGTCGACACCAAATGAATGGATGGCATAAAAACCCTCTGCTAAGGGTTCTTGCAAAAAAAACTTTGCACTTGTCATTTGGTAACTTTTTGGCATCTAGATCAGCTCAGTCTAGACTATATTCCTTTCCCAAAGGTAACGATGTTGGCACATAAGTGCTTGTGCTTTTGAACACGTACCTTATTATATTTAAATTAGCTCTGAGCTTACAAACAAAGAAGAACAACTAAAGGTTAGTTGATTGTTGAATAAGGGGGAATATTCATTTGAATTTCCACTAATCTGTTCTAAAAAAATGGGAAAGAGTAATATAAATAATCCATTATTTATTTAAAAGGAAACGCCTATCTGCCCTTTTATTTTCTTACTTCATATCCAATGGCTACTGTGCATTGACAGTCACTTGTAACTGCACCAGTTTAACAACATAATCAACTTGACAGATATTTGGTGCTCGTTTGAGTAAAAATCTATTGTGCTCAGTTTAAGTTCCATAATGGCCTAATTTTGGTACACATGTACAAATGACAATGTTAGATTGTGGGACTGTATGCATTACTAAAATTGCATACTAACATACAGTAAAATTTAGTAAAAATATGGCGCCTGAAGGGCCTGTACTTTAAAGTAAGTAAAAACAGAAAAACTACAATAAGCAGCACTTTTAAATTTTGGAAAGGCCTATAGAATGATCATCTTGGAGCTATATATGTTTCTCTTGACTACCTTGGGCACACAGTTACACACATAACTGGTTGACAAAAATAGGCAAATACTTGCATAAGCTGGTGGAGACAAAACAAATCAGAACAAATTATACAATCAGGAGAATAAAGAGGACATTGGCATGAGGAAAAGTTAATGCCGAAGAAACAATACACAAAGTCTCCACTATGGACCTAATAAAGAGCAAAACACATAAACCCAAAGAAGCCGCAGCAACTTAACCAACTCCCTACCCCATACACCGACCAAAGAAAACACAATTCATGCACTAAAAGAAAACAGCAAACGCATGGACTAAAACCAGTAGAGTGGTCAGAATAACTATACTTTGGTAGAAAGCGCAGAAGAAAGGGAGATAGAGTTAGAACAAACAATAATTACTCAGATGGCAGGGTAGCAAGTTAGCAACTCTAAGATTTTCCCAATTGCATAAGAACCATCATGAAGCAGGAAAATGATAGCACAAACATTTATGCACAGCTGTTTGTTTTTCTGTTTCGGAATGGGTTACATTAGGTGTTGGGCCGGGTTGGCCATTTAGGTTTCGGGCCTGGCTCACAGGTGATTGGGCTGTTTACAGTTATGTCTAAGCATTTTTAGGCCATTTGCCCCTCTCTTTTTTGAGATGTATTTGTCGATGTGGGCATTTTAGGGCCTTTAGGAGTTGGGGCCTATGATCTCAAGTGTTTTTGGACTTGGCCCTCCTCAAGTGTTTTGTCCAATCTTTGGTTGGATTCTCCTCCCCTTTCCTCCAGTTGATATACTTAACCAAGTTTCTTAATAATATTTTGCTGTTTCCGAAGAAAGCAGCTGCCACTAATGAGCAAGAAAAATATAGTTGCGAAGGAAAACAGTCCACACACGCACACAACTCCTTAAAAAGTAAGATAGACAATGTATAAGAGAACAACGAAAAGCACATGAACGGGAAAGCCGATCTAACGCAAAGCAGGGATTTTATGCCCCTTCTTTTATAAGTATTTCTAGCCCCACCACGCAATTTTTTTTACCTTGGTGGGCGGCATTGTGTGTGTGTGTGTGTGTGTGTGTGTGTGGCGGGGGGGGGGGGGGGGGGGGGGGGGGGGGGGGGGCGCGCGGTTGCTAACTCCGGTGAGTAGCGACTGCGAAAAAAAGGAAGTCAAGTGACACACCATCGCCCATCGGCATTAATGCCTGCACATGAACGGGGGAGGCAGGAAGCACGACCGCAAAAGGGAAAACCCCAAACAAACACTACCTAATGACAGAGAAAACAGCAAAGCTGTTACCAAAAAAAAAAACCGCGGCGAAGACACCCATAGCTCAACACAGCAAATCAAATCAACCAAACTCAAGCAAAGAAAAAACTCGAACAGTTACCTGTCGTCGCTCAGCAAACAGGGAGAGAACCCGGAACATGCAAACAGAGAACTCGGAGAGAGAGGAAGCAGCGCTGCCGAAGATAGCTATCAAGGAGATACGACTCTAAAGGTTTAGATCCCACACTCATTTCTTCTGACAGCAACACCTACCACCGATCAACGACGGGGGACCATCCACGCACGTCACCATAACAAGAGCAAAGAGCAAAGAGGCATCCCAATCAAGGGCAGGAAAACACGCAGGAAGAATTGGAATCAAACCATGTAAAGAACAATTCGAACCATACAAAGCTCCGCCCAAAATAAAGGTACACAAATAGGAGCCTACAAGGAAACGAATCTCACCTCGCGGTACTGCTCTGAGTCGGCAACACCACCGTAGAAGTACTCGATCGCCATGCTCCGTCCGAAACCCACGAACTCCCTCCTCTCCTCCTGTCTAGAAACATCTCAGAAAAAAACCAGATATTATATACGAGCGAAAGACAACATCAAAACCCTCGATCGACAAAGACAAGACAAATCGAAGCAAATCACCTCACCGTCGCAAATCACGAAGCCTACGGCGAAGAACCCCCCAATATCGCCTCACCGTCGCTGGCCTAGGCTTCTTGTTCTTCCGTTCTTTTCTCGGTGTGGAAGAGTATCTCTACTCTCTCTCTCTCTCCTATCTGGTCCAAACCAGACGAGCTCCAAACCAGACGAAGGAAAGGAGAAGAAAAGTGGGGAGACGTGGCTTCATCTGGGCCACGTTCTTCGCATGAGGCGAATGGACCAAACTGCCCTCGACCCCAAAACCAGTGGCTCCCCAATCCAGGGACACAATTGGAAAAATTGGAGAAAAATTGCCAAGCGGTGCAATTGGCTTCAGCTCTTAGGGCTCTGTTTGGATTAGGGAAAAGATTAGGGAAAAGAAAAAAAGGAAAGGAAAATGAAAAAGAAGAAAAATAAGAGGATAATGAGAGAGGAAATTTACTATTCACTGCACTCAAAATATTTTTCTTCACTTTTTCTCTTCCCTGAGTCCAAACAGAGGTTAGTTTTAAAGCTTTATATGATAGATAGAGACATACACACACGAAGGTCTGTCTAGGTTTTCAAGGGTTTGAGAGAGAGAGAGAGAGAGAGAGAGAGAGAGAGATTGTCAAGGTTTCCAAGGGGGTTGAACGAGAGAGAGAGAGAGAGAGCAAAATGGGGTGCGCGCAGAAGAGCGAGACGAAGAGGAAGAGGACTTTTACGGATAATGCGAAGAAACAACAAGGAGGTTGGAGAGAGAGAGATACGGAGATGGATAATACTGGAGATGAAGTTGAATCATCACGGTGCAGGTAGATCTCTCTCTTTTTTCTTTTTCTGCTTCATGGCGGCTATTGTTGATTGATCTTATACGGTGATTTACTCTAGCTTGTGAGTTGCCTATTACATATCTCAGCATGCATATTGCTTACATTCGTGTATGATTGTTGGTTTTTCTTGGCTAAATACTGATTGGATACCTGCCTTGTGATAGTTGATAGCACGGTTAGGGTTTTTATGTAAGAAAGATTCTATGATCTATTATTTGACCAAAATATTGCCGTTTAGCTGGGATTTGATGAATCGGTTTGTATCAATCCTTGTGTTGTCTTGTTGCATGTGCATATTGTTTGATGCGATTGAAGGCTTGAACTGTTTTTTATGCCGTTGCATTCGTGCAGCTCTTCCTATGTAGTCATGTTACTTCAGTTCTTTGTCGAAACTGTAGAAGGTCATTCGTTTGAACTTTCTTCTGTTTTTTGCTTGTATTGATAGTCTTGCGGATGGCAACCCTGTATCCAAAGCAAACAAGGAAGTGGTGGACCCTGAAGCTGATGTAGAAAGGGACCAAAGAACTGTTTACGTCTCTGGGGTATATAGCTTGCCAGTGTCTCTTCAGTTTTAAGTGATTGATAGGCATGACCTTGTTTGTTTTGGGATTTTGGTTTTGGAATTTTCGGTAATGAGTGGAGGGAGATAAAGAAATGAGAGTAATAATTGAAAGAAAATTTATTGGAGACCGTGTGTAGGGAGTGAATCTCGAATTCAAAATCTCAAAACGAACATGGTCGAAAGTTCTTTCGTGTTTTTCTCATGCACTTGTTTCCTCTTATTCTTCTTTTGCTAATATGAATGTTGTCATGGCAGATTCCTTTGAGGGCGTCCAGGGAAGAAATTAACATATTCTTTTCAAGTGTATGCAAGGTTAGAAGGACTTGTGTTCTGTTCAATTTGAATGACGTAATCCATTTTGCACGTTACTCTATTGTTCTAATCTCGGATTGGGTGCTTTGTGTGTTGTCTTACTGGAGTGGACTATGCATTGTGGCTTTTTGAAAATTTTCTTTGCTGCCTCCTTGGCTAGGATTAAGTTGTGCTTCTGTTACTTGGCTAGTTGTTTGGCCATTATCAATGCTTGTAATCACTGAGGGGTTGTAATGGCTCCAATGTGCGACTATTGAAACATGTGGTATGAATGTCTAGAGTGCTCCTGTATAAACTACCCTTGCAAGTATTTATTTCTCTTTTCAACTGATTCAGATTTTCAATTCCAGGTAAGGAATATCGATCTAATGTTGGACCCGAGTTTGAGAGTGCCTAATGCAGTGGGGTAAGTTCCCTTCATACTACAAAGTTTGTTATTCGTTTTTTTTCATGTGAACAGAAAAATTGTTGTCTGATATTATGGAAGAAGCATCATAATTATGCAGCTGATTTTCTAAAATGCACTAGCATCTAGCATTGTAGCATTCTAGTCCTATAGAATGCCAGTATTGTTTTCTTCTCTGAGAGTCAAGTTTAAACAAGCTTTGATACTTTGTTTTATTCTCCCACTCCAGCTAATTTTCTAAAACAGAAATGCTAGAGGCACATCGGTGTGGCACACCTCAGCCACACCCCTCACATACAGGTGGAGCCCACTGGAACGGACCCCACCTGTATGTGAGAGGGGTGTGGACGATTTCCCATTCCTTCCGTGCTGAGCCACCTTTGACTTTGAGCTTGGTCCCTTCCCTTTCTATAACATACCCAGGCGCCCTCCTTTCCAATCACTAAGAAAAAATCAATAGTAATCAAAGGGTTGGTGTGGCTAAGTAAAACTTCGTCTGTTGTTATTTTTCCGGCCCTAAGGGAGTTTACTCGACCCATTCCCCAGTCTCCCGCACTGCTCAAGTAAGGGTGCGACTCCGTATGAGCATTCTAGCATTGCCATAAATTTGTGATGACAAATTGTGGGATTATCTTGAGGTAATTGACGTGGATTATACAGTTTCTGGTTTCCCCCCTTTATCCTGTATTATTGTTTCCATTGATTGGGTGGCCTTCCTTTTTGTATTACATCATTCCATAGCCAATTAATGTTTGTTTTGCTTTTAATATCATGCTTCAGGCTGGAATTTCACTATCCTACAATGATATCAATGATCTTGATGGCAGTTATTGTCAAGTATTGAACTTGGCATTTGGCATAGGTCCTGGCTGCATGAGCACCATATCGCTCCATTTTTGGAGGGACTTTGGCTTATGTTAGGTCACGTAATTCTTCCCCAGGGATAACGGTGCTATGGATCCTTCATCACTATTATAGGCCCTTTTCCTATTTGTTTGATATATAAACATGAAGTGTGTGCAGTGCACATTGTATACCTGCAATGTAAGTGGGGGGCACAAATGTGTTCAGCTCAACAGATTGTTTTAGATTTTAGTTGTTCTATGTGCATATTTGCAGAACCACCATATATTGGTTCTGCGTGGCTAGTTTTGTTGGCTGATGCAATCCTTTTTAGTGGAGGGAACTCCGGAGGATCTTATTTTATTGAGTTTTGACCAAATTCTTTCAATTGCCTACGGGGTTGGAAGTTGAACTTGGTATTTCGTGATGCTTCAAAGTCTACTTTAGGCTTCGTCTCTGTATCAACTCATCTGCAGAACACGCTATCATGCCTTTCTTGGATGTGACGAAATACTGACTTCTTAAAGGAATGAGTTCTATTGGGATATAAATCCTTTCAGCTGAAGGGAAATCTCTATAGGTGTTTAGGCTATTCAGTTGACTCAAGGTTGTTCTGATCCTCTGTAGTGGTGAAGAAATTAGCTTGACCTTATCTGCTGCCTGTGTGGTTGGAAGTTGAAGCATGTTACCTATGGATGTTTAAGTCTACTCGAGGCTTCATCATCACTAGTAACTTTTGTTATGTGCAATAAGAAATCTTTCTTGTTTTATTTACTGATTTTTATTAGTCATCATACTTGCATTTTATGGTAGTTAGTTAATTTTTTCTTTTCATGAGTGTTATGCAAGGTAGAGCATAACATGTTTCAATGTTTGTGAATTTGAAATTGCCTTTTTGGCTTATTATGCACTGTCAAACATTGTCTGAGCCCATTGAAACTACAGGTATATTGAATTTGATGATCCAATATATGTCTCGATGGCTGTTGATCTCTCTGGCCAGCTACTTCTTGGACAACCTATAGAAGTTAAACCTTTGAATGTTGGGAACCCTGCTGCTGAGGAAAGGTGAGTTATGTTTTATGGAGGTTCATTATTGTTGATACCTGCTGTTTTTCTTGTAATGATATGTTTTAGTATTTTGCTTCCTTGCGTTTTTACGGTTTGCTTGTCTTAGTATTGCAATTGTTGGTCTTGAGTCCCAAATCTGTGCTTAGTGATCATAATTGATTGTTGACTTCTGGCGTATCGATACGTATGCCTGTGCTGATGAATACTTACATATCGCTATGCATTCGTGTTCAGATCTTATATTCACACTGGTAAGAAGAATTTCCTGGACAAGCCTTGGGATATGATGACTTCGGATGAGGTAAGTCATTTTAGATATTGATAGCTCTGAAAACCATCAACTTTCACCTGCAATGATAACATGACCTATTGTGACCTTAATAACCAAAGCATATAAGTTTCTCAAATTACCAGAACACTGCTGATGTTTGTGGTATTCCCCTGCTTTATCTTTTTGAAATCATCCTCATTGCTAACGAGTACTAATACCTATTCTTGTACAGAGAATTGATGCATCGACCAACTGGAGGGAACTCACTGATGTAGAGAATAGGAGGTGCAATTCTTTAATTGTTGCATCAATATATTTCTATCGCTTGAATTACAACTTAGTATTTTTTTAGAATGTAAGATTTTACAGTTACCGATACAATTGAGTAAATGTTTGCAGATTTTTCTACAACAAGCTCACTGGGGAGCGTAGTTGGTCACTACCTCTGGAATTAACGGTCTGTTAAGCCACTCATACTGCATTCTGTTTTCCATAATTGTTTTAGGTTTCTTAGTTTTATACATGACATTGGCAGGTGGCCCGGAACCGAGCTCATTTTGCTGCTCAAAGTAACCCTTTTTCGACTCAACATGTACCCTTTACGCCCTTTGTGGCCCGCAGCAATCGCCAGCAGGTAACTTTACTTGTACTTTAGTTTTGCTCTGCTCTGATTCAACTTGTGGATTTGCATAATGAGCCAACTATTCTATTAACTGTTTTAGTACTGAGTAAAAGCATGAGTATTTAATTCACTGAGTTTCTAGCCGTTGATGTCTATAGAGAGTATCATTTAGCAAATATGAACTTTCTAAAGCTTTCTAGACTAAACGAAACTAAACTTATCGCATAATGATCTAAGTTTATATGATTGGTATTTCAATCGAGATAAATTTCCTGTGTTGGGGACTAAACTGCATATTTTTTTACTAAACTTTTAGGGATTAAACTGCAGATTGTTAAGGGCTATAATTGAAACATTGAAACTTCTTTCTTTTTTTCTTTTTTTTAATCATAAATCTTCTCTCTTCATCTTTTTTTTAATTTCTCGTTGTAATCCATGCCGCGTAATCCATGCTGCCAATATATTTATATTACCATCACCTTACACATGAGCAGAGTTGCCCCCATACACCCCCGCTATCACCTTCTTTCTTTTTGTTTTTAACGATTTCTTCATTTGTTTTAGTCAGTTATTTAGATTCGTTGACAATATTGATGACATGGAACTCCCCTCATGCTGCAGGTCTTTGGAGCACTATCTCAAGTAGCCCCATGGCCTCAGTACTCGGCATGCCCATTGCCTCAGTACTCAGCATACCCATTGCCTCAGTACTCGGCCTATCCCTGGCCTCAGTACCAGTACCAGGCCTCCCCATTCGGCGTGTAGCTATGTGAGGAAGGCCCCCACTTGATGGTTTTGATATATCTATAGATATTTGTAAAAAAAATCTTAGAAGTAAAGAAAAGAAAACATGTACATTTGGTGTACACCCATAACTGTCCTGCGATCTCATGCTAAGGCAATGTCAGTTTCGTGTTTGTATTGACAATGATTTGTGTGATGTTGCAAGTATGTAAACCAAACGTAAAGCAGCTTTTGAATCCGAAGCAATGTTCTGAATACTGTACCGGCCAGGGTACCGGTTTTGCTACTGGTACGGTACGTACCGGTACCGGTCAAATACCGGGTACCGTTTCGGATTGATCGCTATTAGTGTTATTTTCCTATTTAAATAGAATTTATAGTATAATATACACTTTTTTAAAATAAAAAAAAATAAAAAATCCGGTATTTGTCCGGTACCGTCCGAGATTTGGCCGGTACCGTCCGGTATTTGCCCGGTACCGTCCGGTATTGCTCGGTACTTAAAGAAAAAAATAAATTTAAAGTAGTCCGGTACCGACCGAGATTTGGCCGATACCGACCGGTATGTCCGGTACCGGCCGGTACCGACCGGTATTTGAGCCGAAACGAAATTAGAGGTGTAGGGTACCGGATTTAGTCAAAAACGGTATGTACCGGCCGGTACGGAACGGTATTAATAACTTTGATCCGAAGATTAGTAGATATGTTTATATATTTCTATTTCAATTCTTCGCCCAAGGCCTATTCTGAGTGGGAAAAAAAATCTATGGATGGTCTTTGCGCTTATAAATGTGGATTTATTAGTTGGTTTGAAGGAGGAAAAAAAGTATGAATGGTTTTTTTTTTTTTCAACATTTATGAATGGTTTTTTTTTTTTTCAACATTTATGAATGGTCTTTGTTCTCCTCTTTTTAAAATGCTACTAGTGGCAGTGCACGTGTTGTACGAGGATAATTTGCTTTTTTAGACTTCAAAACTTAGGCTTGATGAATTCGTAGAATAGTTGAAAAAAAATGAATTCGTAGGGGCCTCCGAATGTTACAAATATTGAATTGAGTTAATTTTGAACAAAAAATTAAAAAATTTAAGAATAACTTACCGTTTGAATTTAAAAAATTGAAGAATAACTTACAATTTGAATTATATTTTTGAAATTCGAAATGAGCAAGCAAAATCATGTCCATCTACCAAACAGGGACCAAGCCACCAAGGGGAGAGGGATGCTTGTGCCACTTGTCTTCACATGTATGGAGCAGTTAGTGGAGCGGTGGAATCAGGGGGCCGGGTAGCAGCACTGCACCTTCCTTTTTTTTTTTTTCCCCGACAAATCAGTTCATTCTAGATATTATATATAAAAATACAGTACAATAAATAAAAATAGATACTATCGATCCGAAAATATAAAAAACAACAAAACAAAAGTAAAATACAACAAATAAACAAACAAAAGAAAACAAAAAAGAAAAGCCACCTGGAGCAAAGACACCGGAGTCGAACGCGTTGAGCACACTTGTGAAGGGGGTTGCAGTAGCAATGATGAATACCGAGCAAACTCTCCTAGATGGACTGCCGCACCGCACTTTCTTGAATCCACTTTCTTCGTAGGGTCGGTTTATATATATATATATATATATATATATATATATATGTGGACACCCTAAAAAAACACCTAAAAAAACACCTCATAGTTCCCGATTAAATTTTGACGATCTGAGCCGCTCAATGTGATCAGAACGTGATTTTAAGGGTACCCGCAAGAAATCAGCAAAAAAAATTACCGGGAAGGGCTTGATCCAAACAGTTTCGAACAGTTTTTTATTGAATGGTTCAAATAAAAACTGCTCAAATCAAGCCTTTTCCAGTCATTTCTTTTGCTAATTTCTCGCGAGCACACTTAAAATCACATTCTGCACGCATTGAACGGTTCTGATCATAAAAATTTGATCGGAAACTATGAGATTGAGATATAGGGTGTTTTTTTAGGTGTTTTTTTAGGGTGTTCATTGAACCGTCCCCTATATATATATATATATATATATAACCTTTCGTACGGACGTTTGATAATCCAAATCCAGAATTTAAAATTACTAAATGAAAGTAACAAATGATTAAGTAGGTTTAAGAACAATAATGTAGTAGATTGCTTAAAAGGTGCCTCTTAAAATGTAGACTAGGTTGCCGAGCAAATAAATAAATAAATTAGACTAAGGCCATCCACAGTAGTTTAATCAAAAACTAATTGTTGTTAAAGTTAACAATATTGGTGTAAAAAATGGCTCACAATGGTATAATCAAACTTAACAACATCCCTAGAAATAATCAAATTTTGGGCTTTGGATAACCAAAACTAGAAAACCTTTTTCAATAATCAAAATTTGTGAATACCACTCCACATAGGTTAACTAGTTCCAAAATTTATATACACGCATATTTCAACTACTCCGTAGTATTTTCTTCTTCTCTTCTTCACCTGCTCTATATCTTTTTCACTTCAACCACAAATTGTTTCTCTTTCTTTTCCTCCAGAAGTGAAGCTCATATTTCTCGATCATCTACAATTTAACTTATCGTTTCCGGATTAAGGTATTTCACTCTTTTATCCCCCTTTGTTTTGATAGATAAAACTAGGAAGAACACCATATGTTCGATATTTTTGCCAAAAAAAAAAAAAAAACGTAAGGGAGGGAAGTGAATGACGGGAAACAAAGGGGGAGAGAGAGATTGTGTGAAATTGTAGTGGACCCCTTATTTTGGTTATGAACTAGAAGTGACCATTGTGAACTTCAATATTGTTAAGTTTAGAAACCTCTTAAGTGAATAATTAAAAGCTGATGTGTCAACTTTTGATTATACACTGTGGCTATAATATTTTTAGGCTTCTGTTAAGCTTAGCAACCTCTTAGCTTGAATTAAGGAGCGCTTGCGTCCAACTTTTTCCTCCTCCAACACACCCTCCACATCTTTGCAACTATTGTTGCCTTTACTACCACCACCACCACCACCACCACCACCACCACCCCCATCTCTTTGTGATATACTGATATTGACCACATTTTTTTTATCCTTATTTGCATTTTCGTTGATTGGTTTGGTATGAGCGCACCACTCTACCATCATCACCACCATTGCCACTATAAATACCACCACTCCGCCACTACCATCACTATCACCACCGACATCACTTCCACCATAGATTTGAGAATTAGGCTGAGAATAGGTGAGGAGAAGTGTAGAGTTCAATGTGGGAACATTATGAAAAATGTCCGAGCAAAAGACAAAAAACAAAATATTTGATAGAACAAAGGGTTTTATTGCGCCATAAACCATAATGTTCTCAATTAAAGACACATACCATATGCACCCAATAAAGGGTTCGGAGCGTGCCACATCAGCAAAACATGGCCTGAGATTCCAACAGGTCACCTTATTTAACCACAAACGTCCATGAGTTGGACCATAAAATTCATAACACCATCCACAAACCACAATACAACTCATAAGAAAGCTACAAACATTCATAAGAAAAGCAAATGTGGCACAAATTCTATTAAATAGCAATTCATAAGTATAAAAGTTCACCAATAGTCACAACATGCACTACGTCATTAAGTGGTTGGACACATTCTCATGATGAGGCACCGCAAATTCTCATAGCTTATACCATAGCCTATAATTCAAGCTCAATCCAGTCTGAAATCGATTAGTATCTTTTCTTTTTTCGCAATTGATTCCGGAATCGAGTAATGTACTCCTCCTATATTCCTCAGATGGATAAATGGTTCGATAATCGATTGTGGTCATAATGGGGATGAAATACATATTGAACTTCCTTGGAGAGCCAATTCACAAAAATCGAATAACTAGCTATCGACCAGATTGTAAGCCATCACCCCTACATCGCCATTATCAAAAGTTTGGTGGCACCGATGACATGAAACCTGGAGTATGATATTTCTCCAAAAGTCATGGCGGTAATCCGTAATCCTTGACGGGTATTAATTATCAAAACACGTCATTGGCCGTCATTCTCCCGATCTCTTACTTGGTTCCCAATGCATTACCTCTAAATAAATTAGTATGATTAAACTTAAAATATTCCTTGCGTTTAACATAACTACAACTATGTGCAATTTTAAGATTTAAAAAATAAAATGCTTCCGCACATAATTTTTTGAATTTCTTTGCACATATTAAAGAGCTCACGAAATACTTTAATTTGGTGGAAAAAAAACCCATTTAAAATGATGCTTGAAAGTACTTTATTTTTTTATTCAAAAATTGCACGACTTTTCATAGGGGCGGAACAATTTGGGAACGGAGGGAGTATTTTATTGTCTCGTCTCATTGTCATTACTAGAAGAACATTAGTCGCAGTCGAAAAAGCATGCTCTTTAAATAGTGAGTTGTTGAAGCCTAAACCGCAAAATTAGAGAACTTTTAAAGTGTGCGCTCTTTATTTGTCAATAGCATCAATCTCAAATGAGCTTTCATCGAGATTATTATGAGAAATAATGAATAGTTTTCAAATAGGATGGGGCAAATTTCACTTACCTCCCCTGAGGTTTTTGACAATTACAGATACCTCCCTTCACATTTCTGAAATTGCACTTACCTCCCCTGTCAAAGTTGTCGGGTAACTTTTGCTAACAGAAGTTGCACTTTTACTTTTTTACCCCTTCACAAATTTTCTTACTACAATGTTATCTATTTGAATAAATAAATAACTTAAAAAATAAAAAACTAACCACCTTAATTAACATTTGACCAGTCACCTCTTCTCTATATGGAATCTCAAAAAATAAAATTTTGAAACTTTTTATTTTCATTTATTCTTATTTAGCTCTTTACCAAATTCCTTAATCATTCTATATATGGAAAAGTATAAAATTGAATCAAAGGTAATAAAAGTTCCCTAACAAGTATTGTAACAACTAAATAAATCCAAAAAAATGTAAACATAGTTTAAAAAAACTTTTTTAGTAGTTTCTTTTGTCTTTATAGCAAAAATTAATTTGAGATGCCAAATATTCTTTTTATTTTTTCCTTGGCTCAAAAAAGTAACATACAATCTTTTAAGGTGGGTTTTAAAAGCGTTATGTTTGGTTATTTTCAAAGACTTATTTATAGTTATACAAGTTGAGAATACCAGCAAGTTTTTTTTTTCCCCCAAAAACGCGAAGAAATAAATTTTCATTCATGCCAAACTAAACTTAATTTCACATAAATGCCAAAAATTTATACATGAGTTTATACATGTGTAGCCTGAAACCAAAAAAATAAATAAGTAGTTGATTATTATTCCAAAACCACCAACGTATCTTAGAACCACCCATTCACTTATTACAAATCTATGGACCTTAAAAATTTAAAAATTTAACTTTTTTTTTGGGTTTTTTCTCATAGTTGGTGAACCTTTTTAAACTATAATTCAATTATTTTTAATTTTTTAGTTTGTCTCAATGAGTAGAATAAAAAAAATTAAAATACCATGGACCATATTTTTCAAACTTTAAAAAAACCCCGAAATAATCAATATAAATTGGTTTATCTTGTTTATTTAATTTAATTTGTTTTAGATTATAATAATTTTCAAATTGGTCAATATTTTTCTACTTCTTAGATTCCTCTTATGTAGAGAAACCAAAAAAAGTAATAGTTTTTCTCTCAAAACTTAAAAAAGTTTAGAAAAGACAACATAAAAGACGTCACTTTTGGGTAGCCCAAAATGTTGAACATGTATTCTCTATTGTTGGTGTGTACATATATCATCAACATGTGGTGTTTCGCTCTATGTTTATTGCACTTTTCAAAATGTAAAAGAGAAAATAAAAAACTAAAGACAAGAGATGAGGGCAAAATGGGAAATAAATCTCCACTTTTGGCTGACCTCACCAATTTCCGTCATCTTTAGTAACAGCTGACTAACGGTTGGGGGTCTGTGCAGCCGACAACTAAACCAGAGGGGAGGTAAGTGTAATTTCTAAAACCTGAGGCGAGGTGTCTGTAATTGTCAGAAACCTCTGGGGAGGTAAGTGAAATTTGCCCATGATTTTATTATTAACATTATATGCATAACGAGTTGAGTAACAAAATGGATTGTTTGAGTAGTGATTGATCCCCTAATTAATTACTAATGTCAATAGTAATAATTACAAAAATTTAATCGATTCTTCAATAAATTTAATAATAGAATGATTTTTTTACAACAAATGGTAAAAAAATTTTGAATTTTGTTATAAGAGAATGAATTTTAAAATGCTACTGCTATGTTTTTTACGGGGTACTAGTGACCAAGGTTTATGGTTTTCGAAAATGATCGGAACTTATTGTTTTCGAAAATGGAAAAAAGCAGAGGGATTGAGAGCAGACTGCAGAGGGATGAGCAGAGGGGTGGCAATTATACTGGAATATCGTTTTGGCTGTTATTGGGTATCAAATCAATCAATTGGTACGAGCTCTTTGCTATTTGACGCGTGTCCTCTATTGTGCCCGACAAATCGACCAGATTGCCATAGCTGCATGCCTGCATCTGAACGTTTTTTTTTTGTCTGGGGCGGCAGTAAGGTGGCGCGTTGGTCGGTTCGGTGTTATCTGGCAGATAATTCCCACCCCTGATTGAGCCCGCCCCTGCTGCTGATTTTGGCAATTCTTTCGCTCCGATATTCCATCCAACAAAGCAAAAATATATACACCATAATGCTACATATATATATATATATATATATGTGTGTGTGTGTGTGTGTGTGTACAAAATACTATAGTACAGTAGTTGATGGTATATGAAGGTCTAGGTTTTCAAGGGGGGAATAGATACATACATCGAGAGAGAGAGAGAGAGAGAGAGAGAGAGAGAGAGAGAGAGAGCGCGCAAAATGGAGTGCGTGCAGAAGAGCGAGACTAAGCGGAAAAGGAAGACGGATTATGACAATACTGGAGATGAAGTTGAACGGTCACGGTGCAGGTAAATCTCTCTCTCTCTCTCTCTCTCTCTCTCTCTCTCTCTCTCTCTCCTGCTACATGTTTTGTGGATTTGGAAATTATTGATTGATTTTATTTTATACGAAACTTCATAACTCACGATTTACTCTAACTTGTGAGCTTCAACTGGTGTATGATTGATAGTATAAGAACTTAAACCGTTTTGATGATAATTTTCCCCCCTGTTTAATGCTGATTGATAGTCATTGGGATGATAACACGGTGTCCAAAGTAAACAAAGAATTGGTGGACCCTGAAACTGGATTAACTGATGAAGAAAGGGACCAAAGGTCTGTTTGCGTCTCTGGGGTATGTAGCTTGCTAATCTCTTTGGTTTTATGTAGCTTGAAAGTTCTATAGTGATTGTTTTATGCACTTGTTTCCGCGTACTGTTCTTTTACTGATATGAATGTGGTCATGATAGATTCCTTTGAGGGCGACTAGGAAAGAAGTTGACAAGTTCTTCTCAAGTGTATGCAAGGTTTGAGGGACTTATGTTCTGGACCATTTGAATGCTTTAATCCATTTTCCACGTTACTCTATTGTTCTAATCTCGGATTGGGTGCTTTGTTTATTGTCTTACTAGAATAGACTTCATATTGTGGTTTTCGGAATTTTTCTTCTTTCTCCTTTTTTGGATTGATTTGTGCTTCTGTTACTTGACTTGTGGTTTGAACATGATCAATGATTGTAATTGAGAGGCGTATTGTGCACGTGAGTAGTGTAAATGCCTCTATTAGCTACCTCTGAAAATGTCTAGAGTGGTGCTGTATACACTACCCTTGCAAGTATTTAATTCTCTGTTCAACTGATTCAGTTTTTCAATTCCAGGTAATGAATATCGAACTAATCGTGGACCCAAGTTCGAGAGTACCAAAGGCAATGGGGTATGTTCCTTCATACTACAAAGTTTCTAATACATTTTTTCTTAACAGTAAAATTTTCTTTGCCAATTGTGTTTTTCTTCTTTGAAAGTCAAGTTTAAACAAGCTTTGTTGCTTTATTATATTCTCTCCTACTCCCGCTGATTTTCTAATTGCACTAGCAGTCTAGCATTGCCACAAAATCCTTGATAACAAATGGTGGGCTTACCTTGGGGCAATTGCTGTGAACTATATAGTTTCTGTTTTTTTTGGGTAATTTATATAGTTTCTGTTATCCCCACTTTATCCTGTATTATTGTTTCCATTGATTGGAAGTGGCCTTCCTTTTCGTATGACATCATTCCATAGCCAATTAATATTTACTATCCCGCTTCAGTCTGGAACTTCACTATCTTACAATTACACCAATGATCTTGTTGGCAGTTATTGTGTCTAGGATTGAACTTGGCATACGTCTTGCCTGCAAGAGCACCATATCGCCCTATTTTGGGAGTAACTTTGGCTTCTATTGGGTCATATAATTGTTTCCACAGATAACGTTGCTATGTATCCTTCAACATGCTAATATTCGCTTTTGCAATTTGTGTGAATATTAATATGAAGTGTGTTCAATGCCCCATTGTATACCTGCAATTTAGGTTGGGCAACAATGTGTTTCTTACTAATTCCCTTTGCAGAATCGATAACCGAACAATATTATTCGCTTTGCTGAATCAACCATAAATTGGTTCTGCTTGGCTAATTTTGTTGGCTGATGCTATCCTTTCTTGCTGAATGAATCCTGTGGAATATTATGTTATTGAGTGTTTTCATGCTAATGTTGTTTTCTGGACAAGTGACGAAGAATTTGGCCAAATTCTCTCAACTGCCTACGGGGTTGGACTTGGTATTTACTGACACTTCCAAGTCTACTTTAGGGTTTGTCTACATATTAACTCATATGCGGACCACTACCATAATGCCTCTCTTGGCTGTTAGTCCTGTGACGAAATACTGACTTCTAAAAGGAATGTGTGGGTATTGGCGAAAGAGTAGAGGAACCTTAGGTTATTTGCTGTTGAAAGTCTTTATGCTGTAGTCCTCTTGAGTCTTGACAATTTTCAATATCACAGTTTGCATTCATTTCTACTGCTGTGAGCTGACGCAGGTTCATTATTCCAACAGTATTTTATACCTCTTATAATTGCCTCACTCCATAAATTTAGATCATGTGTGTCTCTGCTAATATTTATCTACACAATGAAATTCCCTAAATCCTTCTCATTGTGGTTCGCAAGTTCTGTTGACTCGTTTCCATACAAATTGCTGATTGAAGAAAATAGTCTCCTACGAATTTAGCTCATTGTGTTAAGTTTGATGTCGCTTTGTGTTTCTGGATGGGATAAAACAAATTGTCTGAGATCTTTCCACTGCCTATTGGGTAGGAACGTTTAACTTCTGCTTAGAGATGCTTCCCAATATGTTCTAGATCTAGACTTTGTTTCTATATTAACTCTTTCATAGACCATGTGCTTTGATTTCTATGCTTAATGGACTTATCAGTAACTGGAATTACCTTTGTTTGATGATACTAACACAATTTCCCCAGACAAACTATTGGTTAGTTCCTATTAATATAGGCAGGAATTACCTTTCTAGAAGAACTCTTGCGACCTGGCAAATTTTTAACAATGACTGTTAGCATTCAACGATGGACAGCCTGCGTATGGTGACCTTTATCCCTTTGCTTGGCAAGTTTTATTGACTGATATAGATCCTTTCAGTTGAAGGGAAAGCTCTGTTGGTGTTTATCCTATTCAGTATTTCAGTTGACTTAATGTCGTTCTGATCTTGTGTGTTCGTGAAGAAATTAGCTTAACTTTGTTTGCTGCCTATGTGGTTGGAAGTTGGAATGTGGTACTTATGGATGCTTAAGTCTACTTGAGGCTTCATCATCAATAGTAACTAATGGTCCATAATGTCTGGAATTTTGTGGGTTAGTGTTGATTGCTATCTGGCCTTGTGAAAAGCTGAATCCCTTTGGGAACTGTTATCTGTGTGCCATATGAAATCTGTCCATCGTGTTACTGATGTTTTAGTCATCATACTTGTATTCTACAGTTGTGATAATATTTTCTTTCCATGAGTATTATGCAAGCAAGAAGATAATCAGCTCAGCGTTTTGCATTTTTGACAATTTTTACTTTTACCAACTTCCTTCACCACGGGTTTGTGAAATTTTAATTGCTTCTTTGGCTTATCATGCACTATCAAACACAGCCTGAGCCCACTGAAACTGCAGGTATATTGAATTTGATGATCCCATATATGTCCCAATGGCAATTGATCTCTCTGGCCAGCTGCTTCGTGGACTACCTATAGAGGTTAAACCTTTGAATGTTGGGAACCCTTATACTGGGGAAAGGTGAGTTATGATGCATGGAGACTCATTATGTTGACTACCTGGTGCTTTACCCATACTGATATGTTTTAGTATTTTGCTTCCTTATGTTGTAAGGGCTTAGTATTGTAATTCTTTCTCTGTGTGTCCCAAATTTCTTTGCTTAATCATCATAATTTATTGTTGACTTTTGTTGTAGTGTTATGTATGCCTATTCTGATTGGATACTGTCACTGTGCATTCGTATCCAGATCTTATATTCACACTGGTAAGAAGAATTTTCTGGCCAAGCCTCGGTATCTGATGACTTCAGATGAGGTAAGTCATCTTGCAAAATGATACCTCTGTAGAAAGCCATTACCTTTCACCTGCGAATAATGCCCTTGGATTTTCTGGAACTTGTGCAAACTTAAATCCCTAAGTTTTACGGTGCCAATGGTCATCTTTATCTGGTCATAGACTTGGTCTTCAATTGGAAGTTGGTGTGGGTGGGCTTTGTGCAAAATTTAAATTGAGCCAAGCAAATCGATGTGCCACTTTACTCACTGTGGTTATTTATCTTCAAAGATTTTAGACTTAAATAATTCATGTAATGCACATTTCTCTCATTACTTTCTCTCTCCTGACCAAAAGCCATTTTGCCAATATCTTGTTAATTACACCCTTGCTCCTCCTTTCCCAACAGATGTAGAATGGTGAGAGATAAAAAAGGGAATGAAGTTATCACTGGAGGCCACAAGTTTTAAATTCTTCATTTCATTAAATTGCTCTTCGTAGTACAATGCCAATGACTAATTTGTATGTTAAAAACCCTACTCAGTAAGGAGCTAGAATCTCTAATAATAAAGGAATAATAATAAATGCAACAAATTCCTTTGATTAGCTGAAAATAGGGGGAAAAATAAATCGATGCACCAAAGAGCATTAAGTACAACAACAGGTTTTCCAACAGGCATCACAAGTTTTGGGAAGAACTAAAGTCCTTCAATTTAGGACAACTTTTGTATTTCATGTTCATTCCAGTTATTAAACTTGGAGACATAAGTTGTGAATTTAGCCTTCATTGGGAGTGGCTTGGATAGTGGGATGATGGATCTCGGCATTCTGCATCATTCTCTCCAATTGAGAAAAAGGAAATCAGCCTCGACTTTGCGTTTAATGCTTTAAGTCTTCCATGCATGCCAATCAAGTTCTCTCTCATGATATGACTTCGTCTCTGAACCAAGCTGTGGAAACATATAATCACTTGGTGGCTAGTTTATACTAGATGGCAATGTGAATCTATTCTCTAGCTTAACAACCTCTATTTGTGTTATCATTTCTAGGATTGGTATGCTTAACCCTCTCTAGTTTTGCTTTTTGTGTTTTCATTGTTTTTTTGTGGCTTCTTGTCCTCCTTGATCTCGGCAATTTTCAGATATTTCACGCAACTGTAAAATAAAAATCAAATATGATTTAGAAGTACTTAATTCTATAGTATGGAAGGACTAATTGTTACTATGGGCCAGTAGGTTCTACTTTTATTGGGGCCATCATCTATGGCTACCGAATTAGAAGTTGAGGATACTTAATCCCTTATAAGTAATAACAGAAGGATTAAATTGCTATTAGTACGCTACTTTCCTCTGATTTTGTTGCGGCAATGGCTACAAGAATCATCAATTGAGAGATTTGCACCTATAAGGTGTACAAGACCTGATAACAACGATAAGATGGCCCATGTTGACCTTAATACCCAAAGCATATAATTTACCAGAACACTGTTGATTTTTGTGGTATTCACCACTTTAATTAATTCCTTTTGAATTGTCCCTTTAGCTAACAAGTACCTAATACCTATTCTTCTACAGAGAATTGACGCATCTACCGACTGGAGAGAGCTTACTGATGTAGAGAATAGGAGGTGCAGTTCGTTATTTTTTGCATTTATGTATTTGTATCGCTTGAATTACAACATGGATATCTTAAGAATGTACGGTTTTACAGTTACTGATACGGTTGAGTAAAATTTTGCAGATTTTTCTACAACATGGTCACTGGGGATCGCAGATGGGAACTACCTCAGGAGTTAGCGGTCTGTTAAGCCACTCATGCTGCATTCTGCTTTCATAATTGTTTTCAGATGTCTCACTTTTATTTATGACATTGGTAGGTGGCCCGGAACCAAGCTCGTGAAGCTGCCCAAAACAGCCAGGTTCGAAACCCAGTTTCGACTCACCACGTACCCTTTTCGCCCCCTGTCACAGCCCCCAGCAATTGCCAGCAGGTACCTATAGTTATACAATAGTTATGCTCTGAATATAGGTAAGTAATTATGTGAATTTGCATAATGAGCCAACTATTCTATTAACTGTTAGGTAAAACATGAGTATTTAATTAACTAGTATCTAGCTGTTTATTTCTTTAAGGAGTTTTATTTAGCAAATTTGAACTCTTCCAAAGTTTACTGAACAAACTTAGACTTATCTCTTCAATGATGTTAGATTATGCAATTAGTATTTCAATCGAGATAAATTTCCTGTGTTGGGGTCTAAACTGCTGATTATTTGACCAAAGTTTTAGGAACTAAACTGCAGATTGTTAAGGGCTATAATTGAATCATTGAAAGCTTCTTTCTTCATCTAATCCATGCTGCCAATATACAGATATTACCAACACTTGCACATGACCCCCGCTATCATTCTTTGTTTTGTGGTTTAACCAGTTCTTCGTTTGTTGAAGTCATTATTTAGTTATTGTTGACAATCCTATCTGAAATAATAGGTTTCTGCTGTTGGGAATATGATGACATGGAGCTCCCTGGCATACCCATGGCCTCAATACCAGTTCTACCCATTCCCTCAGAACCAATTCTACCCATTGCCTCAGTACTCATTGCCTCAGTACCTGTTGCCTCAGTATCAGTAGCAGATGTGGCTTGCTCCAGTAGGAATATGAATCCGACCAAGCAAAATTTTGATGTAATTTGCACAGAATTTATACTTACTCCCAAATCAAAGCCTGGATGACTTCAAAAATGTCTTTTCACGTGCTGTGATCTCATGCCAAGTCGACGTCAGTTTTGTGTTATGTCAACGTCAGTTTTGAGTGATTGGGTAAATATGTAAGTGGTGATGGGGGTAAATATGTGAACGAACTTATTAGCAGAAGGAGACACACATAAACCAGTTTTTATATATACCCCGTCTATGTTTATATATTCCTATTCAATGCTTTGTCGAGGCCTCTCCTGAGTTTGAAAAGATTTATCAATGGATGGTCTTTGTGCTGATAAATATGGATTTAGCCTCCACATTTGGTGTTCTTTCTCAAAAAGTAGCATCTATCCCTGAGAGCCAACCATTTCATTCTTTAGTATTGAGGATACAAATTCGAGAATTATTTTCCTTGTCATGACTACTACACACTGGCCCAACTCAACTCATAATGTACAGTGGAAAAATATGGGCAATAGTAAACTTAAAAGGATATCAAACCTAATTTTCTGCACTTAGGTGCTACAACATTCATGTGAGGGTATAATTTTCCTCTAAAGGCAAAACGTACCAATTTCACTGTTAAATATTTGACTTCTAATGAGGATGTTCAAACTTCCAAGTAACCATCGTAACTAAATGGTCTTAAGGCATAGATGAGAGAAAGCTCAATGGGCTTCTATTGTCTGGTTTTCAAATATATATATATATATATATATATATATATATATATATATGCATCTAAATGGTCCTTTATCGGTTTAACCTATGGTTATATCTGCAAAGGTTGTCTACTAAGGATCGACTCCAAAGATAAGGTATGGAAGTTGATCCTGAGTGTGTGCTGTGTTCTCAAAGTGCAAAGTCCATTCAACATCTGTTCGTTGACTATAATTTTCCAGTTCTATTTGGGAACCTATTCTGCACATATTTCAGATCGAGAGGAGGGCAGATAGCTGGGATTCCGAGTTGAATAGGGCCTATGGTTTTTGAAGAAGCAAATCTTTCAGGTCTTTGCTGTTTAAATTGGCTCTAGCTGCAGCTTGCAGGGGGTATACTACATCTGGCTTGAGCGAAACTCCAGAGTTTTTTTATTAAGTCCCAGAAGTCTAGTGCAGCCTTAGCTTGTATTGATGAAAATGTAAGACTAAGAGTTTGCACTTTGGCATCAGTTCCCTAACATTCATGGAGTGCGTCAAATTAGAAAGCCATAGGAAAAATCTTAAGCTAGGCTTTCCAGTGGAAGTGGACAGCGGATAAGCGTTTTTCCTCAAAATCAGTGTACGTCCAATGGGAACAGATGGGTCAGTCCAGGAACCAAGTTTTGGGGTCTCTTTGGAAAAATCTTTGCCCTCCTAAGGTGGAAATTTTTTCGTGGATAGCAATTCAGGAGAGGGTTCCAACGAGATCGGTGCTCTCCGCCAGGAATATTCTTCAGGAGGGCCAGTCGTTATCTTGCCCTTTGTGCTCCCTACATCTCGAAACTCCGAATCATTTGTTCTTGCACTGTCAATTCTCGTGGAATATTTGGTCCCTAATTATGGATTGGTGGCATGTTACGTGGGTATGTCCGAACTCGTTGTCTGATCTGGCTCTATGGTGGTTTAACTCCAGCTTTCGGAATCTAGAGAAAAATGTATGGGAAGCGTCTTTTTTTGCCACTTTGTGGTCTTTGTGGCTCGCTCGAAATGACTATGTGTTTAACAATGCTACTACGAGTGTTGAGATGGTGGGGGAATTGATAAAGTCAAGGGTCGCAATGTGGATGAAGTCCAAGTTCGCAATTAAGATTTATTCGGTAGAGGAGTTTAAGGTGTTTCTTGATGGTATTCGTAAGCTCAAGTTGTAGCTCATGTTGAGGTTTTGAGTCCTTTCAACTTTTTGTTGGATGGGCTAGTTATGTTCTCTTTCTTTTTGTAACCCTCTCGATGTACCCTTTCGAGCTTATATAAAAGTTTCTTTTGCTGAGCAAAAAAAAAAAAACAATCCTTGCCCCATCTCTACATACTAAGAAGAGGACCTCAAATACATAGCATCTACTAGAAGAAAATTTTATTTATGTAATCCCGAGAGTCACAACATTGCTAAATAAAATCCATACACGTTTGATATTGTTTTTACTGACCCAAGTAGCAATACATATAAATTATAAAAGGAGCTAGTCTGCAACAAACTATTACATAACACCAATTTGAGCTCTCAAAAATAGTAACTAAGCTAGAATCTAATAGCCACAGCTGTTTGGCCCTTTAGGTCAACCACGGCCCCACAGTCTCCTCCTCTAACTCAGCTGCAGCTTCATATCCATGTACTTTATCTTCAAAATCTGGCGTTGAATGCTAGGGTGACGAAACACTGTGAGCTTTGATGCTCAGCAAGAAATAAACAAACCTGCTAATTTGATCTGCGACAATGCAAAGAGTCGCACATAAACACAAGAAGGCACTACAATGTCAGCCAAATCAATGCTTGTCACCATTTTTCAAGTTCCCGATTTAGGTTAGTTTACGAATGTGTCCTCTAGGACCTCGCAGGAGAGACCTACAATTCCCAACCACTAAGCCATGGCCACGGATTGATTCGAAACCCCTCCCTTGATTACAAGTACCACAACACGTGGTCACCCCCCATTGATAAGGTATTGTCATCTGGCTAAATCAGATAATATTCTTCAAGAAAATCATAATTCAAAAGCTGCACCCGTGTGAAAAATTATCTCGATCAGACATCAATAACCCCGTGATCTAATGTTTAGTGAATTCAAATTTGAAATTTTAATTTCATAACAAAACTGATTCAACCATGAGCGTTTCATTTTTTGATTCACTTGAATTTTGGCATGGATGTAGTACTCGTCAAAATTTATAATATCAACTGTTTAGATTCAATTTTTGGTATAGGGGATGATGCGGTTAGATTTAAAAAAAGAAGAAAAATCAAGGGACATGATAAGAGTATATCAGTCTTTTAATATTGTGTCCATTAATATGAATAGAAAACATGACTACAGGAGGTCCATCCGCATATTTTCAAAACCACAGATAGGTTATGTGCTCAATTTTAAACCATGAGAAGGGACATCCGCACACAGCGATAACTAATGGGGGTCAAAGCGTATTTTGCCCCTAAAAGATGGGTGGCTGCGCCCCCATCGTTTATTTTTTCTGTTGTTAGCAGAGAGTCTCCTCCTGTTATGTAGCCTTGTTGGCATAGCTTTGATGATCACAAAAAAAAAAAAAAAAATCTTCACCAACGGGTTGGAAGTAGACCTGGGTAACGAGTCGTGTCGAGTCGTATTCGTGTCATGTCAGTCGCGTTCGTGTCACAAATCACCCAACCTTAACCCGACCCATTTAGAATTCGTGTTTCTCGAGTCGTGTCATTTTCGTGTTTCGTGTCAGAAATGCTCAACCCTAACCCGTTAACTTCGTGTCCTGTTCGTGTCGTGTTCTCGTGTCTGTTGTCTAACTCTATATAGAATTATAGATATACCATATATTATGTATATATGTTCGTGAAAATGGGTGACACAGATTAGTAACCGTGTTAGTCGTGTCAATTTCGTGTGTCGCGTGTTCAATCCGAACCCGACCCATTTAGAATTCGTATTCTCGAGTCGTGTCATTTTCGTGTTTCGTGTCAGAAATGTTCAACCCTAACCCGCTAACTTCGTGTCGGGTTCGTGTCGTGTTATCGTGTCTCGTGTTTGTTACCCAGCTCTAGTTGGAAGCATGTCAATGCCACTGTAATAAATAACAAGAAGTTCGTTCCGCTTTTTTTTTCAAAACTTTCTTTTCAGAAAGAAGGTAATTTCGAACTTGCATATTATGAAAATAAAAAAATAATTATTTTATTTTTTTATTATTTAAAAGATCTCAATAATTTTTTAATTTTTTTATTTAAAATAAAATTCATATCGGTAGAAAATTTATTTATATAAATACATAATTTTTTAACTTGAATTTGTCTTCTTTTCAAAAAAAACTTTTAAAAGGAAAGTGAAACACCATGTCAGCATAATAAGCACTGGGAATAAGGTGTGTGGTTTAAGTTCTGTTATGAAATTGTACATTGCCCCGGAAGGTAGAAACCCGGCCACGACCATCCCGGGAAAAGTTCACACGATACCAAGAACCAGGCACATCACATGTTTGTTTAAAGAGTAAATTACACTAAGCCCCCCTCAACTATTTAGAGTTGACACTTAACACTCTTCTATTAGGTCTCCGTCCATCTGGCAAACGGAAAAGCCAGTCAGCTTAAATGGAGTGTTTGGATCGAACATCTACACACGTCGGATGTCGTTGATTCCTGCTTAGGCCCACTCAGATTTTTTTTAAAATTTTTGGACGGCTCGGATCGGCCGTCTGGTGGCCGTCGGTGCATTTTCCCTATGGTACCATCTATACCAATATCATTTTCATTAATTTTTAACTTTAGGGCTCTCATTGATTAGCCCTAAGATATTTGGTTGTACAATGGTAGACAACAGACAAAACACCATGTCCTGAGCCTCATAGGAGACGGCTCCTTCTATAGACGGTGGTCGACGATGAGCTTAGGAAAGCAGTGGGGTAGGAAGAAAAGCAGTGCCCCCGACCGCCGACACCTCGCGGCAGTCATCCCGCGCTTGACGATGAGTAGATTCCCCGGATCAACCTCATTCGCCGCCATAGGCACCACCCTTTGTTGAGTCGGAGGCGATTCTCCAAAATTATTCCTTTTAGATGCTGCCACGCAAGATGAGTTATGGTGGAAAGGTCCACCTATGCTCGAGCATTGGTTTCTCCTCATGTGGTGGCTATAGGCGGTAAGCTCTTTATTTTCAGGGGCTGCTCAGAAACATCGCATCGTGCTTCATGTGCGGAGGTTTACGATACGAGTGGACCTATCTACCTCCTTTGGTCCCTCATCTTATGCCTCCCATTGGCATCGGCTCAAAGAGTTTTTTCGCGGCGGCAATTACTGTTGGAGGGGATGAGTCCAAACAAATTGTTGTTGAGGGTTAGGGCCAAATGTATTGCGCCTATCAAACGAGTACCCAAACATGATCATGTTCTCATTTTGATCCCGTACTCATGAGTGACTAAGTCCAACTTAGTTGCCATTGGCAATACGTTGTATTCCTCACCCCCATTTAGAGAGTTGCTTTTTGGCTTTTGATTTTGATAGCCAAACCATGTTTGGCGTTGCTTTATGCGGTTGAGGAGCTCGGCGATGCTTCCTTATGATGGTAGTGTGCACCTCCTTTTTGTCTGGTGTCCAGAAATTCGTAATTTTCATCCTCTTGTTATTCGGCTACCCGTACTTACCTCCATTGTGCTAGAGTCCGTGTGTCCAAAGTTACCAGCTCTCAAAACATTCAATCTGGTTACTTAGATGCATCGATTGTATCGTTGTGATATCTTCCAATTGAGCATAGTTTCCATCTTCGAGATGCAGTCTTTATGTAAGTAGCTTCACTCCTTTTGATTGGGTTGTAATGGATTGGGCTTGTCCCATTATTTGGGCTTTTAGGTCACGTAAGTGTTTGGTCTTAAATTTCTTTATTTGGGCTTCTAGGCCAACCGATGTGGGCTTTGTCCCAATGGTTTCCATGTTTGATTTCTTGCCAAACTTGGGAATTGGGTCTCGGATGGCTATGTGCTTCCTAAACTGTTCTTTTCTGCTCAAGGGTTGCGCTGTGTCATTACTACCAGTTTAGGTGACCCAATCAATTTTTTGGCAAGTCACCAGATATATGCACAAGACATTTACAAAGTCTGGGATTGAATTTAAAATCTAAACCCTTTAAGTTACTTTTCTGATAATTGCTAATTGGTGCATATGTTACAGGGATATGGTGGAGGGACTATAAGAATTATCTCCACAGGGTGAAGGGATGGACAATGCTTAGAGCTCATTTTGTCACACCAGTTGCTTGTAGGATTTCACTTGCTATATTTCTCATTTTCTCCCTATTTCTTTGTTATTGCGTTGCGTTGCGTAGCTTATTGTTTCTACAATCTATGTTTGTTTCTTCATTCTGTTAGCTTTATTGTTGCTACTGTTGTTTGGTGGATCTTAACCCCTCATTCTTTGGAGGGATTTCATGTCTTGTTTAATGATGTTAATTTCATGTCTTGTCCATGACAGCTTATGAACTATAAGTAGTGCTAGTTTCTGACACACTAAGAAGGCATGTTAGGCCAAGAAAGTGGTTCATGAGGACAAATTCAGTTGCAGAGTCAAGTTCTTATCAACACGAGCAGTCTTTTTCATTTTTTTTGAACGGCAAAAATAATTTTATTAATCTCTGAACAAAGTACAAAGATCAACAGGAAAAGGAGAATGACAAGTATGCCGAGACCGACACCCAATCCTTTGATTGGCAACATGCCAACCAAAGAACAACCCATTGGGCCCAAACCCCCCAAAAGGCCTAAAAGCCCAAATAAAATGGGACAAGCCCAGACAGTTAAGATCCAAACGCCTAAAAGGCCAAAAGCTTAGATAATTGGAATATCCCAAATTGCCCAATGCAATTAAAGCCCAAATCAAACCCTAGCAAAACCCCCCACTCCCATCCGAACAGCAACCACTTGGATCCAAAAATGCTGCCGCCGCCGCCGCAATGACTGCCGTATGTCGCCGGTCCCAAAAACGCTTCGAGTGTCGCCAGCCTCAAGATGCCTTGCATTCCAAACGCTACGAGTAGTCTTTTTCGTGCTGCGGAAGTAAAGGTCCTGCAACTGTTTAGACCACTCACCGTCTCATATAGTTATTCTAACAGGTTTCTTAACCACTGTTCAAGCTGTATACATTGTGGGTAATGTGTTTGGAAGGCAGCCAAAGAATGATTTCACAGCTGCGGAGACAGTATGTTAGCAGTGGGGGCCCGTAGCAATTTTCAATAATATCAGTTTTACCCCCAAATCATAAAGGCCATGACAATTTGTGTCGAAAAAATATTCACATTTTCCCTCTTATAAGTTATAACACTTACATCCCCAAGTATCTTTGTCAAGTTCTTGAAAAAGTTTTCTTATACGCACTTGTTTTTTTGTTTTTACCCATTATTTATTGTTTACTATGACAGAAAGAAAATTCTAAGACCATGTTAATTGATGGTGCTCCCACCGAGCTAAATTCTTGGCTATGCCACTGCTTGACTTGTTTGTATTGTTAACTTTGCACCTAAAATTGCATATATGAAGGTTAAATCCTATATTTTTTGTTCTGCTTTTGAGCCAAATTTTATTTTTTCTGTTTCACTTCTAATCTCATTTCTTTTCCTCGTTGAAAATAGGAAACTAATCTTTGAGTCAGGATCAGGAATATCCCATAACGTTGGGTTTCTCTTGGTACATATACTTTTTGCCCCGATGCCAACTTGAAAATAATGGAGCTGTCTAGAAAAACATGTTGTTAAGGAGGTTATTAGCTAAAGCTTACTGCCATTTGGTAAAGACCTTTTTTGGACGAAGGTAAAGATCTTGAATGGTAATGAAAAGAGTGATGTCGGGGTTTGGCTAGATTCTGTAGTGAATGCTAATCCTACAGCTCGAGCTATCGAGTTGGCTTATGTATTTTTTCATCACTTGTGCTAAAATTGTTTAATCAAGTTCCTAAACTTTGTTTTATTTTTCAAATTAGAAAATCAAAATGCTCTTTCGATAAAGCAATTCATAAATGCTGTTTTTTTAAGCTTCTTATTAACTGTGCTGGAGTAAGCCCACAGGCAAGTTATTTCTTGTTTATATTCTTGTGAATCGATTCTTTTTTGGTTGTTTTGTAGTTTAATTTTTCTCATGCCAGCAAATCATGGAGACAAAAAAGGAATTCAGAAAATTCTTCACCTCATGTAGAAGAAGGTCTACCATGGGGTCTTCCAAGTAGATTCAAAATGTTTCCTAACATTCATGAGCAAGGAACGGGAAGTGCAAAATGGACATGCTGTGGATTGCAAAGGTTAAGAGGCAACCGAGGCAAGTGGTCTTTTCTTGTTATGTCATAGCTTGGCTATTTGGAAAAATAGGCAACTGTAAATTGTAGAACCCAAGGACTTCCTGGCAAGCTCTAATAAGATCATGTGTATAAGTAAGCATCTATTGTGTAGTAGTATGGGATTGTATATTAAGTTTGTTTTATGCATAATGATTTGAGATGTCAGATTCTCTCATTATTTTGAATTACACATTGGGATTTTATGTTGTATTGTTGTCTTCATTTTCATCCAGTGTATGTTTTGGTTTCTTATGGAGGGAACAACTTTGTAGACCACCAACGCATTCTCAACTCTGATCAATTGTGTTACAAGGACTTCCATTAATATGTTGTGATGTAGTTTTAGTTGCCTATCAAGCTGTCTAGTAGCCAAATCTTGCGGTGGTGCTGTTAGTTTAAACTTTTTTTTGGTTAAACATGGAGGCCAAAGCCCCGAAAGGAAAAGACTAACAAGCTAAATATCTCACGTAAGCCAAACTCTCCATATCTCTCCTGAGCAAACCAGTCACCTGGGAAGGAGCATCCCAAAGTTGATACAAGTACAACTGCCAGGGGAAGGAAATTGCGCCCCAAGCAAGATGATCTATCAGATAATGGAGGATCCGACTATGATGCCCCAGTCTGGTTTTGGGGCATCCATGCCTCATTTTCCCTCAATCGTTGGAGTATAGATTGTGGCCATACATTGTGGTAAGTGTGAATATAGATTGTGGCCATACATTGTGGTAAGTATGGCGATACATTGTGATGGTGTGGTAATACATTGTGATAAGTATGGCCATATATTGTGGTCAGCGTGGCCTGCGAAAAAAAATCATAAAACCACCTTGTTTTTGTGAGTGGTCTTGATCTAATGGCTTAGATTTATCCATAATTCAATCTAAAGGTTCATATTTATGGGGGCATCCATGCCCCAATACCACTATGGGGCAAGAAAAATTCAACAAGGAAGAAGTATCATAATTATGCTGTATTCTTTTGCCACTATTGTTGTTTTCTTCTTTGAAAGTCCAGTTTAAACAAGTTTTGATGCTTAATTATATTCTCTCCCACTCCTATTGATTTTCTAGATGCAGTACTAGCAGTCTAGCATTGGGATAGAATCCATGATGACTGGTGGGATTACCTTGCCATTATACTTGAGCAAGTCCTGCTACGTTCATGAGGCAGTTGAACCGAACTATATGTTTTCCGTTTTTCCCACTTTATCCTCTGTTTCTGTTTCCATTGAATGAAAATGGCCTTCCTTTTTTGAATTACCACATTCTCTAGCCAATTAATATTAGCTGAAAGGGGGAGAAAGGACGGAAGAAGACCCTTTCTCAGGCCGAATCCATGCTAAGGTTTATTAAAACAGAACTCGATGAGGTGGTTTATGTACGTATTCCCTAGTCGACGATAAAGCATAAGTTGCACATGTGGCTTTTACTATCCTGCTTCAGGCTGGAATTTCACTATCATAAAATGATACCCGTGATCTTGATGGCAATTATCATCTACTACTAGGATTGAAGTTGGCACACGTCCTGCCTGCGTGAGCACCAAATCGCCCTATTTGGGAAAGAACCTTGGCTTATGTTGGGTCTTATAATTGCAGAAGCTGAAGGATTTTCCCGAAGGATAATGTTGCTATGGATCCTTGCTACTATTCGCTTTTGCAATTTGTTCGAAATATAAACATGCAGTCTGTGATCAGTGCACCATATTATAAATGTAATGAGGTAGACGTGGCGACCAATGTGTTCAGCTCAACAGATTGTTTTAGACTTTAGTTGTTCTCTGTTCATATTTGCACAATTCACCAAATAGTGCTTGGCTAATTTTGTTGATTGATGCAATCCTTTCGAGTGGGAGGAACATTCCGTAGGCATTTATTTCATTGAGGATCAGTTTGTTTCGACGTAAAACAATTTACGATGTAAAACATTTTCCCTGAAAATGATTTTGTAGGAAATAATTTTTTTCATTTTTGTTTTCCAGTGTTTGGTTGCACATATATATATTTTTTTTTTCAAGAAACAAACATTTCCATCACGTCCACCCCCATTTTTTTTCTTTAACGTGACTCGCTTTAAGTATTTCCAATCAATTGGGAATGTAAACAATAGAGGTCTCCCAATTGTAGGGAGAGAACATAGATGTTGAGAATTGGGGGTTATTTGTTTGGGTGGGCAGGAGTTTCTATTTTTCTTCTCCCATCAAACTCTCATAGGGCCGTTTATAACAACGACAGTCTTTTGGTACGAAGTTGCCTTTATTTCGATTTCGTGTATATGCATAGCCCTCACCGGGTTGTGGGAGCCATAGGCCAAAAATGATTTACGAGAATCTTGATATAGTAAATCATTTTCCATCAAATGATATAAATTATTTTACACTTAACACATTATATTATGTTTATCCAACCAAACACCGGAAATCGGTCCCGCTAATAGGTGCCCCTGGGGCATAAGTTTGGGAAACTAGTTACGATTCTTTAATAAATTCTTTAGGTGCAATAAATATGCTTAACCCATGAGTTGTGTTTATGGGTACTCACAAAATATTACTTTTTACCACTATTTTCTAAACTACCCATAAATGTTTGTTATACCATTTTTTTTAAAGACAATACTACTCTCATTTCCTTTTAAAAATTAGGTAGGTGAAAGGTTTTCAGTGCAAATAAAAAAGATTACGTACAAAAGAATTTTTTTTTTTTGGTCGGCTACAAGGAGAGGGAAATGCTTTTCGATTTGGTGATAGGAGAAAGATGCTCAGTTGGGACAACCACATCAAAACAATGATCGGAAAAAAAAAAAACTAACATTAGAATTTTTTGGTTTGAAACAGAAGGTCAGAGACTCAAAGGAAGGAACTAAAGTTTGCTCCGAGTACCTGCCCTTATTTAGAAAGAAAAACTGGCGCCAATTATTATTCCGAATAACGTACTTCCATATGAAGAGTCATGTTGAACTAAAATTTCCCTAAAAACAATACTAATTGTTTTTCTCACCTTAAAGAGTGAAGAATGGAAAGAGTCACATGGTCACCATTCAAAATATTGTTTGATTTTTTTTAATGAAGTAGTTTATATTTTCAATGTTATAATTAGTAGATGTTGGAATGGGTAAAAAAGAAATATAATTAAAGTGCCTCAAACTAGTGTCGCAAACCTATGTCCTAGAGGACACCTTGTAGCATTTGCTTTCTTCCAACTACCTACGTGATTGGAAGTTGAACTTGGTATCTAATGATGCTTTCAAGAATCTAGTGGATGATAAAATAAAATGAGAGAGAGAGAAAAAAAAATTATTTATCAAAACACGTCTTGGACCGTTATTTTCCCATAATCTAGTGATTTGTGAGTGAGAACTTGACAAAAGAGATGAAACTATTCTATGCTTCGAAACTCCCCAATTGGCTGGGATTGGAGACCGGGGAAAATATGGGCTGGGATTTATGTCAAGGAAAAGGGGCCGTCAGGGGTCAAAGACTATTTTTGTATGGAGTCAGAATTTAAATTTAGTAAAAACTATATTATAATCGTAGCATCTATTTATTTTTCATGGGGTCGGTGATCCCACCATTGAAGCTGGGATTTTTAACTGCACTACAAAATTAAAGAAGCACAAAAAAAAAAAAAAAACACGGAACTTACTGATTCGGTCTCAATACTTACTCCACGAATGATAGACAACTCCATATTATTAATTTAGTACAATAAGGTAGGGAAAAAAAATATTAATCTCCAAGCTCTCGATCGCTCACTATATTTTTCTCTCCCTCGATCATTTTCACAATATTTCTCCGTGGCGCTCTCTTTTTACCTCTTGCCAAATCTGTATATCCCTCACACCCAAAAAAAAAAAAACTAATACCACATTGCTATTTATAAGCTTCGAGAGATCCTCATCCCGAATGGTAACCTTTTTGCTTGGTCTTTATTAATTTCTTTACTCCAATATAATTTCCTTAGGCAAGATCCTTTAACAAAAATCTTGAAAAGTTAGCCTAGTGGTCAAAGCTTGAAATTTATTAGGAGTTTACTCTCTTCTAATATCTCAGTTTCGAAACTTATTGCTATCAACTCTTTTGGGATTTGTCTATGTTTTGGTCTGGTATAAAAAAAATTGTTTAACCAATTAGTCTTGTTGATCAAGACTTTTTTGCCTTTACAACCAATTAGTCGCGTAGGAGAAACTCAGAAAATCACAGACACCAACGATAGTTTGAATAGCGAATGTGGATGTGTTATTGTTACTATCTTTTGTATATAACCTATTATTTGTAAGTTAAGGGTTAGTGGGTATGAATTATTCTATTGAGCTTTTATAGCTCACAGTGTTACCTTTGTTGACCCTGACATATTATATTGGTGGCGACACCAGTATAATGTGTCAGACCTTATAGATGAACAAGGTGAGCTATATACCTTGAAGGCCTTTGGAGCTGAAGAGCTGGCTAGGATGGAGAAGCAGGCGGAGCTGTAGATAGAAACCCTAGTTTCCCTCCCTTTTGTAATGAAAGTACTCTTGTGAGAGTTATGTTGTAATAAAGAGCCAGACTCTATTTTGAAGTTTTAATAAAATTTTCCATTTAACGTACCCAAAATTCGGGGTGTTACAGAATAACTCAATAAGCCCAAGATCGTACCACAAAGAGATCGAATTTAGCTTGTTTGGATTGTAGGCTTTATGTAAGATTTTCGGCGTTTAAAACGGCCAACTAATGGTTTTGCTTTAGAAAGTGAAAAACTATTATAAAAATACTAGAAACAAGGTTTGAACTTAGATAAAACAGGCGGCAAGGTCTTAGGGATCAAACCGCCCGATGACTTTGTCGATTTAACTGTTTCTTTCTGACAACTTCAAGTCAAGACGTAGACAATCTTAACCCGAAACACTTAACGTTAAAACCCGAGCATAATCATGGTATTAGCTCGAACATGACTTAATCTCATTTAGAAGACATTTAACTCAAATGTCGGGAGCGTTAAAAGCTCCGGGCACTGTGTGCAAAATGAAGGTTAAAACTTTGGGCAAGACACAACCAAAGAAGGTTTTAGCCCTTTGGTTTGGCTGAAAATAAGAGATCAAGCTATTTCTTTGCTAAAATCATGATCAAAAGTCATAGAAAAAACATGAAAACAACTAAGCCATGGGAGAGAGATCACTCCATAACCAAGCCTAGAAGACTACTCACACATAGTAAAAGAGCAAGGCATAAAGCTAAAAAGAGACATGAAATTTAACCGATAAAAACAGAAATACAAAGATCCAACACATAGTTACAACATTAATACTTGACAAAATAACAAACTAATTAAACTTACTTGAAATCTTGAAGGAACTTGAAAAGCTTGGAAGAACAATAATGGAAATCCTAAAAAGTAAAAAAAGATTTAGGCCAAAAGCTAACTATGGTCATCCTAGATATTTGTGAGGGAGAGAGCTATATATATGCTTTTGCTTATCTCTCTACAAAATATCTCAAAAACATATTACTAATGAAATTTTTTCAAAAATAGAAGGTTGAAAATTCTCAAAAATCTGTTCAGAAGTCATTGGTATCGATACCTATACAAAAGGATATCGATACCTAGCGGCCTGGACAGCTATGTAGTGATTTAAGGTGACTAATGTCGATACCATTTTGCACTGGTATCGATACCTATCTGTTAAGATAGATTTTGCTTGATTGAACTTCGCCGACTCACTCCGGACACTCCCGAACTTGGATTATGATGTTCTTTGGACCGTTGGAAAGTTTGTTGAGTCTACTTTCTAATTCAAATGGTTTGGATCCAAGATCATTTGTACATCAAAAGATATGAAATTTTACCCTCAATTGGTCAGAAAATGAATAGCTTTGGTAAAATCCTCACATCTCCTTTAATTCCTGACTCTTGGGCGACTCGAGCAACCTACAAACCATCTCTTCATGACTTTTCGGGCACTACAACGGGGTGATACGTGGCATTGAATACTTGGTTGCACTTGGAGCAATTCTCGGCGTTCAAACGAGCCTTATTCACATGATTTACTTGAAAACACTAAAAATAAACCTTACATGTAATATCGCTATAAAAACTAAATAAACGTAAGTTAAAACAACATAAAAACGGGATTAGTTGCACCAAATATCTATAATATTTGGTGCTTATCAATAAGGTGACTTATTTTGCTAAAAAATGATTATTTTTCAAAATATTTGGGTAAAAGTAAGTTTTTACTTTTTTGATTTCTCTCGCTCGAGACGAATCAATAATCCAAAAAATTTGACGCAAAGCAAACTTGTGTTCCACATTCTCTTCTTAAAAATAAGTAATTATTCTTACTTTTCAAAATAGGTCACTCTCTCACAATAAATCACATTTAGGCCCCGTTCCGGAATGTAAAATAAGTACTTATTTTTTAAGAAGGTAATTTCAAGCTCAAAAATAATATGTTTACGTAAATAATTGTCCTATCAATATAAATCTTGTTTAATAGATCTCATCAAGATCTTTAATACGATGCAAAAAATTAAAAAATTATTTTTTATTTACCTTATTTTTTAGTTTGAAAATGTGAAATAAACTGTTTATTTTTTAAGAAGGTTTCCGAAACGGGGCTTTAATTCATTCAAAAAATAAGTACTTATTTGTGAAACCGAAACGACGCCATAAGTTTAAATATACACAATAACTTACACAACCTCTCATATACATGTGGGGCTCACATATAGCAGTGTGGTGTGTGTGAAGCTCACATATATATGAGAGGTTGTGTTTGATATTGTGTATGAATTAGGGTTAGGGCCCGTTCCAGAACTGGAATAAGAACTTATTTTTTGTCTGATAATAAGGTGTGTTACACAAAAGGGTGAATAAGTACTTATTTTTTAAAAAGTTAATTTTAAGCTCAAAAATCATGTGCTTACGCAAATAATTTTCCTGTTACTATGAATCTTATTTGATAGATCTCATTGAAATCTTTAATACGGTGTAAAAAAAGTGAAAAATTATTTTTTATTTACATTATTTTTGAGTTTAAAAATGTAAAAATAAACTGTTTATTTGATTTTTATGAAACAAAGCTCTAAAATAAATAGTTATAAAATAAAAAGATTTTAGGAACGGAGCCTGTGTAAGTATCATTTTTTAAGTTTATATATAAAGAATGAAGCCAAACAAAAGTACACCCCAGTCCAACCACCTCCCTCAAATTCTCACAGAGTAAAGTAGCACTCCTCCCCAGACACTTTCCCCCTTTCTCTCTCCACGTACCCACAGTCCCACACCTACCCAAAACCACCGCCCCCAAATTCCACAAATCCACCGCCGGTCCGCACCCTTTCTCTCTCGTCCATCTTCATCTTCTTCTTCAATCAAAGAGTAGAGGAGATGCAGCCATTGCCGTCACTGAATGGATCTGCGCCCAAATAAAATGGAGCCTTCGGCTATGGCGGAGAAACCCTAACCGACGGCGGCGGCGTCCGATTGTCCTCGAGCTCCCCTTCCCTTCCGACGCCGACCTCGAGCAGTGGTATCAGGTTTGGGTCCCTAGTACAGTTATAGGAGCAATAAAATAATATTACGGTTTATTAGAAAACGAGCGAACAGCGACTCGATTATTGTAGCGGGTTATTGTTGCAAAGTTACAAAATTTTCAGAATAACGAGTTTTGCTCGTTATTTTAGTTTTGAAGGTGAAAAGCGATCCTGCGAATGCTTTAAGGGAAAAAAATTGCCTAAATAAACGAACCCGCCGAAATCCGTAGGGTGAGAGAGAGTTGGATCTAGGTCAAGAAGGAGATGAATCTTGTTGGCCATTCGGAGTCGGAGACCCAACAGTGTGAGGATGTAGAGGGGGCTCGACTCTTATGCTGTCGTGGGGTGGTGGTAAACGATGGGATAGAGCAGGTGGAGCACCGCGTCCTCAACCTCACGGGAGACGGCTCCTTCTTCTACGGACGGTGGCGGTCGACTAGAGGTCATCCTGACCACCGACACATGGCAGCAGTAATCCCGCTTTTGACTATGGCAAGATATCCCGGTTTGACCTCATTTGCCACCTTAGGCACCACCATTTGTTGCATCGGAGGCGATTCTCCAGACTTATTTCTCTTTGATGCTGCCCAGCACGATCAGTCATGGAGGAGAGGTCCATCTATGCTCGAGCATAGGGTTTGTCCTCGGGCTGTGGCTATAGGCAATAACCTCTTTGTTTTTGGCGGCTGCTCAGCGACATCACGTCGTGCTTCATGGGCGGAGGTTTACGATATGAGCACAGATGAGTGGACCTATCTACCTCCTTTGCCCCCTCATCTTACGCCTCCCACCGGCGCTGGCCGGAAGAGTTTTTTTGCGGTAGCAATAACTGTTGGAGGGGATGACTCCAAACAGATTGTTGTTGGGGGTTGGGGCCAAATGTTTTGCACCTATCAGTTAAGGACCCAAACATGGTCATGTCCCCATTTTGATCCCGAACTCGTGAGCTACTTCACGCCCGACTCCGTTGCTATTGGGAGTACGTTGTATTCCTTTTCCCGTTCTAAGAGTTGCTTTTTGGCATATGATTTTGATAGCCAGACCATGTTTGGTGGTGCTTTACGTGGTCGAGGAGCCAAGAAATGCTTAGATACATGGACCTCTCCTCTTTGTGAAGGTTTATTGGTGCTTCCTGAGGATGATGGTGATGATGGTAGCGTGCACCTCCTTTTTGTCTGGTCTAAAGAAAAACTTCATTTTCTTCCTTCATCCTCTTGGGACCCACCTACCCCGGCTACCCGTACTTACCTCCACTGTACTAGAGTCCGAGTGTCCAAAGTCACCAGCTCTCGGAACGTTCAATCTAGTTACTTAGATGCATCGATTGTTTTGTCGTGGACTCTTTCTATTGGGCATAGTTTCCAGCTTCAAGATGCACTCTTCATGTAAGTAGCTTCATTTCCTCTTAATATTTGTTTTTAATTGATGTCTTCATGTCTTCCTAAACTGTTCTTTTCTGCTTAAGGATTGCGCTATTTCATTAGTGCGAGTTGAAGTGACCCGATCAATTTTATTTTTAACTCACCAGATATCTGCATAATACAAAGTTTTTGATTGAATCTCTAATCTAAACGCATTAAGTTACTGTTCTGATAATTGCCAATGGGTGCATATTTTATAGGGATGCGGTGGAGGGACTTGAAGAACTATCTCCATAGGACGAAGAACTATCTCCACAATGCTTAGAGCTCATTTGCTCAGGTCAGTTGCTTGTCCGATGTCATCGAACGAACTTATGTTTTGCCGAGCGAGACAAAGCACATTTGGTTTGTCAATGTTTTATTTTCTGGCAATATATTCTAGGAGTAGGCAAGCAAGATAGTTTCTGTGACTTGTGAAGTGTTTAATCTTATGCTATGTATTTGGGAATTGAGTTATTATGAAAGTGTAATTATGCACTAGCTAGTATTATCCTCGGTTTGAGACTTTTAATTAGTTAGCACAATTGTTTTGACTGAAAATTATTGTTTGGATACACACTGTAGTGTACTTTTTGTTATACAAAAGGGAAAAGCATCAAGGAGATGCTACCAAGGCCTACACTTAATGTATTCAAGTGTCAATGTTGTTGGGTTTTGGTAGTCGAAAAATGGTCTGGAAAGCTTCATAACAGAGGATGTGATCAGTTTGCACGAGTCATAAGATGTGCATATCCTGATACCCCTTTTTGACAAACATAACAGACTAATCCCTTGTTTTTTCTTATCTGTTTTGGGTGAACTTAATAGCTGCGTTATGCCAACATGGACAGCACCTACTTCTGTACTTGAAGGTCCAGTAGTTGAAGACGAGATATACACATACTGCATTTATCTCGTTTTAGCTGACTGTCTTATTGTGTGATTTTAAACAAACAGGTGATGTGCATCGTTCTTGGTATTGTGGAACTTTTCCTGGGATGGTCATGGCCGGGTTTCTACCTTCCGGAGCAATCTATAATGAATTTCATACATATGCTGGGATCACAGAAGTTAAAACAACACACATCTTATTCACAGTGCTTTTTGTTCTACCCATAGTTGTTACTATAATACAGTGGCATTGACATGCTTCCAACCCGTTGCTGCAGATCATGAATGGTGAGTGGTGGTATGTACTATCATAGGGTACATGTTTCCGCGTCATTCTTTAATCTCTACAGACTGGTATCTTAACGAGGCTGCTCTGTAGGAGTTGATATCTTTTACAACATTGGTTCTTTTCAATTTGATTGTCTTTCAGAAATTTGAATTTCTGCATTCTTATGTAGTTGCATTCAAATGGTAGTAGTCGAACTAGATCCCAGTTTTTTAGGTAACCAGAAAAAATGCGGGTACGTTATCTTAAATTTTGAGTTTATTTAACCCGCAATATGTTTTTAGTGTAGTTTCACATGGGTGCAGCATTTGGATTATGAGTTCTTAAATAACATTATCTGATTTATCCAGATGACACTACCATATCAATGGCCACCCATCGTAATTGCTGTTACAGTAGCTTCCAAACTGTATCTAGTGATGATAAGAAAGGGTCTGAAAGGTTCCTTCACACAATTTCCTGTCAAATGTTAGAAGGTTACTTTCAACTGGTATGCTGCGTCGGGCAGCCATGAAGTATATTGCCTGGTCTCTGGAGGTGCATTTTACTGTACATGATCTTTCCGATAAGCTTATAATGTGTTGATTCTTGGTTCTTTCATGCATGGTAAAAGGAGCTTCACATTATCATGAAGACCATGTTCGGTTTGGGTTTTGAGGGAGGTTTTTAAGAGTAATGAGTGGAGAGAGATAAAGAAAATTTATTGAGAACCGTGCGCAAGGGGTTTTTGTCCCCCATACGAACAAGCCCTAAAGGTTCTTGTTATCTAGGTTGACAATCATGTAATTTTGCAAGGGCAGTTGAACATTGTGTCTGTTTTCCTCAAGGTTCCCTTTGATATCCTCTTCAGCTAATTGCCAGTAGTTTAACTCTGTGTATAAAAGGACGTTAATGTTGGAAATTTACGGAATTTCAGATGAATGAAATCGGGGCTATCAGAGGGTCTCCCGAGGCTACCGTGCATGTCTCGGGTTCATTGTATCTGGACCCACCATAATCAATAGACGTATTGATGTGTGGATCTTGTAACCCCCGTAACCTCTCCCCATGATGGAGTATTCAATCCTGTAACCTCCCTATTCATTGGCAGCATTCATTGGCCTGTTAATGGCAACATGAGTTTCATAGGCCACCCTTACTTTATAAAAGGGGGCTCACGTTTTTGGAGAAGGAACAAGCAAATTCACAACATTCCAGCATACTCTGAAATTCGTTCTTGAGAGAGAGAGTCAGGCGGTAGTTAGTTCGCCAAGGCGGTCAACGGTGGTGTTCTGACGGCTTGCTGATTAGCCGAGCCAACCCTGGGAGGAAGTCGCCGACGCAACCTACAACACCCGCGGTAGGCAGCGAATCTTTCTTAAGGAGACTGTGGTATCGCACAGGATTCGGTTCATCCTACAAATTCTGTTCGTATCTCGTTCATTGTAATTTTGTTCTGTATTTGTATTTATGTAATTGTTATGTTATCAATGAAATTGTTCTCTGGATTTTCTGTATATGCTGAAATTTTCCCAACAGTTAATACTATTCCAATGATCCAATCAGGCTACTTTGGGCCTACCTCGATAATCGAAACCATTTATTGTTGAGCACGTCAAATACTTCAACCTTGCAAAAAATTATGTTGATTGAATACAGATCAATACTTGATCTGAGCACATTTAACTTCAAGCAAGTGGATTTTATGTGTCAGTGTTCATGGACTTCCTGCTTATCAGGCTCCAAGTGATACTTTCTAAGGTTGGTGGTCGTGTAAGTCTTATATACATGCATTGTATAGGGAATTGGAAGAGTTAATTCTTTGTATGTACGTATTGCTTACCATATGACCATATTCTGATCCCATATATTTTGATTTTGTCATTGTAGATGTTCACGTTATCCTGAATAAGATTTGAAATGGCTGCATGCTTATCTCTGGGAGTGTTCAACTCCATCATAAGCCATCCAACTCAAAGCCCTTCCTCTTGGCTTCTCCATGCATCCCTCGCTAACCTACTACTGTTTCATTTCCTTGTATTCGGACTTCCCTTTCACGGGCTGGAACTGATTTCTTCCAAAGGTATTAAATATGGTCATCCAGTTGATGCATATGCATATGACTTGCTTATGCTGCATTTATTGATTTTAGCAACAAAATGAATATACTCTAGAGATTTATAATAATGATCAGTATAGCTGATTTCTCATGCAACAAGCTTATGTCTTGTACCCAAATTATTGACCTGATATAAGTAATATATGGCTTTGCTCCATTAAATGCAGCTTCAACGACAAAAAGGCTAGATACCTCCACCATAATACTACTGAGCAGAAGCTCATTTTTTGATGATGGTGTTCAAGCTCTTAATTCGAACCTCAAGTTCTTGGAATGGCATCCAAGAGACTGGACCATAGGACATGGTAGGGGGCTTGTTCCTCTTTACGGTGCATCAAGCTCAAACGAAATTCAAAACAACTGCCTTATCTGTTTAGTATTTTGGATAAAAAATAAACAATCAACCTTGAAATAATTCCGGTACCAGCTAACATAGTATTCCATCTATATTGTATTTACTCATATGGCTTCGCCATGGGACTTTGTTGATTAAAGTAATCAGGATCAAGATCATCTTTTAATCTTTTGTCAGAGAAAGATGAACCGGCACTCCATGAATTTTCGTCTATGATATGCTAAACAGTTGAAAATTTTGGTAATTGTGATATGGCTCGGCCTCTGGTAGTATTGGTTTCTTTTAGACCAATTATCTGTTTTCCCGAACGAGCTTATGCGCATCTTTCTTCAATTCCATGGCAGGGGATCCTTTGCGTCTGGTTGCTGAATTGTCACCACTTTTGTGTTGCGATCAAGATGTCCTGTTACATACAATGCAACGCACCAATTATTTCACTGACCCACCACTTGTTGGCGTTTAACAATAGGGCTCGAAATGCTTAAGTCCACATTATTAGTACTAGTCCACATGGTTCAGGGACATCCAGACAAAATTGGAACAATACAGAGGATATTAGCATGGCCCATGCGCAAGGATGGCATGCACCAATCGAGAAATGGTCATTTTTATAGGAAGTGTTATGATGGTATTTTGTTTGCTAAAGTTACAAATATTTTGTTGTGGTTGAGCTTTGGTAATTTGAATTCAGTTTGATCATTAGGGTTTGAGCTATGTTTAACCCGATATGGCGGTGGGTTCTTTTTATTCCATATGAATGGTTTAAACTTTAAAGTATTAGAAAAACAATGGATCTTTATGTTATCGAACCTTTCATTTTACGATTCTTATTTATCTAACTGAAAAAAGAAGGATCGAGCGAGTGTGAAATGACTTTGAAAATATAGAATTGTCGTGACCGTTTCAAATTAATTTCTTTATATCTATTGAACTTGTGAGCATGATTTGGCGGGCGTTTTTCCTAAACTAAATGGATTTTCCATATTTTCTTGGATTTCTATATAGGTCATTATCCTCACATACATTAAGTAAAATATCATATAACGAATTTTTTTTTACTATTATCATTAGTCTAAACCTGAGAACATATAGCGGAATCATATTTGCCAATGGGAGTTAAACATTGGCACAAAACTAGTTTTTCCTGGGGCTTTACCACAGGCCCATAAGTGGTTCTGGGTCACGAGCTAATGTGGATGTTGTCACTAGAACTTGAGTTGTGAAAAGGATCCGGGTCCTCTCCAATCAAGAGGTTTGGATTTGAACGGTCATCGAATTGTTACCCAAAAACAATTTCCTTTTCCTTTTCCTTTTCCTTATTAGACCACCAACAAAAATGCTAAGGGCATATACATTTGTACACATATCTTGCACATGCATTTTTTCGGAGCCTACCTCGGGTCCCATTAATGTGATCCAAACCGCTCATTATTTTTAAAATAATGTTTTAAAAGTTTCTGTAAAAAAATCAACTCGATAGGATATCGGTAAGGGCTTTTTCAGGAATAGCAATACGAATCAGACTGTTTCACCCTATAATTTTTGAAAAAACCCTTACTGATATCCTATCGAATTGATTTTTTACAAGAACTCTTAAAAAATTATTTTAAAAATAATGAGCGATTCGGATCATATTGGTGGGACCCAAGGTAGGCCCCGTAAAAGTGTATGCGCAAGATATGTGCACAAATGTGTGTGCAAGTAGCATGACTGACCAAAAACCTCCTCTTCTCCCAACACAACAAAAGTACCTCTCTCTCCATCGGTTTTAAACATTTCTTCATCTTCCAAATAGTAAAAACTAGCGTTTAACCGTTCTATGCACTGGCAAAACTAATCCGTTCTAGCGTTGTGCCCGTTCGATACACGGGACAATTAATAAAAATAGGTTTGAACGGGCACAATGCTATAACGTGTTAGTTTTACCCGTGTATAGAACGGATTAAACGCTAGTAAGTTTACATTTTAGTTAGAGGGATGACACCCTAAATAATCACCCCCTCTCCTTTTTCTCGTTCGTAACGCCACCTTCACAAACTATGTTTAGAGCCGTTATATGCATGTGGATCTACACGCACCAAACATTTCTAAACGCAATTGTGCCCGGAGTTAATGTTTTAAAATTGTGTTCCTAGCTTGGGTTCGGATTCTAAGTCCAATGTTAACCTGAGCAAAAACGTTCCCGCGAAACTTGCTTATCCAGTGACTATGGAATGGCAAGGCATCTATTGTTCAGGCAAGTTGTGGGTGACCTCTCTCTCCTCAACTCCTCCCCCTTCTCGAAGCTACTGGACTCGTGTCTCCACTCCAAATCAGCGCCGGACACTCGCCGTGTCCATGCGCGCATCATCAAGACCCAATTCTCCTCAGAAATCTTCATCCAGAACAGGTTGATCGATGCGTACGGGAAATGTGGTTGTTTGGAAGATGCGAGCAAGGTGTTCAACAAAATGCCCGAGAGAAATACCTTCACTTGGAACTCGTTCATAACCGCGTTATTGAAGTTGGGTTTTCTGGATGAAGCAGCAAGGCTATTTGGGTCGATTCCTGAACCTGACCAGTGCTCGTGGAACTCGATGGTGTCGGGTTTTGCTCAGCATGATCGCTTTGATGAATCGATTGAGTACTTTGTTCAGATGCATAAAGAGAACTTTGTGCTTAATGAATACTCGTTCGGGAGTGCGCTCAGTGCATGTGCAGGGTTAGCAGATCAAAAAATGGGCACCCAAATTCACGCCTCGGTAATGAAATCTCGGTACTCATTGGATGTTTATATGGGGTCTGCTCTCATCGATATGTATGCCAAATGCGGGAGTGTGGCCAGCGCTCGAAATGTGTTTGATGGAATGAATGAGCGGAACACAGTGTCTTGGAATAGCTTGATTACGTGTTATGAGCAAAATGGTCCAACTTTTGAAGCTCTTGATGTTTTCGTGAGGATGATGGATTACGGACTTGAACCCGATGAAGTTACCCTCGCAAGCGTGGTTAGTGCGTGCGCAAGCTTGTCGGCCATCAAAGAAGGTCTGCAAATCCATGCTCGAGTTGTGAAGTTTGATAAATTCAGGGATGATCTTGTTCTAAGCAATACATTGGTTGATATGTATGCAAAAGGCGGTAGGGTTGAGGAAGCCAGACGGGTTTTTGACAGGATGCGAAATAGAAACTTGGTGTCTGAAATGTCCATGGTAAGTGGTTATGCTAAAGCCGCAAGAGTGACAGAGAGAAATATAGTATCTTGGAATGCACTTATTGCAGGCTATACACAGAATGGGGACAATGAGGAGGCAATAGGACTCTTCTGCCTTTTAAAGCGAGAATCTATTCGGCCAACACATTATACCTTTGGGAATCTGCTCAATGCCAGTGCAAATTTGGCTGATTTGAAGCTCGGGAAGCAAGCTCATGCCCATGTCTTGAAGCATGGATTTAGGTTCAATTCTGGCCCCGAGCATGATATTTTTCTAGGGAACACTCTCATTAATATGTACATGAAATGTGGTTCGGCTGAAGATGGGGGTTTGGTGTTTAAGAACATGGTCGAAAGAGATTGGGTCTCATGGAATGCTATGATAGTCGGGTATGCCCAAAATGGGCATGGGACGGAAGCTCTGGCAATGTTCAAGGAAATGTTGGTGGCGGGACAGAAACCAGACCATGTTACTATGATTGGCGTTCTTTGTGCTTGCGTCCACGCAGGGCTGGTTGAGGAGGGACGCCATTACTTCCACTCAATGAGCAAAGACCATGGTTTGGAACCCCAGAAGGACCATTACACGTGCATGGTTGATTTACTTGGCCGAGCTGGTTCCTTAGAAGAAGCCAAGAACTTGATAGAATCGATGCCAATGCGTCCTGACAACATTGTTTGGGGTTCTTTGCTGGCTTCTTGTAAAGTTCACGGCAACATTCAGTTGGGGAAAGTTGTTGCTGAGAAGCTCCTAGAAATTGATCCTACGAACTCTGGTCCTTATGTTCTTCTCTCAAATATGTATGCTCAGCTTAGGAGATGGAGGGATGTTATGAGAGTTCGGAAGCTTATGAGGCAGCGAGAAGTTATCAAGCAGCCTGGTTGCAGTTGGATTGAAATACAGAGCCAAGTGCATGTTTTCATGGTCAAAGATAAAAGACATCCTCAAAAGAAGGAAATTTATCTACACTCGAAAACACTTACTGAACAGATGAAGCTAGCTGGATATGTCCCTAATACTGGTGATTTGGAGGCTGATGAGGAGCAGAACTCGGATTTGTCTTCTTCTGACCATATAGAAGCATCTGAAGTTGCCATTGCGGCATAATTATTCGACGTTATGTGTCAATTGCTCTCTTCTTGATTCTTTTCTTAGTGTATTTAACCTGATGAAAATTTTCAGTTGGAAAAAAACAAATGTAATGTAGACTTTTTTCTACAATACATTCCATAAATGATCAATTGCTCTCTTCTTGCTGTTGTGGTATGTATTGTAGAAAAAAATTCTACAATACATACCACAAATGCATGTATTCTAGATTTTTTTCTGATCAAGAACATGTATTGTAGACATTTTTTTTGTCAGTAATATTTAATGTAGACAGAAGAAGAGATTTTATATCAAAGTATTGTTTCCTTAAGAGCAAGGCCGGCTTATGGCATAGGCGAGGGAAGCAACCACTTCCGGCCCCCGAATTTTGATCCAAAATTGAGGCCCTATTGTAATGTAACTTACGTATTAATATTAGAATGTTTCCAAATAAAAACACAAACTAGATATTGTGAGTGTGTGGTTCAACTCCTATGCATCTCCATAATTGCAAGCATATTTTTTTTACATTTATACTGTTATAATTATATTCTTTTAGTTTGATTTTTTGTACTTTTATCATTTTTTAAAGAAATCATGAATTTGTAAGGGCTCAATATACAAAATTTGCTTCGGGCCTCTAAAATATATGAGCCGGCACTGCTTAAGAGTATCTCTCTCTCTCTCTCTCTCTCTCTCTCTCTCTCTCTCTCTCTCTCTCTCTCTCTCATATTACCCTTTCACGTTATTTTTTCCTGGTTGACGAATTCAAAATCCAGTAATTGGGAAGTCAATTTTGTTGAAAGTGCATCTTGCTTATCATGATGTCAAAAATAAAAATAAAAAACAGGAGTCTTGTTTGCTGATATCTATTGGTTAAATTTTTATAAACAGAAGGATTTGTCAGTTAAATCGGTAAAAATCATGCAATTAAGGATTCTGGTAGTGGCATTGAAAGGTAATCGAGCTGAATGGTGAGGAATGGTATAGCATTTTCCCATTCTTGAATTGGAACCTTTCTGGGACATATATATCTTGCACAACTGCAGAGGTGCGGTTAGAGTGTTCGCAACCGTCGAATGGTGTTTTTAACGGTTGAGATAAAAAATAAAATAAAAATTCCCCCGGAAAAGTTTTTTAAATCCTGAACCGTTGAATGCAAAAATGAACGGTTGTGATACAACTGCATGGGCCCTCTGCAGTTCAGCTGGGTCATATATCTTCACTCAACTTTGTCACTATAAAACTTGGGTAAAACAAGATTGCTGCCATAGAGAGAGAGTCTAATATAATTCAAGGCAAACAAAACGAATGCCGGGAAAAATAGACTTATTGCATTCAACATTTCACAATTAATCTAATTTTCATTCAAGATAGATAAAAACGAATGTTGTGAAAATACAGACTAGTTATCCTCACTAACAATCAATTACCTACACGATCACATAATGAAGAACCTATAAGCATATGTTGGGCAAGTCGACAAATTCCCAACAGAACCAGAGCCGTGATGGCTTCTAAGCTAATATGTGCAGCGCCAGTATTGAGGGAGGAAACAAATGCCCGAACTGAGAAGTACCTGAAAAGGATCCGAAAAGTCTACACTCTGGATGTCCTATGCTTTCGTTCAAACAGGCGTTGAAGGAGATAGACTTGGAGGACACTGGCACCGATTAGTGCTGCTGATTCAAACATTGCTTTGTAGATTGCTTTTCGACTCATCCCTTCGTCCACTGCAAATTCCAGAAGGAAAATAACAAATTCCAAGATCAATCAATGGAACTTCTGCAGTAGAAGTTGAATGACAGAAAAAAGCAACAAAACAGAAAAGCATAGGCTACCACAAAGATGGACCTACAGAAGAAAGAAAAGCATCTATCGCTAGTGTCTTAGCTATCTACCTCGGGCAAAAGTAGGTGATTTGACTGCCAAATTCATCGATAGGTCGTTGCAACTTGCACACTATGTAGTTTTTTTTTTGCTCAGCTTGCACACTATGTAGTTGATAGTAAGTTAAAATGTATAATCAGTTAAGTAAGCCCCTAAAAAGAATGCATGCAAGTTGAGCTACCCTAGCTCCAAAAGGAGAAGTGTCATTTAACTTTAAAGATGCCCAGAAACAAATCCAACTGCCGGTTTATCAACGGAAAGGAAGAGGGGAGGGGGGGGAAGCTAGCTTGGCAATAATTAAAGGGAGATGGGCCCATGACCAAGGACACAAAACTACACTAGGAGGTAATTGCGTGTTGAAAAACAAAAAAAGCTTAACATCGCATGAAATAAAATAAAAAAAGAAAAACTGTTGCAAAAAAGCAATCAAATGCCTCTTCTTACAATTCAAAACAGGAACAATATGTTCACCTTGGTTTGTAATTAATACGAGCGAAGAGTAGAATTAGTTTGTAGTTTTTACCTATTGCCTGCCGATCAGTTTGAGCTTCTAACCAATGCTGCTCAAACTGGATGTTGTAAAGAGCCTCCTCTAACTTCAAGATCTGTTCCAACACGGGCTTGAAATGCTCTGTAGACACACACCAAATTCTGCGTTCATACTTCAAATTTACTGGGAAGTACAAAGCAGAAGAAAGCAAGCACACACATAAAACACTAAAATTGTATTGGCTTACCATCCTTTGCGTGCTGATCCAAGTATGTAAAGTGGCCAACATGTATGTCAAAGTCTATGGTTTCATGATAAGGGGATTTGTTATTGAAACAGAAGCGGTGGATGCCACTATTTCGAACCACAAACTCGTACTTTTCGCTAATCTTGTCATGGACATCATGAAGGTGCTCGCCGGAAGGACCATTTATCTGATAATCAATGAAATTGTGGGGTAAAAAATACGTTTTAGGGAAATGGACGACGATAATAGAAAATCAAAGAAAATGCCTAAACCTGATAATGTTAATGTGAATCCCAATGGTGGATCATTAGGATAGTAGAAAGGATATAGTTTCCAAATCATGTTAGGCATCCAAAATTCATTTATCTTTCATAAAAGAATTCTCAAACTTCACCAGGTTACAGTCTTGTCATGCAAACAACAAAAAATACACTAGAATAAAGTTGTCTCCAATCAAACTTCTAACATTGAATTCATTCATCAAATTTGAAAACTAGAACCGCCAGCTATAAGCCTACAGTATAGCGACTTGACATAACCTTGAAAACCATAGGTCCATAGCACAGCAGGATAAGCATTGCTCGAGTGTACTCTTCATATTCAACAGAATTTCTTCTCAAGTCCTTCCCCTTTCCTCTCAATTCTCAAGACTGCTGACAACAATGCTGAGCTATTTTGCTGAGGAAAATGCTATGTCGCTATGTTTAAACAAAACCAATGGCCAACCAAAAGAAGTAACGGTACTAAAGCAGTGAAATTTTGTTCATTGAACACAGAAGGAAAGAGCTCATAATGATTGAGCACTACCCTAGGGGTTGTTAGCCAAAATATAGTGAATGTACGATAGAATTTCCATTTCTACATATCAATTACCTTTATTTTTACAGTTTCTTCGCCATATACTTTCAAAACTAGGACCAAAGTATAGAGGAAGATGGTTATCTTCACTTCCTTTCACTTGCCAGTTCCGAAATCACCACATTATCTAAAAATTTATGCTTCAAATGAAGTTCTTCAGGGGAGCAATCTGAAAACCATGACCTGTATTCACACACCATTGGGAATTGATGCTTCGAATATGATTCCTCTAGGAACAAACTCAAACCCTATTCTACGTGGAACCGGGATCATTCCGGTGCGTGGAACAATTACTCTCTTCAGACTTGTCTTTATATTCCGAAAGAAACGTTTAAACAATGTAATTCTTCAGGGAACAAACTGAAACCCTCTGCCACGTGGAACATGGATCATTCTGGTACATGGAACGATTACACCCTTTAAACTTGTCTTTGTATTCCCAAAGAAACGTAAAGGAGGCAAATACAGTTTGGGATCACTTGGGGCTTCTAATTTTAGCATTGGAAGGGCATTTGTACCAGGTTTCCATTTCCTAAAACTCTATGGGATTAGCACAACACTGCTCAAACCCATTCTAGTGTCCTGTGTCCACAGACTCCACACATACTGTTACTATCATAAAAAGAACACCCCTCTGGCATCTGGATGTGACCAGTAACTTTGAAGGCAACTCACTTTTTTTTGGTCCAATTCTGCCCATATTGGGTAATTCAATGTCTAAAGAAGTTAGCGCAAAATCATCATTGAATCAGTCGGTTATATTTTCTGCCCCATCACTTGCACACGCATCGACGCATCGTGTGTGCTAGTTTGGTTACATAGAAACACAGTAGTAGTCAAGGGGGAGGGGGGCTCCACTTGTGTTTGAGGGAGTTTGCTTGAAACCTCTCGAATCATAATGTACTAAAGATTTATATTTTTTGCACATATTTTTAATTTTTTGTAATATTGTGTGCTCTGAATCATGAATGTGCAGTCAATGTAAATGGAAATTCACTTAGATTCGTAAGTAAGAAGATACAGCTCAACAAAACAAAATAAACAAGGCTCTATAAATTTTTGTCTGCTAAACTGAAATCCTAGAGCCGCCCGGTAGTAGAAGCATAGCAGCATACAATTGACGACCAGAAACAACATCAATATCATCATAACACAAAAGCAAAAAGACACGAATGAGATAAGTGAAAGAATTTATACCACCAGATCAACGCCCTCATCGCCATAATGCCACGGCGTGTCAGTCTTGATCACGACGAAAGAAACGTGAACGGTGTCGCCTTCGTATTGAGCATTGTGAGAGAAGCACTCTTCTCTGTCAATCACGAACCTAATCCCAACTGTCCTTTCCATTATCGATAAAAACGACAACGTGGCAACAATTACACATCTCAGTGACCTAATTCGCATCTGCGCATAGATCAATGCGTACATACGCAACAAATTAGAACGTATATATGCACACAGATGAGTACGTGAGTGAGTGGGTGTGTGTGTGTGAGAGAGAGAGAGAGAGAGAGAGAGAGAGACAGAGAGAGAGAGTACCTTGGGAGATGTGAGAAGTCCGAGGATTGAAAGATAAAAGAGGAAAGTCGTTACTCAATAGTTAGCTTTAGCTTATGTAATTACAGTCATCACCCTGGGTTTGTATGAAATACAGAAGTTACCCATGTACTCTTCCAAATTACACTAATCTCCCCTATCAGTTTTTAGTGCATCTCCAGCAATTCTTAGGCATTTTGCCTTGGGAAAATGTTATTTTCTAGTATAGCTAGCTACTAAATACATGAAAGCTCCAACGGCCTAGGGCATTCAGGAATATTAGTGAATCAGACTGCAAATGGAACTCCAAACACATCACCATCGACAAAAATTCCATCATATTTGACGCAACGACAAAATCCGACTGTAGATCCGATGGCAACAACAAAATCCGCAAGTCTTATTCCAATGAAGTTTGTAGATTTGATTACATCTTACTTAATATGGAAAAATAAAACAGAGAGGGAAGCATGGAAAAGACAGCTCAAATGGGACCCGTTGGTGGTGGTCAGGGATTTTCAAGTTATAAAATTGATCCAAGCATTGACATTAAAAATTAGAATCATGGTTTTGAATCCACTAAAAGCGCTTAATAAGTTTATCAAGGCGCCGTGTGACATTAGCAATGGTTGATAAAAAGGGCTAAAATATATCCCCAAGCTAAAAAAAACAAAAACAAAAAGGGCGTCTCAAAAAGGGGCGTATCAACTCTAAAGTAGTAATCAATAGTTGTGCAAGAACAACAAACAAATTCTTCAAATTCTTCTGAAATCCTTCACAAGTTCAAGATCCAAACATAGCAACAATTCTGGGACCTTTTCAAATGATATTCGCCACACATGCATCCATGCCAATTGCCAACTGACTTTTGCTAGTAAAATTTCACTATATTCAGTGCCGAAAAGAAGTTTCCATGATACAGCAATTTCTTTTGAGTGCACGCTACAATAGGGAATGTAATAAACTGTGTAACAGGAGAACTGCAACAATAATACAACACAAACTGCTCAGATTTAGGTAACTTGGCCGCTGGCTACAGAGGGGAACAAAAGAGAGTTCCTAAAATGAAATTACAAGGAAATGTCTTTGCCAAAAAGCTCAGATATCCCCTGCGCAGGGTCATCCTTTTTCACAATAGACTCTCCAACCAATACCTGCAAGGACACAACAGCATAGTCCGGGTCTTATTAATGAGAAATTTGGAACAAGCATTGATTTCAGGCAGCAAATAAAGCACATCACTTGCTCAACCCTTCTTATACCGAAAAACTCAGATTCTAGCCATGAGAGGAATTATTGACTCTTAAGTTGTTCAATGGAACCGACCACGGATGTGAGCACTTATCATCTCGCTTGAAAGAAATCCTAATCTTACTCTATCATGAATAATTTCCTTCACCAAAAAAAAAAAAAATCTAAAAGAGCAATAAGCACAACAAAGTGCATAATCCTATGTGACTGCAGAAAACATCCATATTTTCATCTCAACAGAAGGTCCCTTCCTCGACACCCACATCCTCCTTTGTGCTTACCAAGGAGGGCAAGAATGGAGGACAAAATGGAGGGAGGGAAGTTGGGGGTCCATAGTTGCTTTGATCAAATCAGATGTCTGATGTCTACGACATTTTTCATCTGGCATGGTCATAAGCTATAGGGGGTTACAGTGGGAATTCAGAAAAATCTGCTTTATACTTGGTATAGTTCATTTAATTGCTGTGTCAAAGAACTAATGGAGCTTACTGCTTTAACACCAGATTCTTGTACATAAGCAATATCAGCAGGAGTAAAAAGCCCAGACTCCCCAACCACCTGAAAGAGTTAAAAAAACAGAGGAACGAAGAGATCAGAGATTCCGAGTTCATTAGATCAAAAAAGGAATAAGAATCCCTCCTGTTACCATGAGAGAGACACTAACGTCCACTTAATAAAAGATGTGTTTCAGTTAACAATAAGAACTCAGTATGAAGGATAGTGTCACTTACAACTATGTCTTTACGACGGATCAGTTGTCCACGCTCTCCTTCAAGAAGCTTCTTTGTAGTACTAATATCAAGCTCAAACGTTTCTGTGTAAAAGTAAAACTTGTTGGCAACAACTACTGGAAATAATATAGAAGCATACTTGGGCAGCATGAAGCTTAAATACTTCCGTTTTGTTATTTCACGCCTAGATGGCTAGGTTGAAATAATTCAATCCTCGAAGGAGAGTTTCATTTTGCCGATCAAAAATAGAAAAAAGAAAGGCATGCCTAATTATTGATTAATGTTGCTGAACCAAACCGCTTTTAATCAGTATGCATATTAGACAAAATATATCCAAGTATCCAACTAGTACAGAATAACCGGAGTTCAAATATTTAATCACATCCTGGCATGATACATAAATGTATTGGTCTACAATCACTAATAAGGTCCACCATAATGAAAAGGATTGGCAAAGAAAACATTGGAAATTGGAAAAATCCAAGCAGAAGCTCCAGCAATTTGGATTACCAAGTAATTTTCCAAACCTTAATGCTCATTTGATGTACCCTTCAAATCCATACTGCTGGTCCTTTATGGGGAATCAACTTTTCAAGGAGACATCATTATTACATTTCTAGCATGTTAACTTTCCAAATTTGCCTCTTAGCATTGCAGGATTTTCTTAAATCAGTTAACAGTAGGAAAGAAAAGGCAAAAGGATGTTGGGAAATTTTCTTGTTGACATTTCAGACATACATTTTGAGACATCCAAAATTGGTCTATTGGATCAGCAACAAGGGACAGAGGGAATACAAAACTATTTGAAGTTGCATAGACTCGATGGGTTTTATAGAAGTAGTGGAAATACCAAGGTCACGGTTGTTGATGCCTATAAGTTGAACACCTTCTATTCCTAGAACGCGGTCCATTTCCCCCTCATTGTGTACCTGAATAAATACAAAAAGCAGAAGGAACGATAAAAACATTTACCATTCGCATCAGAATTTTATATTAGTAACAAATTAGGGTAATTTCATAAAACTAGGACTCCAGCAGAGAATAAACCACAGAAAAGTTCCATGCAAGCAATATATAAACCCATTCATCGGTGCAGAACAACTGGCAATTTGTAACCTCGCAGCAGAACAGATACGAAATTTAACCACAAAAAATAAAAAGAACTCTCTCTGTTTTATGTGGAAAACAATAGAAACGGTTCCATTTTCCCAAACAGTTAAAAACCAAATTTTCATAAAGACCACCTTGTTTGGTTCAACTTTTTCAAAGTTATTTTTGATGTAATGAGTGGAGAGAGATAGAGAGAGGTATTGAGAAACGTGTAGAGAGAGAAATGAGATGAGATGAGAGTTGAACCAAACAAGGTGAAAATTTTTGAATCAACTCTCTCATTTAAGTGAAGTAACATCAATTCAAGCATTCTCAGTCCAGTAAATACATCAGACAATAACAAACTAACAATGAAGAAAGCACAATCCGAACCTCGATAAGTGCTGCCATTCCAAGCATCTTGCATATCTTAATCATGTATTTGAGATCAGCATCCGGTAAAACAGCAGCAATTAACAAAATCGCGTCGGCACCTTTACTTCGGGCATAGAAAATTTGCCATGCATCTATAACGAACTCTTTGCATAATAGAGGGCACTGCATAACGAGTTTGTGTTAGAAGCACAAGAAACATGCAATAAATATGCAGGCAGCCAAAATTGTTGTTAGAGCAATAAAGCATTTAAAAAGGGCACACCTTCACTCCAGCTTTCCGTATGGCCTCCAGGTTTTCGAAACTTCCCTAATTGGTAGTAACAGAGAAATGTACAGGTAATTAATAATGGAAAACAACATCCACCAACTGCCAACACTCAGCCACGGTAGTCAAAACTAGTAGCAACTAAGTCAATTGAGATAGAGAAAACTGTATGTTAAACCTGGAAATATTTCTTGTCGGTCAAAACACTGATGCATGCTGCTCCACCTTTCTCATAAGCCTGGGCAATTTCCACCTGTATCAAGTGACATTCACCGTACCAACAAACTCAGGCAACACAATATATCAAAAATAAGACAAACTATAGAGAAAAGCAAAACATCAAATTCTGATTCTAAACTGCTGGTTCACAAAATGTTGGAAGGCATTTCTGGCCAAGGATCATGAATCAATAAATCCAGCAATTTGAATTCACTGTCAAACATTACTACCTATTAGTACAGTCTAAAAAATTTAGAAAGTGATGCACAGATTCATATGACCTCTGTTCCATATTATTGGTCCTTTTTCACTATACCGGACGTTTTAAAAATCCTCCCTAGGTTTTATTATACAATATTATAGATGAGCTTAAACTTTGTTTGCCAAAAGAAAAAGAATAGAGATCTTTCGATTGGCGGAAAAAAAATTCCACCAACTTACCTTATTCGTTCATCCAACCAAAGGGCAAGACAACTGAAAAAGGACTATTAAGAATATCGGATGGAGAGGTATTCATTTTTTTCCCCTCCTAAGCAATTTTCTTTCTACTATGATACCTATGCATAGTTTCATGCAAACTCACTGGATCAAAATTCTCTCTTAAAACTCCTCTACTTGGAGAAGCCTTCTTCACTTCCGCGATTAACCCAGGCAGTCCAGTCCGTAAATTTGATGTCCTCAGAGCTCTGACGAAATTTCGGACTGGAGGAGCATTCTCAACCCATTTCTTCATCTTAGCCAAAGGGGTTTTCTCTTTCATCTGTAATCCAAAAAAATAAAAAGAGAAGAGGAGGGCGGGGGGATTTGAATACATCAATAAGCACAAAAACTAGAGTCAGACAAAAGAAAGCTCTATTCAGGAACCAAGAGAGTACCTGTGTGACTTCCACGTCCTTGTTCCACACAATCTCCTCTAATATGTTGCGGGGAGTGTTACCTTCGCTCTGTATGCGGAACTCGAAAGGGCCTACATAATGTAAGGGAGGTCCAGTCGATGGCCGCCTTCTGATCGTTTTACCCTGGCTATCAGCTACTTCTTCTTCGTTACTCCCCACTTCCAGCTCCTTGTTTTCGACAGCATTTTCTTCTGACTCATTAACTGGGGAAAGTGTTACTGATCCATCTTTTGACTCAGACTATGAAAACATCCAAGACACATTTTAGTTCAGAATTTACAGAGCACATTCTCTAAAAGTATTTGACTGTCTCAATGTATCACGTAATTTAGGTCATCTTTACAACCTATAGCATTAGCATATTGTTGACCTCACTTGGTGAAGTAGTGGATTCTGACCTTGATTGAGCACGCCCCCACTCCACCTCATCACACTCCTTCACTCCTCAAAACTCCTTGATCTTTTTATTCTCTCCTAAACTCTCTGGACAACATGGCACCTTATTTACTTATATTTCTTAGCTTTTTTGTTTCATTCCACGTCTTCTACCTCTTTGTGAGTTGTGATAACAAGTCGTAAAAATGTTTGACCGAAGGGATGGTTCCACTACGCACTCAAGCTCGTGTAAAAGAAATAAGAAGAAACTTCTTAAAAAATTCTGCTATGGATACACTGTCTGAGTTTTGTTAGACCTGAAATCTAATGTGCATTCAAGTTCATGTTCAAAAAAAGGGTAAAAAATGGGGAAATTCGAGATAACTGGACCCTAGTCACATGATCCTTCAATAGAACCCTCTACACATTCTCAATTCTCGCTCTCGCGAATTTTAGTAGTTTTTAAAAGACGCTCACGCACGCGCATTACGTGACTCTCAACTGGACCTTCTGGCCGGGCCTTCACAAAATCCAGGATTAAAGTCGCGAAAGCCCTAGCTCAAATGCAGAAATCTATTGTGACATATAAAGGGAGGGAGAGCACCAGTTTGGTGTCTGTCTCCCATTTTTTGAAGCCCCGTCGCAAAAATGATTTCTATAATTGCCCCTCTAAAAATTAAGTATTGACAAGCAATTAAATAATTGTAACGTGCGCAATAGTAATCAATTTCAAACCACCTATCATAACCACCACCCCAACTATAATTGTCATGATTGTACACTGAAGAGAGAGAGAGAGAGAGAAATTGATAGAATGGATCAGTGATAAGGGGGGAACCTGTTGGGCGCGGATACAGCCTCTGTAGCGGTCGGACATGGGAAGCGAGATTGACCACCGAGATGTTGAGAATTTGGGGTTGAGGGGAAGACGGTGGTGGGATTGAAGGGTCTGATACGAAACCCTAGGTGTTGCTGCTGCTGCTGCTGATTTCAACGACATCACACTCTCCATTGAACGAGGGAATGATTTCTGTGAGTAAGCGGAGAAAACAAGACTGGGTGCATCCACGGATTGCAAAGGACTTGTATTTATATACTGGAGTACCCTATTATGTATATCCGTTTTTGTTTTGGAATTGATTTTGTCGCTATCCTATTTTCTAACAGCATTCTTTTTCTCTTACGAAATAAATTAACTGAAAGAAACAAAGTGTAGTGGCGTTAGTGTTAGGCTCCGTTCCGCTAAATAAGTCATTTTAGCTTATTTTTTTGTTTTTATTTAAAATTTTTTTGTATCACTTTGCTTATTGTCAATTTTTTTGAGAATTATTGCATCCTCATGACAAGAGGAATCTAAAAAGTAAAAATTTTTGATTAAAATCCAATTTTTTTTTAATAAAGACGAAAAAATTGACTTATTGGCTTATTTTCGTTTTTATTCAAAAAAATTAGATTTCGGTCAAAAAAATTTACTTTTTAGATTTCTCTTGTTGTGAGGATTCAATAATCCCCAAAAAATTGACAATAAGCCAAGTGATTAAAAAAATTAAATAAGGACAAAAAATAAGCCAAAGTGGAAAATGGGAATGAAAAAATCACTCTCCCTTTTAAAATGTTTTTATCTCCTAAACTATGTTCCATTTGTGAATTTTGTCCTTAAACTTTTAAAATCAATTATTTCATCCTCAACTTCTTTATTCGAACCAATTTGGTCTAGTAGTTAGCGAAATAGACAAAAAGAAACATAATTAAGGACGAAGTAGACAAATTGAGCATAATTTACGGATGCAATATTAGACCAAATTAGAGAATCTGTTGCTGTTAGACCAAATGGGTTCCAATCAGAAAGTTGAGAGATGAAATAGATAATTTTTATAGTTTAAGAACGAAGTAGATAAATGGAGTTACGGAGTGTTGTTTAGGGAATAAAAACATAAAATAAAATAAAAAACTTTTTATATATTCATTCATATTCAAACTTTGTGTGTCCCATTGAACAGGTGTTTTTGACCTTAATTAATTTGTTTTAAAAAATTCGCTATTATTAATACTTCGGTGATTTTTAATTTAGTTTTATCTATGTCAAAAATCTTGAGCTCATGACTCGCCTATATGAGAGTGATGGCGCATTAATATTTGAGCAAATATTTACTATTCCAACTCACTATGTTTTGGTATGCTGTTGAACAAGAGACAAATATTTTACTTTGCGAGTGTCCCGACCTCTAGCAAATATTAGAGTAATGTATTGGAGAAGTCTTGCCGTGAAAGATATGGACTGTGATGATTAAAAATAAATAAAAAATACTATGAATCGTCGGGATAAGCATGAAGTGAGGTCATATATTTAAAATATATCGTCCTCAGCAAAGCTCTGAGGCATGCTTGCATAATGAAGTGTGGTAACAGGCTTAGAGGCATGCTTGCATAATGACAAGGTCGGCAAAAAAAAGTGAAATGACCTGAGATATAAGTAAATATTACTATTTACCTTATAATGTCCAAAATATTGCGCACACATTCTGTAGTATTAAGATCGTTCATTTTGTACATATTATCGAGGCATACTTTTCTAAAAACATAATTATAAACATGTGAATTCTATTTTGTAAATGATTTTCTTTAGAGTAAAGAAAAAATGTTTTTAGTTTTTTTTTTTTAAAAATCCAAATATTCAGGTGTCATTCTCCTATTCCTTGTCATCTCTCCCTAACCCTAATACCATGATTTCTCAACCTTAAAAAGGAAAAAGCAGGAGTAAAATAATTATGGGGAGATTCAAAGCGTAGCAATTAATAATACCTGTCCTCTCTTTCCATAGCAATCTCGGATAGGGATGACATTAAACAAATTTAATGAAATTCCAAAGAGAGGAATTACTACGTATATAGCAAATCGATCCAATTAAACAGTACCATTTAAATGGATATGGAGATAGAGATAAAGATTATTCACAAGAAATAGAAAAAAATTCATTGCAGGCACGCCTATAGTGTGTGAAGGATTACTGATATTCCATATAACTTCCACAAAAATAATTGCACTTTAAGTGCTAAGAACGGAGGGTGTTGATAAATAAAAACCACCCCAAACAAATTGATTTTTAATTAACCCCAATGGCTTCGCCAAGTGGTCTTGGCCAGAGACTTGGGTGTTTGCTCAATCCTAAGGTCTTAGGTTCGATTCTCCTTGCCAATAACTCTTGAGACCACATCCCCACGCGTATGCGTGTGAAACGATTGTAGAGGTTAGTCCAAGGTGTGCGCAAACTGACCCAGGACACCTTGCATTACAAAAAAAAAATTAATTGTACAATTTAATACTATTATAGAACCAAGGAACTTCTACTCTACAAGGTTCCTTTCCTTTCCAATATATCACCTCTAACATCAGGAGAATCACTACAAATAAGTCTATAATCAAAAAGTTTGTTTTCCGGTATAGTTGGACTAATTGGAGTTATATTTAACCGAAGATGAAATCATTCAGCTTGTGCTTACACAATCTGAATAGGCATTTTGTCAAATGGCATCCTGAATTTGCCATCTGGTGAACCTCAAATCATAGTTTGTTTCGAGAGAGAGAGAGAGAGAGAGCGAGAGAAAATATTTCAGACCAAATCCACTGCGAAACCATGGAAATTCAACATCTTGTCCTATCAGAAGCTACAAATGAATGGCCCCAGTGATCCCTGGTACAAGTGCGTATTTCTGAGTCCTGTTGTCAGCTATTCTTCCCAATTGAGAGACACACCAAAAATCTTAAAAACAGCAACCCAAATTTAGGTTTAACCTTCCAATGAGGAATACTTTGATGAGAAAACTTCGTTGTGTTGGATAACGAGACAATGCCGAGGATCAGAATTTGAGACAGTTATCACCGCAGATGAAAACTAATGAACGATTAATCACATGTTTAATGCATATAACTGTTGCAGCTCATCTTTGAACTTGGCCTTCAATTGTTCCCTCTTTATTTTGAGAGCAGCAGTAACCAATCCTGACTCAGGTGTCCATGGATCCGACATCAACTTAATCTTTGCAGGGATTTCAAACTTGTCCAGTTTTGCAGCTTTTGCCGCCTACACATGGTAAATCCCATGAACATTAGGTGCTTTTGACACAAAAGAAACAGCCATTACATTCATAAAAAGCAACCATGCATTAGTCTGTGTATCGATCTTGGGTATATGAAGAGTTTTGTGGGAGGAAGAAGAAATGGAACGTGAAGGTGGCAAAATTTAGAAGATGTTTAAACTTTAAACATACAGGGTCCACACGCAGCATAATGACATGGTTGGTGTACGTTCATACAGATTCAAGTGAAATTTTAGATACGGGATGGTCTCAAGATACAATGCTCATAGGTTAGGTGTGCACTATGTAAGTTGTACACTGGGCATAGTGCTCAAGTCCATATGTGAAACAATCAAATAATTTGTGGCAAGACAAATCAGCCAGCACATCTTCTGGACAACTTCTTCTGATCTAAGACGACAAAAAACATCATAGTAGTTGATTGACATTGACAATTTCCGATTTCGTTTAGGTGTGCACTATGTAAGTTGTATACTGGGCATAGTGCTAAAGCCCATATATGAAACAACCAAATAATTTGTGTCAAGACTAATCAGCCAGCGCATCTTCCAGACAACTTCTTCTGATCTAAGATGACAAAAAAACATCAAAGTTGTTGATTGACGTTGACAATTTCCGATTATGTTTAGAATTCCAAACTTCCTTGAGCTCCAACACAAGATAGTTAAATGGACAAACCTTCAGAAGGGATTGCTGGACCTCCTTGACAGCTTTTACTTTGTCACACAACTCAGGAAAATCCCCGTATGTCATCCCAGCCTCTTTGGCCCACTTCTCAAGGACGTGACGTGAGGGAACAACAAGAGCCACACAATAGTTGTGGAAAGGATCTGCATATACCATGAAATTGTCGACGTAGTTGCTCGTCATCAGAGCTGCCTCTACCTAAAATGAAGCATCAGGAAACAATTTGAGTACAACAAACATGAGTACTTAATCTATAGTCCTGGACCACCACGTCACTTTTGACACCATTTCTCTTGCTTCACCTTTCCGAGAAGCCTTTCCGGTTCCCGATATTTTTATTGAGTTGTCTACCCATAAGTGCCCGGAACCAAAGACGACGTTACATGGTGGTCCTAGTCGACTCCTAGACTACTGAATGTCCAGAACACCAAGGGCAATGCACTAGCATCAGGACTTAAATGGAATAACAACTTCCTTAAACCCTTACACGGGAATAGCGGAGAGGGCTGGAAATAGAGAATGCAAGAATATATAATAAGATTTGTATGCTCACCTTGCCGAGGGAGATATACTCCCCATGTTGAAGTTTAACAATATCCTTCTTTCTATCAATAATTTCAAGGCATCCATCAGCATGAAACTGTCCTATGTCACCAGTATAAAACCACCGAACGCCCCTCTCGTCGACCTGTATTAGAAAGTAATCCATAGAAGGCCTATAATAACAAGTTGCCTCATCCAGTTGCGACACAAAATGCACTCAAGAACTCACCTTGTACACCTCCTTTGTTTTTGCATCATTGTTAAAGTAACCGGCAGTCACACTAAATCCACCGACTACAACCTCTCCTCGAGGCATAGGCTTGTCCGATGTTGTGTAACCACCTTCTTCCCATGAAACAAGCTGCAATATCAAATTGAAGATGTAAATTAAAATGTTTCTGGGCGCTGTAGTGCTTGGAGTATTTTAAAGGGGCAATGACAAAAGGCTCAAGAAGGATAGAAGTGCGAGTTCAAAGGTTCTTATTCTCCAGAACTAAAGAAAAATGGTCAGGTTTCATCTTTTCTCTTCTTACTTTTACTATACCCTTACAAATGTTTGCTTATCATAGTCAAACTGATGCTCTTTTTTTTTTTTCCTGAACGAGAAACATACTTTTTAACCGATACTGAAACATACTTTTCAACACAACTTAATGCACCTGAAGAAATAACAATAAAGGAGTTTTCATATTATGAATCATTTTTGTCCTAGTAGGATGCTGGGGATCTTGTTTTAGTAGTAGTGATGCTCAGTCATACACTGCCAACTAATGACACAAGTTTGCTTCAGACATGAGAGAAAACATTAAGGTAATTCTAATACTGGGCACATATGTTAGCACACATTATATCTTGCCTTTCTTACTTCCTCTTCTTCATTGCAAAGTAACTGACTCCACTTTCCGAAAGTATCCATTGGATAGATGTCAATTGGGAACAAACTAGGAAGTTATTCAGAGAAAAGAAATAGTATGCTTTGGCAGAGAGAATAAGTTAAGCATGAAATGGCGCTATCTTAGTGAAGTTGAAATGAATAGGAAAACCCAACCCACAATCACAAGGGACATTTGTTAAAATCTAGCCAAACTGATTCAGGGTAAAGCATTGAGTTGCTTCATTGCTACAAGGATTTGACCTGTTTAACGGAAAGCAGGGAATAATTAGGACTTTTGCAATAAACTGAAAATTTTGCCCATAGCACACACACCTCCCCCTGAAATACTGATCCTATTCCATCATATTCACTGCTTTTCATTAACAACATGTGATGGTGTTTTCGAAATAGAGGTAGCCAAGGAACACTCTCTCCTACTCTCCTAACCTAAGTTTGTAATGAACAATCAATGGACCTTCAGCAATAACTACCTACAGTCGAGTGCATAAAAATTTTAGTTTTCAGTAGTTAGCAAACTTTTACCGTTCATAGACGGCTCTAACCTCAAATCCACTTCAAGTCATGTGCACCCAATATCTCCCAAACCCATCACGAAGAAAGACATTGTTCATTCTTTATACCCCGGATTATTGTTAATGCATAACTACCCACGTTTGATTCTGAACTCAGTTAATAGCATAACATACATGAGACATTTTAGTTGGACATTAACCTAGGAAGCATATTTAGTATTTCTGACAGCCCATGAATCGTGACAATCCGCTTAGTTCATTCACTGAACTTGAACCAGCATATTACTATCATAGTATTCAAGAAATGCTCTCTGGCAACTTGTATACCTATTACCCTTTATAGAAAACAACATATGTTTCAAACAGAATAGTTTCCAGTGTCCCAGTTACCGTAAAATGGGATTAGACATATCCCACACTTCTACATTACTTTAAAATGAAATGTATCCATTCCTGGCAAACAGAAGATAAGTTACCTTAATGTAACAACAACAAAGTGGCGGACCAACACGGCCAACAGAAGTGTCATCCCACTCAGTAAAAGCAGCTCCCGCACATGTTTCTGTAAGGCCATATCCTTGAGCTATAGGAGCCCTGAGTAACCAGAACATTTAACAAACCAACTTTAAATGCTACATAATGCAACACAACATAGAAATGTATGCACGGGCCTGTGTTTTTGTATCTGCAAACAATAGGGAAGAGGAACTGCAAAAGCAAACCTACCGTCAAGACACCAAAGTAACAAAAAGATCTACCAATGAACTGGAAATGGATAGTTTCTTTTCTAGATCAATTTCTCTTCTTCCTCAAGTGTGGGTCTTAGTCCATCGAGTCGACTAGAACCAGACTGTCTTGTTCAAACAAGAAAAGAAGTCATAGCTTTACTTTTCCAACGTTATACTCCTTCCGTTCCTAAAAGAGAGTTCACTAAGACATGCAATTTTCGGATGAGAAAATAAAGTATATCACACCATAGTTCAGTCCCCATATAACCTCCCTATTCAAAATTTTGTGGTCTTCCCCTCCTCTCTTCATGTGCATGCCATTTCTCTACATCAGCATTGGCATTCGATTCAATATTTTCTCTTTATCTAAGTACAAGCAGTTGGAAACCAATATAGGAGCTACCAAAAAGATCTATCCTTAAGCCTGTGATGCAATATACACAGCTGATTTTGTGCAACTAGAAGTAAAAATAAAGTGCGATTGTATTTGTTTTTGGGGGGGGGGGGGGGGGGGGGGGGTGGGGTGTGGGGTGTGGTTGTCGGGTCAAATCTAATCAATATAGTCTGTCTGCTTCACAAGTTTGGCTGCAAAACACAACAGAATTGTTTACAAGTTGGATAAACACTTGAAAGTATTCATTCAACAATATCATCTAGATGCCTCTTCCCAACCAACTATTTAGAATTAAACTTATAATAACATAATAACAGGTAATCTATCCTTCCTAAAAGGTTGCAGAAAAATTACCCCATGCAGATATTGATAAAACGCTGTGTATCTCCAGATAAAGGAGCTCCACCACAGAGAATGAACCGGATGTTTCCTCCAAGTATGGAACGTATCTTTTTGAAAACAATGGCATCCCACAGTAATTTCTCTACTCCCCAGGCGCCAAGCCAGCTTCCTTCTATGGATGCCAGGCGGCGCTTATATCCCATATTGAAAAGTTTCTTTGCAAAACCACCCTTCTCCACAACCTAGGTGCACATTAGTCACAATGAGGAAGGAGAACTTTAGTAATTATATCTACAAAACATACAAAAATGCATCAAATTCAATCTATAACACCAAAAAGGGGCAATAAATCAAGTCAGTACTTCAAACCTTCATTGAAACACCGTCTCGCACACGATCTAAAATTGCTGGAACTGCCACCATTAGGGTGGGCTTTAACTCAGAAGCATCTCCTTTGGTTCCCTTCTTGATTTTGTTAGAAGTGTCAGTTAATGTCAGTGCCGAACCATAACCAATGGCACAACCTGCGGACAACATAATAGACTGGAAAACAACAATGCCTTTAAAAGAGCATAAATAAGCCCCATCATTCCATACGAGAAAAAATATACACAGGCATTACCTCAGCTGCCAACTCAAGAACATGAGCTAGAGGCAAGTATGCCAAGTAAACATCATTTCGTCCTAGTTTCGGAATCACTGTCATAACAGCAGCTGACGTTGCTACAAGGTTTCCTTGGGTAATCATAACTCCCTAAGACACAAAGATACAATTTCGAAAAGTTTTTAGTTCAGGGAGTAGCGAAAGAAGCAGAAGAAAAATACCATAAATCGCCCACAGTCAAAAAAAGAAAAGAAAAGAAAAAGTTGCCGATAATCAGGGGCAAATACACATAAGAAAGTGCGCAGGTTCATCTGAATTTATCATCATGTGATAGCTGTATGTCAACGTTAGCCGCTATGCATAGGCTCTACAAACACTATTGCTGGGTATTTTATCCTCTGATCCCTATTGAATTATCATGCTGTTAATGGCTAATAACCGGTATTTAAAACATGTGCTTTTGGATTGAACTCAGTGTTCACTAAATGCTGATGACAACTTATGAAAAATGTGAAGTTAAAGTTGCATCAAACCTTTGGTAGACCCGTGCTACCACTCGTATACATGACAACAGCAACATCCTCACTGACAGGGAGTCTTGGATGAACAGGACTCCTTTTCCCCAGTTCCTCCACCTCCGAAAAAGAATTAACTGTCCACGTGCTCGTGTTTCTCAATAAGTTGGACTCGGCTCCAGTTTCGTCATCTTCAAAGTAAATCACATTTCGTATATGGGTCAGACTCGAACTTATTGCAGCCAACTTTTTCAATTGCTTGGAATCGCATATCAGGGTTGACACTTGGGTCTGCCAAACAATAGGCGATCAGTATGTATTACATTGGTTTAAGGCATGGGGGATATGAAAATCCTAATGCATAGTGTCCCTACCTCATTGAGTGAATGGATCAGGGCATCCTCGCCCAGGGACGCATATATAGTGACAACAGTAATGTTCTGCCGGAAGCAGCCCTGAAAACATAAGACAATGTCATCTCCTCACCCTCAACAAAGAAATGGAAGTGAATAAAGATGAGGGGAAATGAGCAAGGCTACCTGAAAGGCAATTAACCACTCCGCTCGTGACTCGGAAAAAATGGCTGCACGAGTATTCACATCATGACCTAATTTAATCAGTCCTGAGGCGAAATTGCAAGCATGATCAAACACCTCCCCATAAGTCTCCCACTGATATTCTCCTTGGTGTAGCTTCTCAAACTTCCTTCCATCACCAGCAGTGATGAACTCCCTACTAATTAGCTTTCTTGTTCCAAGAAATCGTTGCCGTGAATGCTTCTTGCAAGACTGCTCAAATACAGCAGCCAAAGTTGTGGCCCCTTCCCAAGGAACTTCAATCAATTTGGCTGATCTAGCATTGCGCATTGCTACACCTGCCTCACCCCCAACCTCTACTGGAACCCCTCTCTGTTTTACCTTTCTCTTCCCCAGAAGTATGAATGAAACTAACAAAGCTACAAGTGCAGCAACAACCCCAACCATGATACCAGACACTCCGTGGTCTTTGAAAATGGATGAGTAATCACTACCAGCCATTTTTTTCATCACAGGTGAGTTCAAAAGACTTCCCTCTGATTACCCTGATGAGGATGATTATGAATTGACAAATAGCATCAAGCTGCAAAGCAGACGAACTCCTGAAAGGTATTTGAATGACTGTCTTAGCTTAAACTCACCAACATTGATCTAGGCATCATAATTTTTTGCAGAACTTTTCGAATGACTAACAATCAAATTAGTACATCCTCTTTTCAGTCATAATCGTAGCGAAATATCAAAGTACGGAAAAATGATTCCAGCATTACCAACTCACCACCTTATGTTAATATCAAGAAGATTTTTTATTAGTAGTACTTCATTTTAGTATCACATAACTAGGAATAGAAACTCAAACATACGATTATGTCCTAAAGAAAAAAACTAAGTGTGTTGCAACTTACAATGCTTTAAAGTTGTAATAATGAGCAACAATGAAAAGATGAGAACATCAATCTAAATAAGTCATGATTTACAATTCCCTGGTCAGCATGAACTTACTCTGTATCTACAATCATGAACACAATTAACCTAATCCCCACAATAAATCTCAAACTGTGTAGGCAGGCAACACTATTACGACAGTGATCCATGTTTTGGCAAGACATAATGTGGAAAAAGTTGGTCATTGTGCTCCTGAAAATGTAAATTGCAAAAGAAAAAAGTTTGGAAAGTAATTCGTGCTATTCGATGTTTATTTTCAAAGAGTTCCAGTTAATATTCGAATCTCTAAAAGCTTATCCCCCATCGTAACGCAATTAGGAGCATGTTGTGCACCACATTTCCATTCCCGCTCCTCGTACCGAACTATCCGTGTTCCACGTAACATACATCCTGACTCATTCTGTTAGATTTCTTGGAGTTCTTGGAGGATTCCAAAAATGAAAAGCAAGAAGCATTATGCAAAAATACAATATAAAGTAAATCATGTACTAATGAAGGTTAGTTACCACAAGAGCAACACTTGTAAGTTCTGAAGTCGGAATTCCCTTATATAATATTGTCCATTACGGTCTGATCGATAAACTAAAACTTAAAAAAAAAAAAAAAAAAACCGTACGTACAGTGATCGCACTTCTATATGTTATGAGCATCGCAAATAATGTCGACGAAGATAAACTACTCCGTAAAATATAAAAATTGTCCAGAAAATTACTCTCTCTTTCTCTCTCTCTCAAATTGAATTGAATTTTGGGAATGAAAGCGAAATTGTACTAGTTTTACCTTCCAGAGACGAGGAGAGAGATCGTCGGTTCCTGATTTTCCGGATTCCGTCACTGTGAGCTCGGGAGAAAGCGGAGAAAACTGAAATGGGGAGGAAACAGAAAAGGTGTGAAGATTTGCGAAGAATACACGCGTGTATGTATGTGTGTGTGTATATATATATATATATATATATACACTTCCAATCATGATCATATATGCTAACATGACGCTGTATTGGTCGACAGGAGAGAGTGACAAGGAGGGCCCACTCCTGGGCCTGGGGGGCGTTTCTTCGGTGGGAAGGGCACGTGTCATGCATAGGGAAGGAGATTGGCGTGATGGCGAAGCAGAGGGGTCACGTGGCAAGGTGATGGGCGGAGCATGGCACGCACCTCGATAGTCGCAGTTCTCTTTCATGCAGCGCATCGAAATGTTGTCGCAAAATTAATAAAGGGTTGCTTATAAAATAAACAGAAATGCTAGGCACAAAGAAAACTTATCCGAAAGTATCCCGAAAATAGCAATCAATGTTTGAGATTCACTTTGATGTGTGTGACATAATCATCAAAATGAATCTCAATCATTGATTGCTGTTTCGGAGTACTTTTGAGGTAAGTTTTCTTTGTACCTAACATTTCTGTTTATTTTATGAGCAACATCCTCGAGAAATGTATTAGTATCCGAATTTGTTTAGAATTATTGACATATCATCTTCTGCTCAGTGGGTAGAAATTAACCAGAACCAAAATTTCAGTAAGAGCCCCCAGAGAGCAAGTGGTGATTTAGGTTTCAGCAAATTTATGGATTCAAGTATTCAACTCAGGGATTCAAGTATTCAACTCAGCTTCAGCGAGGTTTGAATTCAATAGCGAAGTTATAGATTCAACTCAGGTTCAGCGAGGTTATGAATTCAATAGCGAAGTTATAGATTCAACTCAGGGTCAGCGAGGTTATGAATTCAATTGACGTGAATCATTTCAATATGTTGTTTATGAACCAAAAACAAGGCCTTATGTTTGGGGAATGTGGAGAGAATCTAGAAGTAGAACATTCATCATTATATAGATATTTGCACCACATTGGGATGCATATGTATGCACGTGGAGCCATTAAAGGCCCTGCATTATCATGAGAGACAACATCCTTCGAGTAAAACGCAAGTGCTGATGAAATTGCTTCTAGATTTTGGAATCAATACCTGAGGAGCTATTTACTAGTAGCTCTTTTGTGCCTTCTAGGCCCATGAGCTACAACAACTATGTGAGATTCAGTCCTACATAGAAGGGTCTGAATAATTATGTGACTCCTAATGCCTTCTATTTTTTCATCAAAGGATTCTAAAGGCTTCGACTATATAGTTTTTCCAAACAGCAAATAAACTTCATGCGAACTAACTGCCATGTGCATCGGAAGGAAAACATAGCCGATTCTGTGATTTATTATCACGAAGAATAAGCTAAGCAAGCAATTACATACTAAAAATCAACAGAGGGCTTTACAGCAGATTACATTCGCAAAGGGGTAATGAAGCACAGTTATTAAAGGGTGAGGAGTTCTTCGAAATGAAGTAAAAAAGGCGAGGACAAACGTAACGATTTCAGAGGGACAAACTTGAGAAGCTACTGTGTAAATATGGGCTAAACAGCAATTTTACATGCCGATGGCAAGCCAACGCATCTACTTTTCTCTTATTCACTTGGGCTTGCTTCTAGCAGTTTCTTCAACCCGTGTGAGTGCATCTGTGAGCACATCAATTGTCCAATCTTTCAAATCCTCCTGCAGAAAACAAAGTTAACAAACATTGTAAAAAAGCATACTGAGGCGGCAGCGAACCAGTATTTGTTAATTTCTACATTAACGCGACCATGTACAGAACAAGAAAACGGAAGGCATACTAAAGTACAAGAAAGAAACAAAATCCCTACAGTCAGATAAGAAAGATGCACATCGCACACGGATTTTTTGAAAGCAGAAAACTAAGAAGAGAACTAGTAGGGACATGCTCAAAACACAAATCAACTTGATTCGATCTTTTGAAATTGTGAACCATTGTTTGCTTCTTTCTAACTCTGTGCTACAACATGCATTGTTTCAGCTCCCGTAGAAATAGACCTGGGTTAAGAAGGTTCAATAATCAATGCTGATTCCAAGTACTCCAAATTCCAATAACAAATCCAAGAGCCTAGTTTGAGACTTCCCGGGGAGCAATTTGTCAAACAGATTGAATACTTAAAGGTTTTATAGACGGGGTTGAGAGTAATAGAGTCAATGTAATCTGCATGTAAAATATATATGCAGCGGGTAGCAGTTTAGTATCAAAACTAATAAATATGACCGCAAAAAGGAAAATTAGGAGAAGACGTCAAAGGTAAATGACAACTGAATCGAGTTTCACCATGGGTACTGATTCCCCAGTTCTTATCCGCGCAACTGGACGAGCAAGCTTTGATTCAAATGGAGTCCTTGGCCACACTTCTTGAATTTCATCCCACTCCTTACGGCTAAGCATCCTAACTGTGCCCTGGCCAGCAGGAGCATGCTTTATTTTGCACTCAATCGTCTCTTGGGATTTGGATTCATCTAACTGTCAATGTCATATTAACATGAATCTTTACAAGCATGGAATCACTACAATTGACTGAGAAAGGGTTCATGACCACTTATTCATGGCAAGCAAAACACGTATTAAGGAGGCATATTACTCTTCAAAAGATGCAGCATGACAAATTTAAATTCTATATCCAAACTTCTATTAGGATTTAGGCATAATTATAGAACTAAAACTTCTTCTTTCCTGAAAGGTAAAACAACAGTCCTATTTGGACAAGCAATAGATGTCAAGGATATACATTCCCGACTAGCGAAAACAATGACTCTACTGCAAGCCAACAAAAGAAAAGAAAATAATGGCAAACAAACTCTCTCCACTTCAAGTCATAACCAAAAGATATGTAGTACCCGCTTGTTCGTTTCGGGGTCTCAAAACCCTTGCGCACGGTCCCTAATAAATTTTCTCTATTTATCTTTCTCCACTCATAACTTTTAAAACCTCCCTCAAAACCCAAGTCAAATACTATTTTTGAACCTCCAAGTTTTGAACTTCCACATACCCAATCAACAAAGGTAATTGGAACCTGCAAAAACAGATGTAAAATCCAGGTCAATTATTTGGGCCAAAGGCAACAACTTTGAGTTAGAAGCTGAAAATGTTTGAAGAAAAAACTCGGAGAAGAAAATATCATTGCGACATCTGACAGCTATAACTTCTTTTGAAGAAAACAGAAACAGAGCCAGAGATCAGCACTGTACATGACATTACAGAAATCAACCCCAACCTTGAAAAACAAAGCAATCTAAGACTCCAATGAAATCAAAGTACTTCACCTGTGTGAGTTTTGAGACAATGAATGAGTTATAGTAAGCAAGAATTGCCGAAAAGATCGATCGAATCGCAGATAATTCAGATCACAATTGAGGGCCAGAATCAATTCGCAGAGAATTGAGAGAGAGAAACCTTGGGGAACATATGGATTCGGTTAGCTGCACGCGCTGGTAATCATACATCACAAGAAACTCGCATATGACAGACGCGAGCTTGGCCCAAACGGTATTAACCAGGTTCCGTATAAGAACGCATCCTGAACACGCGAGGTATATAAAAAACGACGTCGTCTGTGTTTGTTAAGACTTCTCAGTTTAAACCTGCGAAGTCACTTGAAAACATGAATTTGTAAAATTGTGAGCCCGTTCCAGTTCATCACCATGATCGAAACCCTTCATGTTTCAGAGATTGTCAAGAGAATATATCTGAAAAGAAATCCTTTGAATAGAGTACACTTTGGATCATAATCGGAGACGACAAGTGTGACTTTTTCTTTGCAAAAATAAACTTGGCCACACTCTATCAAATCTATTGTGTCGAACGACGGAGAACGACGGAGAGGAGCTGTTCAGAGTTTAGTAAAACGACGTCGGAAGCGGGCGTTTTTGGGTCTGCAACCCAAGCTCGTCAAATTGTGATCTCTCGTTTCGACTGATCTCAACGATCGAAATAGTTCAAATTGTAGAGCTTGTGAAGAATATAAACAATGTCAAAAATCATTTGAATCGAATTCTGAATGATGCATGATCGGAGATTATCAAAGTGAATTTATTTTTATGAAAATAGGTTTGACCACACTGTATCAAACCCATTAAATTCACTCCGACGACGACGAAGGGACGTCCCGACGGAAAAGGAAAAGGATTCTCACTCCATTGCTCAACAGGTCTGCTTCTCTCTCTAAAGGTTTTCTTGATCGATTTTCCTTTGGGATGTTGCCTGATTAATTGATTTTGTTTCCATTGCTCATTTGCTCTGGAACTTGTGCTTCGAAATTCAACAAAACTTCGCATTATATTCCAAGTGAATCAATGCACATGCTTGTAGCTCATAAAAGTTTCAAACCAAGCTAGAATAAGCTAATACTGGACTCGTCTAGCTTATGATATGTGAAAAATTCAAACTACTCGAGATTGACTTGTGTTCGGTTCGATTAAAGCTCCATTGAGATTGACTCCTCTCATAAACAAGCTACGGTTGAACATATTACACACGCTTGTTTGCTTGTGTGTGTGTGTGATACTGGCATTTATATTATGGCAGGATTCGTACTTGCCCAAGAAGTTTTGTAGTACTACCATATGTCCAATCACGTCTGCATTACCGTATCTTACTATTCACTCAGCAATTTGTTCCTGTTTCAGAAAAATAGAATATTTACCATTCATATCTTGGTTCGACAGTTAATTGTCGTAGACATGTAATGAGTCAATCAAGTATAATCCCCCTGCTTCCTACAGTTACCACAATACCACATAAACTATTCCCACAGTGCATTCCTGAAGTTTTGACGGTAAAAATTGTTGGTGAATGAGGTTATTGCCCGTTCATGGTTGTATTATCCTTAGATTATCCATTTTGAGGATTTCGAATGTTTTTTTAAATGTGAGGTTCAAGTTATGTCTTATCCTTTCGAGTAGTTATTGTTATTGTGTTGTCAGCAATGGCTTAATCTGAAGCAGCATTGAAATGATCTCTTATACGCTTATTTAGTGTTTGTTTGAATCAATTTTCCAATGTCCCCAAAATGGAACTTTTCTATGCCGAAAAGGTAAAAAGCAGGCGACTTTGTGGAGTGTAGTTTGCTCAAGAGTTAAGCCAGCTTTTCAATTTGCTCTCACTGTCATTTCAGAGCTTTCTTTTCGAGAACTGGACATCTGTGTTCACTTACATCATGTTTCATTGTTGAAAATAGACTCGAATCATCTTTCTTCTGACCGATTTCTTAAGGGATTTTTATTGGATTGTCATGAATCTTCTTCTCATCGTTCTTTGAATCAGGATACTAGCACTAGTATCATGTCAATACGTATAATATGGAATGGTTGAGTTAATTACTTGATACTTTCCTCCTCGAATCCTCATATTGAATATGTTCAGTTGTTAACATGTATATGTGAAAAGTTATATCAATTTCCTCTTGATTCCAGTGGGCTGCATATCGCAAGATAGGGCATTTGATATAAACTGAAGGTCATCGCGAGTGGAAGGTGACATCTCTAAATCTGTACTGAAGTATATTGTAAGATTTTGTTTGTTCGTATATGGTGGTAGATTACAAGTCAACTGAAAAGAGGGGACCAGTGTCAGATTCAAACGATTCGAGATTGTCTCAAACCCTTTGGATCACTACTATTCAAAGCCCTATAGATTTGAATTGTTTGATTGGTCAAAAAATAATTGTTTCGCGGATGAAAACAGTATTTTCCACGAGAAGATCATGAAAATCCTCCAAAAAAGTAGTGATCAAGGGAGACCTTTTCGTGGAAAATTCTCCAAAAGAGTCTCCCTGAATCCCATGTACATCTGGGCATACAAAGACCGGATCGACCTACTTCGAGTGTGATCGTTGGAGGCCACGGACCCCCCACCACGACGGCCTCTTCTTCTTCGACATCCCCTTCCCTTCCAACTATCCGAACAACCCTCCAAAAGTCTAGTAATTCTCCCACGGCCTGCGACTGAAATATGCAAGCGGGTATGTGTGCCTGAGCCTAATCAACACTTGGCGTGGCAACACGAAAGTGAAGTGGAACTGTTCTTTGTTCTCATTCTTCAGCTACTGGTTTGCTCAATGAGAGAACGTACTTCAATGAGCTGGGACGGGTGTACACTGAAGATTGAGTTGAAGTCTCTAGGGCTTACAATGAGGATGCCTTAGCTTTGTCATGGAAGACTATGGCTTGCATATTGCGTAGACTGCTCAAAAATTTCGAGAATTTCGTTTCTGTACACTTTCGTAGTAGACCATTTGATGAATTGAACGCAGTTAGCGCTTATGCTTGTGCCGTTGTTGGTTGGTATTGAAGCATCTCAGGTGAGCATGTCGGCTAGTCTTAAGAGGTAATGCACTACCTTTTATGTGAAATACTAAGCCTCAGTGTTCTTGTGCCGGTCCTTACACGGGTTAAGGTGGCAACAAAAGGGGGAGAAGATTTTGCCAACCGATACACCTCAGCTGGCGGATGCAGTAGAAACACCAAAGAATGGGAATTGTCTGAGATCCACATTTACTTTGTTATGTTTCTTTGAGTCTAATTATTTTATTCTCTTGTTTTTTGATTTATTCTCTTCTTGTCTCTTTGTTTCATGAGCATGAAAAATGGCGTTATTGACAGGTTTATATAGTGATGGAATGGAACGAGAGAGGGAATTTTGCTTGTTGCTATTTTCAAATGTGTCTTAGTCCATTGGTTTGATAACATTAGTAGTGTCCTTGTGTTGCAATGGGTTTGTGGAAGAAAAGGGAACTTCTTGTGGGGTTGTGTGTATGTTGGCGAGAAATTTGAGCTAAACAGAGGATCTCCAGTTACACGTGAGTTTGAGATTCGCTGATCATTTGGTTCTTTTTCTCCCCCGAACAATTGTGACACTGTGTTTTGGCTGACTTCCTAGTAGCTTTATTGATGCTTGCTAAGTTAGTTTGAGTGAGAGTGCAGAAACAACTTTTCTAGTCGATTTTTCTTGGTGATCATGTATTCTTTCTGTTATACCATTGCTCTCCTGCTGCTCCATGGTTTGCTCATAGGCTTGATATTGGTTCTGCTCATGCGCTGTGGATTGATTGGCCTCGTTTTGTTCTCTTTCGGCAATCTATTCCTTTGGTCATGGATGTTGCTGCAATATTCCTTGGTCTAAGGTCTTGGTTGGGTTCAATGCAATATTCCTTGAAGGCTTTATGTTCTTTGAAGGTTTTTCCTTTGGTTCAGTCTCCCCCTCTCTTCTGAGTAGGCTTTGATACGTCACTGGTGCTGGTGGAGTTGATCAAGTTTACAAGCTCATCCTTGGTTCGCTTGCTGCTGCTGTTTTTGTTTCTATTTTGGTTTTAGCTCATTGCTTCTGTAGACGCCGGAATCCGACTCGTCGATCACACTTGTGAAGGGAGTTGAAGTGGCCAAGTCTGGAGTGGCTAGGTATGGACACAGAGCAAACTCTCGTGGTCCTGGTTGACCCGTCGCACTGAAATTAAACAAGAAGAATGCTAACATCCCCTCTAAAGGTGCGGAAAATAATAGATAAAATGTGTATTGATATTCGAAAAAAATGTATAAATATCTGTTACTATCAATGATCAAGTTATTGAGGATCCAATGTTGGTAAAGCTCGAAGTTTTCAATCATTTTCTGAAATTGTACACTGAGGACTCGGAGGGGCGGCCTTTCTTCATTGAAAGGTTGGGGTTCTCTTTCTTGTGTCTGATCTGTTTGGTCTGTTTGGGAGTTCTCCTTCTTGTGTCTGGTCTCTCCCTTGTGTCTGGTAGTATCTTGGTCTGATGTTTTCGGTGGTGATGATGTGCTTTGAAATTTTTTGTTGATGCCAGATTGCTTGGACCTTAATGTTTAGAATAGCCACCACCTGATTGTTTCTGCTGTTTTGAACTTCAATTGCCAATCCTTTGGTTTTGATGCTATTGTATTGCTCTGAAGATTGCTGAATCCTGAAAGTTTCTAATTTTGACGCTGATGCTGCTACTGCTATAAGTTGAGGTTGCTGCTGATATGAAGATAATTCATATTGATGCAATGGCTGTATTCTGTATTGTGGGTTCTTTTTCATCTACTGACGAGCCAGTTTTGTAATCTCTATCTTGGGCTGAGCTTAGTTGGAAGTTTTCAACTTCCATTTAAATCTTTGTAAGCTTCATTGGGTATTTTTTTTGTAATTGGTTTGGGTTGACTTCTTATCATTCCTCGGGCTTGAATAGCATATGATTGTCGTGAGATAGGTTGCCAACCTCGTTGGGATGTTACTCTCACGTTGTGATGCTATTTTTCCTTGCCCTTATCTTCGATGTACTTTATTATCGTGATTAATAAAATTTATTTTTTTCGCCGTTCAAAAAAAAAAAAAAGAAGTGTATTAACATTCACGAGATATGTATGATATCTGAACTTGTTTGAAATTATTGACATATCATCATCCCTCCACTGCAGAGGTAACTGGTAGCGAGGACACCGAGGAGTGGCACATGCCAACCCCGTTCCAAAAATAATAGAGGAAAAAATGTAGGTCCACGCAAAAACGCTCCCTCAGCAGAGAAATTATTATCCCTCTCGGTCCAATTCAATAGAAAAATATCGTTCTTTAAAAAAAAAAAATCTTTGAAGTTTAGTTTAGAATGACTCCAGGCGATTTGTCTTTTCAATCGTTAAACTACTTCCGTCTATATGACGGATGATTAAACTATTAAAATGTGTAAATTTTTTAGTCTTATGAATGGTTAATTTAAAATACTGTACTATTTTAAGTAGTAAGCACGTTAATATTTTTAGGTGTCACCTCCGGTTATGAATCTTGGCTCCGCCACTGATTCTCTGCCTAGCGAGCAGCAGTTAACAAGGAACCGATTAAAGAAATTTCAGTAAGGGCTCCAGGAGAGCAAGTCGTGATTTAGGTTCAGCGAGGTTTATGAATCAATTTACGGGAATCGTTTTTGTTGAACAAATCTGACCATCTATATTCTTTGGTTGCTACTTCTTCACTTCACTCTTCACGACGTCGTTCCAATTTAGTATAACCGTCTGAGGCACTTGTTAAACTGATTTCTGGCATTCAATAGAATTTCTCGATCAATTATGTACCAATGCCAAAAAAAAGGCCTTCTGTTTGGGGAATGTGGAGATTCTACAAGGAGAAAAACTTTTTTACAGAGTATGCCATGAAGAAGTGTTTGCGTGAAAAAGTGTTAGCGGATGTGAATTCCACCCGTCCGTCTGGAAGAGTTTTAACTCTTCCGCTGGAAAAGTTTCATTAATATATGGACCGTCCAAAGTCGAAACAGACGAACGAGATCACGTGGCTCCATAAATAAGAGAATCACGACTCCTCCATGAATAAGTCAATCTCTTTCTAAAAGTAGAACATTCATCATATAGATATTTGCACCACATTGGGATGCATATGTATGCATGTGGAGCCATTAAAGGCCCTGCATTATCATGAGAGACAACACCCTTCGAGGAAAACGCAAGTGCTGATGAAATTGCTTCAAGATTTTGGAATCAGTACCTGAGAAGTTATTTATCTCTTTTGTGCCTAAGCCCATGAACTACACAACTATGTGAGATTCAGTCCTACATAAAAGGGTCTGCATAGTTATGTGAATTCTAATGCCTTATTTTTTTTCATCAAAGGATTCTAATGGCTTCAACGAAATAGTTTTTCCAAACAAATTTAATAACTCCTAATTTTCTTCGAGCAATTCTTCAAACAGCAAATAAACTTCATGCAAACTAACTGCCATGTGCATCAGAAGGAAAAAAATAGCCAATTCTGTGATTTATTATCACAAAGAATAAGCTAAGCAATCAATTACATACTAAAAATCAACAGAGGGCTTTACAGCAGATTACATTCGCAAAGGGGTAATGAAGCACAGTTATTAAAGGGTCAGGAGTTCTTCGAAATAAAGTAAAGAAGGCAAGGACAAATGTAACGATTTCAGAGACAAACTTGAGAAGCTACTGTGTAAATATGGGCTAAACAGCAATTTTACATGCCGATGGCGAGCCAATGCGTCTACTTTTCTCTTATTCACTTGGGCTTGCTTCTAGCAGTTTCTTCAGCCCGTGTGAGTGCATCTGTGAGCACATCAATTGTCCAATCTTTCAAATCCTCCTGCAGAAAACAAAGTTAACAAACATTATATAAAAGCATACTGAGGCAGCAGCAAACCAGTATTTGTTAATTTCTACATTAACGCGGCCATGTACAGAAGAAGAAAACGGAAGACATACTGAAATACAAGAAAGAAACTTAATCCCTACAGTCAGATAAGAAAGATGCACATCGCCCAAGGATTTTTTGAAAGCAGAAAACTAAGAAGAGAACTAGTAGGGACATGCTCAAAACACAAATCAACTTGATTCCATCTTTTGAAATTGTGAACCATTGTTTGCTTCTTTCTATCTCTGTGCTACAACATGCATTGTTTTCAGCTCCCGTAGAAATAGACCTGGGTTAAGAAGGTTCAATAATTAATGCTGATTACAAGTACTCCAAATTCCAATAACAAATCCAAGAGCCTAGTTTGAGACTTCCCGGGGAGCAATTTGTCAAACAAATTGAATACTTAAAGGTTTTATAGACAGGGTTGAGAGTAATAGAGTCAATGTAATCTACATGTAAAATATATATATGGAGCGGGTAGCAGTTTTAGTATCAAAACTACAGTAATAAATACAACTGACGAAAAGGAAAATTAGGAGAAGAAATCAAAGGTAAATGACAAGTGAATCGAGTTTCACCATGGGTACTGGTTCCCCAGTTCTTATCCGCGCATTTGGACGAGCAAGCTTTGATTCAAATGGAGTCCTTGGCCGCACTTCTTGAATTTCATCCCACTCCTCACGACTAAGCATTCTAACTGTGCCCTGACCAGCAGGAGCATGCTTTATTTTGCGCTCGATCATCTCTTGGGATTTGGATTCATCTAACTGTCAATGTCATATTAACATGAATCTTTGTAAGCATGGAATCACTACAGTTGAATGAGAAAGGGTTCATGACCACTTATTAATGGCAAGCAAAACAGGTATTAAGGAGGCATATTACTCTTCAAAAGATACAGTCTGACACATTTAAATTCAATATCCAAACTTCTATTAGGCATAATTATACTAAAACATTTTCTTTCCTGAAAGGTAAAACAACAGTCCTATTTGGACAAGCAATAGGTGTAAAGGATACACATTTGGGAAAAAAATGTATTGTGGTTAAGATAAGCTCCTAGCAAACAACTTAAAAACCCAACCAGACAACTTTTGTGTTCAGAGAAGGGATGTAGGAAAATGAATCATACCATCATCAGGAGCTTTGCGAAAAGTGCAACTCCAACAGCAGTGAGAATCATTGGCATAGTTGCTGTATCAAGGTATGATTTTGATTCTGGAACATCTACCAATAACTTATCCTTGATAGGGTTCTTTCTTTTCCTCATCTTCTCCAACTCAGCAACCTTCCTCTTCAATGTTTCACTAGGACCATCACGGGATAGGGTATGCATCTGTCTACGCCATAGAAATGATGCCCTGACGACTCGAAGCATTTTTACCAAGGATATGGTGTACGAATCAAATGTCTTTCAATAATAGCAGAGACAAAAATCCCACGCTTTTACCCCAGGGGTAAAGATCTTCGATTGAGAGGTCGATTATTACTTCCCTCCTCCAAAAATGCAAGGAGAGACTGTCTTCAGAACTGGGGGGAAGACAAAAGGTTCAAAATGTTTTAATTTTCCTTTAAAGAATGAAGTCACTCTCTCTGAGTACTTACGGATATACATGTCTTAAAATAAAATTGAATTACAACAGCACCCCCCCTAAACCACTCATAACATGAGATTTTCATGTGTCATGTATACAGATGTATATAAGGTGCGTGTGAATGATGTTAGCACCTGAATACCCAGATGGGAACAAAAGAGGAGGAAAATGTAGCATTGAGACTGTCTGAATTCAATGAAGTAATCCATATATTGTCATCACGGGATTTGAGTTAAAATGTCAAAAATGATATCCACATAAAATTAATTTGAAGGGCAGGATACATCGTCACACTAGTTAGATGTTTAAACAAATTAAAGGCATTCCATCAAGGAGTTGAATAAGTTTGACATAAAAAAAAAGGGGACACATTTGGGGGTCAAAGAGTATTATAAAATGTTCGGGAAAAAACATGAATGAAATAATCCACTATATTTAATTCAGTCCATAAACCTGACACACAGCAAGGATTCTTGATCCTTTTTTGGTATAATTCATGTGTCCAGGCCAGCTTTCGCGCACTTCAACTAATCCTAGGGCCCATCCCACCACCCACTAGAGGAGAGCCCAAGTAAAGCCGGAGCAGAGCTCCATACGGACTGACCCCAAGGAGTTGATAGCACCGGATCAAGAATTGTTGATTTCGCTCAATATCCATCTCAATTCAAGAATCCAGGATCTTAACTCGTGTCTTTTTTTTCATTTATTCCCCAAATGAATGTGTTAAAAATAAATCCATGCATGCTATCTGCGTACAACTCGTTTCTGTAAGGGAGGACACCTTGGCCAGGCTAGTAAGAACTTAAAATAACACTTAAAAGAAGCATTTCATCGAACAGTTGATGGACACGCATAAACATGGGAGTTTTAGATGGAGAAACCAGCTATTTGCAGAGAGTAATCACGTAGGACGGCGGGATCGGAATTCAATCCTGTATATTCTAGAAATCGACTGGACCAAGGTTCGTATTACACGTATATATACGGATATATGTATGTGTGGAGAGAGAGAGAGAGAGAAAGAGAGAGAGAGAGAGAGAGAGAGTAGTGAAATTACTTGGTGACGGGATTGCCAACGACGGGAGAATATGGCTGAAGATTACTCTCGAGTAGACAGGTCTCCACCTCTCTGCTTGTTTCTCATCATCGGAAAATTAGCTTGGAACTTGTGGAAGGTGGAAGAAAGGAAAGGAAAAGGGAGTAATTACGAGAAAAAAATGAAAGAAAATTGACAGGAAAATTTCATTGTTCATTTATTTTTATTTGTTTCATTTTCTCTTCTTTTCTTTTTTTACCAAATATGGGAGGAATTGTTACTAAACTTTTCTCTTTTTTTTTTTACCACAAGTTCCAAACAAACCCAAATACGGGGTTTGGGAAAGACTTTTGACCGGACTGAAAGTTTTTTTTTTATCCGAAAAACGCCCAAAGGGCACCGGGCTAGAAGTTTCATTCTCGTTAGATTGCGTTTCCACGTTATTATTAGTAGCAAACTTGCTTCTACTAAATTATAAACTTCTTAAGATTGTCTTTTGTCAATTTCCTTCCAATTTTTCTATAACTTTTGGCTTTACATATAGTTTAGTGGAGAACTTGACCACAAAGTATTACGTTCACAATTTTTAACTTAGCAAAAACACCATACAATATCTAATTGATGGCTCGCTTAATGTATTTTTATTTTAAAAAATCAACTTGATGAGCATTATTGAGATTGTATTTGTTTTTTGTTTTTCTTTAAGAAACACGTTAGAAATTCATTAATGAATATGATGATTACTATAATCTACTGTGTTTAACAATACAACTGATACAAAGACCTATTATACACGAGAAAACAGATAACACATCCAAATCAAATGAAAGATTCAAGTCCAATGATAAATTGATCAGATGGTCAGGTGAACTGCGCATGTTACTTGCTGATGTTCAGTGCCACGGTAGTTCCGCAGTGTTTTATTTTTTTATTTTGACAAATTTTGCCCAAAAATGTTACCAACTTATCAAGGCTGTTCAGAAAATCGGTCAATGTTTTTTTTTTTTTAAAAATCATTTCTTGTCATCTTTAGTGAAATACTAGTTTTACAGAAACTTTAAAAAAATAAAGACTAAAACTACAAAATTGATATTGAGCATGAAAGAAAATTATGATTCGGCTGTAATCTGATTCCATGTACTAAGACAAACAAGTCAGCTCCAGTGTATACTTCTTTGTGCTATGCTTGAATAAGATCAAACAGAAAATAAAGGCCAGGAAACACCTGGAAAACCAGTCTCTAACTTTACTTGGGGGGGGGGGGGGGGGGGGGGCGGGGGAAGGGGGAGGGGGGAGGGGGTGTTGGGGTTGTGCTATTTTCTAGTAGAGTTGTTTCATGTGGACCATGGAAGTGCTCTAGATCATAGACACCGCGTTATGGTTTTGTTTAGATTAGCAATGAGAGATTTCCGGATCAGCTTATGCAAATTCTTGTTGCAATGTGCGCTGTACTCCTGCTTTATAAAAAAGAGAAAAGCAACCTCAACGAATAGCCTCTCAATATGTTTGCCCAAATGCACAACCGGGGCGATTATACCGAAGAGGGTAAAATTGGTCACCGCCACAAAAAGGACTAACCATTGTAAATTGTTCAGCCAGTACAGGATGTAGAAAACTAGAAATGGACAATTTGCTTGACATTGCAGTTTGTAAGAATACAAAAGGTTTTAACAAAGTTCCAGCGGCACGGATAAAACATAAGCATCTATCTTGGTACTTCAAAACACTAGTGGGAGAGAGAACGTATAACAAATAAGGAAATTGTATTCTCCCTGGTAAGATGAACTCGTACAATTAAAATCCAAAAAACAAATAAGCGATTAGAATCAAAATGTATCATTTCCCTCGCCGAACCCATGAATCGGACGAACCCCAAGAGGAAGCAAAAGGGAAAGAAACGTCCGAGGAAACTTCAATACATTCAACCAATCTTCAAGCTCAAGTCAAGATTACTTTCCAGGTGGTTGACAGGATTTTTTGACAAAACTTCTGAGTGAAAAGAAAAGTACTCCAGTAGAAATCATGTGAACCCACCGGCAGCATTAACTCTTGACATTGTCCACAAACATATGTGGGGAAAACCTCACAGAAGTGAACCGTAAGATGCCACCCCTCAAGTAGCACAGATGCCCATCCAAACATGAAGCAAGGAAATTAGAACCATTAACACAGGAGAAGATAGCAGCCTAAGGGGCTTCATAATGAAAACCAAAAACAGGTCATGGTTTCAAATCATCTAAAACAGGCAACTTGGAACCCATCAGCCTTTACCCTTTTGGAATTCCATATGCATAATACGCCATTAGTGTGGAATTCCTATGCAAGAGCATCTCCTTTTCAAGCCATTTGTAGTTCTCACAAGAATTCTAGTTTTCCCTTCAGCCTTGGAATGATTGGAACAAAAGATTCTATTAATCCTAGAACAAGCCCAAGCAGAAGGCTTGGTAAGTTAGGCAGTAGAGAAAAGCTCTGTAGCCAAAACCATTGCGTGGGTTGTAGGCCTGAATGATACATGAAAGTTCCTGGTAATAGAAGCATACATATTGCAATTCATCTTCAGTTTAACGAGTCCAAGTGATTTTGGGCACCAAGACACGGTTCTTACTTCTTACAGCAGGACGAAAATAGCAACAACAAAAAAACGAACAAACTATGTAAGGAGAACCCATAAACCTATCCAAACTAGCCAATGGAAAGCGTGAACTTAATCCTGCCATGGGCAAACATATTAAGCAAACTACATATAGAAGAAAAATCACAAACATCTAAATAGTCTCCAAATAACTACAAACCCACAAATTCTACCTAATGAGAAATCCATGACAAAACATGTGCCTAGATCAGGCTGGCTAATCCATAAAGCAACAGAAACAAACTAAAGGACAAAGGTTCTTTTGATCTTCTAGCAATGTCCACTTGGAGCAAGTTCTTTTAAGTGTCTACAGAAATCCAAACTCGAAGATGCAATAAGCTGAGAACCAAGAAACCATTGTGCATTGCACACCTACAGGGAAAGCTAGCAAAGTCTACCTCGCATAAGGATGGTATCGACTACTGCCACTATAGCCAGCCCTACTTCCATAGAGCCCCCCTGCTCCACCATAGCCAGCACCAGGTCCAGAATCATAACCAGCACCAGATCCTGAGCCGCCATAATTTCCATAGCCTCCGCCTCCGCGGCCATAGCCACCTAATGCACTCCCACCATATCCCCCACCAAACTCTCCCCCATAAGAACCAAAGCGACTAGAATAGCCGAGCGAAGGGTCTCCCCTATAACCCATGTAATCACTGCCGCCGAAGTCACCATAACGCCCACCAAATTCACTACCCCCACCATATCCACCATAATCACCTAGCCTACCGCCACCACCTCCTCCAAAAGATCTATAAGAAGCAGGGCCAAAATTGCCACTACTGAAACTGCTATAAGAGTCACCAAATCCACCAAAATCATCAACATATCCGCGGCCCCTAGAACCCCTACCATATGCAGGAGCAGGAGCTGAGTTGGAGGATTTCTTTGGCTCAGCCTTCTTGATCTCAACCTACAACAAAGAATTAAGTTAACCTAGAATTTCCACTGCTTAAACATTTTTTCGGCTGGTCACACCAACAAAATTAGACCTACAAGCTGCTATGATGCTATCTAATATTACTATACATCCTATAGCACGCAGAGGTTGGCATTAATTTTATGGGTTATTGAGAAAGATTGGGACAATGATTCATCCTGCAATGAAAAGCAACTAAAGTGTAATCTTGTATTGCTGGTGAACAGTGAAAAGCTATGTCTGTGTCAGATGTCTTGGTGATCCATTGGACTGAACTCACCTGGGTGCCTGACATATCAATCTTATTCCCATTGGCCAGTATATTATCAACAACTTGTTCATTGTCAAAAACAATAAATCCAAATCCCCTGGAGCGTCTAGTCTCATGATCTCGTATGATCTCATGTTCCACTACCTTCCCATACTTTGAGAAGAAATTCTTGAACTCATCTGAAAACAAGAACCCCAAATTTGAAAAAAAAAAATAAGGGAGGAACCAAATCAGCAACCTCAAAAGGCCAACTAAAAATGACGTGTTGAATATTAACATACTTGCTGGGAAAAAAAAGAGTGAAAACACTTACCATCACTGACAGATGTTAGTATCCCACCAACGAAAATCTTCTTTGTTTTGAAATCCTTGGACTCACTAGAACCTTTTGGGATTGTTCTTTTGATCTCAACCTGCTCATTAATTTCAGCGAGTAAGTTGCGATATCTAACAAACCATGGGGAATATAATCTAATACTTCTGTTTTGAATATAATCTCGGACAAAGCTTTGTGAACTTTTAAGTTATAGCCAAGTTGTGAGTGGAGGATCTAGATTGCATCAAAAATTAGCAAATTTTCTCACAGAAACTAGAAAGGCATCCTGAATAAGACTCTCTATAGCTTCAGGTATCACAGACATACAGAGTACCGTCATGTGAAACTTGATTCGATAGTACAACAAATCAACCTCAATCCAAACTAGCTTAACCCTTTATATTGATCACTGGATACACGAGAACTCCAGTACTCCAGTCGCATTTTTTCATTAAAACTTGGAATGATTTTCAAAAGGAATGGAACTGTTATTCCTCATCATCCAATGAAATGGCCATTAACCTAAATAAGCAAAAGTCGATTCCATTTGTAATTTGTGTCACTGACTCATTGAAACTTTACGCCAAACCAAATATTCAAACGAGCATTCCACCGAATTATAGTGAATCAAACACTACCCCTCCCCTCTCTATAACAAACTTTAAAATAAGGGAACACCCTCTAATGGAAGGAACATCAGCCTCAAGGCTGGCTCACACTAGTTTTCCAAACTACCCCTATTTCTTCTCCCCTCTTTCCCCCCAAATTTCATTACAACTTTTATAAAGGGAACCCTTTAATGGTATGAACGTCAGCCTCAAGGCTGGCCTGGCTCACACTAGTTTTCCAAACTACCCTATTTCTTCTCCCCTCTTTTCCCCCAAATCTCATTAAAGATTAATCTCAATTCAAGATCTCATATTTCCATCTTTATCATAACACAATGTGCACACAGTACCGTCTAGTCGTATCGTATTAATAAATCTAATCTACCCTTGGAAGGTTAGAGACATGCCAAGAATTCCGTTTCTAAAGGAGAAACCAATCTATCACAAACCCTAGGAAGAAAAACTCATCACTCACCTGCTTGTCATTGATAACATGGGTTTCGGCAATAACAGTGTCCACAACGGACGGATCAGCGTAGGTAATAAACCCGAACCCCCTGGGTCGACCCGTGCTCCGGTCTTTCATGATAACCGAATCGGTTATCTCTCCGTACTTCCCAAAGTACTTCGTGAACTGATCTATACCCACCACAGAAAATCACACACATCAAACAACACCAAAAAAATATCACACAAAATGATTCTGCAACCAAAACTCATGAAGAAGAAAAAGAAAAAAAATACCTAATGTGGCATCTTTTGCTAGTCCCCCGATGAATATCTTCCTGTAACACAAATACCCATAAGCAACACACCCTAGAACAACGAATACAGGTCATATATGATGTGTGTGTGAGTGTAGAGAGAGAGAGAAGAGAGAGAGTAGGGGGGCAAACCCTGGACTAGCACCGTCGCCGAAGTGAGGATCGAACTTCTTGGAACCCATGGGGTTTGAGAGAGAGAGAGAGGGAGAGACGGGGGGCTGAGGAGGGATGAGAGAGAGGAGGGATGAGGGTTAGGGCTTGGGGATGCGATTATTAAAGCAAGATACGGACGGTGGGTATTAAAGGGGGGATTTCTTCATCCGTGGCGGTGGCAGAGTACGGAGTACCCGCTTTCGCAAGAAATCGTTATACAGCCTCTGGTTGATTAATGGGTTTGCTTGCTCCCCACAATTAATTAAAGACACCAGCTCTTAAATGATAGAATTAAGGTCCTGTTTAAGAAATCTTCTAAAAAAATAAATAGGTTATTTCATGTTTTTAAATTCAAAAATAATATAAATAAATTTTTTTTTAATTTTTTCCACTTATTAAAAGATCTCATTGAGATCTATTAAACAATATTCATATTGATAGAAAAATTATTTGCGTAAACACATGATTTTTGAACTTAAAATTGTCTTCTTAAACAATAAGTATTTAATTTGCTTTCTGGAACGGGGGCTAAGCCCAACTAAAAGCCCATTTAGTAAAATAAATACTCCCTCTGTTCAAATTGACAGTTCCGTTTTGAGATTTCAACTATTTTAAAGGACATATAATGATTATACATGTATTGCCTATCATTTACATCATTACTCTCATATTATACCTACTTTATACTCCCTCCGTCCCAAAATATTGGCCCATGATTCCATTTTTTGTTGTCCCAATATATTTGTCCATTTTTACTTTTCAATGGGTATCATTGGGTTTATTTCCTATTTTGCTCTTTCCCTCCAAGTCACATTCCCTCCAAGTCACAGGAAAGAATACTTTCCATTTTATAGGGAGACTTTGAAAGGGTTTAAATTTGAAATTTTGATTTTACCACCAATAATGAACACCTGTGTACGTACTGAGAAAACTCTGTGATAAGAGCATAAGACCCACCTTTTTCAAAGCTTTCTAGAAAGCTTTTGCTTTTGAGCCAAAAATTTGAAAGACGTTTTTGCTGCCAATAATTCCCCACAAATCAGGGGTATTTTAGGAAATTTATTTTCTTTTAATTTGTAATTATGGTGTTCCTTAAATGGCTAGAATCCCCAAAAAATCCAAATATTTTGGGACGGAGGGAGTAACACTTATATTCATTTGTGAGGGACACTTTTAGAAAATTACCAAATTTTTAAATCCATTTTTGAAAAATGACCATCATTTTGAAACAACACAAAATAAAAATAATGGACTATCAATTTAAAACAAAAAGAGTAACTAAACTAATAACCATCATTCAAGAGGGGAAATAAACCATCTTCGCTCTCTGACCTCTTGTGTGAAAGTCTACGAAAGCGGTCAAATGAGCCAATCCCAATCATGAATTGATTTGCCAACTACATTAGTGCATGTAGTAATATTCTTTAGATGGTATGTCCCGATACCTCCCTATCCGATTTTTGTGGCAGTATAATGAGAGGAATATACAATCTAAGCCCTTCACCGTCGTCGTATATCCACCCTTTGTTAATTAAATGATCCTTACATTTCTCAAACATTCTCACTTTCGAATATTACCGGTAACGAAGATCAGACAAATAAGAAATTTGACAGTTTTATTATACTCCGCGCGCTCTTATCCTCCCATACCATCTAATCTGTAAGTAAATCGACCACATACTCGTCCTCCTTTGCAAGCATTAATAATTTGCATGCATTTTTTACTTCATAGCACACATCTTTAAAACATTTCCAATTCTACAGTACAATATTTTTTTCCGCAACCAATCTTGTATAATACTCCCTCCGTCCGGATTTAATAGTCATTTTTTGGAGTTTGTGTTATTTTTCAATCTATTATATCTTCCAATTTATAATGTTTTACATGATTTCGAATATATGGTATTATAGAACTAATCGAGATATATCAAACAAGATCCATATTTGATATGAAATTCATTACGGATTCTAAAATATAACCTATTTTTTAGCCGGTTAGAACAGAACTAGCGATAATTAAATCCGGACGGAGGGAGTATGTTGTAAATCTGTCCTGTTTTTTGACCAACAATCATCAACCGGTATCATTTTCTTGAGCCCACCACTGGCCTCCCTCTTCCCTCTTCCTCCTCCTTATTTTTCTTGTCTATCTCCCTCTCCCTCTCTCTCTTTTCTTAAGATCTCCTGACATTCGCTATCGCGATCTCCATGCATCCTTCGGATGGCGGGAGAGAGGAGCTAAGCATGGGCGGAGCCATTAAGAGTAAGGGGGGCACCCGACCCCGCTGCCTCCCAATTTTTTAAGGAGATTGATATAGTTTTCACCTAATTTTTACTCATTTAACTCCCCTTTAAAATTCATTTTTTTCCCAACCTATATGAGTAGAATTCATTTTTACTCATTCGATCCCGCTTAAAAAAAATTCTGGCTCCGCCCCATGAGCAGTGGAGCTAAGGCTCGATGATTGTAGGAGCAATGTCAACGGTGACGCTTTGTTTGTCGTTGGAAGTAGTATTTGTTCTATGTCAGGTAGGGGTGTATACGAGCCGAGCCGAGCCGAGCTTCGGCGAGCTCGAGCTCGGCTCGTTTCCTTAATGAGCCCAAAACTCGAGCTCGAGCCTTAACGAGCCGAGCCCTTATCGAGCCGAGCTTAGCCATTTACTAAACGAGCCTCTCTTAATCGAGCCGAGCCTCCCTTAACGAGCCGAGCTTTTGTCGAACGAGCCGAGTAGAACTCGGCTCGTTTAGTAAACGAGCCGAATACTCGAGCTCGAGCTCGGCTCGTTTAGTAAACGAGCCGAGCCGAGCCGAGCTTTAACGAGACGAGCCGAGCCGAGCTCGCGAGTAGCTCGGCTCACTTACAGCCCTAATGTCAGGTCTAGTAAACTTTGTTAATAAATACAATTGTCATAAAAACAAAAACAAAAAATGGTAAAGAAAAGAGATGTCGTCATCGAAACGACACTATCCTTTCATTCTCATCGACTGACTTTCAGCGTCTTTCTATATTTCAACATAAACAGAAGCGTACTCCATATAAATAAGATGGAAGAAAAATGATTCATTACGACATTGGCTAAGAACAAAGAAATAGTACCCGAAAATTATTCAGAATACACTTATAGAGGTATTTATGACCGATAAACGTTTATTACTGGTCATAAATATTTTGTTCGGGATTAATTCAGAGTATTTTTTCTTTGTACCTTGCATTGCCTTATTTCATTAAAGACCAATAGTGCACCAGTTGAGTATCAAAAAATATATATAAAATTTTATAGTAGACTCTTTAGCCATCATTTTCTTCCTATTTACGTGTTCAGATGGCAACCCAAGGCTAAAAGGTAGCAACTGTCCAGCTCGTGATAAAGAAATACGAGAGACACCTACAACTTGGCTACAAATGAAGATGGAGATAATCAAATTGCAAGTGAACCCAGAAGCTTGCGAACTCGGCTCGTTAACGCTCGGCTCATTTACTCATTTGCAATCCAAAAGGTCGGCTCAGCTCGACTCACTAACGCTCAGTTTGGTTAGTAAATAAGCCGAGATTGAGCTAGCCCTAGTTATCACTCGGCTCGTTTGACAAAAACTCGGCTCGATTGAAGAGGTCTGTTTAATAAATGACTAAGTTTGACTCGTTAAGGCTCAAAGCAATCTCGAACTCTAATTTTTAGCTTGTTTACAAACGAACCGAGCTCGAACTCAACAAAGCTCGACTCGACTCGTTTATGCAACAATGCATGGGAGAGGCCACTGTCACATTGAGATTTACAAGGGAGGTCCCTCTTTTTTTTTGATTAAAAAAAAAACCCTCAAAGGTGATTTAGCTGGTGTTTTGGGGAGTCTATTTTGAGTAGGGATGGCAAGTGTACCCGCCTCGCCCTGCCCCGAACGGGGTGGGTTTTTCACTCCATTTTCGGGGGTCGGGTCGGGGTAAAATTTCCAAAACCCGCCCGGGTCCGGGGCGAAAGTACCCCACCCCTAAACCCGCCCCGAAATTACCCGCCCGACCCGGGGTGTGTGTGTATATATATATATATGTATATGTATTTATTTATATATGTATATGTATTTATTTATATATGTATATATACTTATATACATGTCCTTTAATTTTTTTAGCATTAATCCAAAAAACAATGTCTCTTTACTATCAAGTAGTCTAATCAAATTAAAAAAGAAATAAAATTGATATTTATTGGTGTTTAGTGGATTTTTTAAAAAGTTTTCTTCAAATATTTATAATAAATCCTACACATAAAGAAATGGAATGAAGTATCTAAAATATTAATTGCAATTAAAAATTTAGATAAAACCGCGATACCAAAATTAAGACACAAAAATAATTTCAAAACTTTTATTTTTTAGATTAATTTTATTTTGCATTTTAAAAATTTTTACTTATAGTTTGATTTTTTTTAATTTTTACGGGGCGGGGCGGGGCGGGTAAACCCGTTCCCCGATCGGGGCGGGGGAGGGGGTACCCAAAAAAAACCCGGTCGGGGCGGGGGCGGGGGAGGGTAATGATTTTCGGGTCGGGGTATGCAAAAACCCGCCCCGTTGCCATTCCTAATTTTGAGAGATCACAAAAAATCTTGCGTGCAAATAAACACATAGTAAATAGTACTCCATACCTGTTACCAACGTGGGAAATCAGACACATCAAAGATTTCATAAAGAAAAGAATAATGGTATGGACACGTTTATTGGCCACTCTCCGATCACTCATTTTTCACATATGTGTAGAGTCTATTTCGCAATTTAATTTGTGGGACCCATCCCATATATATGAAAGAGGGGTGGTCAGTAGTAGTGTACGTAGAATAGTTGGAAAAATTATTGCCCAAATGATTTGTTCTTGGTGGGAGTGATCCCCACACAATTAGGGAGTGTTTCTATTAACAAAAAGTACTAAAAATTCAACGCATTTTATCATCTTGTTTTCATTGACAAAAAAAAATTCTGCATTTTACCATATCGTTTTCGCTAATAAAAAAGTTGTCAACAAAAAGTCTTTTTGCTACAGTAACTCTACTCACAAATCCATTAACAATTTATTTACTATCGGAAACAATTTGATATTTTTCAACAAACTACCAAAAACACTTAATAACTTCTCAATTATAAATAAAAATTTATGAATTTTTCACTGCCGGAAACAACTCCTTAATCAAGGTTCAACTATCGTAGTCAGGCCACAATTATTTTAAATTTATTGTGAATCCCCTGAGTTCCGTGTGAATGGCCCTGTCTTAACCGGATCGGGTAGTAGATTTCTTGACACATGTGCACGTAAATTGATCCAGATTGGAAAAAAAATAGGTTAGAAAAATCAAGAAAACAAGTTAAACTATAAGCCCTGCTGGTCTCTCTCTCTCTCTCTCTCTCTCTCTCTTTCTCTCTCTCTCTCCTGTATTCCCCGTATAGCTGACACAGATCAATTCAAAACCCCTCCCAAGTCTCCCTATTCCGCTTCTCTTCTCCCTCATCGCATTCCCCCCATTCCAATCTCTCTCCTCTTCATTGCAGACCTCCTCCCTCTCCTTCTATGTATTTAGCATACACATAAAAAATTGTATCCCTATCCAACATTCACCCCCCGTGTTTTGTAAAGATGAGCAGTGGAGCTAGGGTTTCAATCCCGAACAGCGTTCGGAAGACGATCCAGAACATCAAGGAGATCACGGGCAACCACAGCGAAGAGGAGATATACGCAATGCTCAAGGATTGCTCCATGGATCCCAACGAGACCGCCGACAAGCTTCTCCTCCAGGGTTTGTTTGTTTTGCTCCCTTTTATCCATTTCCTGTTTCTTCGCTTTTTTCGCCTCTTCGGCTCTCTGTTTTGGTTTGTTTTTTGGTATTGATTTATCTTCGTTGCGGGTGTGATTCGTGTTCGGTGGATTCAGCTGGTTGGAGCCAAATTTTGGGGATTTTGCGATTTCATGGCGGTTTTATAATGTTTCTTGGGGGTGGACTGAATTGGGCTATTTATTTATTTTTTATTTTGATTCCATTTTGGGGGCATTTTCGTTAAACTAAATGGACTAACACACACGTTTTTACTGGTCATTCTCCTCACATACATCAACTAAACTAATATTTAGCGGAAACAACTTGACTAAGTCCTTAGCATGTAGTCCAATAATATAGCAGAAACACACTCTTAAAGTTTGAGTTTAGAGCTGTGTAAAAGCCTCACTTGATGGCAAAGTTGTGAATTTGAAAGACCCAAAATGACATTCAAATATTTTGGGGAATTTTTTTGTAAGGGATATAATGATGAAAGTTGGAGTGTATGGTTCAGTTTAATGGGTTTTCACTGTTTATGTATTGTTGCTTTATTATTAGGTTTTCTTTTGGTTCAGTTACTACTAGAACGTCTCCATACTCAAAGTTGGAGTAACATCCCTCTTGAAAAGAGGGATTTTGATAAGAAAAGAAATGAAAATAAAGGATTAGAGTTTCTTGCCGAATCAATCATTTGGATTTGAGTGGTTTGGTGGGAAATGGAGAGAAAAGTACAAAACATGCATTTTTTGATTGACTACTTCCCTTTTCTCACCAAATCATCATTAAGGGCTCCCTTTCTTATCTCACCTTTTCTCACAATTCATAGGGGCTGTAAAAGATTTGTTTGATATGAAGATCTTTAATGTGCAAACTCAAATTTAAGCATAGAGCTGTGTAAAATCGTAACAGATGGTGTAGTTGTGTATTTGAAAGACCCAAAATGACCTTCAAAAAGTTTGAGTAAAATTTGCTGCCTTCCTCGATTTGATATGAAGAACTTTAATATGCAATCCCATATTTAAGCATAGAGCTGTGTAAAAGCCTAACTTGACGGTATAGTTGTGAATTTGAAAGACCCAAAATGACTTTTAAAAGTTTGAGTAAAATTTGTTGTCTTCCTTGATTTGATATGGGTTTGAGTTAAGGATGGGAGGGAGTTTTTAAGGCCTCTTTTAAGCAAAATTGAGTTTATGGGCCGGAGATGCTGCATAAAGTGACATTTTATATAATTTCACAACTTAGTTTCGGTCGATTTTTAGGAGCTTGTTTTTTTGAGTATGCATGTGGGGTTTTGCAGCACACACAGTTCGTGGTAGGTCATGCACCCCTGTCGAACACCGACATTCTCTTGACATGTGTTTGACACTCAAATCTGAGGTGTCTTGTTTTTTCTCAACGTTTTGGACACTTCAAGGGCACTACAAAAAATGCTCCGGACACTCTCAGAACACTCGCAACACAAGTTTGGGTCATTAAACAAAATGATAGACTCTAATTTTTTTTTTTTTTATAAGTAAATAATTATTTTAATAGAAGGCATTAAGGGAATGCCACCTGTATACAAAAACGACCATAGACAGAAAGGCCCTATACACCCCTATGTGAGATAAACAATTCGAACCAATCTAGAAATTGATCAGGGAAAGTATTACATTCTCCCTTGTCCCAACTATACAAACTACTAACCACAAAACTTTTGATTTTAAATAAAGGCTTTTCTATGCCTTCAAAGCATCTTGAGTTTCTCTCACGCCAGATAGTCCACATCAAACAAAGCTGAATCATAGCCCAAATATGCTTCCTTCTCTTTCCCACTCTAGCACCCCTCCAAGCTATTAAGAGTTCCATAACACTCCTAGACACAACCCATTTTAAACCAAACCAGCAAAGTACCAGACCCAAGCTCCCAAGCCAACGGGCAATGGATTAAAAGATGATCTACTGTCTCTACATCCCTCTGGCACATACAACACCTATTGACAATGATTCTCCGCCTTCGGATCAAGTTATCGATGGTAAGAATCTTCCCTTGTGCCGCACACCAAACAAAAAAACTCACTTTCAACGGTGCCGATGTCTTCCAAATTGCTTGCCAAGGAAGGACAGAGTTACCAATCCCACACAAAGCTTGATAGACTCTAATTATAACTCATGGAAGTCTTACAATTTCATTAATTTGTGTGAAGGATGATGGTTTATTGACTATAAAGACATAAATGGTGAATTTCTTTTTGTTGAAGTACTTTTGTAAATAATGTAATGATAAATATGATATAAGGTACATATGGTGTTACATATTTACAATTACAACCTTATTATTTTTGTTTTTTTATTCATACAACAGTATACATAAAAAGTGTCCCCCAACATATCGTTTCCTCCGGTTTTTTAAAATTTATGTGTTAGAGTGGCGGTGTTATGTCAGTGTCAGTGTTACATAGATGTGGCGTTGATGTTGGTTAAATGTAAGATGCTCGAAATTCAACACTGCTATTTTTCTGTATTAGCCTAATATTTGATGTAGCCTATAGGATGTTAAGATCGTAAATAAATGGTGAAGTGTTAGTGCACATGAGCAGATATCCTGCTTAAATTATTTTCCGGTGCAGATCTCTTTGAAATGTGGATCCATGAGGTGTACAACGTGATACTGAGAACGGTGGTAAACAGGGTTGTTTTCTTGGACTTCATTAGTAGCCTGTCATTTGTCAGTATGTACTATAACTATCTTAGATTTGCATAGTGTACTTTGACTAGCCTATAAAGCATTTGAAGAATTTATATACAGTTGTACACCTCTAGAATGTCTACGCATGCAAACTGGCCCAAGTTCTTAGGATTTGGCTAATCAAAGATGTCATTTTAGTAGCGACTTTTAGAGATTCAGGTTCAACTCATAGTCGACCCTGGGTATTTATGGTCTTTTTTCCGTGATCAGTTTTGAGATGGCATTAAATTCTAAAGAGTTGTTGTAACTGCTCTAATTGAAGCTCTATTTTTGAGCTCTGGTTAAGTGATTCAGCGGCTTATTCATGTGTTAACAGTTGCAGTTGATGCCCTAGTTATTGGCAGATCACAAAGTACTATAAGTTGGGCGCACAGCCTATAAGATTGTTCTGTACATTGGTTGAACTTGAAGGTGTGCTGTGCCACGAACTGCTTCTCCTTTATCGCTAAAGAGTGTGATGCCTATAGAGATTTTGTTGAATTGTATCTTATCTAATACAGGATTATGTGTTTTAGTTCATCATCCTCTTTAATATTTTACCTTCAACTCTCCAACTGAAGCAATTAAAAGAGTGTGTTATGGTTTTACAGATCCATTTCACGAAGTCAAAAGGAAACGTGACCGGAAAAAAGAGGTAAAACTATTTCATGCAATGTAACTGAAAAAGGGTGCAGTTATATTGTTGGTTTCTCTATAAAAATTGTCGATCAGTGTGTACTTTTTTATGTGTAATAGAGGAACCGGTGGCATGGTTGAAAATAGGGAAAAAGTTGGTTAGGGACGGAGCAATTTTCTCTCAAAATTGATTTGTAGAGATCTTTGTATGATCCATAAAGGAGTTCATCTTAGCATGTTTATCACTTCAGATACAAAAAAACATTCAATAACTACGTGTAAGATGGTAATTTAATTTTTGGTGTACCTGGCGGATCTGACAAAGATTTCAGTTCTTTACATGCTGCGAATTCATGTCTGTACTTTATATAATTTGTAGTTTGTATTCCTGCAGCATTTGAGCAACAAAGAGTCCGGAGAATCGAGGTGGAGACCTGGTACGCAGGGGAGAGGGAGCAGGGGTGGCCGGGGCAATTATTCTCGCCCCATAACGAATGGTAATGCACTTCTTTGATGATGCAGTAGGTTTGAAGGTATTGTCGTCATTTTAGTGTCTTTAGTGTTAGAAGGGTTCTAAAAATAGGTGTCTTCATGCAGTATGTTGGAGGGTATTGTTGTCATTTTAGTGTCTTTAGTATTAGTAGGATTTTTTTTCTTCTAAAAATAGGTGTCTTGAGTCCTCATTAGGTACTTTTTGATGTATTGATTAAAGAATATTGGGAGCGTAGTCTCTTTGTATCCCTTTTAGGGATTTATCTCTCTTATGAATCTATCCCTTTGATTTGGTTTGCACCATTTGATGTGATTTCTTGTCGAGAATATGTTCCCACTTGCCCGAATTTCCTTGTTATTAATATAGTCATGTTGCTTTCCTTGTCATTGCTTCTTGGAACTGATACTCTGTAAGGGCTAAGACCTCTGAAGTATGCCTTTTCACTTGACCCCTGTATACTCTTAAAGCATGACAAAGCATTTCCTGCATTATATGAGCGGTTGGGAGGCTGGATGTCTTCTAAAGTTCAACATGCCTTGTGGAGTACGTCTCTGGAAGGTAGTTGGGAGGGGTTGGCCTGAGGTTTGTGATGCGGTTTCTGGCATCAACTTTGGTCTTGGGAGGTGAGATTGGACGTGGTTTTTCCAGAGCTTGCAGATAGTTGTGGATAGAGGTTGGTTAGGGACTATTTAAAAAGTTGATGTCCCTTCTTGGGATTGCTTTATAAGCTGCCTAGACTGGGGAAGGGTGAGGATGGTGGCATGGTGCTTTGGTTAAGTTGGAAGTAGTAAGTTTGAAGGAATGTCCTATTCTGTAGCCTTACTGATTGGTAGAGCTGCCTGCGTGCCTCATTTCGTTTTTGCATCAGGGGCCATTTGGTGATGCCATGACTTCCTGGAAGAGCTTTTGGCCTTCATCTCCTTTAGCTGAAGTGCTTTTAATGTTTTACCAAACATAAACTGAAGTACTTTTACAGCATAGACATGCTTTCTAGCCACGATACCAGATAGACCCAAAAGCTTTTGCCATAATCATGTATCTCTAAGTTTTCCTATGCAGCTTGTTAGTTACTTGTCTCATTTATACATCAGTTCTTTTTTTCTCTTTTATACCTCTTTTCAGATGCCGGTGGTGGCAGAAACTTTGCTCCTGTAAAGGAAAACGGAATTAATCAAGTTTCTGAGAAAGTTGGTGGACTCTTGTCTTTGCCTGCCTCTCAGGAGACAAAAAATAAGGATATCAATCCTGCCAAAAGGTGCCACTCTCTGAAATAAATGTTTAAACAACATTCACGTGTCTTACCCTGTAGTCTTCAAAATTATCAAGTCAAATTGGTATTGCAATGAGCAATGTAGTTTCAGGATTGTTGGGGTATTTGACTGTTTTGCAGATCTCCCACCATCCTGACCAATGGTCCCGCTCCAGGGTCTCCTGGGCGTGCTGGTGCTGTACATGCTTCTGATTTGGATGCTGAAAGTTTGGCCAACAAATCTGAAGAGGTTTCAGCAATTAACATTGGTAAGTTAGGGGGTCCACCAGCACTTATCCACTCGATCAAGACAAAGGAAAACCCCAGCATTGGATTTGGGAAAGAGCACTCACATGAACAACTAGCATCAAGCTTGAGCAATAGCTCAATTGCTGGGACCCAGGCAGCTTCACCTGGAGTCTATTTCTTGACTTCAGATCCTGTTCTGGTGCCATCTCATGATTCACGGCTCCCAGGTGCTGTGGGTGCAATAAAGCGTCAGGTTGGAAGCCAGCAGACTCCTGTTGAACAGAATTCACTGGTCCTTTCAGATGGCAAATCAGCCGATGGTCAGGACTTTGCACCTTTTTGGGATAGACACACACAATGTTATCATTTGATTCACGAAACTTGATTTTTTTATTACTTGAAAGCAGCTTATGATCCTTTAGTTTTTCGACTGACTGAAATAACAGCTTCAGATGCTGGGAGCTCCTCCATGCAAGTAAATATGCCAACCAAATCCATGGGGGTTGGAAAGCATCAACTTTTGGATTCTACACAATCTGTGTTATCTACTCATGGTGGCTCTTCTGTTATAAGGTCTTCATCTAGTCACAATAGTCACTCGCAGCAAACAATTGGCTCTCAAAAAGGTACCTGCCTTATTCTTTCGTTTTTGTGACACTTTTTTGTACTGTTTCAACTGGTGTTACAACTTACAACTACTGGCAATGTCTTTGGAGGTTTGAGGGTATATTTGAGTATCCAACATCATACAATTTTGATACATATAACTGATCAAAAAATTTAGCAGCACATTAGCATGATGAATGTCATGGGTACTTACCCTCCACAATATTTTATTTTACGGTTGTTATCCTTTTATATTGGATTCATGTAGATGCTAAATTGTGCCAACCCTTCTGAGCTTATCATCTCTCATCGGGGATAATCTCATGTAATTCCCTTTTTTTCCCCTCAAGATCATTGAAAGTCGAGGTTTCCCCATTTTCCTTGTCGTGAAAAGAGACCTTGACTAATGGTAAAGGGTTGTCTATGGTCTTTTGCCCATAATTGTCTCACGACTAAAGACATCTTTCAAAGGAGGTGATGTAACACAACCTTTGCCCCAGTGTGTATCATGTGTAATAGAGATGAGTAATTTCGAATAACTTATTCTTGCATAGCCCCTTCGCCTTGTGCTTATGGTACCACTTATATCAATTGGTGCATAGTTGTTGGGTGGCCACATAAGCTTTTGAACTACTTTAGATGTTTTGGAAGAAACAAAAAAGCAATATTAATTGGTGCATAGTTGTTGGGTGGCCACATAAGCTTTTGAACTACTTTAGATGTTGTGGAAGAAACAAAAAAGCAAAAGCTTTATGGTTTTGCATTATTATTTGTTTTTTTTTTTTATAAGATTTGCATTATTATTTGTTGAGAATATAAATAGTAAAGTTGCCCCTATCTCTAACAGCTTAAGCTATTAGATGAGTTGGTTGCTAACAATTTAGTATGGTATCAAAGTAGGCAATAGATCCTAGGTTTGAAACTCACCGCCTACCTAATGATTAAAAATTTACACGTGTTTAGCCCGCTTATGGAGGAGAGTCTGGCTACACGTGAGGGGGCCTATAGAGAATATAAATAATAAAGTTGCCCGTTTCTCTGACAGCTTAAGCTTTTAGATGAGTTGGTGGTTAACAATCTAATATTTTCAATCTTTTGGGTGGTTTGGTTGGAGTGATATGCAATTCTTTGATTTCCCTATGGGATAGAGTTAGTTACATATCTTCTTTTTGGGTATCGGTTTCTTTACCATTTGGGGGATTCTATTGTTTTTGATATCTAAGGTTTGGAAGGTATTGTCTGATCCATAGTTAGGGAGGTTGAGTTTTGTATCTCTTCACTTTAAAATATATTTATACCCTTTTCATGCACTTTTTTGTACTCTTTATACAAATATCAAGGCTAATTGACACCCATCGGAGATTAAATGGCTGTTTGCTTTCAATATAATTTTGGTTGGTTGCTGAAAAAAGTACTGTACTTTTTTTTGTGTGGCCTCAAGAGTCCCTTTTTGTCTAATGAATTTCATTTGTATGTAAATCTTTGCATTTACTCCTGGGCACATATATTTAAGTATTGTATTTACGGTCCGGCTAACGTGTGCCCAATAGGCACACTTTAAGAATGTGAAAGTACAATATTTAAATATTAATTCCCTCCACTTAATTGTCCTTTCTCTGCAACTTTCTTCAAAAGCTAATCTATGTTTCTTACTTTAATTGCAAAAGACAATTTTACCCTAGAACCATTTGTTATTGCTTTGCTTCCTTTAACTAAAAAAGGACGCCAGGTTTTTTTTTGTGGCAAAAGAGCACCACACTTTCTTAGAGCACATTAAGATAGGCTCATTGATGTTGCCACTCCATTTTTTTAACTTAGGTGTCCGGGCCAGCTTATGTGCACTTCAACTAATTTTTGGGAACCAATCTTATTGTTCATTTGTGGGAATCCTAGTTTAAGTCAGAGTAAAGTTCTGTATGGACTGGCCCCATAGGAGTTGATGACACCTGAGAGGTTTCGAACTCGAGACCCAAATAAAAATATTTTATTTTACGTACAAAAGAAACACTAAACAATGTCCATTTAGCTTGAACCCAAAAGATAAAGCCAAAAGAATATAAACATTTCTTTCTCAGTCAAGATTTCCACGCCAAAAGAAACACTAAAAAAAACAAAGAGATGAACATGTACATACAAAGCGATGTCCATCTTAGGGTGGGTTTGGATTGAAAAGTTAAAAACTTATAGTTTTGTCTTTATATGAATTTTTTTTTGCATTTTTTTTGTTTTGTGTCATACTTTTGTTACTTCATATATTGTCTCGATGAGAGGAATCGGAAAAAAATAAAATTTTGATTGAAACTCATAATTTTAAATAAAATATATATCTTTTTTTTACTTATTTTTGTCTTTATTCAAAAAATTTTGAGTGTCAATCAAAATTTTATACTTTTCCGATTCCTCTCGCCGAGACAAATCAATAAGTCACAAAATTTTGATGCAAAAATAACAAATGCAAATTTTTTTGAATAAAAAAAAAGTTACTATTTGGCTTTTAAAGCCAAATTCACCCTCACTTAGTACCAAATACAGTACATTTATACACTTACGTATCCTAGAAGAGAATGGCTGTAGGTATCCTAAAAGCAAAAGGACAGGTTGGAGGGAAAATTGCCTGCCACATGTAAAATTGGTGCCTTAAATATTGGATTTGTTATTAGTTGAAAAATTGAGGGTTAAAATTGTCAAGTTAGGTAAGTATCTTTTTCCCTGAACTAGTCAAAAAACTTTTTCAAAAAAGTTAATCCATTGGGCCCACTAATCCTCCGCCAGGCCGCGGAGATTAGCATTTGCCTTGTTTTTAAGGATTTTACCATGAAATTAGCTAGTTCGGGGCTTAACAAAAATCAGAGCATCCTTCTCGTTTGGTTTTTTGAATTTATCAATTTTGCCAACTCAAAGTTAGAACCATTTCCAGTTGCACCTGAAGTCTCCCCAGTTCATTGCAACAGGGAATGGGAACTACCTAAATTGGTAGGAAAATACTAGTAAATAAAGTGAAGAAGAGATGATCTTACAAAAGGAAAAAAAATGTGCATGTAGGTTTGGCAAGTATACCATTTGCTGCTTTGTTGGGTTTTCGTGTTCTGAACATGGTCCACAATCAACTCATGGTTCATCTGTTTTCGCAGCAGTGGGCCTTAGTAAGGAGTGGAAGCCAAAGCCACACTCTAATCTTGCTCAAGCGTCTGGGACATCTGGTTCATCTGAGGTTCCTATTACATTGGAAGCTAATACCCAGTCGTGCCCTGTGCCTAGTGTCCTTGATTCAAAAGAAGCCTCTATTAAACTTCAGAGGAAGTTAGAGGAGTTACACATGTCAGATGGTCAACAAGTTATCATCCCGAATCATCTCCACGTCCCTGAAGCTGAAAAATTTAGTTTTTGTTTCGGAAGTTTTGATACTAGTTACAGTGGTCTTGAGAATGAAAGTAACCCCACACCTGTTTCTGAAACTTCTGAGAGTGTTGAAGAAACGGCAGAGCAGTCCTCAAGGTTTGTGGATTTTTTTTAATCTCATCTTTCCTAACATGGATTAAAATATCGGTAATTTATTTTGCTAAGATGATGAATGTTTTTAATTCCTTTTAATCTTTAGAGATAGGAAGAAGTATGTATACCTTTGACTTGTCTCATGGTATCATAGTTTGAAATGTCGGTATCAGTCGCAATGACATGGTTTCGGGGTGTAACAGTCATGGTAAAAAGAGACGTGCAAAAAAAGTTCGCACAACATAGGAGAAAGGAAAATTTTGAAAATGGTCTCCAAACTTTCGCCCAAATGTCTCATAAACTTGTAAACTCTAATAAACTTCAATTGAACACCTAAACTCTACGAACTTTATTCAATTCGGCACCTACTGTCCCACTCAGTCAATTTGGTGACGAAATTTGGTGAGATGAACTAAAGGCGCCGTTAAAATGGCTGATTAGGAGTGAGTGGGGCAAATTTCCTCTCTCCCTCCTCTATTTCTTCCATATGTAGAATTCTCCCTCCTCTCCTCCTCTTCTTTTCTTTCTTGCATCATTATAGTGCACTCCGCCCCGAATTCACATGGTTTATCCTTGATTCCACAAATTTCTTGTGACCCATTAAGGTCTTTCTCTTCTGACATCGAAACCCATTCGAGACTAATATCCCGGTACGCAATTTCTGTTTCCACTTGAACAACTTGGCAATCGGTGTTGATGCACAAATTTGCTTGTTACAAAGAATGACAAAGGCACATGCTATTATGCTAAATTGTAAAGTTTTTTTTCTTTTTTAAATTCAAGCATATTGTTATTGTGATTTCATATTATAGTGTAGTGGTCGTAACTTGTAAGGAAAAAAAAATTGGAAATTCCAAACTCATACATGCCAATTTCCATAAGGCTTGTATGGTATTGATGAGTCTGTGGAGGAAGATCCTTTATAAGGTGCGTTCACACTCCACTACCAGCCATAACGGGACTTGGTACCTACCCATACCGTTACCTAAGGACCATGCATGGTATGGATGAGTATGTTGAGGAAGATCCTTTATAAGGTGCATTCATGGTATGGAGCTTAGGGGAAAAAGTTTGGATCTCTTTTTTATTGCTAAATTCACTATTTTGGGTTCAAAGAGTACCACATTTAGGACTGGCGTTCCAAATCATAAATTGCTAGGGTATTAGTTTCTGGGTATCTACATTCTGTAGGGTGAGATAAGAAATGAATCTTCTAGGATTGACTTGGTTTTACTTGACAAAAATTCTTTTGCTCTAGATTAATGAAGCATTGTGTGTGTTGAGCTAGTAAGTGTTGAATTTGTTACCCTCCTGTTGCAGTCCATGCTTTGAATGAATACTGGTATCTCATAGTTGTGTACATTTTGTATTGTATGCCTTTGAGTATTGTTCTTTAACATCTTTTTTTTTTTTTTTTTTTATAATAAAATCCTTGGATTCAGTGAACAGAACGCTTTGGCAACTACGGACGAAGGTGATTATCATGACCGTCCTCAATCACCAATACATAGACCGGAAAATTTGTCATCTGGTGCGGGCAATGTTTCATCCATTACTGTTCCTGAGTATGATGAGTCTAAGCAAGAGGCTGCCTTGCCACCTGGTGGCCGTCAATTTCCGATGATTCATACTTCTCCTAGCTATAGTTTTGGTTTCATGCCACCAATAGTTGGAGGCCCGCTTGCACCGCTTGAAAGCACAGAGTCTCAAGCACGTGACGTGCCTCGCCTCCCAAGCTTCGTTGTATGTCTTTCATTCTCATGTGTCTTCTGCTGTTTGTTACCTAATATAAGATATATTCAACGCTCTAACTTGATTGTTATTTTGTATTTTATCTGTAACTTGTCCATGGCTGTTTTCTAAAGGGTAAGTTGTACTGTGGTACCCATTTTATTTGATGTTATGTTTTCAAACTGACTATGGATTGTGAGTTTTTCCATTAGTATGATTTTTTTGTGGATTTTGACTTTAACTTTTGTACTTCTAAGAGTGTTTGGTTATTGTGTCGTTTTGTGTATAGATTCCGCAGCTATTGGATCCAGCCAGTTATTATGCCCAGTTTTATCGGTCTGGGACTGACAGTGATGGTCGCATTTCTCCGTTCCATGCAACTGGAGTTGCAACCAAGTACAACGGGAATGCTGCAGTTTTATCTCCGCAGACTTCTCAATCTACTCAAGAGGTTTGTACATTTCTAGGACCTATGACTTTTTAGCCACTTCATGTAAACACTGGGAGAGTTTTACCAATTCTTTGCTGAAGTTGCGGAGAAATTACTCTGGAAATATATTTTGGTGAACTACTTGTAATGCTGATTCACGATGTACATGTCTTATTGCCTGTTAATTCCGTCCACGGTATCCGAATCTCAGGAGTTGTTGATGTGCCATGGGTGTCTTTCTGTGTATATGTTGGATAACTTGTTTTTCAGGGAAAGAAAATCCACGCACTACCTTTTTCTATAGCTATTACGTGTCAGTGTGGCACATGTGTTTGCTCCACATAGGACACCTGCTGAATGTTGTATAATGTAGCATATGCTTTGCTTCATCAATGACCTAAGAAGTTTTGATGAGATATGGCATGAAGTTTTTCCTACGGTGTGCTAAGTTTTTTAGATATCCACTAATATCATCATGTACGATTATTTTGCTTGCATGTCAAATTGCAGGGTGGGAACTCTTTGGTTTTGTCTACGGTGGGTCCAACTTCTCTTGTGACTCAAGCTGCTGAGGGCACGCAGAGCTCAATACCTCTAACTCAGCAACCCCTCCCTGTCTTTCGACATCCAACCGGGATGCCTATACCCCATTATCATCCAAACTACATTCCATATGGTCACTATTTCTCCCCATTCTATGTTCCCCCTCCATCCATCCATCAATTCTTAAGCAATGGTGCATTCCCGCAGCAACCACAGGCTGGCAGCATATATCCAGCTCCACCAGGGGCTACTGCCAAATATTCACTTCCACAATACAAAGCGGGGAATAATACTGGAAACCCAGCGCACGTTGCGATGGCCGGAAACTATGGATATGGCTCCTCCCCTACTGGTTATAATCCCAGTTCTACTCCAACATCTGGAAACTCAACTGCCAATGAGGATCTCGCAACACCCCAATTCAAGGAAAATAACGTCTATATGACGGGACAGCAGGTTGGTTTTATTTTACATCACAAGATTAGGCTTATTATTTTCGTCTGGTATCCAAAACTCTTGGACCTTGTTCGTTTTGGTATTTGGGATTTTGGATTCTCTCTCTGCGCACGGTCTCCAATAAATTTTCTCGCAATCATTACTCTCTCTATCTCTCTCCACTCAAAATCGAAAATCCAAATACCAAAACGAACAAGGTCTTGGTGTTTAGGGTCTTTTGGAATATGTTTACCATAGTGTTACGGTTGGATTTGATGACGATTGAATAAAACCATGTCATGTGTTAGCCGTCAATTGATTGGGACTGTTATGATTACTGTTAATTGAAACTTGAAAGCCTAGGGAGAGGGAAAGGCCTAAATTAACATGGGATGTAGTTGTAAAGAGCGAGGTGAGTTTGGTAAATATAGCTTTCATTTACAGAGCAGAATGGCAGAAAAAGATTCATGTAGCCAAGCCAATTGATCGGGACACAAGGCTCAGTTTGGTTTGGATTATGTTTAGCATTCAATCTTAGACTTAGTACATCCATTTGGCTGTACATTGTCAGACTTTGGCCACAAGGCTCAGTTTGGTTTGGATTATGAACATTGTCCGATGTTATTCAATTCGAAAAATATCGTGCATTGCATTCATCGTCTTTTAGCCACTCCTTTAGCCCTTCTTGAAAGAATCCAACACTTCATATTCCAATTCCAAGTCATACAATGTGTTTTTATTTTGGAAATTGAAGTCAGAATGTGAGCCATACGCCCTTCCCACCTTCCTTGTCATGAAAAGAGGAAAACAGAAAAGAGGACGCAAGTTGTACCTCAATGATTTTGTATTTCTTCTTTCTTTGTATGCATAACTATCTACATGTCTATATTTTGATTTCTTCTCCCAGATTCCAGACTTGGAAAATAGGATTAACATTGCATAAGAATGTTTTTTTTTCCTCAGAATTATATAGTCTTGTTTACCTTCACATGTTCTTGCCTTTTCTTTTTTGTTCTCTGGCAGAGTGAAGGTTCAGCGGTATGGTTTGCTCCACCGGGCCGAGACATCTCTGGCTTACAGCCTAGTTCATTTTACAATATTCCTCCACAGGGTCCAGTTTCTTTCACCCCACCTCAGAGCCATGGCGCCTTTACTGGTATCTATCACCCTGCACAAACAGTTTCAGCATCATCCGTTCACCCTCTTCTTCAACAGTCTCAGACCATGGCTTCACCTGCTGACATTCCGGGTCCCACAGCCGGTGCTTATCAGCCGCAGCATGCACAATTTAACTGGCCCAATAACTATTGAAGGATCGATCTTTCTTTTCCTAAACCAACAAAACAAGAAATGCAAAGCTCAGTATTGAGATTATTTTGGGAATTCCAACAATTTGGGATATGGACGAAGACATGGAAAAGGTACGAGATTGGCCTGAATTGAGTGTAAATCTGAAGAAGGATTCTAAAAAGTAGCCAGCAGTATATTCTGATTGATTGGATGGAACATACTAAAGTTAAACTCCTATGTAACGGATCGACCATTTTAAGTTAGTTGAGGTGGGTATGTGCAGGTCTTCCTTTCTTGCTTCTGTATGCGGTGTAACCATTTTGCTCTTCATTGATAGAAACTTGAGCGCTGAGAAACTTTTCCTTGTCCCTTGTTACCCCCCTCCCTATTTCATTTGAGATTTCATAGGCTTCTCGTCGGTAAGATTAGGGTTTTAGGTGATTTTTCCAGTCTTTCGCCCTCTTACCTGTATAAAGTGATTTGATAGCAAGAAAGGATGTTGTAACTGGTTTTGGCATAAGCAAAAAGAACCATTCAATTGCTCCATTTGGTACTGATGCACCATTGATTTACTTGGGACTTTGTTTTTTCATTTTCTGTCAAGCCTGGAGATGGAAAATTCTTCCTGATGCCGGGAAAATCAAAATCATTTCTTCCTTTTTAACGTCGTGTTTCCGTAGCTCTGTGAATTACTTTGTTGGAGTAATTTCTATCGTATTGTTCTCTCAGACATTTAATGATTAATTAATGACTATGGTTAACTACGTTGGTTAGGGTTTACTAATTGCAACATTACTCTTAACGTAGGAACGAAAGCAGAACACCGAAAAACGAATGTATCTACTTTAGATCCTGTTATCCACTTACTTTCTTAAGCAGATATCATCGGCTTACTAATAATCCACAAATAGCCGATTAATTATTATCTCTTCATTCCACTGAAAGATTGGAGGACTTTTCATGTCACTGTCAACCAGTGTTTGGTTTTGTTGGAAATCATTTGTTGGCCAAGAGGACCATTAGTACTACAGACACATATTCGAAAGAAAATGTATTTAGAGTCGTTTGATGCACGTGAAATTCACGCACATTGAGCGAACAACAGCTCAACACAGCTGTCAGGACAAGTTGTTCAACATAGCTGTCCGGACATTTTTGTCCGCTGTATTTTCCAATTCTGTAGATGAGGATTGAAAAAATAATCAATTATCCAGGACAAGTGAGAGGAATTCTTCTTTGTGATGAAGGGGAATTTGGAAAGAAATCTCTCTCATATGTCAACCTCTCTTGTCATTGTCATGTGTTTTATTTCAGATTTGTTAAATGAACCCCCATCCATTACTTTGACACGTCACTTTCATGTATATCATGATATAATAATAAAAAGATACTTCTTCCGTCCTTAAATATTACTTCTATCTACATTTTGGGAATAACGTGTTATTTTTAATTGCTTATATATTTCACTATAAATGTTTAAAAAATATGCGATATGAATTTTGTTTGATTTCTTTTAATTAATTAATATTAAACAAAGTTTTCAAAATTACATAAAACTTTATAAATCGAAAGATATAATAAAATGTACGCAGTATCAAAAAAAAGTCTTTACTTCTGGGGAAGGAAGAAGTATTAAACTTAATTAATCCGACACCACGAGTAGTTTACCAATAATTCATCTTACTAAAAATTAGTACTCCATAAAAATAATCTTGTTATGCGGTGGTATAAGATAAACAAGTCAGATTTGACCCAATAGTCGATGCCGTAACTTAGGGGTTTGCTCATTCTGGTTCAGGTTCGAAACCTACTTTTTTGTACCAATCAACAGAGTTTTTACTCCAAATTTTAATCGGCCCTGCTAGTGAACTATGAAATGGGTCGCCAGCTATTAGTTGAGGTCCCTCATCCGTGTAAATTGGCCGACATTTTGGAGCAAAAAAATATACTTTTTTGTTATGACGGTCAAGAGCGTCCGGGTCTACTTATGCACATGTCAACTAAATTTCAATCTTGTCAAAGGCAAATCATTCGTGCCCGGGCTCGAAAATTCACAAGAGTCGAACCATGGACAATTGTGCAGGGAGTGCACCCACCAACCACCCAAATAATTTATGTAGAGTGATACAGAGGTGATCGAAGGGAGCTTCTTAACGGCCATCGGGCGAATCATGTTTAAATAAAAAATGATAAACAACTTGGATAAATTAGGTAGAGTGATACAGAGGAGATTGGAAGGGAGCTTCTTAACAGCCATCAGGCGAAACTTTGTTTTCTGCCGCAGCTGATCATATATAATATAGTATGTAGATATGTTGACCCTGAGGGGTGGCCTGGCGGTCAAGGTTTGAGATTTACGGGCCCGTTCTTTTTTAAGGTTTCAAATTCGAAGCCCTTCTTAGGTGCTATCAACTTCTTTGAAGCCAATCTGTATGGAGTTTTGCTCGGGCTTTAATTGGGGTTGCCACAAGCAGAAGGTGGGATTGGCCCGAAAAATTAGTCCAGGTGTGCGAAAGCTGACCTAGACACTTGTGTTATAAAAAGGAATATATGTGATATTTTGTCCAAAAATATTCTGCTGGAGAGTATTATTGGGATTAACCGTTACGGTTCATTATATACTTTCATTGACTTTTGAGAAATTGTTGAGCTTTCTCGGCCCAGTATTCGTATGTATATAGAGAGGGAGAGGGAGAGGGAGAGGGAGGAGAGAGAGTGAGAGGGGGAGTGATTGTGTTTGGAGGAGAGAGAAAAAAGTGGGACTCTCCTTAATTTGAGTGGCTACTTAAAAGGTGAGAAATCTATGCCCATTTCTTACTTACTTTCGTTACTGAATTTATTTAAAAATGCTTGCTGCTTAGATATATGTGTTGGGGAAAAAAATGGCATTCTGTTCAAATATGGTTTTTGGCAAACTTTGAGCCAAAGTTATAAGTTATACATACACACCTTTGGAGGCAGGTAAGATGTTTGAACCATTGAAAGAATGAAAAAAAAAAGAAAAAGAAAAAAAAATATTAACAGATGAATGAAAATTGTCTCGGGAGGTGGGCATGGTTAAAAGATGAAAAGTCACTCTTACCGCATATCGCTTGAATCACTGCAATCGAAAAAAAAATTCTATAGCTTCCATTTTTGTTATGTTTGATTAGCTTATTCTCTTTTTGCCTTCGTTCTTATCGCTGTATTTTTGCTATATTATGCTTGTGAGAAATTATGAACATGGTTCTGTTCGCTGAGCAATCTCAACATGTGATGTGCACGGGACTGTGTAAAACCGTGTATCCTACAATAGAACCACCGCCTCAATTCGAAAATTTTGTTTTAAGGACACTGTCTGATACACGAGTCTCGGTTCGGTTTTCTATTTCTGATTTGTAATTTATGTTTCTTATTGTTCTTTAATTTCAGAACTATAAGATGAGAAAGTTTCCATACTCGAACCTACAGATTTTCCACTGTTAATTCTGTATACCAGGCAGTTGTGAAATTTCTCTTGTACTGCTATCCTTTTATGAACTGTTTTTGCGACGAAAATGTTACAATAGATGAAAAGTTTCCATGAAACTATCCTCGAAAGGCACACACTGATGTGAATCTGAACCGTTCATCTATTTTTTATAGACAATTTTATGGAAACTTTTCATGTATCATATCAACCCTCTTCTTTCATGTATGTCGCAGATTTTGTTTACTTGATGCTTTTCATCAAAACATTAGAAAGTGGTCCTTGTAAAATTGTAGTCCAATTCAACATCCAATTCAGCCAATCTAACCTACCTATGACATGATAGATGAACTCATGAACAAGGTTCAAGTCTACCGGTCTGTTAAGATACTTCACTGCCACCTTCCGTGGGGTGGAACAAAATATCTATCATTTCTCATTCGAATCGATTCCACATTTTGGTTTCCAAAGAAATGTTGTTATTTTGCCTTATTTCTCCTTTAGATCCCTCATTTCATGCCCACTCATCCAAATGTGCCTTGGTCCTTAAGCTCACTTTCCTTGCATCACTTTCAAATTCCTGTTAGTTTTTCTTCGCATTGGGAACCATCTGATTTGGTGAATTGCAATTGTGCTTGTGGCATGGCTTAGGTATTATGAGGTTTTCAATTGCAAAAATGGCGGGTCGCAGTCCGCTATTGCCTGCAACTAGAAGATTCCGGCCGGACGTAGGCCAAAGCACTCTCGCATCATTGAGGAACCGCTTTTTCACACTTTTCGTACTTGGGGTCTTGATTTTCACCTATGTCGCGGTGATTTATCAGCCCGAGGACCCTTTGTTCGGTGCTTCAACCAAGATCACAAGTTTTCTCACATCAACATCGAGTGCCACTTTTATATCGGATAAAACCATTGTCAAGACTGGTGAGGACTTCATGGTTCTAAATCAGGCCGCAGTGTCTGATTCCATAAACATTGCAGATATTGATCGGGGCGTGATGTCGGCCATCCTTAAGAAGAAAGATATGCATCCTGTTCTACGTACCGTTGGGGAAACAGTAAACGACTCTCCACCCGTTGAGGAAACAGCAAACGACTCTCTACCCGTGACTGTTGGGGAAACAGCAAACGACTCTCTGCCCGTTGGGGAAACGGTAAACGGCTCTCTACCCAGTGATGTATCAGAGGCTTCGTTTAGGAGCAGGCGGTACTTATTATACCATGGAGGCGGAGATAGATGCAAGAGCATGAGTCATTACCTCTGGAGTTTCATGTGTGCTTTGGGTGAAGCTCAGTACTTGAACCGGACACTGGCCATGGACACGAGCATTTGTCTGTCTTCGGTTTACACCTCATCGCACCAAGACGAAGAAAAGAAGGATTTCAGGTTCTACTTTGACTTCGACCATCTGAAAGAGTCGGACTCCCTTCTAGACTCGAGACAATTCGCGTTCGATTGGACCAGATGGCACCGGAGGAATGGATTGAAACGAAAGGTCGTTAAGGATTCCCGAACGACTCCCACCACGCTATCCAGGTTTGATGATACTTTGGTCATGAGGAAGTTTGGCTCAAAGGACTCAGATAGTTATTGGTACAATGTGTGCAAAGCAGACAATGAATCGGTCGTGGAACCGCCTTGGCATTTGGCACGGAGGTCTAAGCTGTTGAGGGACATAGCGTCCGCGATCACATCAAGGTTGAATTGGGATTTCGACTCGGTTCACGTAGAGAGAGGAGACAAGGCCAAGAACAAGGAGCTCTGGCCTAATCTTGATGCAGACACTTCACCCAAAGCCCTTCTCTCCAATTTGACGGGAAAAATTGAAGACGGAAGGAGTCTGTATGTCGCAACGAATGAACCGGACACATCCTTCTTCGACCCGTTGAAAGAGAAATACAACACTCATTTCCTCGACGAATATAAAGATCTATGGAGTGAGAAGAGCAAATGGTACAAGGAGATCACCAAGCTAACCGACGGGGTCCCTGTCGAATTCGATGGTTATATGAAGATCTCGGTCGATATGGAGGTTTTCTCGAGGGGAAAGAAGCAAATCGAGACTTTCAATGATCTCACTAAGGATTGCAAGGATGGAATTAAATCCTGCACCTCATGAGCTGTCTAATCGCTGAACTCGAGAAATTTGAAAACATTGGGTCTTCTACGTTCAGAAGTCGCAACACGTTGATGTAACGAACGCTGTATCGTTCCAATTTTATCGGTTGCCCCCGAAGGCACATGTAGATAACGCTGTATAATGTACATGCAGATTGAAATTTATTCTCTTTCGGTTTATTGTTCTGTTGGAGGTTGAATTTGTATCTAACTGCGAGTGGTCGCTTACTCCATTGCAAAAATCTTAAGTAATGCCTTTGTCCTTTTAATCTTTGTAATTTTCGAATTCGAAGATTAATATAAAAATTTACTGATAAAAAAAAAAAAAAACAAAGGCGTGGATAGCCACAACAGCGGATAGGCTTCCCAAATAGAAACACCTATTCTCCAAAACCCTTACAAGCCAAGCAATGAATAGCACCATTAACAACATGCCTGATAAAACTAAACTCCCAACGCATGCACATAAATAACATGCCAATCCACCATCGGAAAACACCCATGAAAGGGAAAAAAAACTTCCCGCAAAGGGGAGGAAACACTCCACATGGGAGATCACAACGAACCATCGCTAAAAAAAAGAAGAATGAAAAGAGAAGTGCAGAAATAAAACCTCTAGCCACCGTCAATGTTGCCAGAACTCGCAGCCCAGGATCGTGAATGTGTTTGAAGGGATCATTCGATTACCTATAGCATATGTTTTCGTTTTTCTGATACGCAAAATGAAGAAAATGTAAAATACTAGCTTGATCGAGTTTGTTTGCTTATCGTTTTGTATACTCGTCGACATTGATCTAGCATAAGGAAACAAGACAAGGAACTTGCAATTTTGCTTCAAAACTATCTTATAATTTGCTCAGAGTAAGCAAATTAAGAAGATAGCGAACTAAAACGAGCTCTAACTTGGTGATCAGTAAGCAATTCAAGAAGATGGCGAACCAAAACTATCTTATTTGCTCAAAGTGAGCATCGTGTTCCTAATGTTGTTGGGTCAAAGGCCTACATGATCACCCTAGCTAAAACCATCAGTTTCGCATTTACTCCTGATGCTATTGGGCCAAAGGCCTGTTAGCATCCCAAATCAATTGTCACGACAGCACGATGCAATCAAAGGCAATCGTTTGTAATTTTTGTTGTTGGTGGCCTATTCAAGTGCAAAAATGCTATATATATATACAGAAAGGCGAAAATATATAGATTTGAGAACAGATATGTTCGCACATCGCAATCGTCTGACGCGTGTGAGCTCCATATCAACTGCGGGGAAACCCACGTACTTCCGATGTTTTCAATACAACTGTATCCGAATCTGTACGCCTTCATCCGTGTCCGCAAACATTTCTAATCGGGACACTAGCACACTGGGACACGAGAAGAAATAAATACCCATTTGGAATGGTCATGTGGTTGTCCCATAATTTTAATGAGCCTCTATTTAGAATTCCGATCTTGAAGGAGTAGGAGACTCCCATATCCCAATGATTTAATAATTAATAATTTCTCCACCCCTCTTCTTTACTAGATATTGATATCTGAATTGTTTATGCTTTGTTTGGAAGTTGTGGAAGAGAAGGAAAAGGAAAAGGAAGCGAAAATGAAAATTTTTACTTCTCCCCTATTTGGATCCTTATGGTAGCGTTTGTGGTAGTGGTGGTGGTGTAGATGGTGAAGTGACGGTGGTTGATGAATGATTTTAGGAGGATAATGTTACAGGTGGAGGGGTGGTAGCTTGTATTCCGACGATAATATAGTGGTATGCTTTCTATCCCCTTTTCATAGGTTAAAGTTTATTATTTTTATAGTTCAATTCCACCATCTTCTACTATTTTTTAAAACCTTGTTTATCGATGTATGATAAATCTTTGCCTGATTTAATATGAAAAAGATGTGAGCAATCTACCGAAATGCTTTGTTTTTTGAATAACTGAGGGTAAAATAGTCATATCATTTTATATACAAATAAATTACTATCTAAAACACTTGGGTTAGAAAGTAGGCTCGAAAAACTTTTGAACGGTTCAAACCAAGCACAAATAAGAGTTCAGGAGTGTTCGGGATAAGGCTGCGAAATTTGACAAATTATGTACTTTTTATGCACCTCAGGCGCAAAGCTATGCTCCCCAGGCGCACATCATTGCGCCCCGGACGCATCATTTAAGTTCACAAATGGCCAGATTTTGCGGTCTTGCCACACACAATCCCGGACTCCAATTTGGACATGGTTTGAACCGATAAAAAGCTTATCGAATCTACTTTATAACCCAAATAGTTTGGATCCTAATTTGTTTGTGCACAAAAAGATATAACCATTTAACCTTCAGTTGGTCAAAAAATAAATTATTTCGGTAAAACACTCATATCTCCCTCAATATAAATCCTATGAAGACTTAATATAGATCGATAAAGAGGGTTTTCAAAATACTATAAGATGGCGAATCCATCGATAAAAATAATAAACTTTGGTTTATGAAAAGAGGGTATAAAGCAGGCCACTACAAATATCATCGGAATACTTGCAACCACCCCTGCACCTTTAACATTATGACACTAAAACCATTCGTTCACAACCATCACTTCACCACCTACACTAACATCACTGCACCACCACTGCCACCAACGCTACCACGACCATTACATGAGGTGTATCTATGTCGTAGGGTTAAGTTTAGCGTTTTACCGAAATAATTTATTTTTCAAACAACTGATGGTAAAATGGTCATATCTTTTGATGTACAAAAAAAATAGGATCCAAACTACTTGGCTAGAAAATAGACTTGAAAAGCTTTTTAACGGTTTAAACCATGCACAAATTGGAGTTCGGTAGTGTTCGGGACAAGGCTGCGAAGTTTGACATATTACGTAGTTTTTATGCGCCCGAGGCGCAATGCTATGCTCCCCGGGCGCACCTCATGCGCCCCGGGCACATCCTCTAAGTTCACAAACGACCACATTTTGCGGTCTTGCCACATGCACTCCCGAACTCCAATTTGGACATGGTTTGAACCGTTAAAAAGCTTATCAAATCTACTTTATAACCCAAACAGTTTGGATCCAAATTTATTTGTACACAAAAAGATATGACCATTTTACCTTCAGTTGGTAAAAAAATAAATTATTTTGGTAAAACGCTCATATCTCCCTCAAGTTAAATCCGATGAAGACTTAATATATATCGATAAAGAGGGTTTTCAAAATAATATAAGGTGGTCGAATACATCCATAAAAATAATAAACTTTGGTTTATGAAAAGAGGGTATAAAGCAGGTCACTACAAAATATCATCAGAATATTAGCTACCACTCCTCCGCCTTTAACATTATGACCCTAAAACCATTCATTCACAACCGTCACTTCACCATCTACACCAACATCACTGCACCACCACTACCACCAAGGCTACCACGACCATTGCATGAAGTGTATTTATGTTGTAGGATTAAGTTTAGCATTTTACCGAAATAATTTATTTTTTGAACAACTGATGGTAAAATGGTCATATCTTTCGATGTAAAAAAAAAAGGTTCCAAACTACTTGGGTTAGAAAGCAGACTCGAAAAGCTTTTTAATGGTGCAAATCATGTACAAATTGGAGTTCGGGAGTGTTCGGGACAAGGCTGTGATGTTTGACATATTACGTAGTTGAGGCGCAATGCTATGCGCCCCAGGCGCAACTCATTGCGCCCCGGGCGCGTCCTCTAAGTTTGCAAATGGCCAAACTTTGCGGTCTTGCCACACGCACTCCTGAACTCTAATTTGGACATGGTTTGAACTGTTAAAAAGCTTATCGAATCTACTTTATAACCCAAATAGTTTAGAGCCTAATTTGTTTGTATACAAAAAGATATGACCAATTTATCCTCAGTTGGTCAAAAACAAATTATTTTGATGAAACGCTCACATCTCCCTCATTTTAAAAAGAGGGTTCTTAGAATACTATAAGTTGGTCGAATCCATCCTTAAAAACAATAAACTTTGGTTGATGAAAAGAGGGTATAAATCAGCCCACTATAAATATCATCGGAAAATAAGCTATCACCTCTCTAACTTTAACATTATGACCCTAAAACCATTCATTCATCACCGTCACTTCATCGTCTACACCAACATCACAGCACCCCCACTACGACCAACGCTACCACGACCATTGCATGGAATGTATTTATGTTGTAGGCTAAAGTTTAGCGTTTTATCGAAATAATTTATTTTTCAAACAATTGATGGTAAAATGTCATACCTTTTGATGTACAAAAAAAATATGATCCAAATATATTGGGTTAGAAAGTAGACTTGAAAAGCTATTTAACAGTTCAAGCCATGCACAGATTGGAGTTCGGGATAAAGTTGCGAAGTTTGACATATTATGTAGTTTTTATGCACCTCAGGCGCAATGCAATGCCCCCCAGGCGCACCTTATGCGCCCCGGGCGCATCCTCTAAGTTCACAATCGACCACATTTTGCGGCCGTGCCACGCGCACTCCTGGACTCCAATTTGGACGTGGTTTGAACCGTTAAAATGCTTGTCAAATCAACTTTATAACCCAAATAGTTCGGATCCTAATTTGTTTGTACACGAAAGATATCACCATTTTACCTTCAGTTGGTCAAGAAATAAATTATTTCGGTAAAACGCTCATATCTCCCTCAATTTAAATCCGATGAAGACTTAATATATATCGATAAAGAGGGTTTTCAAAATACTATAAGATGGTCGAATCCATGCATAAAAATAATAAACTTTGGTTTATGAAAAGCGGGTATAAAGCAAGCCACTGGAAATATCATCGGAATACCTGCTACCACTCCTCCACCTTTAACATTGTGACACTAAAACCACTCATTCACAACCGTCACTTCACCATCTACACCAACATCACTGCACCACCACTACCACGACCACTACATGAGGTGTATTTATGTTGTAGGGTTAAGTTTAGCGTTTTACCGAAATAATTTATTTTTTGAACAACTGATGGTAAAATGGTCATATCATTTGGTGTACCAAAAAAATGGGATCCAAACTACTTGGGCTAAAAAATAGACTCAAAAAGCTTTTTTAACGGTTCAAACCATGCAAAAATTGGAGTTCGGGAGTGTTAGGGACAAGGTTGCGAAGTTTGACATATTACGTAGTTTTTATGCGCCTCAGGCGCAATGCCATGCTCCCCAGGCGCACCTAATGCGCCCCGGGCGCATACTCTAAGCTTACAATCGACCACATTTTGCGGTCTTGCCACACGCACTTCCGAACTCCAATTTGGACATGGTTTGAACTGATAAAAAGCTTATCGAATATACTTTATAACCCAAATAGTTCGGATCCTAATTTGTTTGTACACGAAAAGATATCACCATTTTACCTTCAATTGGTCAAAAAATAAATTATTTTAGTAAACGCTCATATCTCCTTGAATTTAAATCCAGTGAGGACTTAATATATATCGATAAAGAGGGTTTCAAAATACTATAAAATGGTCGAATCCATCCATAAAAATAATAAACTTTGGTTTATGAAAAGAGGGTATAAAGCAGGCCACTGCAAATATCATCGGAATACTAGCTACCACCCCTCCCCCTTTAACATTAATTGTGACACTAAAACCATTCATTCACAGCCATCACTTCACCATCTACACCAATATCATTGCACCACCACTACCACCAACGCTACCACGACCACTACATGTGGTGTATTTACATTGTTGGGTTAAGTTTAGCGTTTTACTGAAATAATTTATTTTTCGAACAACTGATGGTAAAATGGTCATATCTATTGATGTATAAAAAAATAGGATCCAAACTACTTGGGTTAGAAAATAGACTCGAAAAGCTTTTGAAAGGTTTAAACCATTCACAACTTAGAGTTCGGGAGTGTTCGGGCCAAGGCTACGAAGTTTGACATATAACGTAGTTTTTATGCGCCTGAGGCGCAATGCTATGCTCCCCAGGCGCATCCTCTAAGTTCACAAACGACTACGTTTTGCAGTCTTGCCACACACACTCCCGAACTCCAATTTGGACATGGATTGAACCGTTAAAAAGCTTATTGAATCTACTTTATAACCCAAATAGTTCGGATCCTTATTTGTTTGTACACGAAAAGATATTGCGATTTTACCTTCAGTTGGTCAAAAAATAAATTATTTCGGTAAAACTCTCATACGTTCCTGAATTTAAATCCGATGAAGACTTAATATATATCGATAAAGAGGGTTTTCAAAATACTATAAGATGGTTGAATCCATCCCTAAAAATAATAAACTTTGGTTTATGAAAAGAGGGTATAAAGTTGGCCACTGCAAATATCATCGGAATACTAGCTACCACCCTTCCACCTTTAACATTGTGACACTAAAACCATTCGTTAACAACTGTCGCTTCACCATATACACCAACATCATTGCACCACCACTACCACCAACGCTACCACGACCCCTACATGAGGTGTATTTATGTTGTAGGGTTAAGTTTAGCGTTTTACCGAAATAGTTTAGCTTTCGAACAACTGATGGTAAAATGGTCATATGTTTTGATGCACAAAAAAATAGGATCCAAACTACTTGGGTTAGAAAATAGACTTGAAAAGCTTTTTAATGGTTTAAACGATGCACAAATTGGAGTTCGGAAGTGTTCGGGCCAAGGTTGCGAAGTTTGACATATTACGTCGTTTTGATGCGCCTCAGGCGCAATGCTATGCTCCCCAGGCGCCCCTCATGCGCCCCGGGCGCATCCTCTAAGTTCACAATCGACCACATTTTGCAGTCTTGCCACATGCACTCCCGAACACCAATTTGGACATGGTTTGAACCGTTAAAGAACTTATCGAATCTACTTTATAACCCAAATAGTTTGGATCCTAATTTCCTTGTACACAAAAAGATATCTCCATTTTACCCTCTGTTGGTCAAAACATAAATTATTTCGGTAAAACGCACACAACGCCCTGAATTTTAATCGGATGAAGACCTAATGTATATCGATAAAGAGGATTTTCAAAATACTATAAGTTTGTAGAACCCATCCATAAAAATAACGAAACTTTTGTATATGAAAAGAGGGTATAAGTAGGCCACCACAAATATCATCGAAATACTAGCTACCACCCTTCCACCTTTAACATTATGACCCTAAAACCATTCATTCACCTCCGTCACTTCACCATCTACACCAACATCACTACACCACCACTACCACCAACGCTACCACAACCATTGCATGAAGTGTATTTATTTTGTAGGGTTAAGTTTAGCATTTTACCGAAATAATTTATTTTTTGAACAACTGATGGTAAAATGGTCTTAGCTTTTGATGAACAAAAAAAATAGGATCCAAACTACTTGGGCTAGAAAATGGACTCGAAAAGCTTTTCAACGGTTCAACCATGCAGAAATTGGAGTTCGGGAGTGTTCGGGACAAGACTGCGAAGTTTGACATATTACGTAGTTTTTATGCGCCTCAGGCGCAATGCTATGCTCTCCAGGCGCACCTCATGCGCCCCGGGCACATCCTCTAAGTTCACAATCGACCACATTTTGTGGTCTTGCGACATGCACTCCTGAACTCCAATTTGGACATGGTTTGAACCGATAAAAGCTTTTCAAATCTACTTTATAACCCAAATAGTTTGGATCCGAATTTTTTGTACACAAAAAGATATCACCATTTTACCTTCAGTTGGTCAAAGAATAAATTATTTCGGTAAAACGCTCATATCTCCCTGAATTTAAATCTGATGAAGACTTAATTTATATCGATAAAAACGGTTTTCAAAATATTATATGATGGTCGAAACCATCCATAAAAATAATAAACTTTGGTATATGAAAAGAGTGTACAAAGCAGGCCACTACAAATATCATCGGAATACTAGCTACCACCTCTCCACCTTTAAATGACACTAAAACCGTTCATTCACCACCGTCACTTCACCATCTACGCCAACATCACTGCACCACCACTACTACCGACGCTACCGTGACCATTACGTGTGGTGTATTTATGTTGTAGGGTTAAGTTTAGCGTTTTACCAAAATAATTTATTTTTCAAACAACTGATGGTAAAATGGTCATATCTTTTGATGTACAAAAAAAATAGGATCCAAACTACTTGGGCTAGAAAATAGACTTGAAAAGATTTTTAAAGGTTCAAACCATGCACAAATTGGAGTTCGATAGTTTTCGGGACAAGGCTGCGAAGTTTGACATATTACATAGTTTTTATGCGCCTCAGGCGCAATGCTATGCTCCCCGGGCGCACCTCATTGCGTCCCGGGCGCATCCTCTAAGTTCACAAACGGCCAAACTTTGCGGTTTTGCCACACGCACTCCCAAACTCTAATTTGGACATGGTTTGAACCGTTAAAAAGTTTATCGAATCTAATTTGTAACCCAAATAGTTTGGATCCCAAATTTTATACTTTAAAAGATATGGCGATTTTACCCTCGACATGTTGAAACATAAATTACATTGAAAAAAATGCTTGCATCACACTAATTTTATACCGGATCAAAATCTATTTTATGTCGATAAAGAAGGTATTCCCCACGTCTTATACTAAATCCGTCGCTGCTCTCATATGCTAACGTAGCGAATCGTTTGTACATTTGGTCGTGAAAGTGGAGGTGTGCGTATACTTCTTATTCTTCTTAGTTGATTTAAAACCTTAAAAGTGGAATTTGGAGTGGAACAGAGGAGTAGTATACTATGGAGAAGCGGATCTTTTCACCCCCGGCGTCAGATGCGGGCCGTCCATGCGGCTATCGGTACATTGTTTTCTGCAGCCATGTGATCATCATAGGGATACTCTACAAGTAATTTTGTACATTTTTTTTTACAACCGGATGTCCGAGCCAGCTTGTGCATATCTCAACTAATTTCGAGGCCCTAAAGGTAACAACCGAGTATATCTCTAGTGGCCCCAATAGTTGAAATGTTTGACCTCGGAAAAATAAAACGCATGACCTCATGGAGGAGCATTTTTTATTTTCTCACAACTACTTAGCTAAACGCCTGGGGTAAGTAATCTTGTACTTAACTAATATCAATCACATCCTCTCGAAAATATTGGAGTAATTTATTGGGATTGACCGTTTATTTTTTCAGTACTTCTCATCACTGATTCGTTGACTTTTTCAAAAATCGAGTAGCTTAATTGGCCCTGTGTTGATACTAGTTTTATATGTATGGAGAGAGAGAGAGAAGGTGATATTTCCTTCCTTCGTTCTATAAAGAGACAGTTTCTAGGAGAGAGAGAGAGAGAGAGAGATGTGGGAGTGATATCCCGGGTTTAATTTCATTGCTGCTGCCTGCTTGAAGGTGAGAAATCTATGCCTGTTTTGATCTAAATCTCCATTGCTATAGATACACATACTGTAATCTATGCCTATTTAGTTATATTATTCCGCCGCTAAAAATATGCTTGTTTTCATTCGTTTACGATGTTTACCTCTTCATATACAACACTTTGTCTCCCTGAATCCACATTGACGAAGCCAGGATTTGGAAGTGAGAAGTTTGATGGGAATTTACTCATGTTGAATATTGTATGGAAAAATGTGAAGAAGAAAGTTTAGTGTAAATTCATATAACTGGACTTTGTCATGCGCTTTATTCTTTGTGAAAAAAGAAACAAAGGCTTGTCTATCTCTCATGCCTCTGCCACTGTTTATACCTCGTCATGTCATTACTTTACATGAGTATTTGGGTTTACGGCCTTGAATCGAATGGATTCAGGATCCTTATTCAGGAAATATATAAAGTTCGATTCACTCCGTGTTCTCGTTCTACATAGGAAGACTGGATATGAGTTATCAAAAAGAGGTGCGCGTAAGTTGGCCCAAACACCAGAGTACCTGTTTGATGAATTTTTAATTACCTTTGTGACTACAGTTATTTCAAAAGCTTAGATTAGAAATTCGATCCCCCTTGTGCATAATTTGACGAAGCATACTCCTATGTATTATCTCTTCGATAAATCCTCTACTTGAGAATTATCAACTTTATCTTAGGTTATGCTTGATTTATATACCTATAGATATCGTAAATCGCACTTTCTTTTTTGACGTTAAAAAAAAAAATGCACATTTTTTCTCCTGGGTGTGTTTGTTAAACGCCAGAAAAGTGGTCCCGATAAATTTGTAGTCCAATCTCATGTCTAATCCGGCCAATCAAACGGACCCTTAGTAGTTAACCCACCTAGGATATGCACTTTAGATACCTCATTCCATGTCCACTCGTCCAAATGTACCTTGGTACTTCAGCTCAACTTTTTTTTTGTCCTTTTAGTATACGTATTCGCCACCACAATTTGCCTCGGCTCCGCCCCTGTTTATCTGATTTGCGTTTCGGTTGTTTACAGATTCGTTGAAACTGTAATTGTATTTATAGCAGGCTTGGGGTTTACGATGTTTTCGGTTTTCAAAATGTCGAGTCGCATCCCTCTCCTGCAAACTGGAAGACTCCGGCCGGTGAACCTGGGCCAAAATGCTATAGCAATCATCAGGAACCTCTTCTTCGCATTTTTCGTATTCGGGGTCTTGATCTTCACCTTCATCGCGGCGACTTATCAGCCGGAGGACCCTCTGTTTCATCCTTCAACCAAGATCACAACTTTTCTCTCATCGACGTCGGATGCCACTTTTAGATCAGATAACACCATTTTCAAGACCGGTGAGGACTTCATGGCTGCGAACCAGACGGCATTTGCTGACTTCATTAACATAACTGATGTCGATGAAGGTGCGACGGCTGCCATCCCTAATCGCGTTTGCGAGGTAGGTAAATCGATTGACTGTAAAGACCAGGAGTTGTTCCATGTGATGATGAAGGCTGCAATAGAACAGTTTAAGGATATACATTTTTACCGGTTCGGTAAGCCGGTTCGTGGATTGGATGGTAGTTCTTGTCACATGGCATGGCGGTTTAGACCCAAGGAAGGAAAGAGGGCTGCTTTTTACAAGGACTATCGCAATTTCGTTATTGCGAGATCCGACAATTGCTCTCTGGATGTTGCTCAAATCGGAGAATACCGCTCGGGAGTGAACGCGAAGAGGAGGAAGAAGAACCATAAACCGGGGTTCGAGAAGAAGCACAAGAAGAAAGACAAGCATCCTGTTTCTCTCCCTACTCTTGGGGAAACGGTAAACGACTCTCTGCCCGTGGTTGAATCGGAGGCTTCGTTTGCCCAGGGCCGGTACTTGGTTTACAACGGAGGCCAGGATAGATGCAAGAGCATGAGTCATTACCTCTGGAGTTTCATGTGCGCTTTGGGGGAAGCTCAGTACTTGAATCGGACACTGGTCATGGACCTGACTATTTGTCTGTCTTCGATTTACACTTCGTCGCGTCAAGACGAAGAAGGGAAGGATTTCAGGTTCTACTTCGACTTTGAGCATCTGAAAGAGTCGGCTTCCGTTTTGGATTCAAGCCAGTTCGCGTTCGACTGGAACAGATGGCACCGGAAGAACGGATTGAAAACCCATCTTGTCGAGGATTTTCGAACCACCCCCATGATGCTGTCCGGCGTGGAGGATACTTTGGTCATGAGGAAGTTTGGTTCAGGGGAGCATAGCTATTGGTATAGAGTATGCGAAGGCAAGACGGAATCGGTTGTGCAACGGCCATGGCATTTGGTGTGGAAGTCTAAGCGGCTGATGGACATAGTGTCCGCGGTTGCATCGAGGTTGAACTGGGATTTCGACTCGGTTCACATAGAGAGAGGAGAGAAGGCGGCGAACAAGGAGCTCTGGCCTAATCTTGATGCGGATACCTCCCCCGAAGCCCTTCTCTCGAAGCTGACGGGAAAGATTGACGATGGGAGGAATTTGTACATCGCAACGAATGAACCGGACACATCCTTCTTCGACCCTTTGAAAGAGAAATACTCCACTCATTTCCTCGACGAGTATAAAGATCTATGGGATGAGAAGAGCGAGTGGTACACGGAGACAACAAAGCTCAACAACGGGGTTCCTGTGGAGTTTGATGGTTATATGAAGATCTCGGTTGATACGGAGGTTTTCTTGAGGGGAAAGACGCAAATCGAGACTTTCAATGATCTCACTAATGACTGCAAGGATGGCATCAACACCTGCACCTCATCAGCCATCTAATCCGTATACTCAAGAGGTTTCAAACGTACATTTTTGGGGTTTTCGCGCGCATATCACCTTTCGTTTCTTTGCTTTTCTGAAGTTTTGGTATCAATGCAAAAGCAGCAACCCATGTTGTCCTGTAATTCTGGAGATTTGAATATCCAATCTTCTTTCGAATACTTGAGTTTTCTCTCATCCCTTTTGATTTTACTCGCGTGAATGGAGGCTTATGGCACGAAATTGCGATTGGGAAAAACGATCTTCTGTTAAGCTTGATCAGATGTTAAGCAGTTTCGCTTTATGAGAATCAGGTGAACTACTACTGCTGATGTAGTTCTTGCTATACTTTGGATACATTTTGAGCTCGAATCCACGTTATTGTTGCTAATTTCCAGTCTTGAGGAGAAGAAGTTGCTTGAGAAAAACCCAAAAAAACTTCATAGTGAATGGAACGGGGTATCATCGTTGTGTTCTAAGTTTCTAACGCCTGTTTTATTGATCTCTAACACGCAACGGTTGTCCAAAATCACTGAATAATTACAATTCAGACTCCACCCCGATAAGCCAAGCCTGTGAGCTAAGCTACCCGTACGTTGTCCCACATTCGACCGGGTGAATGGCGGGTCTCATCCGCACACCTAACCTCCCAAACAATCATAAGCTCTTTTTAACTATACGTCAAGATTTTTTTTTCCCTATTTATCTTGCAGTATGTGTTTGCTCTCGCTCTCTCTCACCAAAAATCTCTGATTATTCCGTGCTCCAGGGGCATCGCTCGGTAAGAACCGAATAATTTTCCCTTCACAATCATCTATACTAAGCTCTCTTGTATATAAGTGCCTGCAAAATGTTTGCATTATAGATGTAATCTCACATTTATTATGGGAATCACGTGATATATTCTGTTGAAATTTATGACGGGATTACCCTTTGAATGCCTTGAAAATGCTTTCATTTTCTATTAAAAGTAAAAACCATTTTGTGGTCTCAAATTAAGGAGTTGTAATAATTTCCTTTACAAACTCACCTGGACCGAGTAACAAACTTGGGCTTGGTTTGAACAGACAATTAAAATCAAGTTCCTAATGTTTCCCTAATCCGCTCTCTCTCTCTCCCTCTCTCTCTCTGATCAAAAATAATATTCCATTCAGCCAAAAGGGTACAAATCTAAGCAAACTGGAAACCCATTGACGTGAGGTAATGTTGGATCAATCTGCAGTTTTCCATTTGATTATAATTCGCGGCATTTCTCGAGCATTCAATCAACCTGATTCTTTTTTTACTTGAATTTGTTGAATCATGTATATTTTTCCATTGTATTTTTGCTATCTTTTGGAAGGGTCTTTTGGCATGTGTTTTGGGATCATGGTAAAACAAAATGATTAAAAGAAAGAAAAAACGATTGAATTTAGCTCCCTTGTAATTCTATTTTGTCCTTTGCAATCTTCTTCCATTCTTGTTTAAATCCCTCCACAAATAGGTGATCCAAACACAGCCCTCCCGTGCTTTTTCGGATTATCGAATCATGAAATGTGATTTTGGTTTGTATCGTAAATCGAATTGTTATAGCAGTTTTCACCAAATGAAATGTGATTGCAGATGCTTGTAGTGATCTTTGGGATGTTGATTTACCCCTTCATGTCTCTAGGACTGTCTTTCATTTTCATCATGCCCCGGTTATACGCCGTCTCATTTGGTTTCATTTTTTTCTCTGAAACTCGAATCTTTTCTTCAGTTTCGCGATTCAAAAAAGTCAAAAAAAAAAAAGAAAAAAAGAAGAAGAAGAAAATGAGGACCCATGGCATTTTCATGCTGTGGGAAATTTCTTTTTTTTGCACCATTGGAAGCATTACTTGTGTATTTCGCACCCGTAAGGAAATTTCCTTCTTGTAATTTCTGAAATAAAACGCAGGCAATTTCTTTACATAACCGTTTCATTGAACATATTTCGTGTTATGTTATGCCGTTTTTGAAAAGCGATTATGTGAATAGGCAAAACCTGTGAAGGAATTTCTTTGATAAAATTGGTTTTCCATAACAATTCACTTCTCCAAATACCAAAACATTTTGTAAACTTTGGTTCTGTTAGTTAGCTACTTCAGTTTCATGAACCAGTTCATCATCCACTAACTATTCTTTGTCAAACACTATGTCAAATTTCCTCTCAGCTCAATCCAGAACAAACGATGGCCGAATCGCCCCGGGAAAGAAAGATAGTTGTGCCAAAAATAAACCTAGAGGAGGTGAAGAACACAACATTGGTGTCGTCCTCATCGCCGTCATCCCCTACCACTCTCCGAAAGGCCTCGAGCGTGAAGTACAATTGCCTCTGCTCTCCAACCACCCACGCCGGATCCTTTCGCTGCCGGTACCACCGCAACTCCGGCCTCACCCGCAGCAGCATCTCGGTCGGCGAGAAACTGTCCGCGTATGGTTCTGTTGGCTCTGAACTCGCTGAGATTGGGAGCAAATGCACAATCAATAAGCTGCAAATATGAAAATGTGATGAAATTGACCTGTGGTGATTGAAATTTGTTTGTACTGGTATCTGAGGAACTGATCTGAAACTGCTTATGAATAACTTATGTCATTTGGTTTGTAAGTATTGATGATGGTTGTGGTTCTTGGATAGTCGTGGTTTGTGTTCCATCTGCTGCTTTTTCTTTTTCTTTTTTGCTAAGCTAAAAGGGTGGAGGAGGGAGCGACCAAGCATAGCCACCCTCCCCTGGGTGTGACCATGGGGACTCCAGACCCACGGCGGATCCCGGGAGGGACCAAAGAGCCATAGCAACTACCGACCCACCAAGGACTAGCGGGCCAAAGCTAGATAGAGGAGAAGGACCAAATTCGAGAGGGGCGCCGCTGGCACAACTTGAACTTGGTACCTCTTACCTCACCCAAACCCAAAGGGAGTAAGCATTGACCAACTAGGCTATCACCCCTGAGTGTGCCATCTTGTGCTTGTTGGTATGATTGGTGTGTGTTACATTAGGGTGTTTGAAAGTTCATGCAAATCCATGTCTGTGATACAGGATTCTTTGGCCTCAAAATTTTTTGCCCCATGTCCTGATGCACTTTAAGCCGCACGATTGTTTCCGTGATTGTGTCCTGAGATGGACACTCAGACCGAATTTTTTTCAAGATACAGTAAAGAGAGTGTATTCAGTATCCAGTGAGATGAGAATTTTAATGGCAACCTTAGGATTGGTGTAGTGGTAGTCACTTGATAATTAAGGGCATCAAAAAGCATTTAGTTTTGGGGTTCAACTCTTACTTTGCGTGTTGGACCAGTTTATTTGGGACTTTTTCCTGCCCCGGCTTTAATGGACCTTCCCGCTAGTTGAAGGTGGAATTGATTCTCTAATTTAATCAGTCCATTGAACCGGATATTGAATTCTTAAGAGAATATATAAGAATTTTAGTGGCAGAGAATCTAGTTGTTATTTGGCATAGTAAAAAACCTTGCTGTAACAATCAGTGAGGAATATGGTCTCTGTCATGGCCTCTAAAAGCTGAAAGGACTAGTTATCCAGTATGGAGCAACAAGGACTATTGAGTTTGGATAAGTTGCAAAGTTAAACCTTGTGGTTGTAGCACTGGCATGGCAGTGACTTGTTAGTCAGTACGAACGGCTTTGATGGTGTAGCCCTGCACAGCACCCACCCCGTTTCCCAGTGGAAGCTATGTACTGTAATCGACATTCTGGTTTTGAAAACATCCTTTACAACAGGGCAAGTATCACTATGTGACATTGTATTCCTCTCTTCTTCGTTTTTTGAAAGGGTATCAGCTGGTACCGTGGGTGCTATTATGAGCCGGAAAAGACCGGAAAAAAAAAAAACCCGGATGGCCTATAGAACAGATTCTCCCTACCACTTCTCCATTGAAAGACGAGTCACTAAGATTATGAAATTAATGTTTGTGTACAACTTCACTAGGTCGCGAACAACACGATCACAAGTTCCAAGAGTTTGAATCGCGGAGAGACTATAGCAAGGTCTACCTCCCACCCTCGTCGTGGTCGTGGTACGGGTTCGAGTTGTAGCAACCAGTCTCCACCGTAAGTGAGAGATACATGTTATCTACCTACTCCGTCTCCCAAGCCTTGTTCGAAATCAAGAATGTTGAATACAATCAAAGAGTCTGATTTGTGCTTCTTTTGAGGACAAGAAAGTGAGAATACACCCAAAAGGCCACAAGTTTTTTGAGGTATATAGCAAGCATATCTCCATAAAGCGTAAGCTCAAGAAGCATAGAACATCATTATTAACCTCAACGAAGAATGTACAATAGTACAATTAGGTTTCACAACAACACACTAAATACTGGCTCATAAACTCAGGTCCAAACCCCGGCTGGCCGATGCATGCATGCACATAAACTATCACCTCTGTGTACACAACTACGCTATACACCGATACCTTTACATTGCACGAGTCCCTTGCAATGCTTTGGGTCAACTAAACAGTCGGATTCCCTTGTCTGTACCAGTTCTGAAAAAAACTCACATTGGAGCGGTATCTTCCCCCTCTTCCTCCTCCTCAGGCGGTACCATACGAGTCCTGCAAAGAGGGCACGTGACATTCCAATACCTCAACCATTTTTCCAAGCAGTTTTTGTGGAAAAGATGGCCGCATGGAAGGTCATTTATCTCTGCATTAGGTTCAAACTCTGTCAAGCAAACGGAGCACTCTGGTTCGGGCCGTCGGGATTTGCACACAGAGTCGAACCGGACTGCCGGGGTCCGGCTACGGAATTCCTCCATGTAGGTCTCTGAGGGACTTCCGCGGCACTCATTGAAATCTGAAGGGTGTTCGTTGGAATATTCTTCCCATGGTGTTATACGGATGCCAACAACATGGAGGGCTGAGAGGACTATGTCGCGGACAATGGAGATGGATATGGCTGTGTTTACAAGGATTACGCATAGCACTCCTCCGTCGGCGGGAGTTGGGTAAGGTGGAAGACCCATACTTGATTGGAAACCTGAATACAAGAAATGAAAGAAATTAATTCCTCAAAACAGAAGGCGAGAAAAGCAAGCAGAAGACTCAAACAAGATAAAGAGAATTTGTTCTGTACCATTTCTTCTTAAATATTCCTCAGAAATCCGTCCATTACTCTGGTTTTTAAGAATTTGTAAGCACTTTCTAGTACAATGAGTAAATTAAAGAAGGGAAAAAGCAATTCACCAACTGCTTCATAGAACTTTTTTCATTTTCTACTTTTTTAAAGAAACCAACCACCAGTTTTTCATGAACACGAAGAGATGCTTTAATCTACCCCTCACAAAAAGAAAAAAGAGAGGTACTTTTTTGTTTTTGTTTTTTTACCTTTTCTGTTCCTTTTCCTCTCTTTTTTTTTCCAACTCAGAAAAGCGTATTGACAGAAAACAGCATGTTCCATAGTTATCCCACGGTATTCATGTGAAAACTAAAAATAGGTTGAGAAACAAGGGGGAAGAAAACATATTTCTTGAAGTAAACCAAGCACACCTAACTTCTTTAGGTTTCTAGACATGCCATTTTGGAGAGAAATTCCCTGAAAAACCAATCCACACTTCATGTTTTATACAAATGCCTTGCAATTTTAAACAGAAAAGTAAAAAAAAAAAAAAAAAGGAACAAAAAAAAGAGGAAGAAGAAAGAATTAAAGCAAGAATGATCTAACATACAAGGAATAAGTCCATGCCAAAAAATTCACTCACAAAGCTTAAACCTCAATCAATTCAGTCACAAAGTGCACTCACCCATTATGAATGCAACAAATTGACAGACAGATTTAATAACGTGGTTCTCTAGAACACAAAAGGTAACTTGTGACTAAGAATTTCATACAAATAAACTGGGTAATGATAATGCCAAAACTGTTTTTGTTGGTGCCAAAACTTTAGTGCATAAAAAGCTTGTAGCATGTGCAGTGCACAAGACTTTTATGCACAGGAGTTTTGGCACCAACAAAAATAGTTTTGGCATTATCACTACCAAAAAAACTGGCTTCAATAGGGCTGAAGGAAAGAAACTATAAGCAAGTCACCTATAGTAGAACAACGAGGAGAAAACAGCTTACTGAGACTGATAATTCTCTCTGGGTTACAACTGTGTATTTATTCTACAAGTCCTATCGAAAGGCTGAGAGGTAGGTTAAGAATTTGCGAGTAGGAGAGTATTATGCACTTTCCGAGGCTCTCTCAATGCTTTTCTTCTATTCTACAAGCCCTATTTATGGGTTTTTCTTTTCTTCTCATGGAAAGGATTTTGGCCACATAATGTACTATCATAACTCCCATGAGTCCCATCCCACTTCCCCACTCATAACTCCTCCATCTTTTACAAAAGCATGATTTGATCCAAAAGGACTTTCTCAATCACTTTATCATCTAAAGTAGCAAACACTGTTCAATGGTGGAGATCACGGGAGTGAGCCTCTTGTCTTGCCACCAATCCAAATAATGGTGTATTGGGAGCCCACCCAATAGCTCCAGGACTATGAGAATTCATAATTACCCTGCAGAAACTATATCTACTGGTCTCTATACATCACTATACAAACAAATCATCCATGACAATCACACAATACATAAGCAGAAAATGAAGGCAAGTCATTGAGATTTTTGGCAGTACAGGCCAAACAGAAGGATATGCAGATTTGATATTGAAAATCTTGGATATTTCACCTAGAAGAGATCGAATTATGAAAAACCCAGATGGGCATATTGAAAAAGATTTCAAATTTCAATACTATATGATATAAATAACAAATCAGGTCAATATGCATGAAAAATAAAAAGGAGACAGAAAATAAAATTTGAGATCTAACCGTTGTGGGATCAGATTGGTAGCACTACTTCAATTAGGCAAACATCAAGAGGTGATTCATAACTCAGATCCAATTCAGATAATTTTCTATTGAAACGGAGGAAAAAATAATACACGGCAAAAAAAATATATACAGTAGACAAAATGACAAATGGGAGGAGGAGAGGCTTACACTTGTGAACTTCAAAGGAGGAGCAATATGTGTACAATTACTAGTGCAGATTATACGGACAACTGGGCTGAAACTGTATACTGATTTGGGCGAAGGGGTTAAGAATAATCAGGAAATAGGATTCATGGGATTTCCCGGAAGGGTGTGGATTTGGATTGTGCAGCTGATGATGATGATGAAGAAGAAGATGAAGCTGGTGGATGGCCCTCCCTCACATAACCCAACTACGCAATTTATATACACAGCCTGACCCCACAAAAGTTTGTCAGCTAGCTTAACCCATGTTCCTTAACCATGGTAAGGAGTAACTATGGTTTCTTTGTAGGACAAGGTCCCGTAGAGCGCCAATTCACTAAGGGGTGTAGAGTGCCTCAGTTTGCTTAACCAAAATTTTGTCATCGTAATCTGAATCGTTCAATTTGTAAAAGTTGCTCAACACCGCGAGTGTTTCAAAAATGATGTTAATTAGACATTGATATCGATATGGTTTGAGATAAATTTGTGAGCGATATGGTTTAAGATAGATTTGTCTCACGATAGTTCTTTTGAATTTTACTGACCGTTAATTTTTTTTGTTCAACTAATGTTTTCTCATTAAGAGATCAATGATATTCGATCAATTTAATTGCTCAACACCGCGAGTGTTTCAAAAATGATGTTAATTAGACATTGATATCGATATGGTTTGAGATAAATTTGTGAGTGATATGGTTTAAGATAGATTTGTCTCACGATAGTTCTTTTGAATTTTACTGACCGTTAATTTTTTTTGTTCAACTAATGTTTTCTCATTAAGAGATCAATGATATTCGATCAATTTAATTAATTTACTCTACAAACTGAACAAATTTAGATATCGATTACAAAATATCTGTTGTGCACACCAAGGCGTCCTATGCATAGTGCGCTGCGCACAATGAGGACCTTGCCCTACTCTGTAATTTTGTACCATTTTCTCCTTATTTTGTTACTTCCATGAAAAACATTACGAAAGGTAGGGAAAAATTTTCAATACCGAGCAGGTACCATGTGGTGCCCGCTCTTGCATCCGAGCCATCCATTGCGTGTTTGAACGGCTCTGATTTGGAGAGAAAAAAAAGAAGAGAGAAAGTGTTTGGGTGAGCGGAGAGAGGGTTTTAATCCGAACCGTCCAAAAGTGTATTAGACGGCTCGGATGCGCCGAGCGGATACCACGTAGATTATACCCGCTCGGCACTGAAAAATCACTTGAAAGGTAGTGATCAAAGAGCTTCGGGACTTGGGAGCAAATAAGAATAGCCAAAAAGATCAAAAAAATAAAAAATAAAATAAGAATAGCCAAACGACCCGTTAGATGTGAGGGTTTAATTTATTTTTGTGACTTTTTTTTATCAGAAGCAAATATTGCATTCAATAAAAGTCATCCGGTACTTACAATTTCCATCCAAAAACAGATAAAAGGATCTACAACCAAACTCAAATACTAACGATAATCAATAAACACAAAAGAGTCAAATCTTATGTCAAAATCTTAAACGCGAGCCTCAAGCTCTATCCACACCGACAGTAACGTTCAGCATAAGTGGTTGTTAGAGATTAAGACACTAAGACACCTTGGGATGGCACAAAACCTTAATCAGAGATAACCAGAGGGAAATTCTTCTCACACTGGTTTCCAACAAGTCTATCGTCGGCACGTTCTTGACCGAGGCCAGATTCTTTTTTGTAACTACATAGATGTTTTATACCCAGGTGTTCGGGTCAGTTTGCGAACACCTCAATTTGCAAGTTAGGAGTTTAGGAAAACAAAATCTTTGAATTTAGGTATACGAAATACTAAATCCATGTTCTCGTTTGCAGATTCGCATTCGAGGTAATTTCATTAACAATATCATCAATAATGCTGGTCCTAGCAGAAGCACGTGCGGGGGCATGTTTGGTCACATGATTGTGTCAACACTCTCTCACTCATGTATCAACTACTATTACACAGGACCGACTCTGAGCTAAAGTTCGAGACATGATCGCTTTAGCCCTCTAAAAATTTACTATAAATTTTAGGAAACCCTCCTATTTTGATATCCCTTGCAGTGATCCAACAAAAGAGGGCACTGTCTTCAAATTCGATTTAGCCCCCAAAAGTCAGGACCGGCGCTGCTGCTACCCTACCTTTCATACTCCAATTATATGCACTCCCCCTTTTCTCTACGTGTCCTCTTTCAAAAGGGGCACTCAAGAATGTCTTGGCATTTATGTCCACGTGGAAATGCCAAGTGTCTTCAATAATGTCACACAAATGAGTAAAATGTCCGACATACAAGTCATGTCCCTCTCACTTTGGATGAGCTCTCCTTTCTTCCAACGTTCACATTCTTTGCCAATTTGTTGAACAGGAAAGAAGAAGATAACGCCTCATCCTCCCCTGGGGCACAGATTTTGAGAGACCCGGAGATGCTGCCAAGCGGTTTCTGTTGAGTGCATATGGACCGTCCATTTTGACAATTAATGGTTTAGATTTAAAACAAACTTTTTCAGAGAAGGGAAGAGTACTAAGTTCGTTTTTTTTAATCTGGACCTACTTTTGGACGGTCTGAGTACGCTCTGCATCCGCTTGGCAGGATGCGTCCTTGGCAAGAACCACTTGGTAGCATACCCAGATCCGATTTTGACATAGACAAACTTATGATAGGACAGTGTCACGAGATCTAAACTTTTACATCTAAGTTGAGACGTGACTAGGCATGGACATACCCTTCTTGTAAAACTTTCAGAAAAAGGGTGCCAATCAATTTTTAAGGATGAATCCTACTCAAGATTTGCATCAAATTGAGCTAGCCACCACGCTAAGTGTAGGACCGAACTAGCCTAAGCGAGTATGGAATCAGATGGTTGCCGCTTTCAGATTCGAGGCGATGATGGTGCGACCTATAAACTAGATTAAGATACATAAAAAGTATTGCATCTTAATAAGTGAGTAGAGACGTCAAAAAAGAAAAGGGCTACCATCGAGAGTCAGCGTCGACAGAGTAGGCCGCCGCGGTAAACATCGGTTGGGGAACGTGGTAACATAAAGTGCCACATCGATTAACGATAAACTTTGCCGCGTGTATGAATATAAGCTCTTGGACACCCTCTCCCCCAGTAAATCGATTACTGAAGGCGCGCTCTGTCCAAAAATGTACCATACCCACCGGGCCACCCTTTGCGATTGTTTTTTTGTGTGCCTCTATGATGAATTATTTGTGCACTTGGGAGAGTCTATCTAGAGAGTTGTCATATACACAACTCTGGAAAGACCAAGCCACATGACTGGTCACTTGCTTTTGTCTACATCCAAGTTTGCACTATGAATCTCGAAAGAGTTGTCAATTGTCCAATCTCAGGACCACAGAGAGAGAGAGAGAGAGAGAGAGAGAGAGAGAGAGAGGAAGTGTACTGGGAAAACTTAGGCAATAATGGCATCTTTAGAATATGCAGTTTTGCTAATTGATTAGGAGTGTAGACCTTATGTTAGAAGCAAAAATAGTAATTAGGTGGATGTGTTTTGCTCTGAAAGCTACATTTAACTCACTTTCTTTTAGTATTTGCCTCATTTACAAGCACGGAGACTAGTTGGGGTACCTAATAAGTAAAGACCAGACCCTCAAATCTCAATCAATCGGAAGATAATTTGTTGTGAAATTGCCTAATTAGAACTCCAACCATGTGGTATGTTGGAAGCAAAATCATTTGACTTTGTAGGCCATTTTCACCTAACAACCGGGGAAGAGAGAGAGAGAGAGAGAGAGAGAGGTGTCCTGCCATGAGACGTTTGTTTAATTAACTTCAGTTTTCGCACGATCTAAATATTCTATACTCAATTTTGTTTATGCCGGTAGATTCGATCGGGACTTGGAGTTCTTGTAAGCACTAAAGGGTTGTAGGGCACTCCGAAAGCAACCTTCAAGAGAGAAATGATCATCACGATCCGAAACGATCACTTTATAGAGCTTGTTAAGAACTTTGTTTCCTTAAAAAATTTCTAGTTGATCAAATATTGATAGCTACATGGTCAGGCAACGTGCATTTTTTAAAGTAAATCGTTAGTAGAATTCTGTGAATGAGTTATAAGACAAATCTCGCTTGATCGTATTGTTATAAGTGTCTGATTAACTTGATTTATTGCACCTTTCTAGTGCTCCGCGAATTCTAAAATTTGATCGGTTCGGATTGTCATGGTTATATCTCAAAAAAAGCCAATATCAATGCACTGTAGAGTGCGGCAACAGGAAACCCATGTCCGTATTTCAGTACATGAATGGTCATTGAATCGCGCGAAAATCTATTACTAAATTCCCAAGATTTTGAAGACGATTAAACAAACCGAAATCTTGATACGGGCAAGATTTGGTACAGAGGATGCAAAAACAATACATGAACCAAATAAGCATAAAGTCACATGTGGCGATATAATGTGGGGAGACCAATTTCCTCTGTTCGTTTCATCCTAAGGATCTGGATCTCATCTTAAGGTCTCAGGTTCGATTCTTTTTGTTAATAGCTCTTGAGGTCACCTCACCCCACGCATAAGCATGTGAAACGGCTGTTGGAGGAGCTGTAGGAATCAGTCCTAGGTGCGCTCAAGCTGGCTCGAGACAATGTAGATTACCAAATAAAAAATGGTAAAATTACACGGAGACCCCCTCATCAATACGTTTTGGACACGGAAACCCCTAACGTTTAAAACCGCCCAAAAGCACCCCCTCATCTATATGAAATTAAAAATTGGCTAACTAACGAAATGAGGAGAAATGACGATTCTATCCCTTAAAACTCGCCTATACTGACCCCCTCATTTATAAAAAATTTGTCCATGCTGACCCCTTCATCTTAACGTTCTTTTGAAAGAAGGATGTTGATTGGTTAATGGTTATCGTTGAGGTGGTGCTTTGGGTGTTTTTAAAGGTTAGGGAGTTTTCGTGTTCAAAACGTATAGATGAGAGGATTTTTGTGTAATTTCATCATAAAAAAATATTTAAAAAATGTAGGGAGACCCAAGTTCGTTGAACGATAAAAGTAGGGGAAAAAAAAAGGCACATAAAAGCCCATGAATGTATAATGTAACCCCATTCGAATCTCACGTGCTTTCCTATTCCCTGCTGCCTAAACGTCGACCGGTTGGTTGAATATACTGGCACCGTCGAACGAGTGAGTAGGCCCCCCATGCAGAGGAAAAGTGGGACACATCATGTAGTCGAATAGTAATTATTCAACCTCCTGGTATTACGACTACAACCGTATCGAGTTGCCCATGAGCAGCTCGAGGTTTGGCTCAATTGGTAGAGCGGTGAAGTCGAGCTCAAAGTCGAGTTTTAGGTTCGTGTAGTAAATCAGTTGAGCTCAACACTCTAGAGTTTAGCTCGTTTTGTATGGTCTTGTCTTATTTGTAGAGGCTCGTTTAGTAAATGAATCGGGCTCGAGTTTTAAGCTCGTTTAGTGGATAAACCGCGTTGAACATTACAAAACTTGACTCGGCTCGGCATATTTCACCCCTTCTAGGAGTACTATCTTGTTTGTTCTCGTAGTACAAAGATGGAGGTCGGCTCCGTCTTGATGTTCGTACTAGAGAAGAGAACATGTTAGAATAACATGTTAATTGACAATGCTTGCGGGAAATGGCTAAAATCCTAGTAAAGATTTAGATCTCTGGTTTAACATACAAAGCAAGATGCAGAACAAATCAGAATAACATGGCTCAGCCCCTCTCTGAAGCACAATAAAAACTTGGTTACGATTTGCCGACGCACCGAAAAAACGAAAAAAACAAACATTGGTTAGGGACCAAATCAAGGCTTTTGAGTTTGCTTTAAACTAGGGCACGTTCTTCTCCTCCTTTCCTATCTGCCTGTGCAGAACAGTCACCTTGCAAAATGTCAACAACAGCATGAGAAAAAGAAAAGGAGAAAAGAAACCCAGAATGACAAGCAAAATCAACAGAAATCCATTTAGTGGTCAATAACACAGCAACTTGTGTCCTTACATAACAAAAAAATAATCAAAGCAAGCGAATGAATTAGTGTAATGTATTGAAAAACAGATAATATTGCGAGCAGGAACACAGGCACATCATACAAGCAGCAGATACAGAACAGAAGGTAGAATCCTCCTATAAAAAAAGAAGAAGGTAGAATCCTGATAATCATACGGTCTATCACAGCTTTTACAGCGATCAATTCCACAGTAAAATTTTACACGTTATTATCAATATGAACTGCTCGACGCAGTAGTTACAGAAATCAGAAGTTCATCGAGCATGTTGAACTACTAGAGACTCATTACAAACTGGTTCTCTCACAGCTACAGTGTAATGATTTATGCTGTACACAGCTGAAAATGAATGATACCTACAGTTCGGTATGGCACATGCCCTCCTGCCGAACCAAACATTGATCCTGATTATGCATTCTTATAGAACTCTGGGGAAAATTATTACACGAATCTTTCGATCTCACCTGGCAACTGAGTTTGGCTACTGACCATAACTAGGCCACACAGGCTACAGATGTGGAAAAAATTATGGGATAAATAGTTCACCTAACTTATACTCAGCATGGTTCCAACTATAAAAGGTAGGCTTTCGTTGTTTTGGTAATAGCGATTTCATCTTCATCATCAGATGATGTCACAATCCATCCTTTCTTTCTCTATACTGGAGAATCAGATTTCTCCATATTGAATTTCATTGGTGAGGCAATGAGAGAGCATTTCTTCATCCTTTTTTATGTACTTTGGACAACAGAAGCTCCTTTGAGATGTGCAAGTGCAAAGGAAAACAATGCATGAGTCTGTTCCAGCTTCACATCATCATTCCGTAAAATTGTGCAATCAGCAGCTCCTTGTTTGGCTCAAGGGGTCATAATCGTAAGCATCACCAGCCTTGACAAAGCGCCCCTTCACACGCTTCCTTACGTCAGCCCTTGCCTTGCGAGTAGCGTATCTTACCTTCTTTTCAAATCTATGAAACAATAACACAATGTCAGATACTTAACAACAGACCAAAATGATAAAGAAGAAATCCATCCCTTGGAAATTGAAGACAAGGTAAAAAAATCGAAGCACTCAGTTCAAGCTAATAATCCCCATGAATAATTGGAGACGAGGTCCGTCAACAGACTCGAACACTTTTTGAGAAAGCAGTGATACAAAACTGTCTTAATGGATGGTCCCCTTCTTTTAACCCAAGTGTTGCTGAGAAGAAAAACAACAAACGAATACCAAAATGCTAGGGCCTTACTTGCGTTTCTTCTTCTTTTCCCTGTAACGCATAACAGCATCACTCCTACTTGAAGGGAAGGACGAACATTCAGGACCCAGAGGGCCCCATGGAGGCTCCCCCATGAGAAGCATTGAAGAAGCACCACAATCTTGAGTCTCTTGATACTCTCCAGCACTGCTCTCTACTGAAAGACCGGAAAATGAGAGGCTGGAGTGGGCTTTCCTTGCAAAACAAAGGTTTGGTTCTGTTCTAAAGCTCAGCATGGAATCAGCAGATGCTGCATTGCTGCAAGCTGGCTGCCTGATATTACCCTGTCCAATTGATGACCCCTGGAGGAAAAACAATCGATATCCAACAGTAAGTACATTTATTTTTACACTCAAATGTCGTTTGCAGTAGTGATTCAAAGATAGATATTGGGACACTCCATCAGAAATACACCATTGCCATTCATGCAAGTGCAAAATAATTGCTCGCATGAGATTGATATGCGTAAAACAATGAGGAGACGATTTTTTGTCAGTTTGAAAAACTGTGGGGGCAGTAATCATCAGAAACTCAAAGCTGCCTCGTGCTATCCTATGCAAAAAAAAAAAACTTGGACATATGTGAAGCAATAATGAGGTACTCCGTGTTTTACGTAATTAGTCTTGTAAACAATTTTTGAAGATGTATAATGTAGAATAGCAATTAAAGAACTGGTTACCAAGACTGAAAACCTGCAAGAACAACTCAGGAGCTTGAGAAGATAAGAACATATAACAGGCCATGAGAGAAAACTGCAGATAACCGAAAAGCAGGTTGGATGCCAACAGTGTAACATAGCCAATTACAAGTCACACCCCGAATTCTGAAATCTTTTTCTGTTCTTTTGGGATAACAATTCCTGAAATCTCATACTTCACTCATAATTGCCAAGTAACATTAGAGATTCCCCCTTACTTCTTTCCGATTTTGGTTTCTAGAAAGGGCAGCCCACTGGACTCCAGTTTGGATCCCCAAGCTTACTAAAGAATTTCCATGAACACATAACTTGGAGTGCAATTTATGTGGAAGTGCCAAAGGAAAGATTTTAAAATTTGTGAGATAAAAGTAGAAATTATCAAGTAGATATCATGCTTTCCATAAGGTACACATTTAAACATCACTTCTAAATTCTAAGTTGCACATACCATCAAATAGAGTATTGAGGGACAGTTTTCGTTCTCTAGGTCAGATAGGAATGGATTTGATATGAAGTTCTAGTAACTTCTCCAGACAAGCAAAAGAACTAAACAAGAGCTACACTTTATGAGACTGTACAGAAAGTCACTGCAAGCACGGACCACAACGCATAATAATATTGGCAAAAAGATTAATCTCTTCGCTGTTCTCGTGTCAACTCAAGCATATACAAAAGAGAGAGCAGAGAATACAAAAAGTAGCAAAAAATAAAACAGAAATCATATCCACCAACAGCACTCAATTTACCAAAAGTCTGACAGATAAGAATGTAGCAATACTTGTCGATGAAGTTCCATTTCTCACGTGTCAGAACAATGCATTGACACACTACAAAGCAGAAAGAGGAAAAGAATAAAACAATAACTAGACGAGAAGTTTAGGGTTGAGAATAACTAAGCAACAAAAGATAAGGCAATAGAACCTCAGCTTCACATGTGCCCTGACAGTTCATATCAGCACCAGACAAGTCCTCAACTCCAAACAAGCTGTCAATCCCATCATTACCGAAAAGTGGTTCTGGATTATTAAGAGCTACACCAAATAGATCTTCATAGTTCTCAATATTCAAGTCAACTTCATCCATATTGAAGTCCTCATAAAATTCATCAATTTCATTTAAAGTAGGTGCTTTTGTTCCTGGACAGCGCATCTACATTTCAATCAAAGGAATTTAGATTAGTTCTCGAGCAATTGAGAAAACAGATAACTCTAAAAATATCATAATATTAAAAACTTGAAGCTCGCAGCTAAATAATTTTGCACTTCAGCAATCTATACTGACGCTCAACAAATTATCACCGAATCCAACGTTCTTTAATATTATTGCCAAATTGCTAGGTTTCAAAAACGAGTCAAATGATATTTTGGGAAGAAAAGCCAAAGACGGTACATTCACAGGACTCTGATGTGTTGTGTGTGCATTGTGATGGTACTATTTGGTTAACTGGATTGATTAAGGTTGTAAATTTTTGGGGACCAAGAAAATGTTTGGAGAACAGAAGAGAAAAGTCTCAGCAACTACCCTTAAAACAAAGGCACTGCAAGAAATATCATTGTGTCAGCATATCATGAGACATCAAAAGATACAGACAACTTGGGATAGTAACGCATGTAACGACGGCACTATAAAGCCAATTTCTAATTTTGTAAACAAGATGATCATGTTTGTCTACTTAGGCATGAAAAGGGAATTGCCAATTAGAGAGATGACAAATGCCTTCGCATAGTAAAAAAGACCCCACTAACTAAGCTGGTCAAGCTGCTACTAGTTGTCCTAGAGAGCTAAGATTTGAACCATCTTAATCCTAGCTCGCGCCTTGTGGGTGGTGGGCTACCGCTTCCATTGTGAATGTAGTCCATCAATGACATCGGGAAAAAATTAAGTAGATAACTGAAGACAAACTTTTTCGGGGAAAATAGTCTGTAACCTGTCATACGTGCATGGTGTTGGGGGAAAGTGTTAAGGGCATGAAGTCGTAGCCAAAGCAATCTACCTAGTTGTCCTATCTTACGGAGTCAGACGAGTTGATAGATATCACAGACATGAGTCACTTGAGAAATCAATATAACCATATACAAACAACTTCTAAGATATTGAACTTCAGCAAAAGCAATGACGCCCGGGAAAAGTTGCATACATTCAGATCGACACCCATCAAAGAATGTTTGCAACCCAAAAAACATATATGCAGAGGTTCTCCACATGCCCAAAATGCTAGTTCTTGAGATATCTCAGTGGGAGATTTTACCTCAAAGACAATAATTAGTCAATTACCTTAGATGAAGTCGAATTTGTCAATCCCACAGGGTGATCTACAGCTTCTGGCTTGATATTCAGCTGTGGCATTGAAGAGGAACCTGTCCAAACGCTCGACTTCTCAATATTTTTCATGTCATTCGCTTCGATCAAGACAGATACATCTTGCCCATCATTACTTTGTAAAGGTTCTGTGCAGTTTATCAGACTCTTGTCGTTAATGCTCATTGAACTCATACCCTTTTCACAAGTTGAATCACCCAAAGAAGGCTCATCTAAAACAAATGACCAGAGCGTAGAGAGCTCTTCAGCTGAAGGACAACCGGAATAACAATTAACTGTCTGCTTCTTATGAGTTGAAGCTGAGGCAGAGCCAATGTGCCCCAGCCAATCGCAATTCTGACAAAGTGATATATTCTCTTCGACACATCTAACAAATGAAGGCTGTGAATTGCATCTTCCACACACGAGAGTCCTAGAATGACGCCTTGAAAGGGCATTTGCAGAATGGACATTGAGATCACAGGATAAACATAAGCAAGCTGCATCCGATCGACAATACACCATTGACCTTTGCTCTCCACAGAAATCACATAGGTGACCCATGTTTCAGCTAACCCTTCTTTTACTAGAATAAAACACCAATCCAATGAGGGAGAAAACTCGTACTGTTTTTTTCCCAAGTTACTCAACCTCTTCTGAAACTATATAACTATGAACAGAATAGCTTCTTAAATGGACATCAATCCATCAGCGAGAGTTCATACAGATATCCACCAGCAACCGCTTGCTCTAAATAAACATGTGAAATAATCTGCATTAAACAGGACAAAATGTAACTTGATGTGAATGTTTGGACTCCTAATCACTGAATTGCATTCCTACAGTTCAACTGTTTCGAATTTTCTCCGTACAAGTACCAAAAATCAGTAAATTAAAAACAGAATCCACCCTACATATGAGTGCAGAAGCTATGACAAAATATTCCATGAAAATGAAAACAGTTCTTGACAGAATAAAGTTCGTTCCAAACAGCAACTTTGAAAACGATAAAGATACCAAAGGCATACTTGAGGAAACATACATGCCAGAATAGATTCATGGGGTCCCAACTAATTGAGCACCCAGATTCCAGAAAAATACTGACAAGTTAAAGAGAATCAGCATAAAAGGTACATGAAAGTATATCATAAGAAACACAGAAACAGTAAAAACATATCCCCAAAAACTCCACACAAAAAAAAAAAAAAAAAAACCTAAGGCAGAATGAACAATTTAGCTCTTTCGTATCCACAAAAATCGATACGTACCCCAATTCGTTATCACGAGATAACAGCATAGATAACTATAACCAGTGGCGGACACAAGTGGGTGCCCGAGGCATCTGCCCACTGCACAACTCCAAATATTCCCACATATAAATCTAGTTTCAGGTTAATATCTTTTACTATTAGAAAAGTCTCTAGGACTGGCCCATGCAAGTCCTTTGGGCGAAAAAATATCTTAGAATTCTTATGCCTGAAATTTTGGGGTATCAATTATTCTTACCTCGCGTTTATAAAATTAAATGGTGGCTACATACACACAATCTCGTCGGACATCGCGAGTAGCGACATATGACTATGGGTTTTATTTTTTATTTATGACTAAAATATAAATCCACGGGGTTCAAGCCCCTGCTAGACACACAAATCATGCGTCCGCCACTAACTGTAACTGTGAAAATTCTCGCGGTAAAATTGTAAAACAAAAACAAAAATCGAAGAAGAAGAAGAATTCATTATCAGGCAAACACAAACAGATCATATGGGAGAGAGAATCAGTTTGAAGCCAGAATCCAAGCCATGAATTTTACGGTAACACGAAATGACAAAATTCGGACAATTACAGATATACACACCGAATCATCGCCGAAAACGTAGGACGACAGGGGCCAAAAGCACAGAGCTCTTTTTCTGCAGAATTTCACGTACAGGAACCCTAACGATAAAGAAGCGATCGACCTTTCCAGAAGCTCATCTCTCTCTCTCTCTCTCTCTCTCTCTCTCTCTGTGAGTTCGCTATGGGGAGGAGAAGTCGTCTTCCTGTAAGAGTGTGTGGTGACGCAGACAATTAAATATTAATAAAAGAGATTGTAAAGTGATAAAAAGTGCAGATAGATGTGAGGAAAAGTGTAGAGAGAGAGAATAGAGATGATGAGAGAGAGAAGAGGTGCGGAGAGAGAGAATAGAGATGAGGTGGGACCCCGTCCCTTTCACGATAGGTAAAGGTAGGCCCCTCTCCTTTTCTTTCCTTGCTGCCCTGGCCCCACCCGCCCAAGCATTACAGCAAAATGATATGAATACGAAATTGATTTTACGTAACACTTTATTCAATACTTAATTACTAAGAAGTTAAAAGTGTAATTTCGTATCTACGAAATAATTAAAAATTAGTCTTCCTGTTAATTACTATGAAGTTAAAAGTGTAATTTTGTATCTACGAAATAATTAAAAATTAGTCTTCCTGTCACCTAAAGTTAGCCCTTTTGGGATATAAATGAAAGTATTTTTTTAAAATAAACTTTAGTTTTATATTTCCACCGTCCCTGTTTAAATGTCCCTTACAAAAATTCTTGCATTTTCAAACCTCAGAAAATATATATTTTCATATTTTTAATTTTTACACAAAATTAAGGTACACAATGAGCACTTTAATTTAGTGTAAAAAAGTAAAAATAATAATATATAAAACATATTTTTGGGAGTTTGAAAATGCATAAATTTCCTTAGGGAACATTTGAATTGAGATTATCAATTAAAAGTTGTTGAAATTTTTCGAATGATTTTTAAGTATTTTAAAACTTATTCATGAATATACTTATTTTTTACCTGAACTTGGTCACGACTCTAAAAAAAGGACTAAATTAGAGAATGCAAAGGAGTAATACGTAGACGTATTGATTTATAAATTTACATGAATAAACAGGTACCATTTAAGCAAAAATATAAATAACTTAATTATTTTTTGAAAAGATACAGTATGAATTTAAACTGCAAATATATATATATATATATATGTTGTCAACGTACACACTGATGTAGGTGTAGATTGTATAATTTAAATGAATGGTTATCGATATCGTCGCGCGGTGTCTTAGGATCATCCATAAATTTGCATAAACGACATGTGAACAAAAGACGGTCCAAGGACTTGGTTAGCACTCTCTCCGTTCAAGTTTGATAGGGTGAAAAATGGGTCGTAATTTTTCCAACTCATCCAAAAAAATGATTTATCATTGGTGAATTAAATATTTTGGCGGCAAATCATTTAAAGTTTTGTATTTATCAAGGTTGTCATGACGCAGTGTATGAATGCTATGCACTACAATCTTAATAAAAATTCCACCAGCTAGATCCCAATCGTCCAAATAAAAATGTTAGGAGTATATATATTTATGGATAGAATTGAGGGAAACAATTAGACTGTGAGACCAAATTGATTTGAAATGACATATTTTAGATGAGAGATGTTAGGGGCACATCAATTTGTCATGCTTCAACCACACCTCTCTCATATACATGTGAGTTCCTAGCATTTGTTGTGAAATTCTTACACATGCATGTGAGAGAGGTGTAATTGGAGTGTGACATATTGATGTGCCCTTAACATTTCTCATTTTAGATAGGACTGTAAAGAAACCGAGAAGCTCGCAAGCTCGGGTCGGCTCGTTAACGCTTGGCCCGTCTCGATTCGTTTAATGAACGAGCCGAGCTTGAGCTCGAGTTTTTAACTTGTTTAGTCTTGTTCAACAAAAGCTCGGCTCGGCTTCTTAAGAGAGGGTTGGCTCAATTAAAGAAGCTCGCTTAGTAAATGACCAAACTCGACTTGTTAAGGCTCGATCGAGCTCAAATTTTTGATTTGTTTAATAAACGAGCCGAGTTCAAGCTCGACAAAAACTTGGCTTATTTGCGGCCCTAATTTTAGACATCGCATGTGTATTCCATGAAATCTTTCCTCTTAATGATTTGGACGGCAACTTATATCTCGATCTCTCAACAATCATTTTCATTTATTTGAATCTACGACTTTCTTAGGGCTAATCAATGAAAGTTATAGAATCAAAATTTAATTATGACCATTTAGGATAAAATGATCAGAAAACTAAAATCTTTCTATCGGTTAAAACGGATTGAAATTTAGAACACTTAATTTGTTAACCATATTTTTAATATATAAACTGTCCAAAGAGGTTGAAAAATTAAAAGTGTTCCAAATTTCAATCCATTTGAACCGGTGAAAAGATTTTAGTTTTCTGATCATTTTATCCTAAAATAGTCATAATTAAATTTTGACTTACGACTTTCTTAGGGCTAATCAACGAGAGTCCTAAAGTCAAAATTTAATTATAACCATTTAGGATAAAATGATTAGAAAACTAAAATCTTTCCACCGGTTCAAACGGATTAAAATTTGGAACACTTAATTTTTTCTCAGTTTTCCCTCTCGTTTCTTCGAACAAAAGCACAACTAGGGTAGCGGCAAAAATAGGAAGCTGGGGGTGGGAGAATAGGGATAAAAAGGGATGGAATCGTCAAGTTTCATTGGGATTAGGGGTGATAACTTATAGGGACCTGCCTATCAAAAAAAAAAAAAGTATGGGGACCTCAAACCCTATTCGAAGACAATACCCCCGTTTCCCCTCTTCTCCGGTCTTAGCCAAAAAAAAGGGACAAACGAAACCCCTGAACTTTGCCTTTCCAAACGAGGGTAAAGGGAGGAGCCCAGAACCTTATTCTGGGGTAAAAACTTATCCCCACCTAATAATGCATTCAAACGACCCCTTATTATATACGCTCAGAGTCTTACTCACCCAGTGTAACCTAATCGAATTGCAATATATTGACTCCTCTCCAATATATTTTCAGTCAACGTTTATCATCTCCCAGCTGGACCTCGATCATATAAACAAAAAATACATATTGCATAGTTATGAGACAGAATCTCTCTCGAGAAAGAAAAAAAAAAAAAACCTCCAGTTGCGAGACCAAATTGATACGAGAAAATGTATTTTACAAAATTTCCGCCCTTAATGATTTGAACGTCAATTCAATATTCCTAGACCTGTCAACCATTTTTGATGTGCCTGGAGTCTTTATTGCGACTAGATCGTGTCGATGAGATATGCACTTACCAATATTGGACAAAGTGATCCATCCTTCTTTTGCGATTCGTTTTAATATTCGTGTCGCATGTAAGCCGTTTTCCTTTCTACAAAACTAATTCGTTTTGCGAGCGATCGGTCCTTAGTAAGCGGAATGTTTTCTCTCTCTTTTTTTCCCCCCTTTTTTGTTGATCATCATGCGGAAATGTTTGGTCACATTATGCCTAAAGTATCAAAAATGCTCTGTTGTGTCACATTATGTTTATGTTTACAGTATCTAATGATGTTATAGGTTTTTGTTTTTTAATAATTCAGGCGTTCTGATTAGCTTACGTGCACCTCAACCAATTCTAAACAACCAATTCCATCATCCATTTGCGATGAGTCTGATTAAAGCTGAAGCACAATTCTGTATGAACTGACTCTAAAAAAAGGTCGATAGGCTTCGAAACTGAGAATTTAAAATAGAGCTAACCTCTAAGTCATAGTCTTGACCACTAGGCTGACCCTGTGTTAAATGTAAAAGCAAGCACAGCAGTCATCGGGTAATTTACCATGTGAACAATACCCATTTGTAGTTTAGCTACCCGAATGTCTTTTCCAAACTTTAATAATGCTTTCATTTTGTCTACTGGAGTAGTATCTAGTAGTAATATAGTAGTAGTAAATTTTTGAATATTTATACGAATACTTTATATGTGGAGAAGAGGACGAAAATAATAAACTATTCTTTAGCCAATGAATCGTGTCACAACAGCAATAGTTAAAGTATCCCCTACTTCTGAGTCCTGCCTAGGTATAATAGCTAAGAACATCCATTAGAATATCGATTTACGGTTACCTAGTCCGCTACTGATGCTCTTAGGCCCGTTTCGCTAATTTTTTTTTTAAGTATTTATTTTTTTATTTTACGAGACAAGTTATTCTTTCACAATAAATATCTTTTTAATTTTAAAAATAATCCAGCTAAGGGTACATATGAGTTTGTACATACCATGTACATATGAGTTTTGTGGTGTCCGAACTGCCTATTATTTTTTAAATATTTTTTTATGGAGCCTTGTAAAAAATTAACTCAACCTAATATCAGCAAGGATTTTTTTTGAATTTGTGGAGGCGAGAAACTACTTAATTGCTCAATTTTGCTCCGACAAATTTAGAAAAAATCCTTGGCGATATCGGGTTGAACTGATTTTTTACAGGGCTCCATAAAAAATTATTTCAAAAATAATGGACGATCTGAATTATTTTTGTGAGATCCAAGGTGAGTCCCACAAAACTTATATGTACATGGTATTTATACATTGCATATGTACATATAGCAATACTTTAAAAATAAATAAAGGAGAAGACTTGTAAACTAGAGAGAGAGAGAGAGACGGCAAAATGATCCAATTAAGGAATGGGGTTTATTAATGGGAATCCATCTGCTTTGGGCATAACGTTCAGTTGTCATCTAATCCAAAGACGATTTCTTCCGTTCTTTTTTGAAAAGAGATCTATCTATATCTAATCTAATATATACTCCGTAATGACGATTTCGTGTATCTCGTGCATTCTGTAAAGTTTTGGACTTTTTTGACGCGCTGTCGTTTTGAACAAGACGTTTTTCCATCCTAACCTCTAGACACGTGTACAGGCTTTTTTACAAAAAAAATGGGATTTGCCCCCCCGGAATTTTTATATTAATTTCCAACCCTAACAAAATGCCTCATCTATTGTGTAGTAATAGGAGATATTTGTGAGTCCAATCAAATGTCAACTTATTATTCAAACTATATAAACCTGTCCGAACTAGTACTGAAAATGCCTCTCTCTCTCTCTCTCTCTCTCTCTCATGAGTGATTATTCAGTGTTTTTAGAGCACTGTAAATGGGTATCACTATTCTAAGAGTAATTGTTCAGTGCTCCTAGAGTATCAAAGAGACTCTTGGAGCACCACGAATGAGTATCTCTCTCTTCTACGAGTGATTATACATTTCGTCATGGAATCCGCATGTATGTGTGGCGATAGAGATCGAAGTATTTAGAGCACTAGTTACACCACGTAATCGACCACAGGTAGAGGTCAACTGCATAATCCGACGAGATTCCTTATTGGTTTTACAATAGCAAGTCCAATGGCTCAAGCCAAATCTCACTCATTGAACTAATCAGTTGTTTAATGAGTCCAAATCTCATTATTTGGACTCAATGTGTGAGTGCTGAATAGTTACGAAATGGATGATTTTGATAGTTTAAGCACGGAGTAGAAAAAATAAAATAATTTGAAAGATAAAAACTTAATTGTTTTAATTTCTTCGCTTATTGAGGACGACCAAAACATTTTGGCTCAACGCTGCTATTCACACAACAGCTATGCACAGATCCAATGTGGGGTCCACTACGAGATTCACACAAATGATTCAAACTATTCATTAAATGTAAATATTTTCTTAAAAGTTTCTACAAAAAAAAAAAAAAAAGAAGGCTTAATCTGATACTTATAGAAGTTCAATCCAATAATTTAATTTTTCATTCGAATTCTAGGATAATAAAACTTATATGATTGGATCGAGCAACTATAAACATCGAATTGAGTTGATATTTCGTGGAGACTCTTGAAAAAATATTTTACATTTAATGAACGGCTCAAATCATTTGTATGTGATCCGTAATAGGCTCCCCACAAAAATCTGTTCACAGAATCTGTGCATTTCTGCTGTGTGAGTATCATAACTGATTTTGGAACCCTGCTAAACACATACATCTGTGCACAGATTTTATCGTGGGGCCCACCATGGGTTCCATACAATGATTTGAGCCGTTCATTAAATGTAAAATATTTTTTCAAGGGTTTCCGTAAAAAATCAGCTCAATCTAATACCTATAGGTGCTCGATCCAATCATCTAAATTTTCGTTCAAATTTTTTAGGTAATGAAAAGTTAGATGATTAGATCAATCACTTATAAGTATTAGATTGAGCTGATTTTTTACGGGAACCCTTAAAAAAATGTTTTACATTTAATGAACGACTCAAATTGTCTGTGTGAAACCTGCGGTAGGCCTCACAACAAAATCTGTGCACATAATGTATAGACAGATTTACGCCTGATTTTGGCTCGGACTTAGAGCCCGTTTCAGAACTTGAATAAGTTATTATTTTTTGTTCAATAATAAGACTTGTACCACAAAATAAGAAGTAAGTACTTATTTTTTAATTAAGGCAACTTCAAGCTCAAAATTTATGTATTTACGCAAATAATTTTGCTATCAATATAGATCTTGTTTGAAAGATCTCATTGAGATCTTTAATACGGTGCAAAAAAAATTGAAAAATTATTTTTCATTTACGTTATTTTTGAGTTTGAAAATGTGAAATAAGCTACTTATTTGGGTTTTGTGGAACAACCCTTCTTATTTTTCTTTGTTTGAGAAGTTCCAAAATAAATACTTATTCTCAAAGAAGGTTTCTGGAACGGAGCCTAATCCCTCGGTACATGCAGTGGCCCGTCTGTATTGAGGAACTCTTTGGCTGCACGTGCCCGCCAGGTACAATCGGTGACATCCACCGACCATACTTGATTGTGCACCGACGGGCGCGCGGAGCTCGCTCCGGGTCTTATGCATGATCCGAGTTGTTTAATAATTTTAAAAATGAGAAAATTAGATCGAGTACCTACACATATTGGATTTAGTTGATTCTTGCGAAAAACCATTAGATTTTTCCTGTGTTTGGAACACTTTTTAAATTTTTTTTTTGAAAAAGTTGTAGGGGTAATAAATGGAAGGAGATAAAGTGAAAAACTAATTGGAAATAGAGAAATTTAGGGGAAATTTTTTGAAAAATATTTTTCATAAAGTGTTCCAAACAAGAAATTTTATTTTTTTAAATTATCGAACGGCACTAATCATCCGTGCGGGACCCAGAACAGGCCCAGCGTGCCGGTCGGTGTAGAATCGGCAGGTGCATGGATGGTGGCCGTAGATTTTTCGTGTGTTTAGCCCCAAAGTCTTTTGCGTCAAAACCCAAACCTCCCCCGAGAAACTAGGGCCAAGTTTTCTGCCAATTTGTCACGCAAATGCAAAATTTCCACCTTCAGATTTCAAAATACGCAGAACATAGCGCAATGACCACGGATACCCAGCAATGTCAGCGGCGGCAGCAGCAGCAGCGGCAAATTCCAAGGTAAAGCATATTTTTTTGGTTGACTCTGTTGTCGGGCCAACTTACGCGCATTTTAGGAACAAATGCCAGTGTCTACTAGTAGTGCTAATTAAAGTGGGGCAAAGCCCATATCTATTACCGAGTTAGCACCTGGAGTTTCCAGCCTCAGATTTTGGGAGGGAGCAAACTCTAATTCCCCTCGACCATTTACGCAGACTCACAGATTTGTACAGTATATGTTAGAACTGTATCCATGTGCATCGGTTGGTGGATGTATTTTTTTGATAACTCAGGTGTCGGGCCAGCTTACGTGCACCTCAATTTATGGGACCAATTCCACAGTCCACTTGGGGGTCCCAATTATCTGTCTCTGGATGTAGCTGATAGGGATATGTGGTTATGCTTGGTATTTAAATGTTTTGGTGTTGTTTTGTTACCCTGGAATCAGTATGGTTTAGAAGCCTCCGTAGATAGCAAATTAATTGCAAAAACTGAGCTGAAGGAGGATGATGAGGTGAAAATTTAAGCCTAAATAGATGGAAGTAATATGAATAAAGTTGGCTATGTGATCGAATTGGTAATTTTGCCACCATATCTATTCCACATGTAAGTTGGGCCTGAATAATCTTCAGGAGAGAGAGGTGATTGGAGCTAAAATGGTGTTATTGGTCAATCAGGATCTTTTCAAAGTCCTAAAATTGCGTATATAAAGAATTGGTTCAGCGCTAAGATAGAACTGGATCATATATGGGTCAAGAGATCTTCAATCGGGAGTGAATGGGCTAGGACGTGTCTTGAAGAGCGTCTCTCTTTTTACCTTTTGCATTACATTCACTTCGATGCACTCAACTAACTTAACTACCAGCCCATTAAGGAAAGGAATGTCAGTTGTAGACCCCGACTATGAACTTTCTCTTAATATACGTTATTCATTGCACAAGGCTTGTTCACTTTATTTTCAGATGATGTCATTCCACCTTACCCGGAAAAGGTGCAGGTTTCCTCAATGCAATAGTGTCTCGATCGGATATCAAAGAGGTTACTTGTATACCTTTTTAGTTTGACTCTGCTAGCTCATAAGCTGATGTATGTATCACAATAGTAGCTCAAACCCCCTTTGGATTCACGGAATGTGACCTGGGACACTATGGGAGTTTGCGTGCCTCATTAGCAAAAAGATTACCAGAGTATGGCACTGTTTGATGGATGTTGCCCCAACTTCTAGAAAGTGCGAAAGGTTTCTCTGTTGTAAGTTTTTTTTTCCTCATATGTAGCCTTCTCCTTTATTTTGGGGAGGAAAGTTGTTATTCTTTTGGGTGCCGGTGGTTTATGTGAACTATGTCCACTCTTCTGACTGTCATGCCATGGCAAATCCATAGGACTTGCCCCCTGCTGGACCTAGACTTTAATTGGGAGTTATGATGTAGACGATGAAAAGAGCAATTTCTGTTGAATAGTATGATGGTAGATGACTTCAAAAAGGAAACGTGAGCGAGATGCATGTTTATTTTTTTTGTTGTAGCTTAATTGCACTGGATGATCGATGCATGAATGGTATCACGGTAAATCATCATAAGGTTATAGAGCGTTTCGAAAAAGGACTTTAGGATCATCTACTAGGAAATTCTCACTCTGCCACTAGCAATGTTCCTTCTGGGAGTATCTTGATGTACCTTGGTTTAATCTTTTGCTACTGGAGTGCATTTGTTGGTCTTGTATAAATGCATTCACCATGTCCTTTTCTTTCGTGGTACTCATGCCTCATAAAATGTGTTCTCTGCTTTACTGTTGGTTGTGCCTCTAATATTGGCTCACTTTGCCCTCCAAGGTCTAAGAATCAGCTTTCACATATACCATTGAAAGAAGTACTGTAGCAATGCTCACTTTTTCTTACCCTTAAAATAAATGTTCAGTTTTAGTGTTAGTTTCTCGTGTCTGAGAATCTAAGTCACTCTCTTTCCAAGCCTGAATGATGGGTGCAAGAGTTAACGAGTTGAACAACTTCCTTCATGTTGCATGTGCAATGTGCAATGTGCAATTGTGCATGTTCATAGTTTCTACTGCAATATTTCTGAAGAACTCACCTGGAAAGGGAGGTGCCTGGTATATTGCCAAAAGCTGCCACTCAGTATTCTTTTTGGTCCCCAGGGCATAGATCTTCATGAAACAATTGTTTATCTGTTTTTGCCAATCTAGACGACACAGAGCCACTGCAAAGGTCTTCTGCAAGGCTTTACAAGTGCAGTAAACTTATTGGAGTCGTTGTCCTTATGAATGCATATGATAATCTAGTTACAACTTATTTAGGGGTGTGATGAAAAAATTTCCAGGCTTGCAGCAAAGAGAAAGAGTTAAGAGTTGGTTGTATCCCCATTTCTGATACCACATTATGTGTAATTGTACAGGAGTTCATAATTATGCAAGATAGTACATGATCATACGGGGCTGTTATGTTGCAAGATAGTACTAGTGACACTTTGGAAAAGAAGACTCAAGATGAATCAAGGTACATCATTTTTTGAAAGTATAACCTGTAGATGTATACTATTTTTGAGAATTTCGACGGTGCAATCAACCATGTTGCCTTCCCTTTAATCCATATACCTTGCAACCATTTCCGGTCTTAAGCCATTGCCGAATGAGGAGACAGACTAAATCACTCAAGCTTCCAAGCACACAGAAAGAGGCAGAATTCTGATGCTTTCGAATGACTCTGAGTCGAGTAATACCTGCTGTTGCTGCTACTGCAGTCGCTGCTGTCACCCCCGCAGCTGCTCTCGTCGTTTTCATTTTCTGATTCCGGCGGGCCAGGCTTGAAGATGAACAACCCGTGGCTGGACCCTGTCGGGCAAAATAGCCAAGCGTGCACGTCCCAAAAAACTTGCACCGGGAACTTGTTCATCAACACCGTCTGATTTCCCCTGAATTTCCACTGCAAGTTCCGTACATGGATCAACACGATCCCGTCTATGCTAATCCACATTTCGGGTTCTCTGGGCCCTGCCGTCGAGCTCTCTACAACAATCTCATGTTCTTCTGATTTCTTCGGATCGAACTTGGCTCTCGTCGAGAAACTTCTCTTGTTGAATACATGCTCCTTCTTGTAAAAGAGGAGGGCTTCAACTAGGGCAGGCCTGGACTTGGTTTTTTTGTAGGCCTTGTTCTTGTAATCCCCTAGCAACAACACCACCTCTTCATCAGAAACTAATGCGACGTAGAAATCCGAACACGGCTCTGGACCACCGGAAAATTTAGCCGAGCGCAAGTCCCAGTAAATTTCTACTTGGTCACCGTCTACCTCAAAAGTCTTGTTCCCCTTCTTGCACCAGAACTGCCACGGCTTAAGGTCTATCTTGCAAGAGTGATGCGAATCAGTTTCTACGCTATCGACAGAAATAGTGAGAGAGTGGTTCGTCAAGTTTTTGCACCACAAAACCGTGACGTTGCGCCAAAAACCGGCAATGTGTGTTTGGTAGACGCATGTGACGGAACTCTGGGCAGTTTTTTGTGTCACTGGATCCTCCGTTATTTTCTGCGCTAAAGGTGGGTCGGAGTAGGAAATCGATTGGGCTCTCGTGGAAGATATTCGGTAAGACATGGATACGATTTTCTGCGTTTCCTTCAATACCGTTACAGGATCGACAACCCTAGAATTTGAGAGGTGAAATAAAGAAAATGGGTGAAAAACTATACATTGGCCATTCAGTAACTTAATCTCTCTCTAGTTTTTCCAACTCTTATCACAGCAAACCATAAATTCATCCTAAATAATGATTTGAAATGGTGAGAGAAGATAACTGGTTACATCTAGCAATTTTGTAGATTCATTACATGAATGAGAAATTTTACGTTAATTACCTTGAAACCATTGTTCTCAGGGAATCCATAAGGAGCTGAGCTATCTGGAGCCGCACAATTGCGTAGACGACGAGATTTGCTGAAGGGTAAGCAGCAGCGGCATGGCAACAAGTGTCGGTGGTTTAGACGCCGGAGTGGTTTTCAGGAGAAACAATTTGCATTGGGCAGGGCAAGGTGGCCGGAGAAAGACGGTCGAGAGATTTGGTCAAAGAAGACGAAGAAGTTCTACCATGAAAACTTTGTTTTTGTGGAGAAAAATTCTCCAGCAAGAGGCTGTGGGCAAGAGATGCCCGGAAAACAAGGGATCAAAGAAGAGGAGAAGATTCCACATGTTCTAAATATAGACTGTTTCCTATTTGGGTGGTGTTTCAGGTGCGGTTCTCTTCTTAGTAACTAGTATGTCATTGAACTGCTGATTAGATTGCTTTCCATCTCGAGCTATTTGGAATCTAATGATCATGTTCAAGTGGTCATGCTTAAATTTGGGTTCAGCCCACAATCTAAGTTTTTTTTAATGTGGCCCAATTGAGCCCATTTCGAATTCCCCACGGAACCAACCCATCCTGAACCGGTGCCAGGCCCTTCATAAAATCGGTCGGGGTCTCGGTGTCTGCACTTGGGTCTTTGATCCATGCTCCGATGTTGTGGGTGCTTTTCCGGCAGTCAGCGGGTTAGTGGTGGTGGGTTTGTTTTCTGCTATTTAGGTTTTAGGTTTTGGGCTTCGGCCATTTAGGAGTGGGCTTTGTCCCTATGGGTGTGGGCTTTGTCCCAAAGAGTATTTTTGGTTGGTTTTTTGCCAATCGGTGTATTGGGTCTCGGACTAGGCATATGATTCTTCTTTGGGAAAATGACGGCCAAGGACGTATTTTGATGATTAATACCCGTCAAGGACATTTTCAGTATTAACAAATGTTCTTATCATATTTTTGGCGGGTGTTAATTATCAAAACACGTCCCGGGCCGTCATTTTCCCTTGTCCTTTGAATATGATGATACCGTTTTCTTGTTCCTATTAGCCTTTGTAACAATTTCAACGATTAATGAAATTTTTTTTGCTGTTAAAAAAGAAAATTTTGATCGAGGTTGGTATAGGAAAATTTGGGCCCGAACCCAGATCGATTACACCCTAATTTAAAGAAAACAAAAAGTTCAACTATGGAACCAGTCACATTGTATATATGATCGAACATCATTTGGAGACCTAGGCTGGCTACTCATGCATGCATCCGTCTTCCCCAAAGGACGTGTGCACTTTAGCCTTATCATAAATTAATATGCAAAATTTCATAGCATGAACCACAAAATGCACAATATTTATTGGACCCACTTTGGTTAGTTAACTCTTGCCCTTTGTATGTTTTCACACTCCTAATACAGATATTTTTTTAATAAGTGAAAATATTTATTATTATGATCAGAAACAAGAATACGTAGTTAAGGGATAAAGCCCCCAAGACAACACTAACTGACAAAGAACGACAGAATTGCCCTACAACAAACGAAAAAACACTGCAAACTCTTCCAGGGATTCTCCTAGAGCTGAGAAAGTCCATAACTTCAATAGAAATTCTGTGCAAGAGCTGCGATTGTTAAGTCGATTTCCCTTGAGGAAGACGAGAATTTCTTTCCCTCCACAAGCTATAAAGTGCAGCAGCAGCCAAAGAGCATCTGAGACTAATATTTTTGAGACCCTTGCCCTTGACACTAGAGCTTAACCATTCTAAAATGTTCACCGTTTTCCAAGGCAACCCTTGAACCACGTTTCTAGGACATCGAACTATTCCAAACGGACAAGGAATAAGAGCATTCAAAAGAGAGATGATTATGAGTTTCTACACCATTTCTGCACAAGCAACAACTATCGTGAAGCACCATTCCCCAGCTCCTCAACATTTGGTACTCAGCCTCTGTTGTACAGCCAACTGAAGATTTGAAGAGCACCTAGGAACATGGTTCTGTCCCCAACCCACTCTATGCCAGCTTTGGACAAGGTACCTGGTTCGAAAAGCATTCCATGAAGACTGAGCTGTATGCAATCCACTCGAATGGGGGAACTGAATAACAGAATCCTCAAGGTCAGGCGTTGGAGCAAAGTAGGAGGAGTTAGAGCAGTAACAGATTGAATTGCCTGATTCCTCAGTCTAGCCCATCTCCAAGGGCCATGGTCAATAATAGACCCAACCCTAGCACTTAGAGATCTCCCTAGATTAAGCACCACCCTTTACCCAAATCTAGCATACAAAGGTCCAATGAGATGCCAATTGTCCATCCGTGGGAAGGTGCCTGCCATTACCAACTCTGTATTCAATCAAAGTCTGACAGATATTCCAAATACCCAAAATTTCACATACAACAGTTGCAGTTCCCTGCAACGCATTAGTATATATCAATGGATATCGTCTTCATAATTCTCAAGTGTGCCAGAATGGTAAGAATAATATGAAAAGGCTGGCCACAGAGATACACAATCGTAGAAATGAAACTTATTCTCAAGGGAATAAATTGAGGATAAGTAAAACCACGAGGAACGATTAGTTTCTTGGAGTCTTATTCAGTGTGAATCTCAAAAAGTGGGTCATGACTCATATGCTTTTATACTTACAAAATCAGAAATCTGGACAAAGTCAAAACTTACAGGTGTAGCCGAAGGTAAGGAAATCAGTGAATCCCCCTACGACAGAAAGTAGACACAGATATGCAGCAACTCTGAAAGACACTTTTGTGTCCTATCCTAGAGCAACATCCTTGGAAGTTGAGAGCAATGCATTGATGTGACTGTGAATGAAAACTACTATTTGGTTTGCTGCTTCTTCTGAGAGATACAAATCTGGTAGTGGTGGAGGTGGTCTGTTGAGTATAAATATAAGCAGTTCAACCATTTAGTTTAAACATCTGATAGAACTATCATCAAGCACCATTCCCCAGCTCCTCAATTCATCAAGTTGGACATTAAAGCAGACTGATTATCTAAGGGCACACTCCACCTCATGTTGTAGTACTTTGATCTACGTCTCCTTTTCTTCCTAAGGAGTTACTTCTGCCTTTTTTTTTGAAAGGCAGATATTTACCTTCAGAAAGAATCAGAAGCAGTGTACATAAATCATCAGTATACACTGCTAGGGGTTGTGGGGGGAAGGGCTCTTGAATTAGACCATAGTTTAATTATGTATACACTGCTAGGGGTTGTGGGGGGAAGGGCATAGCTGTTAGCATTATGTATACACCATCCAAAAGAAACATTACAATCATCCACAAAAGCTTTTGCATCTTCTAGCAGCACTTGAATTTCCCAGTCAGAGCACAACCCAGAATTGAACATTTTTACCACCGGTTGGCAATCTGTCTCAATTATAATATCTTTTGCTTCTCTTTTAGCTGCCATCGAACAAGCAACAAGAATAGTCCCGGCCTCTGTTGCAAGGGCAGAGGAAACGTTTAACTCTACCATAGTTTGCCTCCGCTACTGATCCCTCAGAATTCCCTACGATTACCCCCAAAGCGGCATGATTATCTGAGGGGCAAAAAGCCCCATCACAGTTGTATTTCCAGAAGCCGGCGGGTGGACGCTCCCACTTCACAGCATTACATCATGATACAATGTGGGAAGTGAAAAGGACAACCCTGAATAAGTGGGCTTCAAAAAACTCTCCATTAACTAAAAAAGCATAGTTCAAAGCCTCTCATGGCTGGGGAGAGATCCAGCAAAAGATAAACTCGTTTCGACACTCAAAGACGGATACCAACATATATGAGCAACAAGACCAAGTTTGGACATAGCATCAGACGAGATAGAAACTTCATGGACAAGCTCCCTGAACCATTGAACGGCGGAGGTAACGTTTTCCTTTGGCATAACCTCAGCAATTTTACAAATATTCCAAACACCAGCAGTCCACTTGCACCGAAATAGAACATGTTCAGATATGATTAACCTCCTAAACTCATATAGCAATCCATATCTGAGCTATCTATTAACTGTATAGTAATTGCAAATCCATTCATTTGAAATCCACATCTATCCAAACAAAGCCTAAAAGGTAAATGAAGTTCCACCATTTATAGCAACAGTCTCGGGCTGCAAACGAACCGAGCTGCTCCAGCAGCTCATGGCTCGGCTCGTTAAGGCTCGGTTCAACTCGACTCGTTTAGTAATTGAGCTGAGCTTGAGCTCAAGTTTTGGGCTTGTTTAGTAAACAAGCCGAGCTCGATACTCAAAAGCTCGGCTCGTTCATATAGGCTCGGTTCGTTTAAAAAGGCTTGTTTAGTAAATTAGTTAGGCTCGGCTCGGCTCGTTAAGGGTTTGGCTCGTTTATAAACGAGCCGAGCTCGAGCTTGAGTTTTAGGCTCGTCTAGTAAACGAGACGAGCTCGAACACTACGAAGCTCGGCTCGCTTACACCCCTAAATTGCTGCAACGGATTGAAGACAGGCATTCCTATACAAGTAGTCACTGGACAGTTCCAGTCTCAAACGCAACAAGGTCTTAGTAAAAATGCCGAATCATCTTCATCCACCGAGTAAAAATCTACAGATAATTCATTTGAAAAGAGGCGAGAGAAGGAAATATACAAGTGAGGGAATTAGGAAATACTTTGGATGGGGAATTATATTAATTGCCTGATCAGATGATCGAGAATCCAGTTCGATGCTCCGGTGTTTTCCGTAAGTTTCGTCGGAGCCCCGTGTTTTTGCGTGCGAAGACGATGCGTGAATCATAAACACGTTTACTTTCTGAGTGTGGCCGCATCGTTTGGAAAGCGTGAAACAGAAATCCGCTTCTATTTTGTACGCTGGCCGCCAAATTTTGCAACTTTGGAATGCAGTTTACGTATGAGCTCGAATCAATTTATCGGTATTTCACGGAAACCTGCTTCTATTTTATACGCTGGTTGCATACTTTTGCACCTGGCCGCCAAATTTTGCAACTTTGGAATGCGGTTTACGTATGAGCTCGAATCAATTTATCGGTCGCCTCTCCTCTCCAACTCACCATCTGTCAAAACTCTGAGTTTTCCATGGATGGCGTCAACTTTTTCATAGCATTTTTTCTTTTTTCCTTTGTTTTTTTTTTTCTTTTGTGATTTTAACTGTTGGCGGCTTATCGGAATTAGGCTGTGCTTGAGATGTTCGTAATCTTGGATGAATCAGAATTTGATAACTATTCGGAATGATATACCTCCGGCATGAATTTAGTTCATGAACATATCTGTGAAGTTGTAGGAAGTCCTTTAGAGTTCACATCTTTCGTAGTGAGGGCTTATTTTCGTGCCACCAAGCTTGTAAGGAAAATCATCAGAGATTACCAACCAATAGAATTTGACCGGATGGTCAAGTTAGGCTCATCCGAAGAAGTCTGGATACTGAACATCAAAAAAATAGATTTTTTAGGTTATTTTTGTTTTTATTAAAAAAAGTATGAGTTTCGATCATAACTTTCTATTTTTCCAATTTATCTCGTCGATACGAATTAATAAAATCCACACCAATTTGATGCAAAACTAACAAAATGCAAAATAATAATAATAATAATAATAATAATAATAATAATAATAATAATAATTGAACAAAGACAACCAAAAAAAAAAAACCCGGGCTTATTTTGCCAAAATACGTAGTATCATTATAGTTCTTATTGTTTCCTTTTTACAAGTCAAACGACGGTTTAGTTTGATCAAAACTAATTTGTTCATACTTTATGAGTTTATTCACAACCAAAATGGAAAGTGACTGGTCATGAACCACGTGGGCTCGCCCCACGGAACACGCAACCTAGAAATAAAGAGTACCATCGATTACAAAAGCACTTTTGACATTGCTTCTATATTTCTCATGATAGTTGTGAGTCTTTGGGTTATCTTGTCATTGGGTTGAATTGTATCCTTTTTAAGTTGATCTTATCGGCGATGTTTGGGTACGTAGTTTAGGAGGAAAATGAACTGTTTGTTGTCTTTTTTCAGTGGGACTAGTGGACGTTTTGTGTCGAGTTCTGCATAATTCGGCTACTTGGTTTTGAATCTAAAGGTTATTTCCAGGTCCTTACCTCTTGTTTATCCAAGCACAAAGTAAACGGAGGAACACGATTTGCGTATGATTGAGAGGGTGTGTAGAGCATCTATGTCATTTGAAGGAGTGTTTGTCCATAGATAAAATCCAAATTTCGTGTTGATTGTTTCTTCTTATGATCCTGTGGTTCGAAAGATTTTAGGCAGAGCTAATACTACTACCACCCAAGCATGGTGGTATGACCGAAATCACGTTATGATTAGGCCAAAGAAAACTAGTTCCGCGGGCTTGTGTTACCATACATACAAGTCTTCAAAATCTCAGATTACTACAGATTGCATAATTCAGAATCTCAGATTGCCTGCAGCTTGAGGAAAGGATGCTTTAATTTCTAAGATTCAATCATGGTCAAGGACTCAAGTACACTAGTACTCTCTCATGGAGGTCAAGCACAATTGATTAGTGCTGTTTTGTTCGGTTTCCAAAGGTACTGGAGTTTCGCCGTCATTCTGTCAAATAAGATCACGAAGGAGAAAGTATCCTTCGAGCCAATGTTATTAATACCGTCCCATATCGGCTGGTACATATCGTTTTTGACAAAATTCGGCACTCTACACCTCTAATTCCTTTCCGGCTCAAATACAGGTCGGTACTGGACAAATACCGAACAGTACTGGATTACTTTTAAATTTATTTTTTTCTTTAAGTACCGGACAATACCGGACGGTATCGGGCAAATACCGGACGGTAACGGACAAATACCGGATTTTTTTTATTTTTTTTATTTTAAAAAAGTGTATATTATACTATAAATTCTTTTTAAGTAGGAAAATAAGACTAATAGCGATCAATCCGAAACGGTACCCGGTATTTAACCGGTACCGGTACGTACTGCACCAGTAGAAAAACCGGTACCTTGACCGGTCCGATATTCAGAACATTGCTTCGAGCTTTCTTGGGGATAGGAACCGTCTGATACTTTGTGCGTAAAAACGGATCGATAACTGCGGTTAAACGTCAATATCTTTGGCGGTCTAAGAATCTGCAACTTGATCGATTCTTCTTGGAAGCGCTGACAAGGACAGGAGTTTGTTAAGCACATTGTTTGAATAGGCAGGGACTTTTCTTTGAATTTCCGTTTGACCCAAAAAAAGGGGACTTTTCTTTGGTTTTAGCAGGCAATTGGCACCCCCTAGTGCCCTTGTAGAAAAATATGGAGAAAGGGTGTTTGATGCTGGGGTGGACTCTATTACTCCCCGTCTCAATTTATTTATCTCCTTTTTGACTTATACATGTCTCAAATTAAGTGTCTAATTTCCAAATTAATGGATCAGATTTGGTTTCCTTAATAATTTAGAAATCCGAGATTAGACAAACAAATCGGGACAGGAGGAGTATGTCCTTGGGGCCATGGACATGGCCAAGAAGTAGGATTGCTGTGACCAGAGAGATCGTGGATAACACTTCCAGCAGTCAAATAACGGACATGTCTAAGGATAATGTTGTTACTCGGTGTCTTGCCTCCAAATGAGATTTTGGTACAAAGTTAGCTTGGCAGTCAATTAGGCATGTTTTATCTCCGATATCGTTATTTATCTATGTATTGGCCGATACAGTCCCATACCAGATTGGGAGATGCTGCCAAGCAGGAGTACTTGGCAGCAGTGCCGAGCGACCGATCCGGCGGCTCGGATCTTGACAGAATAATAGACGGTTCAGATCTGTATGCGCTTAGATTCAATTCGAGTCATCCGTGCCGAGATGGATGGCAGGATGCAGCTCGGCACTCCGCTTGACAGAGGGGTGCTTGGCAGCATCTCCGGATCCGTCTGATATCACAATTTAAAACACTTTGTGGAGCATTTTAATGCATGCACCATAACCATGGAAATTAATGTCGAGAATTCCTACCAAATATATAAAGCATGTGGCGTACCTGTTTGCCAATGGCCAGATTGACTATAAGTAAGCCAATTCTCTTAATTTGTTTTGGATTATTAGTGATCATTGTACCCCACCATGTTAACCCTGCACCCACGTTCTTTGAAATTTCCATCAAAAGTCTAGTCTAGAAGAATTTGTCATTTAATTGCCCCAGAATTCTTCCAATTTGATAACAACATCATTGATTGGATTCATATGAAAAGGAGAAAATGACTCCTGCTTTCATATTGGCCCTTTCAAATGGAGAAAATGGGTCTCAGCTGGGAAGTTTTTTTTTTTGACTTTGGAGAGATGACCTGTGCTTTTTTTTTAAGAGATGACCTATGTTACGATGATGTTGGGTTTTTTTTTTAAGGAAGAGAAAGAACTTCGTTGATAAGAAAATATTATGATGTACCGTGTGCATCTAAGATTAGTTAAGAAAGACAAATTGCACATGAACACCAATAACACGACCAAATCAAATGAAGGATACAGCTAGCGATAAATTGATCTGGTGGCCAGATGTTAGAGAATCGCATGCAGTTACAGCTATAAACGAGTTGAGCTTTGTCGAGCAAAATTCAAGCTCGAGCCTTAACGAGTCGTGCCCTTATCAAGCCGAGCTGAGTCATTGACTAAACGAGCTTCTTTAATCGAGCCGAGCCACCCTTAACGAGCCGAGCTTTTGTCAAATGAGACGAGCCTGAGCTCGACTCGTTTACTAAACAAGTCAAAAACTCGAGCTTGAGCTCGGCTCGTTTACTAAATGAGCCAAGCCGAACCGAGCCTTAACAAGCCGAGCCGAACCAAGCTCGCGAGCTGCTCTGTTCGTTTACAACCCTACATGCAGTGTATGTTATGTGTACCAACTTACTTTTGTACACATCTTAATTACCAATGTTAGGTGCACATAAACAAACATAATTTCCCATGGATCTAATATGGGTGGGTTTGGATCCACCTAGAGTGAGTTTCAAAACAGATGGATTCAAAGTCATTTATGTTAGATTTATCAGAATTTGTATATATCCTATCCGTTCTGAACAACCAATTAATCTCTAATGCTATCATTGAGGGTATGTTCCACTTATTAAAATAATTTAAATTAAAGGTGATGTATTGTGATAAAATGACATGTCTCTTAAAAAAAAAAATGAATATTTTAAAAAACAAAATACTTAAGGGAACCGGGCCTCGGAGTGATAACAAAGTCGTGATTCACTTATACTCAACGGAGAATGTTCCCCCATGGGATCTGCTCCTGTAAATTGAACATCATACGTGATGTTTCTTCTCTAATGCGCTGCTCATTTTCTCGGGTACGACATACGTACCTAGGCAGCGTAATAGTTAAGTGGCGGGTTTAAGAATTTGTAATAGGATATTTATAAATTACTTTAACTTTACTAGCTGGTGTATTGACCAATAATATATGTGCAAAATCTTGTATAGTATATTAGTATAAATAGTGCGGACAACAAAACATAACCCCACTCTCTCTCTCTCTCTCTCTCTCTCTCTATTTTAAAGCTTAAAATAATATTTATAACTTTTTAGTACATATTTATTTTTTATAAAATTTATATATTTGAAATTTACTCACAGAGATCCAATTAATAAAGACCAAAATTGAATATAAAATTATAAAAAAATAAATTTTTATTTTTCAATGTCTATTTTATTAACAATCTAAATTCACAATTAATAGTGTCAATTTAACGATTAACAGTCTAAATGCAAAATTAGCAGTATTTATTTAATTATTGACTGTGTTAAAATTATTAACAACTTAAATTGACAAGTAATAGTGTTTATTTAACAATTAACAGTACTAAAAAATTATTGCATAAATTTAAAATTAACAATTAATATTCTAAATTCACAAAATTAACCATGCTCATTTTACAATTAAATGTGGAATCTTATAAAAAGAAATAAATATCAATGCGAGTGGGCAAAAGAATAGAGATTTTATTTATCAAAAGGCTTTTTCTTTTTTCAATGTGTACAAGTGATTCCAGTTGTGGTGCATATAAAGAGATGAGAGTAAATGGTACGATCAGGTGTAATAGACCTAATAAGAAAAGACAGATTTAAAGGTGAAACAAATTTTTTTTTTTGAATGGCCAAATTTTTTTTTATTAACTTTTGAAATTGATAAAAAAAAAAAAAGGTGATACAAGTAACAGGTGGCACATTATTAGTGGGACAAAAAATAGGTGATACAAAGTTGTGTCCATAGGATAAGAGTGGGGGGGAGAAGGGGAAAGAAAGTGACAAATAGCAACATGAGAGAGAGAGAGAGAGAGAGAGAGAGAGAGAGAGAGAATGGGTATTAAATGTGGTAGGGTATTAAATGCAAGCATGAAAAATAGCGGACTTAGTGAGACATGCACTTATTTGATCAGAATTCACTCCTAAAAAAGTAGGATCGGCGGGTTCATTATTACTTTTGAGATTCGTTTTGAGGCCTCAGAAAGCTAGAATCGGCCCGACAACGTCAAAAATGTGTAGGTAGAAGTGGAGAGTGTGAAATTATTTCCTTAGACTCTTCCACCAAATACTAGTCGACTACTATTTGCAAGAGGGGCCGCCCCGCCACCCACGACACGCCCTGCTTAGTTTGGCTACTGTTCTTGGTATCTTCTTAAGTCTTCTATATTTTATTTGGTAGACTTCCAAGTCCTTTCTTCAAATAAACCTCTCTCTCTCTCTCTCTCTCTCTCTCTCTCTCTCTCTCTCTCTCTCTCTCTCTCTCAAACGCGTTTGTCATAACTCAATTCAAGCAAACAAAGACCATGAAGGTAAGTAACAATTTTTTGCTTAAAAATAAAAGACACAGATAGTCAGATACCTACACACACAACACATATGTGTACTAATATTTGCAAATTAAGTTAATTGAGTACTGTAATTTATTTGTTGTTATTTGCAGCGGAAGGTGGTGGTTAAAGTGTCTTGCATGAATGGGCCAAAGTGCCGCTCCAAGGCCCTCAAGATTGTTGTTGGTATTTCAGGTACAAATTTACATACCCATTATAATCAACTTTGGCGCCAAATTAACTCCACCTTCAAGTATGAAGTCGTAGGGCGAGGTGCTTCTCGATCGCGCGGGCTTAATACTCGAGTTCGAGGCTACCTAGCTATAGCTTTTGTTATAACTTAGGTGTCCGGATCGACCGGTTAATTAAGCGCACCTCTATCGAGTGCAAACTCAAGCCGGGGCAGATCAAGTCCTATATATATAGACTGACCCAAAAGAGTAGATAGTACCCGATAGATTTTTTGAACCTGAAATCTTAAGAACGAGCAAACCCTTAAATCCTATGCCAACCCTTTTGATTCTAGATATAGTTATCGTGAATACCCTTATATATATGTATTCTTCTCATTCAAGTTGTGGAAAGAGGGAAAGAACTCCAAGTTCATATTCTTTAGGAGCTACATATACAAAATCACTAGGGGACGGGAAATTGAAGCACAGAAAAATACACAAAAGTGCACTACTTTGTCCATATTCGTTGTTTAACAACCTTAAGCACGATATAGTATTGCTGGGTCTGGCTCCAAATAGTCCACCCGCGCGTACCCCTATTCATTGTAAACTTATTATGACGAAAAGCTAAACAAAAAGTTACGAAAAATAAAAAAATACCGAAATAAGTTCTGGATAAATAAGTTTACAAGAGCATCTCTAATTGCAGGCTATTTTCACAGCCAGAGCGACTTTTTTGCTTGAAGGACATTTTTCACCCCTCCAACAGGAAGCAATTTCAACAGCCAAAAAATATATCAACCTTCTTCATTGTTGTTGCAACGTTAACCTTTTTTGTTCAAATCTCTATGAAATGATTGAGTGATTCAACGACCGTCATAGATTAAGGTAATGGCTTTGGCAGTATTGGAGCATAACTTTGTCATGGAAAAAGTTACACTAGCATTTTCGTATTGACCGGCTAGTAGGTTGAGTACTGACCGCAACAACTCGGTATTTGGAATGGCACGGGCCAACAAGCTACATATGCTGTTTTATATTGTTACCGGCATGGTGAGGGATTGGCATAGGGAGTTAGCCCTGTCAATGGGCCGGATCCAATTCGGATCCGACAGATCCAGATCTGATCCGAATCCGATAAAATCCGAATCCGATAAGACTCGAATCCGATAATAATAATTCAGATCCAGAAATCTGGATCCGATTTGAAAATCCGAATCCGATCCGAAAACTTTTGTACTTCAAAAATTTTAGCAAAAATAAATAAATAATAATAATTTCAAAAAAATACAAATTTTCTTTTCAAGAAAAAATATTTTTCCAAAAATTAAAGAAAAATTTAAAATAAAAATACAACTTCTTAAACATTTTTTCAAAATTTACTTTTTTTAAAAAAAAATTGAAAAAATTAAAAAAATAAATAAAGTTCGAATTGATAACGGATTTAATCCAATCCGATCTGAATCTGAATTTGATTCGTATTTGGATTACCGAATTCGAATTATCGGATCAACGTTATCGGATTCAGATCGAATTTTTCTGATCGGATCCGAATTGGATTCAGTCCATTAACAGACCTAGGAACTTTGGTGTCTATATTAGACTTCGTTAAAGTATATACAAGTTCACCTATTATGCATGTTTTTTTGTATGATATTGTAGGGGTTGAATCAGCAACTGTAAAGGGGAAGGAGATGGACCAAATAGAGATAACCGGAGACAATATCGACGCGGTTACGATCGCGAAGTCGTTGAGAAAGAAGGTAGGCTTTGTGGACGTGGTAACCGTTGCACCGGTGGAGGAGAAGAAAGCTGATCCGAAAACCGATGACAAGGAAAAGGAGAAGCCATTGGCTTGGCCAATTGGTGTTCCTGCGCCTTATTATGTGCAGGAGATTAACTACGATGACCCTGCTTGCTGTTCCATCATGTGATTTTGGTGCACAAAATCAAAAGAAGAATGTTGAGATTGGACTGGAGCATCATGAATTACATATCTCTCTCTCTCTCTCTCTCTCTCTCTCTCTCTCTTTGGACTAATAAATAACTTTTGAACTCAGTGTGAGCTTTTTGTGATTGTCTTTTTCAGAATTCCTTCATGATGGCATAATGAGTACTACCTTATTTTGGGACTCCGGTTGGGTTCGTCTAAACTTAACTTATTTCTTCGTTTTGTGTATTTTGTTCGACTTTTCTGAATTTTTGTTAGATTCATGTGTTTTTTTTTAGATTAATCATCCAACTCGACGAGATGAGTCAAAAAAGTATAAAATTATGACCAAAAGAAAAAAAAAAGTTCACTAAAAACGAAAAAAATTATCAAACAGCTATCTTTTGGAGTTTCAGTGTCGTCTTATTTGAATTTGTTCAATATCGATTCGTATTTTTATACTTTCCGATTCGTCTCGTTGAGACGAATGATTAGCCCCTAAAATTACGTTAAACAAGAAGTTACTAAAAATTAAAAATACCGAAATAAGTTCTAAATTTATAAGTTTAAAAGAACCAGCTTGAGTGAGCTTTTTGTTGTCTTTTTCGGAATTTGTTCAAAATTTTGACTTCTACTTTTCATTCATTGCTTCTTCTCATCGAGTAAATAGGACTATGACATTTGAAAAAAATAGATGAACAAGCTTATAACTTAAGGCCAACAACGTTATACGGTAGAGGCCAGAGAGTGTTGGGCAGCTAAGAAAAAATAATATGTGAGTAAAATGACCGTAGCCAAAATGAGAATGCTGAGATGAATGTATTGTAAGATTTTGCGAAATAGAATTAGAAACCAAACATTCGTGGAATGGTAGGGGTAGCACCAACAGAAGCTAAGATGAAAAAATATAGACTAAGGTAGTTTGGTCATTTCTACAGTTAACCCATCGACGCAATAGTTAGGATATGGTTACGCTCGGTAGATGATGGCACTAACGGGAGAGGTAGACCGAATTTGACCTTAGATCGAAATGGTAGTGTGCATGGATCTAGGTTTACTGGAAATTACGGAACATGATGCCCTTGATAGAGTTCAAAGAAAAACACGGATTCATGCAGCCGACTACAATTGATTAGGATTTAAGGCTTGGTTTAGTTTGATAAATGAACTTGCTTTAACTCTGTAGTGTTTGGAACAAATTGAAGACGATCTGTTCATGAAATTAAAGTGCACTATAAGTGAGTAAGAAAATGTCTCCGTTCACAAAAAAAAAAAAAAAAAAAAAAAAAAAAAAAAAAAACTTCATTTAACTTTTGCCAAGAAAAATGAAAAAGACTCTTTTCCTGGAATACAAGAACAAATTAAAAAGCAGAATTAGAAAAATGCTATTGGCACTCCAAAATTTAATAGAGACACTCTAAAAAATAAAGGAAAATGGTTTTGGAATTACACTAAATTTAGAGTGCCTACATCAATTTTTGGAGTGCCACTATTATATCCATTTAAGTATGAACCTAGACCTGATTATGGACAAAAAAAAATTTAAGGCAACAATTCTTTTCCTGACTGGATGATTGGATATGATCATTGCTTTTCTCCTCCTTCCCACCTTTTTCAAAGTAATTATTGGAGTTTTTATGTTGTGTGGCATTCACCAAATTGGTTAACTCCCAGTGGAAGTGAAAATAAAGTTTAAAGGTATCCACTTTATAAGTACTACTTCAACTTGTAAGATATTAAATGAGAGAATGAAAAATAACGGACTTAGTGAGACACATGCACTTATTTGATAAGAATTCACCCCTAAAAAAGTAGGACTGGCGGGTTCATTATCCTTTTTGAGATTCGTTTTGAGGCCCCAGAAAGGCAGAATCGACCCGGCAACGTCAAAAGTGTGTAGGTAGAAGTGTACAAGGATAAAAGGAGAGTGTGAAATTATTTCCTTAGAATTTTCCACAAAATACTAGTCGATTATTTGCAAGAGGGGGGCCGCCCCGCCACCCACGGCACGCCCGGCTTAGTTTGGCTACAGTTCTTGGTATCCTCTTAAGTCTTCTATATTATTATTTGGTACACTTCCAAGTCCTTTCTTCAAATAAAGGGGAAATGACGGGTCAGTGGTGTTGACCAGGAATAATTATAAAACCATGGTCTGGAGTCTTCAATTTACCATTTGCATGACAGGAGGAAAAATATTGACAAATACATGGTGTGCCCACTTGAAATGTCTATTTGACCCTCTTTGACATCAGAGATCGTCGAACTCTATTTGACTTGGTCTATTTGAATAAATGTAATGGTCTTTTGAAATATATCATAAAGTCTTTTTGATTTTGTGACGTGCTCTTTTTTTGCCCAAAGACGGTTCGTTCAAATTGATTCGGAGATGACATTCGTTGAACTCTATTTGACTTGGTCTATTTCAATAAGTGTAATGGTCTTTTTCAATATAACATAAAATCTGTTTCATTTTTTGACTTGCCCTTTTTTTGCTCAAAGAAGGTTAGTTCAGTTTGAATGGGAGATGATATTTACTGAACAAGATATCACTTGGTCTTTATCAACAAAAGTAATAGTCTATTTCAATATAATAAAAAGTCTTTTTCATGAATTGACTTGCCCCTTTTTGGCCTAGGAAAGGTTGAGTTGATCAGATTTATCGAACTCTATATGACTTGGTCTTTTTCAATTAACGTGATGGTCATTTTGAATATAACATAAAGTCTGTTTCATATTTTGACGTGCTCTTTTTTTGCTGAAAGAAGGGCAATGGTTTTGATGTTACGACGCCATTTTATATAAAGGGCAAAATTGTCTCTACTGTTTCATCAGTGTTATGGTTACCATGTTTTGGTAATTAAAACAGATGATACCATGTATTGGTAGTTTCAGAACTGTAGACCATGAAAGTGGTGAATATTTGCTTGGTCCTCCACTGACTGGTAATTTTCCCTCAAATAAACCCCCCACCCCCCTCCCTCTCTCTCCCTCTCCCCCTCTCTCTCTCTCTCTCAAACGCATTTGTCATACTCAATTCAAGCAAACCAAGACCATGAAGGTAAGTAACAATTTTTTGCTTAAAAATTAAAGACACAGATACCTACACACACAACAAATGTGTACTAATATTTGCAAATTAAGTTAATTGAGTACTGTAATTTGTTTGTTGTTATTTGCAGCGGAAGGTGGTGGTTAAAGTGTCTTGCATGAATGGGCCAAAGTGCCGTGCCAAGGCCCTCAAGATTGTTGTTGGTGTTTCAGGTACAAATTTACATACCCATTACAATCAACTTTGGCGCCAAATTAACTCCACCTTCAAGTATTAAGTTGTAGGGCGAGGTGCTTCTCGATCGCGCAGGCTTAATACTTGAGTTCGAGGCTACCTATAACTTTTGGGGAGAGTCTACAATACACACCCCTTAAAAGGGGTGTACCATATGCACCTATTTTAAGGTTCATTCATAACATTTTAGTATGTTTCGTAACTTTTGTTCTAGACTTCATAACCTTTTAGCCGCAATATGATTCGTAACATTTTCATTATGATTCATAACATTTTGGTGTATCTCGTAACCTTTATATGATTCGTAACTTTTTAGCAATACGATTCGTAATATTTTTCCTACAATTCATAACATTTTAGGGGGTGCATATGATACACACCCAAATAAGGGATGTGTATTGTAGTCTTTCCCTAACTTTTGTTATAACTTAGATGTCTGGATCGACCGGTTTAAGTGCACCTCTACCGAGTGCAAATTCAAGCCGGGGCAGATCAAGTCTTATATATATAGACTGATCTAAAAGAGTAGATAATACCCGATAGATTTTTTGAACCTGAAATCTTAAGAACGAGCAAACCCTTAAATCCTATGCCAACCCTTTTGATTCTAGATGTAGTTGTCGTGAATACCCTTATATATGTATTCTTCTCATTCAAGTTGTGGAAAGAGGGAAAGAACTCCAAGTTCATATTCTTTAGGAGCTACATATACAAAATCACTAGGGGACGGGAAATTGAAGCACAGAAAAATACACAAAAGTGCACCATTTTATCCACAGTCCGGATCTTCTAAGGGCTCTCGCACGGTCTTACCGTACTGGACTCCCCTTTCCCAATTGAATTGCAACGATCTGAGCCGTTCAAAATGATCAGAACATGATTTTAGGGTTACCCGCGAGAAATCAGCAAAAAAAATGACCGAGAAGGGCTTGATCAGGGCTTGATCCGAACAGTTTTTTATTGAATGGTTTAGTAAAAAACTGATCGGATAAAGCCCTTCCGGATCATTTTTTTGCTGATTTCTTGACAGTACCCTCAAAATTATGTTCTGCACACTTTGAACGGCTCGGATCGTCATAATTCGATTGGGAAAGGGGAGTCCCACATGGTAAGGTTATGTGGGATCTCTCATTGGATCCCGAGTGATTTTATCCATATTCGTCGTTTAACAACTTTAAGCACAATATAGTATTGCTGGGTATGGCTCCAAATAGTCCACCCGTACCCCTATTCGTTGTAAACTTATTACAACGAAAACCTAAACAAAAGTTACTAAAAATAAAAAATACCGAAATAAGTTCTGGATAAATAAGTTTACAAGAGCATCTCTAATGGTAGGCTATTTTCGCACCCAGAGCGACTTTTTTGCTTGAAGGACATTTTTCACCCCTCCAACAAGCCGGAAACAATTTCAGCAGCCAAAAAATATATCAACCATCTTCATTTGTGTTGCAACGTTAACCTTTTTTGTTCAAATCTCTATGAAATGATTGAGTGATTAAACGACCGTCATAGATTAAGGTAATGGCTTTGGCAGTATTGGAGCACAACTTTGTCATGGAAAAAAGTTACACTATCATTTTCGTATTGACCGGATAGTAGATTGGTACTACACTACTACTGACCGCAACAACTCGGTATTTGGAATTGCACGGGCCAACAAGCTACATATGCTGTTTTATATTTGTTACCGGCATGGTGAGGGATTGGCACTGGGAGCTAGACCTGTCAATGGGTCGGATCCGATAGATCCGGATACGATTTGAATCCGATAAAATCTCAATCCGATACTGATAATCCAGATCCAAATATCCGAATTCGATCCGAAAACTTTTGTACTTCAAGAATTTTAGCAAAAAATATATATATTTTCAAAAAAAATACAAATTTTCTTTTCAAAAAAAATTTAAAATTTTAAAAAAAAATAAAACTTCTTAAACATTTTTTTCCAAAATAAAAAATTTACTGTTTTTTAAAAAATTAAAAAAAATAAAGTTCGGATTCAGATTGATAACGGATTTAATCCGATCCGTATTTAAATTACCGGATTCAGATTATCGGATCGACGTTATCGGATTCAGATCGGATGTTTCGGATCGGATCCGGTCCATTCACAAGTCTACCGGGAGCTTTGGTGTCTATATTAGACTTTTTTTTTTTTTTGAAAAGGTCATTAATATATAAGGCGAGATCAACGGATTACATCATAGTTAAGAAGACATTGAAGCTCAGGCGGAATACAACCTAATGAAAAAACAAAATTCCTATTAAGACAATTCGTGGCCAACCAGTGTGCCACTTTGTTCATTTCCCTTGGGCACCAAACAAAGGACCATTTCTTACCGGATGCCCAGCATTTAATATCATCTATCACAGCTCGGATTTCCCATGGAGTAGTAGAATTGGACTCTTATGCATGTTCTTTTGTTAAAGTATATACAAGTTCACCTATTATGCATGTTCTTTTGTATGATGTTGTAGGAGTTGAATCAGCAACTCTAAAGGGGCAGGAGATGGACCAAATAGAGGTAACCGGAGAAAATATCGACGCGGTTACGATCGCGAAGTCGTTGAGAAAGAAGGTAGGCTTTGTGGACCTGGTAGCCGTTGCACCGGTGGAGGAGAAGAAAGCTGATCCGAAAACCGATGACAAGGTAAAGGAGCAGCCATTGGCTTGGCCAAGTGGTGTTCCTGTTCCTTATGGAACACCTGCGCCTTATTATGTGCAGGAGATTAATGACCCTGCTTGCTGTTCCATCATGTGATTTTGGTGCACAAAATCAAGAGAAGAATGTTGAGATTGGACTGGAGCATCATGAATTACATCTCTCTCTCTCTCTCTCTCTCTCTCTCTCTCTCTCTCTCTCTCTCTCTCTCTCGGACTAATAAATAATTTTTGAACTCAGTGTGAGCTTTTTGTGATTGTCTTTTTCAGAATTCCTTCATAATGGCATAATGAGTAATACCTTATTTTGGGACTCGGGTTGGGTTCGTCTAAACTTAACTTATTTCTTCGTTTTGTGTATTTTGTTTGATTTTTCTGAATTTTTGTTAGATTCGTGTGTTTTTGTTAGATTAATCATCCGACTCGACGAGAGGAGTCAAAAAAGTACCAAATTATGACCAAAAGAAAAAAAAAAAGTTCACTAAAAACGAAAAAATTATCAAACAACTGTCTTTTGAAGTTTCAGAGTCGTCTTATTTGAATTTTTTCAATACCGATTCGTATTTTTATACTTTTTCAATTCGTATCGTCAGGACGAATGATTAGCCCCTAAAATTACGTTAAACAAGAAGTTACTAAAAATTAAAAATACCGAAATAAGTTCTAAATTTATAAGTTTAAAAGAACCAGCTTCAGTGAGTTTTTTGTTGTCTTTTTCGGAATTTCTTCAAAATTTTGGCTTCTACTTTTCATTTATTGGTTCTTCTCATCGAGTAAATAGGACTATGACATTTGAAAAAAATAGATGAACAAGCTTATAACTTAAGGCCAACAACGTTATACGGTAGAGGCCAGAGAGTGTTGGGCTGCTAAGAAAAAACAATATGTGAGTAAGATGACCGTAGCCAAAATAAGAATGCTGAGATGGATGTATTGTAAGATTTTGCGAGATAGAATTAGAAACGAAACATTCGTGGAATGGTAAGGGTAGCACCAACAGAAGCTAAGATGAAAGAACATAGACTAAGGTGGTTTGGTCATTTCTACAATTGACCCGTCGACACAATAGTTAGGATATGGTTACGCGCGGTAGATGATGGCACTGAGGGGAGAGGTAGACCGAAATTTGACCTTAGATCGAAATGGTAGTGTGCAAGGATCTAGGCTTACTGGAAATTACGGAACATGATGCCCTTGATAGAGTTCAATGAAAAACACGAATTCATGCAGCTGACCACAACTGATTGGGACAAAAGGTTCAGTTTGGTTTGGTAAATGAACTTGCTCTAACTCCATAGTGTTTGTACCAAATTGAAGACCATCTGTTCATGAAATTAAAGTGCACTATAAGTGAGTAAGAAAATGTCTCCGTTCACAAAAAAAAAAAAAACAAAAAAACTTCATTTAACTTTTGCCAAGAAAAATGAAAAAGAATCTTTTTCTGGAATATAGGAACAAATTAAAAAGCAGAATTTAAGTAGGAAAATGATATTGGCACTTCAAAAATTAATGGAGGCATTCTAAAAGACAAAGAAAAGTGCATTTGAAATTACACTAAGTTTGGAGTGCCTACATCAATTTTTAGAGCGTCAATATTATATCAATTTAAGTATGGCCGAACCTCGAGCTGATTATGGATAAAAAAATTTAAGGCAACAATTCTTTTCCTGACTGGATGATTGGATATGATCATTGCTTTTCTCCTCCTCCCACCTTTTTCAAAGTAATTATTGGAGTTTTTATGTTGTGTGGCATTCACCAAATTTGCAAACTCCAAGTGGAAGTGAAAATAAAGTTCAAAGGTATCCCACTTTATAAGTACTTCAATTTGGAAAGAAATATTTGAGTAAAAGATCTGATGAACGGAAGAGTCAAAATAACATTAAAGGAAATTTTTTATACAAAATTGTAGGGAGTCAAGGAGATTTTTTTTCCCAATACATAGGAGATATTTCCGCACCCAAACGGGGTGAGAGTAATCTACTTAAGCCCGGCCGTAGAGAACAAACACTCACGAAAAGCAGCTAGGAGGGGGAGATCATTGGACTCGCCAGTAAGACTACCCACATGGTTTTTCACCTTCCAACCGGTCAACCTACTCTCGAGAATCAAACTCACACCTCCAGGGTTGCAAACTCCTGGCTAGTGGAGACAACCCTTGTTAGGTGAATTCAAGAGATTCAAAGAATATTGTACCTACCCAAATAGAGTTGTGTATTGTTTAGCATTTCTTCATGTCTTGTTGATAATGATAATTAGTTTTTTTTTTTTTTGTCGGCATAATAATAATTAGTTTTTTTTTTTATCAACAGCAAATGGTTGAGTGAAGGATTAAAAAAGGGGGGAAAAAAAAAAAAAGATCGACAGCTCAGCACTGGGCTTGCAATCCACGGAAGCATACCCGGGCCCCTCTCTCTCTCTCTCTCTCTCTCTCTCTCTCCTCTAAGAAGTTCGAAGACAGATAGGAGAGGGAGGAAGAAGGAAGCACGTCTTGGTTTCGGATTCACAAACCTTTTCCATGCATATTTCTGTATCTATATCTGTATATAATCAATCTACACATACATATCCTCGTAATTAGCTCGATACCGTTCTTCAATCGAAAGTCGAAACTCAATTCAATTCCGAAATCAATTCGTCCAAATTTGGGGCCGTCCTTTTTGGAGCAAAATCGAAAAGGTCCGATCATCGATGTCGTACGCTTACCTCTTCAAGTACATCATCATCGGAGATACCGGTAGCTTCTCTTTCTTCAATTTCTGTCATATTATCCGAATTTCTGTACCTTTCTTAACCTAATGATGCGTTATACTATGCGTTTGAGATAGAATTGATTTGATGTTGAAGATATAAACAAGAAAGTTCTCTGTCTCTCTAAATTATGAGTTGGGTGGTTAACAATCTCGTATGGTATCAGAGCAGGCAATACGATTCCTACGCTCGGTGCTCGCTCTCATGAATTTTAGTACCCAATTGATTTGGCCTTTCGATCCAATCAAATAGAAAGCCCCAAGGTTGCCATATTCTAGGAGCCAAAACTATGTGATTGACTAACTCGCCTTTCCCCTCAAAGGACTTCCTCGTCCTTCGATTTGTAGCTTTCATAGACAAATTCGTGATCAAGGATAGAACAAAAGCCGTTTCTCATGATACCTAAGGCCTAAGGGATTCCTTGGTTCCGGGCCGATGAAGCAATATTAATCGAACTTTATCAAACGGACTGCAATCTTTTTCTTTGGGATATTTATAAAAGACGCTCTCACGCTCGTGCACGTGCATTATGTGACTTAGGGCAATAGATCTTGTGTTCAACTATGTTACATGGACTCGGGTGCGAGTATCGGATGCGGGTGCAAGTCCAAGTGTCGAACCTTCCTAAACTTAAATCTTAGGGTACGTGGATATGTGTCCCCAACTTGGATACGGAGACTCGTCCTGAACTCTTGTTTGTATTATATATTGTGTAATTTTCTCAGATTATGTATCCTAAACTATGTTTTACAAATGTATTTAAACAAGAAAGGGTTAAGAAAATTATGTTTTTGCTATTTCTCTATTTACTGGCTATGTGAAATACTTGAAATATCGCTTTTCTAGCTAATTTGATATTCCTTTTTTGTAAGTATCTTAACAATTAGAGGATCCGAGTGTCCAAAAGGATACGGGTGTCGCACACATCGATACTGGTACTTGAGCCAAAATGAAGGATCCATGTAACCTTAGGTGTTCAATCCTCATCGCCTACCTCAAGAAAAATATTTATATGTGTGTAGCCTGTTTAGTGAGGAGAGCTTGGCTACGCGTGAGAGGATGTGCTGAAGATATAAATAATAAAGTTGTCCTCTCTCTAAAAGCATTTAGACGAGCTGGTGGTTTATCACTCTAATAGTTTGATTCCTTCTCATTATGCAGGAATTGGAAAGTCATGTCTTCTTCTGCAGTTTACTGATAAGAGGTTTCAGCCAGTGCATGACCTAACCATTGGGGTTGAGTTTGGGGCCAGAATGATCACAATTGACAACAAACCAATAAAACTGCAGATTTGGGACACGGTATTTTCTGCTCTATTCATTACCCTTTGGTTTTCCCCCCATTGTTGAACTGTCTGATTTAGAGTACCCTGTTTTCTTAGCTGATTGGTGATATACATGAATACAGAAATTTTAGTTGTTCCTTATTTTAGAACTTTTTAGTTGCATGGTTTCTATTGAGAGGTCTTTCACTGTTTATGAGAATTGTTACACTTTTGTAATTGAAAATTATTGCATGCTGTCAGGCGGGTCAAGAATCATTCAGGTCCATTACTAGGTCATACTATAGAGGCGCAGCTGGTGCACTTCTAGTTTATGATATCACCAGGTACGATTGGTTTCTTGTTAGTTGTTTCCCTTGTAACATACACGATCTATATCCCGATTTACATCAATTAAGTAGGTTTATGCATATGCATCTCTAATTGCTACTTGCAATTGCCCATCAGGAAAGATGAAAAGTTGTTATTTGAATTTACACATTTCAAAATTCTTCATAAATATCTATGATGAGAGGCATCTGGGGTATTATCATGCTGACCGACTGCCTCGTACAAAAGGTTTCTCCCTAAAACCTAGTTTTGTTTCTAAGTCCATGATATTCAAAATGAAAGAAGTCCTACTGCAATCTGGTGATTGGTGTATCACGATTTATGTTTCTGAGAAGTTAGATTGGATTAAAGAAGGCATTAAGAAAGGCCCTTTACACTTCACACGAATTAAAAAGATCAGTCATATCAAGAAATCGGTTTGAGGAAAGGATTGCATTCTTTAGACTCCCAACAAGCTACTAACAAGAGTGCTTTAAAGTCTATTCAAAGGACCCTCCAATTCATTGGAGTTAGTTAGGCTGACGGTTATGACAAGAAAGAGAGATTATGTTTGTATCGTTTTGTTCTTACTTCTATGTCAAGCCTACCCCCCAAAGAGAGGGGGAGAGATTTACAAGTAAAAATGTGGATTATCTCAGACTGGGATCGCCAATCCATTACTGAGAAGCAGCATTTTAAGCAGAAGTTATGTGAAATCTTTGTGGTCAACACGCTTGGACTTTGGATAGCACTTGTTTTAAAATGGTATTCTGAACCGTGAGATGGGTCTGAATTTCTTCCAGGAAATAGTAGGAAGATATCTTTCTACCAGTAGCAGTGATATCTCATCGGCTTGGCACGTTGCTTGGTGCAGATGCCCCCGTTGCAATGGCTTCTGCTATCGCATGCTATGGATCTTCTTATAGAGCACAATATTGCTCATCAGCAGAAATGCATAATTTTTTTTTTTGAACATACAGAAAAGTATAATTACCATCCCATTTTGAGTGGTTGCCTATCCATTTTGAGTGAGCTTTTTGATTGATCTCTTCGACCACTTATAGTTTACCAAAAATAATCTCTAAATCCTATTCGTAAGTGGTGTACAATGGTAGATTTTAGTGATCGCAAGGACAATTATTTTGTTTTGGTATTCAGGAGAGAAACTTTTAATCACCTTGCGAGCTGGTTGGAGGATGCTAGGCAGCACTCACATGCTAACATGAGTATCATGCTTATTGGAAACAAGTGTGATCTTGCTCATAGAAGGGCTGTAAGCACAGAGGAAGGTGAGCAGTTTGCCAAGGAAAACGGCTTGATCTTCATGGAGGCTTCTGCAAAAACTGCTCAGAACGTCGAGGAGGTGATTAATCTTCCTACTGATTCCTTTTTCCCCACTCATTCTTGGTGTTCGTTTCCAGTCAATTTTCTTTGGGTCTTTCTGATAGAAAAATTTTGTGCAGGCATTTATAAGCACAGCCCAAACAATCTACAAGAAGATTCATGATGGAGTATTTGACGTGTCCAATGAGGTTCTCTCTCTCTCTCTCTCTCTCTCTCTCTCTCTCTCTCATGCAACTATGCAAGGTGGAGGTGTGTTGCTAGAATGACAAAACCTCGTATTGAGGATTATTCATAAGCACAAGTCACGTTGCTTCCCCCTGTTATCTGAACCAACTCTGTTTTTGGATCATGTATTTGTTGAGTTATTTGGATCAAGCAAAGTAATAAGGTGCCGTTCAATAGAAAAAAAGAAGAAGAGCTAAGTAATCGGGAGTCCAAGCCTCCAATGAAAAAATTACCTCAATTTTGCCTTGCATCTTCTCCTTTAAGTTCTGAAACCCTCCTTCATATCCATATTCATACACAGCATTAATTTTGTGAGCCAAGCACTTTTACTTTGCCTAACCAGCTAATCAGCATGTGTTCGGTATCAGAAACTTTATCATGTCATTCACAAAATTAGAGAATGCTGATTGGATGGCAGGTATAATTTCCAGTACTAAATTTCTCGTGATTTGTGTCTCTCTTGGCAGTCTTATGGGATAAAAGTTGGATACGGTGGTATTCCGGGGCCATCAGGAGGTAGAGATGCCTCTGCTTCTCAAGCCGGGAGCTGTTGCAGTTGAAATTGGAACAAGCACCTCAAACCATGCACGTTCTTTTGCTTGTTTGTTTTCGCATTCATATCAATTCCGTAAATATCCCGTGTGCCTCTCTCTTCCCCTTCATTTTTTCCTGATTGTGTAAATTTGACAGCTACTATTGAATTTTCATTATCAGAAGTAGCTGAAAAAGTAAATTACTCATTCGGTTATTGCAAAAGGTGGTTGCATCACAGTGCTGTGTAAGGTTGACAGCTAGGGCAATCCTGATTACTGCTGGGATAATTATGTGTGGATTAAAATTATGTAATTTATCAAAAAATGTTATTAAGAGGCTTTTATTCATGTTTTATCGTTCTTTTACTGAAAGCACAAGCCAAAACTAAGGCGTATTCAAGTTAAATAAAGCCTCAACCGAGCACACTACACAATGTACATAAAATGCGAAACAACCGATCCAAATGCCAGTAAAAGAGCTGACCCCAATATGATTTACAGGCTGTGTTGACTGTTTTGCTTTCTATCAAGTGTTTTCGCTATTAGCAAAACTTAGAAAATGCTAATCCGGTAAGCACATCCACCCTCATTATCACTTTGGAAAACTAACAAAGAAAACATGTGTACAAGAACAAGTTTATCAGCTCATTTTACCTTCTATGTAAACTCGTTTCCTCCACAGATTCGTTAGAAACACAGTTCCGGCAACAACAAAAGCCAGAAAAAAGAGGACAGTTTCAATATACCAATATACACCCTCCTTTTTTACAGATGCTAGTTTCGATCCTCTTCAGCCAACCCATTTAGTAAACTGCAGCAGAAGCAGCTCTAACGTGAACAAAGGAACAAAAGATTTTGACCTTCTAAACGTGTTACTGCTCACAAACAGATTACCTACTGATTTTTTTGTCTGCCACCTATGCTACGGATACTTGAGTTATTTTGTTGAGCATTCTTTGACAAGAATGTTCCTCCATTTGTCCTTGAGGTCCGCTGGGGTGCGAGTTCCATCAAAAACATGACGGCCAAATTCCAAAATTTTCCTCCATGGGAGATTTTTGTTGACCATGGTTGAGAACTTTTGCACTCCTTCCTGCAGCATTAGAAAGCTAAATGCAATTAGATGGTAATGCAAAGCTCCTCTATACAGTGGCAGAATTGTTTGCATTCGTAACCCAGAAAGAATTACTAACAGTCAGAACACAGAATCCATGAAGACTGAGGATTCACTTCAATTCCAGACTCCAGTCATTTCCATGACCGAAAAGACTTTTGGTTGCCTGTTAATGCTGTGGCCAGTGACTAGGCCTGCTTCAATTTCTGCCCAATGGAAGTTATAGCTCTATTTAAAAGCTTGCCTAACAATCTTCTACACTGCAAGGATCGTGATTAAAGTGCAAAGAGTGTGTCTCAACTACAAATGGAGTGGGTAAGATCATGGATACAACTGCTAGAAAGGAAACGTTACTCAAAAGCCAGTTGAAAATTTTCATCCGTGTCATTAATTTATTCCAACTTACTTGTCCATAACAGTATTGATCTGAGTTTCTTAACTTCCTCTTTTGTCTACATTCAACAAGTTGAAATACGAGGGCATCTATTTAGAGTTCATACCTTAAGCATTTCTTCCTCGTCAGCTGTCCATGGTAGTTTTTTACGCCGTGCATGAGGAAGCGTTGGGCTTGTGCTACATATTAGGAATAGAAGACCACGGGGAAAAACAAAGAAAGGTGAAAGTTCAATTAGTAACATAGTAATTCCAAAACTATAAATTCCACTTATGGATGTAATCATTTTGAATCCTCTACAGATGAAAGAATTAACAATCTTATGAATACACAAATTACTCACAGCCTAAATTTGGGTGTTGCATTCTTTTTCTCTTTGTGCACCACATTTGCATGTGATTTAGTTAGCTTCCTTGCTGACTTCCTTGGGCTGTCAACACTTGGACTCTGTATGCCATTTGGATTCTTCATTTTATTACGCCTCTGATGTGGAGAAACATACGTTACATACGCATTCTCTCCATGTGATATATCACTATCTTCTGCAGGATCCTGTTGCATGAAGTCGTCTCCACTGGAGGATAATGTATCTCCTTTTTCTTGATCTTGCATGGCTTCTGCTTCTGGCCTGCTGCCTTCATGCTCCTTAACTACATATGCATTGTCCAATTCCCTTGATATATGAATTGCACTACCTAATTCTGTCTCTTTTTCTACAAGGGTAGCACCCAATGGGTCACGTTGCTGCTTATCTTGAAGCAATCTCTCATTTTGGTCGTCATCAACTAGTTTTGGATGCTCTGCATGAGCACTTTCATCGACCTGTACAATTTCAAATTGACACCTCGTCTCTTCTTCTGTACAACAAGTACCATCTCCACCACATGCAATAATTGGCCCTTGTTGCATATGTTCTTCAATCACGATTTTATGCTGAGCGCTGTCCCCCAGTCTTGCACTATGACTACATCTGCTCACAACATCATTTTGCTCATTCACTGCCGATGCCTTGGCACCATTATACACATCAAATGTCTCTTCACGTTGATCTTCCTCTATTTGAACGAAATGGTAGTCCGCTTCAACACCATCCAGCCCACTCCTATTATCAGCTTTTGTATCTCCCACAGTTTTTGATGCCTTCACCTCTTTCCTCCAATCCCTCTCTGCCGTTTGCTTCTGTGGGTCACCATTCATCATTCCTTTATCCAGAAAAACCGATAAAGCTTTCTTCGCCAACATAGCTTTTTTCCTTGCTTTACGTGTTTCCAACATAGCTCGTTTATACAAACAATAAGGGCAGTAGAAGTTTCCCATACTGTCAAACCGAGCTGAACAGTGCATGCACTCCTCATGGACAGCCAAAGGGCAGTTACTGTCACTACAAACCAACAGCCTGCCACCTTTATCGCATTTTATACAAACTTCTGCTTCTGTCCAATCCATTTCCAAACATTCTTCAGGCCCACATATTTCCTGAGGTTCCAAACCACAAGAATGCTCTGCGAGGACAACCATTTCGCCAGTTGTGTTAGGAGCCAACTCGTGGCATCCGCTATTATGATCACTATCAGTGGAGGTTTCAGCTACTGTACCACACTGACCATCATTACCAGCTTCATTGACCCTAGTACCGCCAGGTCCGGAATCTGGTTGCACTTCAGAATCAGTAGGCTGTGCAGATGATGAAAACACAAGGAGCTATCAAAATTAAGTCCTAGCAACAAGAAGTATCCCCCCTTCAGCAAAACAGGAAATCACAAACATTACAGTTTACATTTAGACATTTTAGTAACTGCCCATTCGGTGTGAGTGATTTGGTGTGAAATGAAAAATAAAAATCTCTCTCATGTTTGGGTTCCAAATTTAGAGGGAAAGGCGAGAAAGATAACTCTTTTCTCACAAAAATGGGGAGATTTGGTGAGAAACATTGAGAAACAAAAAGTGATGGTTGTGGATCTTATTGATATTGCAATCTCACATCCTACATTCTCTAACTCGTCCATAGAGAAAATTCAATCGCTTATTTTCTTTCCTCTTCTCACCAATAAAACTACATTCCTCTTTTTTCCCCCTCTTCATCACCTAGTTCACCAAACGACTTTTCGTACTTGGTTTGCATTTTAGAAGTAGTTCAATCACCTTCTTCTAACAGCAATATTTCTCCAATCATGCTTAAATGATCAATAAAGATCAATGGCAGCACCTCAAAAATTCAAATCAAACACTTAGCTTTTAAGAGAAAGTACACAGAGAAGGCTATGGTACACACTGTAACGGTTTAACCTACATTTTAGTAACTGAGTAAGTAACAAGCACCAAAATATAACTAGCAAAATAATTCATAACATTATATGTGTATTGTACACACATGTTCATAGCTAGTGAGAGTAGTGCATTACCGATACCATAGAAAATCGTAACAAGTGAGTGAAAACGTGGCAAACGGAACCACAAAAAATGCATGGCAGTATAGCACGCGCACGTTAACTATGAAGTTTATAACTAGACATAAATATGCATAACTTGCTTCACTTACTTTTCCAACTGTATACACCCCTCCACAACTAAAACAAGATAAGTGCAACATAGACAACCACGGAATACATACTATTCCCATGGTATCTCCAAAAGGTTTTCAATTCCTTCTGAAAACATGAATTTGGAACACTTCCTTAGACCTTAGCCTAAAAAAGCATCGAAATTTCCATTGGAGATGGATTTCATATTGCGTTACGTAGAGAGAAGGCCAAACTCCACAGCAGCACAGGATATTCAGTTCTTTTCACAAATCAAGCACATAACATCAATACTAGGTTTCCAATCAAATTGACAACACATACACATACTTAGCCCCCATTCCTCTTAGCTTTTCGGGCATTTTTTTTGTTTTGTCCTTATTCAAATTTTTTCGCGTTTGTTAATTTTGCGCCAAACTTTTGTGGATTATTGATTCGTCCAAACGAGAGCAATTGAAAAAGTAAAAATTTTACTATTGCCCTAGTATTTTTAGAAAAATCCAATAAAACTGGGCTTTTCGGATTTTTCTTGGATATTTTCAAAATTATTTCGGCAAAAGTCATCATTTTTTACCTTTTCGATTCGTCGGACAAATCAATAAACCAAAAAAGTTTGAGGCTGAACTAACAAACACGAACCAAAAAAAGCCCAAAAAACCAACACAAAATGCTAAGGAGAACAAAGTCTTAATGATTCATAAGGCAAAATAAAAACGAAACGGAAAGAAACCTAAACGGCCTGAGGAGCAGCGCATGGCGGATCATGGATGCATATGTGCAATACAGATGGCATTAGTACCTGGCAGAGGTAACTGAGAGCCATGGCGGAGGGTTGGGGTTGGAGTTTCGAGAGCCTTGCCCTTCCTCCTCCGACATTCTTCTTCTTCATCTCATCAAAATCAAAACCCTTCGTTTATTTACAACTCTCCTCTCAGGTTTTCAACATTCATTGGGGGTTTTTGAATTTGGGAGAGGACGAGAAGTTTTTTTTTTTTTTCAAGGGCAGTTCTCGAGTTGAAGAGAAACGAGTGTGACGAACGCGCCTTATATTTACATAGCGAAAGCGTGTCCAGGGGCTACGCTTATGGGAAGTCTCTGGCAAACTGTTCGGAACTTGGTAAAAGAAATGGGCCGCGGATATTCGCAACCCTTTATTTTCTCTCATAGCCCATCATATTTCGGTAAGTGGTTGTTAAAAATTATAAATAATGTTTCGGTAAATAGATGTTGAAAATAAGATTATATTTCGGTAACTACATGTCGAAAATATGCTCAACTTTCGGTAAACAATTGCCAAACATGCATTTTCGGTAAATAATTGTTGAAAAAAATATCATATTTCGGTAACTGGATGCTGAAAATTTATCTCAATTTCGGTAACTAACTGTCGAGTATAATTGAAATTTTTTACCGAGTTATGGGAGAAAATAAATAGTTGCAGATAGCGGCGCCCAATAAATGGGAGAAGGAAGAGAAAATAAGGTAAAATTTCAAAATAGCACCTAACCTTTTACACAAATTACATACAAACACCTGATCTTTTAAAATTATTAAAAAAATACCTGATCTATTTTAAAATTCATCAATTTTTCACCCGCCATTAACTTTTCATCCAAAACAGATGGAAATGTTGAAAATGTGCATGTTGGCACGAATATTGGCAAAACAAGATTAAAGCTCATTTTGGCAAAACACAATATTATACTCATAAACAAGATTAAGGCTTGATGTGGCTTTAAAAGTCAATTAATAACTTAATTTTTGTCTTTATTTATTAAAAAAACGCATTTGTTAGTTTTGGGTCAAGACGAATCAATAAGTCACAAAAATTACTTAACTCAGTCACTTTTCACACCTACCCATGACTATTCTATGTTTTTTTTTTTTGCTTTTTGCTTTGTTTAATACAAAGCAATCTTATTTGGTTGCATAGTTATGAGTATTTAATTACTAAGCTTGATCCTTATTTATAGTGGGTTTAGATTGAAAAAGTTAAGTAATTTTTGTGACTTATAGATTGGTCTTGACGCAAACCTAACAAATGCGTTTTTTTCTTTTGAATAAAGACAAAAATTAAGTTATTAACTGACTTTTAAAGCCAAATTGAGCCTTAATCTTGTTTATGAGTATAATATTGTGTTTTGCCAAAATGAGTCTTAATCTTGTTTTGCCAATATTCGTGCCCAAAGCACATTTTCAACATTTCCGTCTGTTTTGGATGGAAAGTTAACGGCGGGTGAAAATTTGATAGATTTTTAAATAGGTCAAGTATTTTTTTTGATAATTTTAAAAGGTAAGATGCCTGTGTGTGATTTGTGTGAAAAGTCAGGTGCTATTTTGAAATTTTTTCAGAAAATAATTTAGAAGAAATGAGAAGGAAAGTTTAGGGGAAATTGGAGGAGTTGCATTTGCATTTGAAAATCTCTCTTATCTTTCTTTAAGAACCAAATAAAGAAGGGGAAATTTCTAAAATTTTCTCTTCATTTTTGCTTCTTTCCCCGAATTCCAAACATCGCGTTACACTTTTAACCCAACGCTTTACGTTAACGATTCGTTTGTTTGTGAATTATGGTTGAATGTGAATTACTTTAGAATGGAATTAAAAGTTACTCCCTGTTTGTTTTGGAGTTGACATAAGGGGTGAATAGTGTACAATGGTGTGAATTTCTTATTTTACCCTCCACACATAGCAAACCCTTCCTACAAGCCGGATAAAATTTGGACACCAATGGGGTGTCTACAACTTATCTCCTCTGATGAAATAAGTATATCCGAGTGTAGTTCATACCCAACTTCTATATCCTTTAGACAAGCATGCCGCAAGCGTGTCTAGCAATACTCGCAGGATAACAATCTCATCTGAACCATTCGCACCTATTTTTAACCTTACGGGTTTGATTTTTCTTTTCAATCTGCAAAAAAAACAAGTCTGTTTTTGCTTTTGGTTTTGATTTAAGAAATTAATTTTGTCTCTCCTGGAGAGTGATATTGACATTATAAATTTGAGGAATAGCATTATCAATGGCCAAACTAAAAACTCATATTTTCATTTATAAAAAGATCAAACCCTGAGGGGCTAAAATGCAATTTTCCTGCCATATGCTCTTGAGTCTTGATGCTCAAATCCCCAATACAAACCCTAATCCCAACTGATCCTCTCCGCTTGTACACCTCTCTCTCTCTCTCTCTGCGTGTAGTTTTCTAGTTTCGAATAGCATAACTTTTTCCTTAATTATCTGCGAATTGCGAGCTTTGAGTTTCCTGTTGAACACCAGCCACCCGATAATGGTTAGTTCTCTGTCTACTTCATTCGATCTCAATTTTTAGAAATTCGCTACTTCTCTCTCTCTACCACCCCCCCCCCCCCCCCCCCCCCTGTATTTTTGTTGACTGCTCGGCAGTTTCATGCTGTGTCGCTGTAATTACAGGATAGTGTTTTTTTCTTGGGAGTTTTCCCCTAATTGGTTCGTGTCCTTAAATGGTATGTTGTCTTTGTTATCTTTGGTTGGATTGTACGGCGAACGCGTAATCGACTAAATTAAGCCCACCGTACAAAGAATTTGCGAATGCGCGGAGGCGCGTGTTGAGCTTCTCTTTCTTGAAAGAATCACGTTGGACCTCTTGAAGCTCTGAATCCCTAACCATTTCTGGGATTGAGTTGAAACTTGTAACCAACTAGGGTGGCCGGGCGGTTTAAGGTTGTCACGGGGCCAACAGTATACCCCTCGAACTCTTGCGTTTTGAACCCCCTTGGAAAGCTTGACTGAACCAATAGCTGAGTCTCTCAGGGTGTTGCATATATCGTCATGATTGGTTACAGAGAACCCTGCTCTGTAGGCGTTTCTTGCCACGATAAAAGGTTTTGATATTTGGGAAATTGTGTTCCTTCGATTACATCCTCATTTCGTTTGATTTTATTTGGTTGGTTAGCCTCCTGTTTTCTGTTGATCACAATTCAGTACAGCTCGGTGTGTATGGTCAAAATTCATTAGCTTTTCACTTTTTGCTGCAAGAAAAAGTGATAATTTCATTTTTGTATCTCGTGTTACAAGGACCTGATTAGGCTCTGAATTCCAAAAATGAGTCGAGAAGTAAGAATGGCAGCTCTTTTTGTTGTAACATTTTTAGTTTTGTCAAATTTATAGTCACTGGAGTCACTTTATCTCCTCATCCAGACTGGGTCACGCATCTGCACATGTGTGGGCGTGCTAAGGTTGTGTTTGTTGGGCTGTGACTAGATTTATGGCTCTTTTGCAGACTAGCAGAGGAGGGAGGGACAGATATCGTAGAGATTACCCTCCAAGATCAGAAGAGAAGAGCCACCACGGAAGAAGCAAGGCTCCTCCATCAAGACACCTCTGGGTCGGAAATTTGTCTCAAAACCTCAACGAAAATGCTTTAGCAGATCTCTTCTTACAATTTGGGGAACTTGAGAGCGTTGCTTTTCAACCAGGTCGTAGTTATGCCTTCATTAATTTCAAACATGACAAAGAGGCTTTTGCAGCAGTGGGAGCACTTCAAGGTTTTAGTGTTGCAGGCAGTCCACTTAAAATAGAGTTTGCAAAGGCGGTTAGTTTTGCCCCCCTTGGTCTGCTTTTCTTACCATGCAATGTTGGTATTATTTATTGTGGATGTACCTATTCAATGAATGGTTTAAAATATTTCGCAAAAGCCCTCTCGGAATAACACATCATATCTTACTAAAAAAAAAATCGACTCATTGCATAATTACAACAATTGGAGTATAAGATTGAGACCCATTCATAAAAGATTGGCTTCTCATGTCAAGCTAGTGAGGTTGACAGAATTATCCAAAAGATAAACTCATCTTGCCAAATAAATAAACTATCTGATATAGTTTGGTTGACGGCAATATTCCTTTCAACTTTTTCCATTCTTGCTCAAGTTGTATATGCAGCCAACAAGGGGGTGGCACCCTGTCTCAGACAGAATTCTAGATCCTAAACAAATTAATTGTTCAGTAGAACTTTCACTACTGCTAGTGAGACAGATATATCTTCCATTGTGTAAACAAAATAATTGTTCAACGTGTAATATGATCTGTTACCCAGGCCTCGTCCATGGGCCATTCATGCTAGCAATCATCTTTCACAGAAGTGAAACTGTTACTAGTTAGATACATAAAGGTAGCCATTCAGATTTCAAGGAGTAGGTTCTTTCATTTTCTACGAGTACTCACCATATGAAAAGGTGGTCTCTCCTACACCAATGGTACACCACTGATATTATACTTAAATCGTGTCTGATCTGCCATCCTACGTGAATTTGAGATTAAAGGATTTGAGAGGTTGAACTTTAGAGAGAATCTTAACCATTAGACGTTGATTCATAATTCTTTAGTGGGCTATTAAATACAGATGATTAAGAGAGGTGTCGTTAAAGTTCATGGACAACTAGGATTATTTACAGAAATGAATTCAAATAACTAGTCACGGAGTTATTTCAAATCCATCAATCAAAGCTGTCAAATCATTCTACAGGCTTCAAAAAGAATTGGGCTAAGGTTATACATCTTAAATAAGTGATTTAAAATCCCTTCGTTTGAACCGTTCAATTGCTTCCACATCTTCCATTTAGTAGCTGTATAGGTTTTTTTTTAACAATATCTGTGCTTATATCAACTATGTGTGCTCAGTAGAATTTGTGAATCTCTCAGGGCTTCAGTAACAAAATAACATTTCACCTATTAAAGTTATGTAATGCAAGAATGGTCTTCTAACAAGCTATGTTGTACAAAAGAAGCCGTTAGTTTTTCATGACAAACCACTCTTCCAGACTATGGCAATTCCCAGGAAAACAAGCACGAAAGACAGATAAGAAAAAGAATGCCTAAGAGTATAAGCACATGGATAAGCTCACACTAAACCATCAATTTTGAATCCAAATTCGAGATTTTCCTTATACAGTATAATCGTATTGTTAATGATCTTTTGAATTATATATAATACTTTACCCCCATCACGGGAATTTTCTTTTTTAGATAAAGCAATAGATACTCAAGTTGAAGTAATAATGGCCATAGGTGGCATAGAACTTTCTAAAGGACTTCCATTTTCGTTATCCAATTTATTTATGTTTTCGTGATTTATATGCGCACCGTTCTAAAGGACTACCATTTTCGCTATCTAATTTATTTCTGTTTCCATTATTTATATGCACTAGCAGTTCATTGTCATCGATTCCAAACTCCAACCTATATTTGTGTCAACTTCAATTTGTTTAGCATACTACTAAGTAACTTTGTAATGAGTTGGGTACAGATTTCCATGATGTGTATTGTTGCTCACATTGTGATTCATAAATGTGTATGCCTAGAGCAAAGGCGTTCGATTAGTAGTCATGAAGATTTTCATCCAGTGGACTATCTTAGTTTGTAGCCATTGCTAATGAAATGCATTCAACTACAGCAAAGCAGCTACAAACATGCTGGGGCAATTGCCCTGATGAAAAAGTAAGAAAACATCAAGCCCAAGGCAACTATCACACTAGAGCAAACCAAAACAAAACCTGTAAAGGAACTTCCCCTAGCAGGAAAACTGAAAAAGCACAAAGCTGACCAGACAACAGGCTAAAACAGTAGCCGACAAGGAACATCTAATATGGTACAAGCAAACATATGACAACCTTCCATCGCCGAGCATTGAGAGTTCTTGTTGTTCTGAAATATAATTTGACTGTTTTAGTTAGCGTAATTGGTTGGCAATGTTTGCATTCATCAATAACGAGCATAGCATTACCCCAACATAGAATCATATTAAAGCAATTGCTTTCCACCCAACAAGGGCTTCTAAGTGCTCATTAAGTAGTTTAATCTGTTTTTCAATGCAAATCATTAGGTTTGCATTCAGTGATGACATGCTGGATGATATAGTCAACGGTTGCTCTCCGTCATTATTGTTAATTTGTAAACAAATGAAAGTCCAATTGATACTATTGCTTCCATTAAAGCAACATCACACATGCAGTGGCCAATGCATTATACACCAGAACTGTATTCGCAAAACGGTTGCCAATAAGTTACGTAGTCCGAATGACTAGAACAATACTCCTCAATCTTCATTTGTCCACTCCAGCTCATTGAACACTTTCAATTTCACTCAACTTTGGGATAAGAGGACTCAAAAGCTATGTATAACAGTTGCCAATACATTATCCTTAAGGATGACCATAACAGTATTCCCAAATCTTCCTTCATCTACTCCAGCAGCTTTGAACGATCGGTCGACTTTTGGTAGGAGGTTTCAAAGCCATATACCACAGGTGCCAAAATGGTAGAATATACGAATTCCAAGTACAGTGTTCCTGAATTTTCCTTATCTACTCCAGCAGCGTAAAACAAGTGCCATATCATTGGACTTTGGGCTAAGAAGATTCGAAAACCACGTACTCACGGAAAGTTCAATCTTGTATTGAGGTTATTCTCTCTCACTGGAGCATGATGAGTAAAAAGTTGCCTGATCAAGAATTAAAATATGCTTTGGTGAGTGATATAGCCGCCTAATCAATGTCTACGCGGTGAACGATAATGGGTAGATTTCTCAAAGTGAATGTGTGTGCAAAATCTTCTCTGTGAGGACAAAGATACATGTATTTTGTTTCTTGCTAGGCATGAGCAAATTCTTTTGTTCCAGTGTTCTCATACCATCAAAAGCTGAAGGGGCCTTTTGCGTTGCACCTAATCTCTTGGAACCATGATATCAGATATGAATCTAAAACCTTGAGAGCCAATCTGCACTTAACCTATTATCTTCTGAATTCAGTTCAGACAGGATGATGGACTACAACTCCTGATCTAAGATGCAGCAAAAGAGAGGTGATAGACAGTTTTCTTTTTTGATCTAGGATGCAGCCATCGATAGACAGTTCGGTTGCTATATTTTACTTTACACAAATTTGAAGTAGTTTTCCCTGGACATGTTAAATTAGATGTGATTAGTTTTTCTGCCAAACTGCTATTGGCAACAGAAAGGCCATCCTAGAAGGCATTTTTTGGCACAAACCTAGTAGTTTCAGAATGTTATTTAATATCTCTCTAATCAAACCTGCAACTTTGAACATTCTACATTTCTGTTGAGTCTTGGGATCTCGAGTCCTGGACCATGTTCTCTGCTGTGAACTTCCTGTGGTCACCCCCTTATTCGGAGGAAAGATCTGTAAACCTTTGGCTGGGTGCAATGTGTGCACATCAATTGTTATGCCAAAATGATTAAACCCACTCCATTATGGTTCCAAGAAGTTACCAAGTTCCTCTGAATATCATTTTCACTCCACCGCCCTCTTTAAAAGTCAGTATCTATTATCTGCTACTGTTGGCTCATCCTTATCAGAGCTTGATTGAGAACCTGACTTAGCTCAAACCATCCTTTTTAATTGGGGAACATATAAGTGCTATAGTTATCTTTGCATAATGTGCCTTGAGTTTCTCAATTTTTGGAGGTTTAGGAGGGCTACTACTTCGGTGGTAAAAATTATGAGAGTAGTCACATTCTGCATGTTTGCTACATGATAGCTGCTAGGTCTATCGCCAGTCCTGTCCTGCCCATACCCCATTGATTGAGGATTACGAGGGTATTGTTATAGTGGTGGTATCTTACTATAAGCCTCAAAATAGGGTACTCATTTCAATGTTACACAATGCAAAATCATACCTGCGCAGAAGCCTAGGAAAGAAACAAGCACTAGATGAAGTGAAGGAAGAAACAGAATTTTTCCTCCAAAATTTGAGTCTCCTGGGTTAAAGCACATTTCTTTGCATATGCTTCTACAACAACACTTCTTGACTTGTAAAGCATCCAGGGTTAAAATTCTTCAGCGATGATTAAACTTGTAAAGACTCCGATACCACATTAGAAACACAACCATCCCATCCCCTTTTGGTGAAGGGTCCTTCAGTTTGTATTACCTCCATTGAATTTTAAACGTATTCTAATCAACAACAGCCATTCTGGTTATGGTTTAACATTGAATTCTAGCTTTTGCAGTAGAATCCGTTTGGGGCAAGAAGTATGTCCTTGCATGTTAACTTTGGCACACTCACAGGTTTCCATGAATAGTTACAATAAAGCTCCTGATGGCCCAGAAGCAAAATACAATTTCCTTTTGACATGCTTAAGATGATAATTAATGAGATATGATGCAGTAGCAAGAAAGACATGGGGTTTTTTTTATTGTAAGAAAGACATGGTCAGGCCATTCAATCTGTGTGATGTTGCTATTATGTTTGCTATCATCTCTCTTGTTTAGATTCCTGCTGAGCAATTATAGCCATTCTTAGCAGACAATGAACTTAGCTCAAGTTAGCAAAGTCTTTACAAGCCATTGGGCCTTTTCAGCATCCACTGAATCTGTTTGTGATTATAAAACTCATGCATGTGTGATTTCCAATGCTTTAAGCTCATGATGGATTTCAGGTTGTTCTTTGGTGAATTCTTGGTCCTCCTCTTTCCTTACTCATACTCAATTCATTTTTAGTATGATTTTATTCTCTGTTGTAGCAACAAGAGCATTATGCAAAAATCGTTGATATAAGTTGGCGATAAAATTTAAGTGCTTTAGAGTTTGAGTGCTTCAAAATTTAAGTGTTTCTATGTTATTTTCCCCCATTTCACTTTGTAATTTACTATGCATTTGTTGACGTTTTCCTAAGCTTTTGTTCTTGTGTTAAGTAAATTGCTTTTAGAGGACCTTTTTGAAAATCATGCTTAAATTGTAATATTGTCAACGTTTATGAACAGTTTAACTTGTATTCTCGAACTTTCTTGTTTACATTAGGAATTTGAACAGTAATATATATTTCGGATTACGAAAGGCTTATTTACTTGCCGATTAAAAAAAAAAAAAAGAAGCCTTTTTTTTCTTTTGTTGAGAAGTTTGTTCATTCACTCCCCTCCTCTTCCCGGTTTCGTCTGGGAGGGTTGTTACGGAAGGGCAAGACAATATTACCACACTTATGGTAGCGTACGGTATAGTACCAAAACATCTTTACGGTACCAAAACACCCTTATGGTACCGTACGGTACCAATGTTTTTCTCATGAATCTATGATCCAAGTAACTTGACCGTTACTTTGATTTGGTAATCTTGAACAAGATTTGCATATTGTGAAGGTTGGCTAGTTTATTTTGCTCTGATGTACATGCTTTCAATTTATGACTCCCTACCTATATTTATAACTTGTTCCTGCAATTTTTTTTTCCAAGTCATGATTGTAATAGGTTTAACGTAATGTTTTCTTTTCGGCTGAGAAATTTTTGGCCACTTAAGTTGTGTTGGGGTCCAGGGAGTATTTGTGAGGTGTTAGCAACGTGTCTAAAACTATGATTTCCCCTGGAAAATGGACATGTATCTAAGTGTTGGATGTGTGCTCTGGAGTATCTGTGAGGTGTCACGTTTATACGATGGAGGTGACTCCTTTGTAGAAGTTCTAAGTTTGTGGGATCTTTGAATGAGAGGGCATATCACTTTATATATTGTTAAAATGCGTTCTAGGACTTGTGTGTTCTTCAAGTTTGTTCAGGAGATATCACCTTATGTTTATTTTTTTCAGTTTTAAAACTTAATTGTGTGGCTGGGAAAGTCCAAGGAGACTTGTGGTTTGGAGTTGGGATCCTGGAAGACTCTGTTGCCAGTTGGGGTTTTTTTCCTTGCAAGAAAAGTAAAATCTGGTTGCATCAAAAGCTAAAGCAGTTTGGGGTTGTATAGAATAAGAGAAAAGGGTGAACGGGCAAATCAACGTAATTGACATTAACAATATTATGGGAGAACAATCGCATCTGCGATGATTGAACCTAGGTTTATTTTTGCTACCAAAGCTCTTTTATTATGTTAAAAACCGGTTGTCCCAAAGAATTGAAGCATCCCCGAATGTGCTCAATCATGTATGTTGAAAACTGCTTCATTTGTTAGACCGTGTGAATTTTGTTTCCATCATTTTTCTCCAACATTATGGAGTCTGCTGATTTTTTTTTTAATCTCATTGCCCATGAAGTGAAATTTGAATCATGGTGCAGAATATCAGGTTCAAACTGCAATGTCAAGCAGATAAAGTGCCATGCTTATCTAGTCTTTATTTTCTTTTCCATATAATTCTGTTGTACTTTTCCTAGTGGGTAAGATGAGCACGTTATTATTTGCTGCTCGTTTCCTGTATCGAATTCACTGGCATTGTGTATATTGGTGCCACAATTGGTTATGTTGGGATGTTTGCAAGATTGCTTTATTGTGCTTATGTTCTTTCGCAATTCTGCATATAACTACCACTTAGCACCTTCTAGTCTACATTTTGGGATTGTCAATTGATTAAATATTAAACCTATCTTTTCTGACTCAATTTACACATGTATTAACTGGTGAATCAAAGTCTTACATGACCTGGAAGAACAATATTTCCTCATTTATCAAAGATAGTAAACTAGTTTTGCACTTGGCATCATTTTACATCACAGGAGAAATCATCAGCACCATCGTATGATGAAGATTACTCGCAACGACGAGACGAACAACGATCTGGAGTAAGAGGATCTCCATTCTCTCAGAGAGATTCCAGAATGTATGTCCCCAGTCTTGACCTTTCCTATGCTGACAAGCCCAAGATGAGTGATAGAAATGCAGAACCACCAAGTGAGGTCTTATGGATAGGGTTTCCGGCTTTATTGAAGGTTGATGAAGTGATATTGAGGAAGGCCTTCTCCCCATTTGGGGAGATTGAGAAGATCACTGCATTTCCAGGACGTAGCTACGCCTTTGTTCGCTTCAAAAACATAATGGCTGCTTGCAGGGCAAAGGAAACCCTTCAGGGAAAATTATTCGGTAATCCCCGCGTACATATTTGTTTTGCAAGGAGTGAATCTGGTCCGCCCAACAGTGGGAGGAATTCAATGAACTCCCCAACCTCCCCAATTAAGAAGTCATATGGACGCGCCGGATCTTCTGATAGGGACTTTGGGGGCGTACTTGGAGATCCCACAATGAGATCTCCACGTTTTATGTCGAATCTGGAGTCTAGAGATCCTGATGTCATGGGTTTTGGGCGGAAAGGTAATTTATGGATGGATGAAGGAGGTGCATTTGAACAGAGGAGGTTCCAAGAACAGGGTCCTGATTTAGGACTCCCGGAAAATATGTATGAACGCCACAGAAGTCCTAAAAGAGACAGAGGAGCTCCATTTCATGATTTCCCTCAAAAAGGTCCATTCTATGATGATCCTTGGGATTTGCCAGAAGAGGCCTTGCACTTTCATGGAGCTAAGAAACTAAAAACTGACTCCTTTCCTCCGGATAATGAGCTCCCAGAGTATCCTTTCTCAGGTCCAGAGCAAGCAAAACATGGTTTCCCGAGGACATTCCCTGATTTTCCTCAACCTGACCCCGTTGACAAGAATTTTGAGCCTGGGTCTTTTGGGTATAGACAACTTCCTGATCGGGCAATGAATTTAAAGCAACAGTATGGGGAAAGGAGCGATCACTGGAATGCACCTTATGATGGCTTCCAAGGTGGTTCTGGTTCATTGCCTGCAAATCCTGGTGAGTGGAAACGGTTAACTCCCGACTTGCATCAGCCTGTGACTGAAGAATGGAAATGGGAAGGGACTATAGCAAAGGGAGGCACTCCTGTCTGTCAAGCTCGCTGCTTTCCTGTGGGAAAAGCACTGGACATGCCATTGTAAGTGACCATGGTTAATTTATGCTAGATTTCTGGATTTATCAACGTGATAAGTGGTTAACAATTCTCTTGCCTGGTCTCTTGTTTCGTCATTTGTAGTTTAAACTTGTTAATTCTCAGTTTGAGTGACTACTGAGCATCCATTTAGGCACCATAAGGGAATGGAATCCCTGTTATAATTATGGATCTGTTATCGTACATGGTCACAGTAGTTAAATTCAAGTTGGATACAAATTAGACCTTTTGGAAAGTCATTTCCTTGGTACAAACAAATTCTCTCTGGTGCATAAAAAATTCCTGTGAAACTTTTGGAATCAATGTTATTCCTAGTCTGAAATCAAATTGTTATTTGTGTGGCTCTTTCCGTAGGTGACCTTCTTGGGCCTGATTGTTTTAATAGGCTAGTACTGGTTTTGCTTCTTTGCATAGGTTACTGGAGGATAGTCTCGTACATGGGATGCATCCGCTGCGGTGGTTTGCATATACCTATATGGCTGTATATATGCTTCCTTATCAATAATAATTACAGAACAAATACCCGATTGTATTAATGCAGGCCTGAATATTTAGACTGCACTGCAAGGACTGGCTTAGACATGCTTGCAAAGCATTACTATCAAGCAGCTAGTGCCTGGGTGGTATTCTTTGTTCCGGGAAGTGACGCTGACATCGGGTACTACAATGAATTCATGAATTATCTTGGGGAGAAGCAGCGAGCCGCTGTGGCTAAATTGGACGAAACCACCACCTTGTTTCTAGTGCCCCCTTCAGACTTCTCCGAAAAAGTGCTCAAAGTGCCAGGGAAATTGAGCATTTCCGGTGTTGTTCTAAGGTTAGAGCATCCGGGTCCCAATCCGGGTTCTTCTCTTCCTCATCCGCTGGATAAGAGAGAAAATAATTCGATGTCTTATCGCAGAGATGCATCATACCCAAAGCCAACGTCACCTCCTCCAGGGCATTTTCCCTCAGCGCCTTCTTTTCCAAGTAGGGGAAATTCTGGGGTCATGAATATACCATTTTCGGGGAATTCAGCTACATCATCTCACGGTATTGGAAATATGTCCAACGCCAGTAATGAGAACAGGAATGATATGGCTCATCAAAGAAACCCTGGATTCGGAACAAACTGGTCACCACATCATTTGCAGAACCCTAATTCTGATCCTAGAAATATGGCATCACAATCATCAAGTACTGCATTTGACCATTCTGTTCAGGGATATAACCCTTCGGTCCCTACCATGCCTAGGGCTGTGCAAGAAACGAGTTCCAGTAGTTACACCCCTCGAATGACGGGTATGCCCCTGGGAGGGGGCAGCAAGCTATCCCATCAGCAAACTAAGCCTCAAGTTTCTTCATCTACGCCTATTTCAGGACTTCAGCCGGAACAACTTGTGCAATTGGCTTCATCCCTTCTTGGGCAGCCAAGGCAGTCAGGTGGCGGTCCTGGGGAAGAATTTAGGCAGTCAGGGGCCATGAATCATTCTGAAAACCCATATGGGACACCTCAGAGATATACTCCACAGAATAACCAGGTAAATTATGAGCTTCATCCCCTTTTGGTAGCACTCAACTGTTATCGTTTTTACAATTGGGTTGAAAAGCTTCGAGTAAAACTGCATACGTGTTTGGTGCAGCTTTGGATAAGCTGTGAAAAGGTTGAATCTGTGCTGTTACATTGGATGTTTCAGAATTAGTTTTCTTGCACGCTTACTGGAAAACTCATTTGTATGACGCATTGCGAAACTTGTTTTCAGATAACTTTTTGATAAGAACCCATTTTGAAGGGAACACCAACAAGATGTTTCACATTCTTGAAACTTAATTTCGCCTGAAAAGAATACGATTTGTCTTTGTTCCAAATATAGGATAATGGAGAACTGATTCTGAAACAGAAAACGGGCTAAACAGCTTGTTTTCTGTGTAATTGTCTGAAATGCCCTACGAGAGCCGAAAGTAACTAGTGCATGTTTGTCATCTCAGTTTGGTCAAGTGCAGCCGCAACAGCAGCAGCAGCAGGCAGCGAATGTGGCAGCGGGGAATCAACAGATGCAAACTGGTAACACACAAGAGGAAGATGCGGATCCCCAGAAACGACTGCAAGCAACATTGCAGTTGGCAGCGGCTCTTCTTCAACAAATCCAACAAGGGAAAGGGAATTGAGAAGTATGAATGGCGCGCGAAATATGAGGTCCAATGCTAGTTATTCAGATGATACTTGTATCCGCTGTCCTTTGCTTGTTTTGGGGAATTTCTGTTTTCTCTTAATCAGTAGTGGAAGGTTTATACTTATTAGTTCGGACTCCTACTTCTTTCAATGGAAATCAGAAACCAGCCAGTTTTGATAATTGGTTTGCTATGGAATCAGATTTGGTTGTTTCCATCTTGTATTTCTGGCTGCTTTTTGATGACTGGGGATACAAAGGAGTTGAACAAAGATTTCAAACCGAGGGATATGATTCATAATTTAGGCACTGCAACAGGGAGGCAAGAATGACTGATCCTTGAAAGAGTAATAGGTATATGGATAATGGATCTACTGCATTTGGGGGTCAATTTATCACTTATACTACTATATAGGCACTAAGCTAATATTCCAGTCCAATTTATCAATATAAGCAGCATTTGTTCGTTTTTTAAATAAAATATATATATTCCACCTTTTGGGTGAACATTCTCTTCGAATTGAATAACCAAACATCGAGGTAAGGTAATTATGCAGAATGCTGATGTGCCCTTTGAGCTCCCATTGCCCTCTGTTAAATCAAAGTTGATGAGTGTAATAGTTCTGGTGTTCCTCTCTTTCTCTTTCTCTTTCTCTTTCTTTTTTTTTTTTTTGGGGTTAAATCAATTTATTAAGGTGGTTAAACAGATCAGTGGGTGGGGTAGTTAACAAAAATGATATGACTATTGTAGAGGGTAACAGTACTAACAAAGACAGAAGTAGATCAAAATTAACTTTAGAAACGGTAGTTTGAAACTATTTAAATTTTTTAACATAACAAAAACGATGCCTTCAATAGAGTTCAATGGAAAAAAAAAAAAAATGCCCCGCTAGCCCCCGCTTTTGTATAACGTATGACAAAAAAAAATAACATAGCTCATTGGAAAAAACTGTTTCATGTAATCAAACCCCAATTAGTTGAGACTTGAGACTCTGTTTGTTTTGTTTTGATTTGATTTGATTTGGTTTAAATGCTATGTTATTCTACAATCGTGCAATTTTAACCCTAACTACATTGTACTACTCCATCTCTTACTAGAAAAGAAGCCTACGTACACTTGGGAATCCAAGGTAGTAAAGGAACACCACCTAGTAGTAAAGGAACACCAACTAGTGTAGTTAGTTTCTCACTCTCTGGAGAAGGTCTGAGCTCGAGTTTCCACCAACAGGAAAGGAATCAGAATTTTCTAAACAATGGCTGAACTATAAAGAATAAGCACAAGTACCACCACTCTGTAAACAAGTAGGTTGTTGATTTTCTAGTCTAAATCAACCATTGACATAGCCTGAAAATACTTTCCAATTGTTTGAATTCCTGATGCTGAATGACATTATCTTCAAAATAATTAAGCTCTATTCTTGAAAATGTTGTTTGAACTTTCTAATTCCTAAAAATACTTTTTAATTGGTCGTGTGAATTTGAAGTATTCATATTAAAAAAAAATTTAAAAAAACTAAATTACATAGGGGTCTTAGCCCTCTCATAGCTCACAAGTGCTTCTATCTCTACTCTTAAAAAAAGTGCTCGATTCCGAATATAAATGCTAACAACTAACCCCTAACATTCTATTTGGGAAAAATATATCCAAAGGTAGTATATCACTTGACGATACCAAAAGACCCAAACAAAACAACCTGAATCCCACTCATAAAATCAAAAAGACCTCCAAAAGAAAATAAATAAAATAAAAAAGAGTAAGAACCCATCCAAAAAACAAGAGTCTCTCGGAAGTCTTTTCCACGTGTGTGTATATATATATGTACATGCAGCTCTTGGGGCCCACCAAACCCAGCAGTCAGATCGACTGCATGCAATCTCTAACCCCTTTTGCACGTGTAAAGAACGTCCCACAGAACAGGCCAACCTTACCAGTGTATCCTCCTCGGTTGTATCTCCAACCTTGTCGCTTCTTATTCTTCTTTTCTCAGACCGTCAGTGTTCTTTGGGTAAACTTACGTGCATCTCGAATAATTTTTTCTTTAATTTAGTCAAGAATAGACCATTTACGCCAAGATTAGAGGATTCGATCAGAAAATTATTTTTTAACAGTCTGACCCCAAGAATATCTAAAAGAAGCAAATTCATGACCAACTAACCGGACTTACCCTCAGAGGTGTATTACTACATCTTGCCTGCCGTAGATAAAATGAAAAACCTGATAAGAAAAAGAAGGGTAAATTTCACTGACCTCCCCTGAGGTTTCTGACACAAACAGATACCTCCCTTGAGGTTTCTGAAATAACGCTGCCCTCCCCTGCTTTAACTGACATTGTACATATTCCCCCCTCCGTTCAAGTAACGTTAGAAAATTGACGGAAAGTTCCGAGACTTGCTGATGTCATGGTGTCCGTACATAGAATATACCAACAATGTCCTCAACCGTTCAGTAGTCTTCATTTCCTATAAGCAAAAATACTTGCAACAGTGCCGTTAAAAAAAATTTACTTGCAACAGTAATTCATGTATTTTCTAACCACTTGGGTAGAGCACATCAAAAGTAACTCTTTTCTCTAATATTTGTAGTGTTTTTGCACGTCAAAAGTAAATACTCGTTCCGCCCCATAATGTTTGTCCAGTCCGCAAAACGGAACGTAAAAAATTTATACAATTTTTGCAAGAAAAGTTTACAAAATTCAACAACTTACTAAATATAGATGAGTTTTTTTAACTTATAAAAAAGAGTTTGATTTTTTCTTAAAAGAAATGCAATATTTTTGAGTCCTCGCTTTGCGGACTGGACAAATATTATGGGACTGAGGGAGTAACGTTAAAATTGAACCAAATTTAGTTAAAGTTCAATGTAAGATTTGGTGTACTATAATCCCTGTAGGGCGCTCCGCCTTACAGGATCCCCAGGTCTGTGATTGACGTGTTCTAAAATATAAAAAAAAAAACTCCATACACTTATAAAAAGTAAAAAAATGCAATCAATTTAAAAAAATAAAATCATGATGTCCAGGATATTATGAGTTGCATTGTATCGGTAAATTATTTTGATAGAAAAAACCTGTTGAAAGAACATTGAGTTTCATTTTGATTAAAAAAAAAACTATAAAAAAAACTCATATGAACCAAAATTAGAAAAAGTTAGAAAAGCTGAAAAAAAATTCACAATATCTGCCTACTTGGAATATTTTGTCATTAGTGAACCAATCATCCGAAAAAAAATTGCATAGAATTAACAAGGGCATTTTTTTCAATGGACATATAAAAATAATTGAAAAAAGATTATTAAGCCAAACCATGCCTTAGTGAATGGGCTAGTTGTGGTGGAGATTAAGCGGCAAAAAAATTATTGTGGTATTAGGTGGGTGCTAGCATAAGAGCAACAAAAGATTGAAAAAAATTAAATCACAACATATGGAGTGCCTTCGTGCCTTTTTGTAAACAATGATAAAATAAATCCCCGAGCACAAACTATCTTTGCATTTTTTTTTGTTTAAAAATGAAATTGAGAAAAAATAAAGGAAACAAATTTATTATAATAATCAAAAGTAAAATCCTCAAATGCCCAAACAAACCAAGCAATGCAATATTTTTTGCTGCATAATTTTGGCTTTAATATAAACTTGATTAACTCTTTTTTTTTTAAATTCATTGATCATTTTGTTTGAGAAAAATAGAAAAAACAAAAACATTTGTAAAAAAAAAAAATAATAATAATAATAATACGCCTACTGCTTTTCAAGTGGATTCATTTTACAAAATGAGAGATGAGGTGTAATTCCAAGAATCAAGTTTGTGCATTACTTTAAGGGTATTTTGGTACTTTTCTCGCAAATCTTAACGCCGTCCATAACAAATTAACAGCAAGGGGGTCTGTTGACAATGTCAATTAAAGCAGGGGAGGGCAGTGTTATTTCAGAAACCTCAGGGGAGGTATCTGTTTGTGTCAGAAACCTCAGGGGAGGTCAGTGAAATTTGCCCGAAAAAGAACCGTTGAAGTGTAAGACAGTGTATTAAATGAATTTCTGGTACATACTGAGTAATGATACACAAAGCCACAAAAAATAGTAGCTGTAATAAACAAGAAAAATATAGAGTGGTGTGACTATTCAATTAATGTCCTATACTTAGAAGATACTTCATAGTTAAGTATTTTGATTACTTACTTATAAAGAAAAGAATGATTTAAAAACATTAATTCCATCACGGGTGGAGGCACCTTGGCCAGTAAGGCAGGATTTTTTGTATCGAAAGCCCATTTACCTTTGTACCGAAGAATTTTTCGACCGTTAAATTTAATATTGGCCAGTGTGGTCACTGATTAGCTAAGTATGTATCCACATTTTTTACCTCAACAACCATTTTTTGCTTTCATCTTTCATAAGCACGTTAAATCTTTCTAATTCGTCTCTTGTAGAATACTTATCAAATTGTTTTACTAGAATAATGTGACAATGATATTTTTTCAATAACAGGTCATATATAGAAGGTTTTTTTTTCTTTTCTCAAATTTATAAACTATGAATCTGCCACTTTGTGTATGGCTTTTTATGATATTATAAACTATGAATCCACCACATATTTGTTGTCGAGGCTTGGGACTTATATTTCGTGCGTTGTCGAGGCTTGGAACTTATTTTTTTACATCTCTTAGATTCAAAACATAGGGGGCATTGTACCGAATTTAATTTGGTTCGGTCCCTAGTAGAATTGGTCTCTTTGGAGTTAGTCGAGGTTCTATATCAGCTGACCCGAACAACTTGAAATATAACCAAAAAAAAAAATTCATTTATACACATATATGCATGTTTTGTCCTGGTGTAAATATGTAAAGACTGAGGTGGGCGTGTGTGTGCCAGTGTGTGTTTGTTTGTTTCAGGGTCCACTGAGAGAGAGAGAGAGAGAGAGAGAGAGATGCATCCAGGAATGAGACCAGCCTTTCTCTCTCATCTTCAACCCTACCAATTACCTGATCACCATGGTCACAATGTGCAGCAGCTTCATGATCAGCTCCTTCAAGGGATGATTCAGTTCAGCCCCTTTGATCCTCTGTATCAGCAACACCATTTTCAAGTCCAAGAGGAGCCACCCCATCCACTCGTTAAGGTTCCCTTTCCATGTCGCTCATCACACCTTCGATGGAGCTGCGCAGAAACATCAACCACAGTTCAAGTTGGATCCAAACAGTTTTGAACATGGGAAAAGATGAAACTATATTTACTGGCAGGGAAAGGGAACCTTAACGAGTGGATGGGGTGGCTCCTCTTGGACTTGAAAATGGTGTTGCTGATACAGAGGATCAAAGGGGCCGAACTGAATCATCCCTTGGAGGAGCTGATCATGAAGCTGCTGCACATTGTGATCATGATGTGGTACTTGGTAGGGTTGATGATGAGAGAGAAAGCTCATCATGATCATATTTAGTGTAATAGTTCTGGTGTTCCTCTCTTTCTTTTTCCATTTTTTTTTTCCGCCCGGTACCGTAGTTAACAAAAATGATATGACTATTGTAGAAGGTAACACTAACAAAGACTGAAGTAGATCAAAATTAAAATTGACTTCAAAAACGGTAGTTCGAAAGTATCGAAATTCTTGAACATAACAAAAATGATGCACTCATCAGCGCCAATGGAAAATAACATTTCATGTAATCAACCCCAATTAGTTGAGACTTAAAATTTAGTTTGGTTTGATTTGATTTGATTTGATTTGGTTTAAATGCGATATTATTTAATATATTGTGCAATCTTAACCCTAACTACATTGTACTAGTATCTCTTAGAAAAGATGGCTACGTACACTTGCGAATCCAAGGATGTAATGAAACGGGACTTAGTAGGAGCCGTCCATTTTTTTTCATGAACAATTTCATGTTTTCTATGTCATGTATATATCCTAACATTCGGTAAAGAAACACCATGCACCTAGTATAGTTGGTTCTTTACCTTCCCTATTAAGCGAGAAGTCCTGAGTTCAAATCCTCACGGAGGAGGTGCTTGATTCCCATTGTAACTACTAGCAACTAATCTAGTGGCGAGCCCCACCTTATGGCGAGGCTGGTCACCCTAACACCATGGGAAAAAAATTTAGAATACATGTAAAATTTTAGTTGGGTCGACCGGATTTCAGTACCGATGGGGCGATCTCTTCTGAGTTCCGAGAGAGAGAGAGGGGGGGCTAGCTTTTTTCACTTTGTTTTTTTCCATTTGGCTTTAATGGCAGTAGTCCTGTTGGGAAGATATCACAGTCCACCACTTTTCAAGAGTGGTTTGTTTTGATCTAAAGTCATGGGTGTAGAGAAGAGAAGGGGCAATAACGTCTCTTAATTTCGGATGAGAAGGCATGTGAGTTGCACGTGACATTTTCCATCCAATTCGTAACGGAATGCAAACGGAAGTTACAAAAATAATAGTTTGAGGAGGTAAAGTGTTTTCGAACCGTAGTTTGAAGGGTTAATTATAATTTACCCAAAAGAGTAAAAGAACCCATCCAAGAAGGGCTGTAAATGAACTAAGCCGTTCATAAACTATTCAAGGCTCAGTTCGGTAAGAGGTCGTTTGAATTCGACTCGTCTGCTAAACGAACTGAATCTGAACCACAATTCTAGGTTCGTTCCGTAAATGAGTCGAACTTGAGCCTAACGGTATTCGGCTAGGTTAGACTCGCGAATCTATAATTAAATTTAATTAATAATTTAATAGGGATCAATTTGTAAATATAAAAAATTTTAAGGTTGTTTATATAATTCAATACTTATTTTTCCCCCAAATTCAATATGATTAATGAGAGAGTTTTGGTTCGCTTGAGTTTAATGAGCCGAGCCAAACCAAACCCGAGTCTTGATGAGCTCAATACGAGCTTATGTTCGGCTCGGCTCGGTTCATTTGAGTTTAACGAGCCGAACTCGAGCCAGACTAGTATCTTAACGAAGTCAACTGAGCCGAACCCGAGTTTTGAAAAATTTTAACAAGCCGAACTCGAGCCAAGTTATTCAGGCTCAAACCGAACTCAAGCCGAACTAGTAGCTTAACAGACCCGAGCCGAACTTAACAGAGTTCGGTTCGATTCGGTTAATTTACGTCCAAGAGTCTCTTGGAAGTCTTTTCCACGTATATCTACATGCAGCTGTTGGGCCCACCAACCCCAGCAGTCAGATCGACTGCATGCAATCCCTAACCCCTTTTGCACGTGTAAAGCACGTCCCACAGAATAGGCCAACCCTACCAGTGTATCCTCCTCGGTTGTATCTCCAACCTTGTCGTTTGCGAAATGTGGCAGGAGTACTATTACATCTTCTTCTTCTTCTCTCGGACGGTGAGAAGTGTTCGGGTCAGTTTACGCACATTTCGACTAATTTTTTCTTCGGTTTGGTCAAAGATAGACACCATTTCAGCTGAAACTAAAGGATTCAATCAAGAAATTACTTTTTAACAGTCTGACCCCAAGAATATTTAAAAGAAGCAAATTCATAACCAACCAACCGGACTTACTCTCGGAGCTATATTACGACATCTTGCCTGCTGTAGATAAAAAGGAAAACCCCATAAGATAAAGAACCGTTGAAGTGTTTTACATGTGTATTAAATGAATAAATGGTAGTAGTATATAGTGAGTAGTTATACACAAAGTCACAAAAAAATAGTAACTGTACAAAAGAAAATTATAGAGTGGTGTGACTATACAATTAATGTCGTATACTTTTCAAATACTGTACTTGTAGTTAAGAATTTTGATTACTTACTTATTATAAAGAAAAGAATGATTTAGAAACGTTACTTCCACCACGGGCGGAGGCATCTTGGCCAGTAAGGCAGGGTTCTCAAGTGTCGAGAATCACTATACCTCTGTGCCGAGGGATTTTCCGATCATTGAATTCAATCTTAACCAGTGTGGTCACTGATTAGCTAGGTATGTATCCACGTATTTTTTACCTCGATCATTTTTTGCTTTCATCTTTCACAAGCACGTTAAATCTCTCTAACTCGTCTCTAGTAGATTACTTATCAAATTGTTTTACTAGAATAATGGTGACAACGGTATTTTTGCAATAACAGGTAGGGTTTTTTTCCCTCGAAATTATAAACTATGAATCTGCCACATTATGTATGGCCTTTTATGATATTATTGGGACTTATATTTCGTTCGTTGTCGAGGGTTGGCACTTATTTTTTTACATCCCTCAGATCTCTTAGATTCAAAACCTAGGGGGCGTTGTCCCGAATTTAATTTGATCCAGTCCCTACTAGTGGAAGGTAGAATCGGTCTCTTTGGAGTCAGTCGAGGTCCCATATCAACTGACCCGAACAACCTGAAATATAACCAAAAAAAAAACATATATCCACATATAGGCAAATGCTATGGTGTCTACCCGTCAAAAGGGGACACCATAGCACACTGGTTATGCCTCCCAAAGGTTTTTTGTTATGTCTTACAGTGGTTGTTTTGTGCCATTTTTGTAATAATGGCATAACACTTTTTTTTTAAAACGGCAAAAAATTTATTAGAAACTCTACAAATGATACATTAAGAGAGTCAAACCACTCGCTTCATGATATTGATACATGAAGAGAGAGAGAAACCCAAGACAAACACATCCAACAAAAAGTTGAATGGAACCTAATGCCATTTTTTAAAAGTATTATGCTTCAAGTAGTTAGTTATGCTATTTTTTAAAAAGTGTTATGACCTAATATAATAATAATAATAATAATAATAATAATAATAATAATAATAATGGTTAATGCCCCTGATCCACACAATGGCATAACATGTTATGAATTAATGATTTTGGTTATGCTGTAAATAATTTTGTTATGACAATTTACGGTGTTTTAAAAATGATCGGAGACACCATAGCACTATCCACACATATATGCATGTTTTGTCCTTGTGTAAATATGTAAAGACTGAGGTGGCCGTGAGTGTGCACCAGTGTGTGTTTATTTGTTTCAGGGTCCACTGAGAAGGACAGAGAGGAAAGAGAGAAGAAGGAGAGAGAGAGAGAGAGAGAGGAGAGGAGAGAGAGAAAAACATGCATCCGGGAATGACACCAGCCTTTCTCTCTCATCATCAACCCTACACATTACCCTACCATGATCACAATGTCAATGTGCAGCACCTCCATGATCAGCTCCTGCAGGGGATGATTCAGTTCGGCCCCTTTGATCCCCTGTACCAGCAGCACCACTTTCCAGTTCAAGAGGAGCCACCTCATCCACTCATTTGCATGACCAGCGATGTCAAACCTAGGCTTCGGTGGACCCCAGAGCTTCACGGTCGCTTTGTCGACGCCGTCGATCATCTTGGTGGACCATTTAGTTAGTAACCCTTTCGATTTGATTTAGTTATCCTTTTTTAGTCAGCCTTAATTCTTTGATTTTTCTTGTGCAGGGTTTTGTCTAAGTTTAATTATTTCGTCAATATATAGAATTGTTTGATGCATTTCTTGTTGTATAAATTGTGTGTGCGCGAGTTTTTTTTTTGTCGGTAATTTTTAAAATGGGAGGGGAAGGTCGGAGTTTAACTTTCGATAGGTAAATGAGAGAGAGAGAGAGAGAGAGAGAGAGAGAGAGAGAGAGAATATGATGTGAATTTGAAGCTACAACGTCTGGTGTTTGGTGCATACATGCAAATACATTTATCAAATCTGCCATTTTTTAAAAATAAAAATTGGCAATGTTTTTATTGACTTGGAAATTCCTCCCCTTCTTCTTTTTTCTTCTCTTTTCCTCATTCCTACTAGAATGGGAGGAAGGATTAGATGTGCATTTGTGTCGCTAATTAGTTAATTTGTTAGCTAGAAGTAATTCAAACAATTTTGAGTTCACCTCATCATAAAAGAAATTTCCATGCGGATGAAAATAAAAAGAAAGAAGTAATTAATTTCCTTGTTTTGCGAAATCTTTAAGCATATTAGGAGTATAATCGGTTTTTCAACATATTAATTTGATTCAGTTTGCAGCTTCATTTAGTTCGAGATTAAGGTAAATATCATCAAATTTTGTTGTCCTTGATTCTTGATGTTTTTAGCTTTATATATAACTCATATCAAAGTGTCACTTGTTTTCACTCAACCTCATTCTAGGAAAATTGGTGCTTTTCAAGAATGGGGTGGAACACTGTTTTTTTGGTGGATAACTTGGGATTCTACTCTATTTCTTCGTCGCCTTAAATTATTTGTTTTGCATGACGCTGTATGTTTCTAGTTTCAGAATCATGCATGATCATTTTAAGGCGCCAAACTTGAATTTATCAGGTTTAAATCTAGTTCCTTTAGGAGGTTTGGCGCGTAATGATGGATTCAAATTTAGCGTTATCATGAGAGATTTGTCGTTATTCTGAGTGATTTGTCGTTTTCGATGAATTAATTTGATGCTATATATGTTTTTTGATCGGGTAACTTCATTCTAGGAAAATTGGTGCTTTTTAAGAATGGGGTGGAACACTGTTTTTTTTGGGAGATAACTTGGGATTCTGCTCTCTTTCTTCATCGCTTTAAATTATTTGTTTTGCATGACACTGTATGTTTCTAGTTTCAGAATCCTGCATGATCATTTTAAGGCGCCAAACTGAATTTATCAGGTTTAAAACTAGTTCCTTTAGGAGGTTTGGCGCGTAATGATGGATTCATATTTAGCGTTGTCATGAGAGATTTGTCGTTATTATGAGTGATTTGTTGTTTTCGATGAATTAATTTGATGCTATATATGTTTTCTGATTGGGTCATCGTCCGGCTTTCTTTCCAAACTTTTTGATTTTATTTTTCGTACACGCGTCTTTTTGGTAATTGGGATACCTTTTAGGGTTAGCTAGCTTGATGTACTTCTCATAATATTTGTAAATATTGCCCTCCAAATAAATCATTGAAAGTTCTTAATTAGTATCTTTTCTACTACACAAACCCTTCTTAACTTCGTTCTAGTCTCATCATCTAGTTTTTCTATGAATATGATGCATTTATTTGTTGCCTAACTGAATGAAAGCATAGTACATTGGATGTTGAATAAAAAATTAAATAAGAGATTTAATATTTTCTGGAAATGTTAAAGATGGGAGGAATAGATTGGATTAAGGCAGTGAGAAAGTGAAGCAATTTTCTTCATGTTATTGGTCTCAAATAGTTTTCTTTAGACCTATTTGAGTCTATGTCATTACCTAGTCTAGAGGGTAAGGAGGAAAGGATGTGGTTTGTGAGTATATATAGTTTACACATTTTGCCAACTAGGTCTGAACAGGGGCGGAACTACATTGTAGCAATCCCACTCGCTTGCGAATTTACTTTCTAATATTATTGGAATAGAGCTAGCTCTCCATTAGGTTTTATTCCATGCCTTTTGAACAAACAAGTTAGGACTAGGGTTTTCTTTGCATCATTGGATAGGAAGGTTCAACAATTATATATATGTGTTCCCCTTAGTAAGTAATATCACATTTAGAATTTCACAATAAGATAGGCAGAAGCATCGATCATAATACTGTTCAATTTTTCATGTGTTTGCAATGGAACAGCCATTACCACTTTTTTGCTATTTACCACATATACATGTATATCAATATTTTGAGATCAAGCAATTTTGACGGTACATAAGCAACTTAAATAAAACTAAGACTTGTTTTTCTATGCGAAACTCTCTTTTTTAGGTGACATGAGAGAGTTACGCATAGAAAAATATAAGAAAGAAAAAGTCATATTAATTTATACTCTTATTATTGATTTGTAATCTCTCTCACTCTCTCCCCTTATAATTAAAGTTTTTATTAGGATTTCAGATACTCCAAATTTATTTTGATTAATTTTTAATGAATTCAAGTTATTTGAATTTTACAATTTATTATGAGTGTTGAGGTTTTTCCATTTACAAAGTTCGGCCCCTCCCAAAATGAAGTCCTAACTTCGCCCTGGGTACGTGTTTTTGACTATGTTAACCTCGAGGTCTCTCATATTTATGCATTTTTATTAATTTGCAGAGGCTACACCAAAGGCTATCATGAATGTGATGAAGATGAGAGGGCTCACTCTTTACCAGTTGAAGAGTCACTTACAGGTTTGCTAGTGAATTCCTTAATTTGGGTATTTGAATTAGTTTATTTAAACCCTTTTTTTTTCATGGATCTTGAATTTGTGTGGGGATCTATGGATGGAAAAGGAAACGCAAACAATTCTACTTCATCACGTGGCGAAGTTTCTTTTCCATTTACAAATCCCTCCAAAAATTGGAGATCCAAACAATGCCTAATAGCCCCTTTGAATGGAGAGGTTTCATGAGGAAAAAAATGAAAGGGTTATGATTTCTTGTGAAATCCCTAATTTGGATTGAACCTTTTAGTGAAAAATAGAGAGAAAAGTGCAAAAAAAAAAAAAAAGAAATGTTTTGACTGGCCCTTACCCTTTCTCATCCACTCACCAAAAATGGTGAGAAAGGGCTCCCTTTCTTATATCTCTCTTTTCCACCATCCAAACAAGCTGTAAGAGTTCCAAGATAAGTGAAAGTGTGAAACTGGCTATCATAACTATATACGTTGGTTTTCTATGTGGTTTGTCACAGAAATTCAGGCTTGGTAAGTGTGATGGGAAGACCTGGAAGCCAACCAAAGATGGTAGGGTTTAGCTTGAACCCCTCTTTTCGCCATTCTTGTTTCCGTTATTTTTGCCTTCTATGGGGGGCTTGTCCCGAGCTCTAAAATGTGATTCAAACTGTTCGTTTTGTAAACCTTGATCTGCAACAAACCCATATATAATCAAGCCAATTGGACTTCGGTAACCCAGTAATCAAATATAACATTTTTCTTCGGTCAATGAAACAAATAAAATCTACAAAATACACCGCCAAATATTTGATTTGATCAATGAATTACCGATGCCTGATCGACTTGATTTTTAGTTGGTTGTTGATCGCGTCAAGTCTAAACATTGAACGGTTTGCATCATATTTTTAAATATATCGAGACGAGGTCCTAATTATTGATGGCCTAGAAAGCCCCGTGTCCATATATATAATCTCCTATATATAGCAAGAAAAGTAGAGTCCTATAAATCTTAAGTTTTCCATGTGGTCTTTTTTCTCTATTGGAAAGAAGGCTAAGAAGGCAAGCATTGATTAGTAGTAATAATAGTAAGAGATGCACGTAGGAAGAGATCTAAAATAGGTTGAATAGCTAGAGAGAACAAAATACGTACATATACTTGCATTTCTACATGTATGAACTCTACCTAGTTGAATTAAGCTTCTTCGTCAGTAGGGTGCTGCTAACGGGTTATACTCACAATTGTATGGTGGGCTCCACAACAAAGTGTATCATGCGGCCGCCAAATGCAGATATATAATGCGATGCCATCATGGGCCGCCAAATACGAATGCAAGGGTATATTACATATGTATGTGTCTGTGTGTTTTGAAATTGTGGGAGGGAGGAGAAAATGCAGACGGGTCGTTTGAGGTTTTAGTTTCTTTATGATTGTGTTACCCTCATTACAGTAGATAGAACCCTCCTTTTATAGACGTAAGGAGAGGTAGCTTGCGTCATAACTTACATCACTGAATAATATTACATATAATTGGTTCGCCCATAAAGGACACTTGAATAGGACATTACACATCACACCTGGCCTGCCACAACTATTATCACACAGACTTTCCTATTACTACTTTACACATCACCTAATAAACAGTACACACCAATTATTTCACCATCTCCGGAAAAGAGGACAACTACTTTATTTCACTTCACACTTTATATATTACATCACACAAAAGTAAATAAATCACTTATCTACCTTTATTGTGCTCATATCTAAGCCTAGGTTTTCTTGTTCCAGGCATTCGAAAAAGAGCAAACTCAGCCACAACTCCTCCGGAAGGACCGGGATCTTCATCTGTGCCATCTAATATAAACGAGTAAGATCAAGAAAAAGTTCCCGGACCAAATGCATGCACACATTGTTTTTCATTTTCGATAGCCAAAGTTTCCCACCTCAATTCCATTCCTTTTCGTTTTGGCCAGTTCTTTTCAGCCATTGCAGGTTCCCCAATATTCTTCCATCGACAGCTTCGACAGCTACATGGCTTCACTTGGATATTTACCTACTTTGTGCTCAGATGGTTTCGTGGAACTCGGCAAAGGAGGGGGAGAGGGGCTGAGAGATTCGGGAGAGGGGCTGAGAGATTCGGACGAGGACCCTGCCTTGGCATATCTGAATTTGGACGTCGGGGCGATGAGTACTCATAGAAATGGAGTGGCCGGTGATGATTCCGGCTGGGTCGCTGGGGAGTTCCCCTGAATGGATGAAATCACTCTGCTTTTGCTTGCTTGCTTGATCGTAGGGATCCATATCTGGGACTTGAACTTGTTTACCTATCTCGCAAGATACGATCAATGAACTCAATTGCCGCCTGTGGAATAATAAGCTCTGTACTTGCGTCTCTTCCTAAAAACTTTAACTGCTAGTTTCTTCTCTTTTGTGGTTTCAATGTTTTTAAGGTCGCAATCTACGCCGTTTAGAGGCATCCAGCGACGTTATTACAACACGTTGAGCTAGGTCTGGAATTCAATCTCATAGAAATGAACTCTATATATTAGCCCCTGGGAATTGAAGAGCACAACAAGAAAGGAGCAGAAAACACAAACCCCTTTCGCTTCGCTAGTTAGTTCTCAGTCCATCATGCTCCTCAATGCAGGCCCTCAAAACTTTTATCGAGACACGAAACACAAACTCATAGCGGTCGACATCCCCGTCCACGTCTGGAAGCTCTTCGTATGAACAAGTACCTCTCACAAAAAGTGGGTTCCACAGTAAGGCTCCGCATGTTGTGAAACTCCCTCGTGCGCGTAGTGTCCGAATCTGCCGTAAGGCTGTTTTTTTGTATCCGAGCCATATTACAAGAAATTATTTCAATGTTCAAACGCATGGTTCTAAAACTAGGTGCAGAGGTGTAATCATGCAACAATTCAGGCTAATCCTTACCTGCTTGCTCCGGGAAAACGAGAATACAACCCGAAAGAGAGAAACCAAAAGGCCATAACTTAACTAGTCTACGCCAGCGGTTTTTTTAGTGGATTGGCATGAGAAAGACACAAACAGAGGCTGCTCAGCTAGAAAATAACATGAAGAACCCATCCACAATTCAACCTACCTTCGTTGTAACGACAAAATCAAACAGAATACAAAGAAAAAAGTTCAATCCATTATCAGTTACAACTAGTTCAAAGCCAAAAGCTTAAGACAGGAGGATATAGTGACAATAACATAGACTGAATAACATCCTCGCTACTATCTAAATCACGTAACCTCGTGAAACACAGGAAATTATAACAATCTCTTGATGTGGCGCAACATGATCATATGGCATAAGTAGAAAAAGCAAAAAAGTTGGATTCATCCCTCTACCTTGAGCACCACGAGACTTCGGCAGGCTAATGAAGATTAGCACATGTAACTTCCTCAATCAATCTTGACTGAGGAGAACAGGTAGTGGACGAAGTAGAACGACGTGAGGAAGCCAATGGTACCAGTAGACAACATGATTGCAATCGCCATTATCAGTGAATAGCCAAGGTAAAGTGTAGCCGACACGGGCCCGCTCAAACTCTGAAGGTCGAAAACCAGGTAATTGATGGAGTATAGGAAAACATAAAGCGCAACGGAACCAGAGGCATAGAATGCTTTCCACCACCACTGCCAATCCTCAACACAGAGATGCATGTAGGTCAGGACCACAGACACCTCAGCACACACAATAACCAACAATAAAAGGACAACAAGGAGGAATCCAAACACGTAATAGAATCTCCCAAGCCAGATGCTAGAAAGGATGAAGAAGAGCTCAATGAAGAGGGTTCCAAAAGGAAGAGTCCCAGCCCCCAAAACAAGAAGCCACGATGGGTATTTTCGTGCTGGGATCTCTCTTGGGATCTGATTAGTCCGCACTGGGTATTGAATGGGCTCAGATCTTGTTCCCAAGAGACCTCCCAAAAGGGTGAGTGGTACTGAAACGCAGAACCAGAGCAAAATGAGGATAAAATAGAGGGAAATGGGAATAGCACCGGTACTATTGCTTCCCCAGAGAATGAAATTTAGAGCTGTGAGAATAACAAAAACAATTCCAGGGAAGAAGCACGCAATTGACCAGGAAACCGACCTCCAACCTTCTGAAGTCCCCTTAATTGTTCTCCATAGACGAACACCTACATAACCAGCGCCAGTCCCTAGGAAGAGATAGAGGATTATCATACCAGTTAATAACATTCCACGAGAAGCTGGTGACATGAAACCAAAGGCAGCAAAAACAATAGTGACAACAGCCATTCCTGTTATTTGAACACCATCTCCAATCATTACACACAGTAGCTTTGGGTGATTTGGTTCTCTGAAAACATCCCCCACAACGAGTTTCCAACCAGAAAGCTCTTCATTCATCTGTGCTTGAGCTTCCTTGTCAAGTTCCTCGTACCTTGTCAAATCCCTTCTCACAGTCCGTAAAAATATAACGAAAACAATGCCAGCTAAGAAAAAGATTACCATTAGCGAGTTTAAGATGGAGAACCAGTGAACACGGGCACCCTCCATCCTTAGGTAAGCATCCCATCGAGATGGCCATCTAATGTCACTCTTTACAAATTCAACCTCATAGGTGAATGATACCCTCTCTTGCTCCCTTATGATCTGAGATTTGCTGAGTTCCAACGGGCAACTCACAGACTTGACATTGTCGTACATATGAAGTTTTGTTGATTCAGGGTCATATTTGACACTGCAAGGTTCAACCTCAAAACCAACTATCTCAAATCCAGAAGCCTTTTTTTTCTCAGCTTCCGAAATTACACCCATACCCTCTTCCCCAGTACCAATTATCTCTACACCAGTCCCTTCATACTCATGAACCTTAACTATGAACTTGAGGTGATTGATGATGTAATCATCGTTGCTGTTAGGCGGAGAATATCCAACAGGAAATCCAGTCCATTGAATTTTAACTCCATTTTGTTGGGCATACCTCATGGCTGGCAAGTTATCCAAAATCATATTTACTTGATACAGATCACGAGTTCTCTGTTTCAAGAGTTTTACCTCATGCTCACTTAGGGCAGGTGTAGTGCAGATGAATACAGACTCATTAACGTTCATTCGGAAACGATACGGAGAGTTGTCAATCTGGTCTCCCATAAGAAGTTCTCCAAGATTCTCAGCACTTTTCTTTATTCCCCCATGCGGTTTGCAGTAAGGGAGACTGTAATAGCTGAAGGGAAGCTCTGTCTCGATAGAGGTCAGAGAATTCACTTTGGCATAGATTTCTTCACCAGGCGAATACGTGTGCATGTAGCTTCCAGGCAGGTAAAAGCCATTGCAAGCAGTCAAAACAATAACCATATATATGAACGCAACCCAACATTTCCTCTTTGAGATCAATGAATAATCCATTGAATTGGCAAAGGGAAACCTAGCTGATTCACAAAGCTATTCCAAATCTAAGCTGAAGTCTCAGGATTATTCAACATCAATCTGCAAAAGTAAAATATCTGTCAGACTCCTATGCAATTTAAGAAGCATGAGGCTGATCCACCATCCCTCCCCCAAGCCTCATGCACACATATTACCAACGATGTGCGGTGTTGAACAACATTATAAGGTGGGATTAGGGATTTGACACTGCAGTTAAAATTAACTTCTTACTACATATATAGAGAGACGGGATCAACAAGAAACTGACAAATGAAACAAATTATTGATGGCTCTCACCCAATGTTGATTTGATCACAGATCCTACCATTACCCAAAAAAATGGGAACAGAAACCAGAATGGGATAGGACTGAGAAATATTATTCTAGGAATCTAACGACCAATTTCATGGGATTAGTTCAGTTGGCCACCCTCGCACACTTCCATAGGGAAGGTCAGGGGGTCAATCCTTGCCAGAAGGAGAGATCGATTATTTCTTCTGCTGAATGAAGGTTATTTGTTTAGTTGTTTGATCCCTTAATGGGCTATCAGTTCAGCCTAGTACGATTGCGGGCTTATGTCCCATCTCATGATCCACATACTTGTATTCTTCTACCGGTAGTAATAAAGAAAGAGGACCAATATTTTAAATTTTTCTGTTGCCAAGCTCCATTCACGTAAGATTTCTAGTTTTTCACATTGGATAAAATCAAATATGCAGTATTTACAAACAAAACTATTCAGTTATTCGAAAACCTGTCTTCGAAAACCTAATTCTACAGGGTATAAACCTTTCCTCGTGACACGGTTCTCAACTACTACTACAATCCACAGATCTGTCAACATAGAACCTAAAACCCAGCTAAAAACACTGGATATCCAACCGCCACCACTCCAAATCTAGGGCACAGCATATTGAAAGTCAGATCACGTAACTACCACAAATACGGTAAACACAAACAACAGCCAATTCAAGCAAACAGATTAACAAAGTCACACTAGTTACCGTGTCGAAAAGAAATAAAAGAAACGATCTCATTTTCAATCGGATGAAAGCGTCATCTGAACCCTATGTTCTTCTAGATCTATACACACGCATATACGTAAGTCTAGAGAGAGAGAGAGAGAGAGAGAGGCGTGCCACTAGAGAGAGAGAGAGAGAGAGAGAGAGAGAGAGAGAGGCGTACCAGTGGCAGATTGAGTCTCAGACGGGATCGGGGAGTTGTAGGATCGATTTACAGAGAAGTGCAGTTTTTGCTGGAATTGACCTGTATCTATCTATCTATATATGCTCCACTAAAGTTCTACGTTAGGATAACTCGAGTTAGATTTAGATCTAGAGGGTTTTCTGTTTTTTTCCACACGGTATAGTTAGGACGCATGCGGGGCGTGTTAGATAGATCTAGTGGTTGAGGGACCTCGGTGTCGAGTTTACTACAGTTTCCCCGGTTAAGATTGTTTCGGCCAGCTTATGTGCATTTCAATTTATATCCTCCCCAATTTGGTCAAAAGAGTGTCATCTACGCTGAGAGTAAAGAATTCACAAGAAAATACTACTTTCTTACGATTTAACCTCAAAAATCGAATCATAATTAAGGCTACATTTCTTCTATCTTTTTTACCTATACAACTTAAGAAATTGATATTCACACTTTTTTTTATTATCCCAAAAAAAAAAAAAAAACTCCCTTATAATCCAAACAAAATAGAAAACTACAAAGTAAAGTGCGTAATATAAAAAAATAATTCATAACTTTTAGCTTAGCGGAAATAACCCCTAAATGTGTGAACAACAAACCCAAAAACGAAAAAGGATTTTAACGGTTGGGGCTTGAGATGGGCTAGTAATCAATAAACCTCAGTTGGACATCACTAAGGTCCCGTTCCAGAAACCTTCTTAAAAAATAAGTAACTTATTTCACATTTTCAAACTCAAAAATAATGTAAATGAAAAATATTTTTCTAATTTTTTTGCATTGTATAAAGAGATTTTTCAAACAAGATCCATATTGCATATTTTTAGATTTTAATAAGTTCATAATTTTTGAACTTAAAATTGTTTTCTTAAAAAATTAGGATTTTTTCTTCGTTCCGAAACGGAGCCTAAGGCCCCGTTCCAAACACGTAAGTACTTAGTTCATATTTTCAAACTCAATATAGATCTTGTTTGATAGATCTCATTGAGATCTTTTATACAGTGCAAAAAAAATTGAAAAATTATTTTCATTTACATTATTTTTTAGTTTAAAAATGTGAACTAAATACTTATTTTTTAAAAAGATGTTTTGGAACGGGGCCTAAACCCAACTTGGAGTGAGCTTCTAAGTGCAACCCAAAAAATGGTTATGTCAACAAAATCGAGGTTTTGGAACTTATGGAAAAGAGAGGAAAATTAAAAAAAATTCTTTTCCATTGTTTAGTTGAAAGAGAAAGAGGGAAGAAAATTATAATTTCAAATTCAGTGAATAATAAATTTTCTCTTCCACTTTCCTCTCATTTTCCTCCCTTTTTCTTTTCCTTTCCTTTCCTTTCTTTTCTTTTTTGTAAGTTCCAAACAAAGCCTTACTACATGCACAGTGGTTAAAAAAAATACTTTTCTTTTCTTTTTTGTAGGTTTCAAACAACAGAGCCTTACCACAGAAACAGGGTTTAAAAAAAAAAAAAAAACTTACTCAGAAGGCATATTGGTGGGCCTTTTGCTTGATTTGTAGTTATTATCGTTGCGGGTGTCATGGATGTGTTTTTTTGGGCCATTAGGTTGGAGAAAATTTTAAAGTGGCACATGAACTTTGCATCAAATGTTTCAGAGATACCTAAACTTAAGTTTATTTCAATTAAATACATGTATTAACAAAATCCATAAATTTAGACACCTAAACTTAAGTTTATTTCAATTAAACACCTGTACTAACAAAATTTCTAAATTTAGACCCCAGCTGTTATACTCTGTCCCAAAACTTGCTGACGTGACATCTCCAACCTGTTTAAATTGCCCAATTGCACATGTTTCCAACAAAGGACGATGCACCCAAGCGAAACCCATAGGTAGACTTCAAATCTAGGGTTGAAAATATGTGCAATGAGGTAACTTAATCGGGTTGGATATGCCATATTAGCAATTTTTGGAACGGAGTATAACAGCGGGGGTTTAAATTTGGGAATTTTGTTAGTACAGATGTTTAATTGAAATAAACTTAAGTTAGGTATCTAAATTTAGGAATTTTGTTAGTACGGGTGTTTAATTGAAATAAACTTAAGTTCATGTGTCTCTGTGACATTTAGTGCAAAGTTCAAGTGTCATTTTGAAATTTTCCCATCAAGTTGTAACTGGTGATTTTATTCTAGGACTTGTCTATCAATTAGCAGCAAGTAGGGGTGTAAACGAGCCGAGTTTTATAGTGCTCAAGTTCGGCTCATTTACTAAACGAGCCCCCAAAACTTGAGAAAGCTCACTTGGCTCACTTGTAAACGAGCAGAGATTGACTGATTTTCCTAACGTCCTATAAAACGAGCTGAGCTTTAGCGATCCAAGCCGAGCTTTTTGAGGGTTTAGCTTAGTTCGTTTAGTAAACAAGGCTAAAACTCGAGCTCGACCTCAACTTGATTACTAAACAAACCGAGCCCAGCTGAGCTAAGCACGAGAGCAGCTAGGTTCGTTTGCAGCCCTAACGGCAAAGACAACATTGAGTTAAATTTTTGAAGATACGGGTTAATTTGAAAGAAAAAAAAATATGTTCAGGGATGAAGTTGATAATTTTTCAAGGACCAAAGCAAAAAACAGTTGCATGTGCATTTTAAAGAAGGGGCCGGCTATTCGCAGCCACGTATTTTCTCCCATAGCCTACTATATTTTGGTAAGTGGTTGTTGAAAATCATAAATAACATTTCGGTAAATAACTGTTGAAAATAAGATTATATTTCGGTAACTACATGTCGAAAATATATTCAACTTTCGGTAGACAACTGCCAAACATGCGTTTTCGGACATTTTCGATAAATAGCTGTTGAAAAAAATATCATATTTTGATAATTGGATGTTGAAAATGTATCTTAATTTCGGTAACTAGCTATTGAGTCTAATTGAAAATTTTTAATCGGGTTGTGAGAGAAAATACGGGGCTGCGAATAGCCGCGCCCTTAAATAAGCTCCCAACTTGGGTTCTCCACATAAAAACCCAGTACAAGCAGAAACGTCTGTTTTCTGTTCACTCTCGTCTCCGCATTTCAACGGTCGATTTAAAGCTAAAGCTTCACCTTCACCGGTCAGATTTCTCTCGCTATCAATTTTCCCAAACTTTTAAGTTCTTTTGCATTTTTGCGTGTACAATTTGAGTCTAGCTTTGCTCTTCTCTTCCCTGTTGGATGCCCTCTACATGTTCGATGAATTGCCTTGAAGACTTACAAATGTACGGATAAGCTGTTCCAATTGTCATTCATAACATTAAAGGATTCCTACGCAAATTTTAATCGCATGTAAAGTGATTGTCAAGCAAAATGATCACGGAGGGAGTTAAGGCTTTACCCATTTTCTGGGGAATCTCACTCATCGACAAGATAGTTGTTTTTTCATGTTTATAAGCTTATTCAGTCATGTTGGACCTGGACCGCGTGATACTGGTTTTTAGGTTTTGTTGTTATTCATGACTGAGTTGAGAAACATCTCATATACACTTTTTTTTTTGCATTTAACCAAATTTGGCCACACTTGTTTATTATTCATCTCAACAAGAGGAATCGGAAAAGTACAAAATTATGACTTCTATTATTTCCGATTTTTTTTGGGTAAAAGTAATAAATTTGTACTTTTCCGATTCTTCTCGTTGAGACAAATCAATAATACAAAAAAGTTTGGTGTAAAACTAACAAATGTGGGAAAATTTTGAACAAGGACAAAACAAAAGAAGCCCAAAAAGCACTGATTCATGTTTGGTAGAGTACCATTTGTTCTGGGGTTTTAGGGTTTAGATCTTTCTGATGAGTGAGTTGAGAAACATCTCATATACACGATTGTTTCTTACAAAACTTATGCTAAAGAAGTTTTTGTTGATAAGCAAGATGGTGACTTTTTTTTATATATATATTTTTAAGCTTATTCAGTCATGTTTGGTCCTGTACCGTGTGTTCTGGGGTTTTAGGGTTTAGTTCTTATTGATGAGCTGAGTTGGGAAACATTTTGTATGCACGTCTATTTGTCTGATGTCTACACTAAAGAAGTTCTCTTTTATGAATTTTACAGGTTAAGGCACCACTAAATCTTGATATGGTTTTCTCCCAAGGTGTGAAACGTCCTATGGAGATGATTTTTAAGAGGCTGAGTAGCCCGGTAGGTTGTAGAAATAGTTATTCTACTTGGGCATGCAAAGGAAGATCCATTTGTGAAGCTGGAGAATTTAGAACTGTAGTTTCCTCTAACGATGCCTATCCACACCATGGTTTTGGAATGTTTTTGAGGAGATATGCAGTTGAAATTCCTGCTTCGGAACAGATGAGTCTTATAAAGCAGCTGAGGGAAAGAACAAGTGCTCCTATAAAAGATGTGAAGTCTTCTTTGATTGATTGCAATTGGGACATTGGCAAGTCCGACTTTTCTCTTCTTTGTTTTGAATACTAGTTTCTATTTTCCTCTTGCCTTTTGTTTTTCAATATCCAAGCTTTAACAATATAGTGATTCAATGCAGAGGCTGCACAAAAGGACCTGAGGAAAAGAGGGGTGGTTCTGGCATCAAAAAAGTCATCTCGAACTGCAGCTGAGGGTTTGCTTGCATTGGTCCAGAATGAAAGCAAGGTTGCTGTCATCGAACTTAATTGCGAGACAGACTTTGTTGCAAGAAATGAGATATTTCAATACCTGGTTAGTAATACACTTATTGTCTGCATACTATTTAGTGTCCAACTCTAACCATTATCTTGTAACCTGAAGACAGAAACACTTATCACTTTCAGAATTTTAGTGGGAAATGCAAAAGCTTATAACTCTGCAAATTATGGAAACCTCAACTGACTAACATGTAAGCGTGGTACACAAGGGCCCGTTCCAGAATCGGAATAAGAACTTATTTTTTGTCTAAGAATAAGGTGTGTTCCACAAAAGAGTGAATAAATACTTATTTTTTGAAAAGGTAATTTCAAGCTCAAAAATCATGTGCTTACGCAAATAATTTTTCTATCGCTATGAATCTTGTTTGAGAGATGTCATTGAGATCTTTAACACGGTGCAAAAAAAAAATGAAAAATAATTTTTCATTTACATTATTTTTGAGTTTGAAAATGTGAAAATAAGCTCCTTATTTGGGTTTTGTGGAACAAAGCTCCAAAATAAGTACTTATAAAATAAGAAGGTTTCTGGAACGGGCATGTGGTATTTCAAATCTTCAAGGCTAAATTGTAGTGACCCCCCAAGATTTTTAGATAGGCACCTTGACCCTACTCATTTAAATGTGTGGATAAACCTACTTGGAATTTATAAGCCTTGACTTGCCAAATTTGAGATACATAACTGACACAGTCCTCATGTAAACTTGTGGTTTTCATAGTGTGACAACTACCGAGCCCCTTTTCCTGCAATTTTAAAAAGATGTGCGCTCATGCTTGTTGAATCATCGTTCTTGCAGGCATTATCACTGGCAAAGTTAGCATTGCTGGTTGATAGTTCTTCTCAGCAGGTTTCCGGGGCATTTCCTGTTAGGGCTGAAAATTTGGAGGTAACAATTCTCTCTGGCGTGTATGTTTTGGTCGTTATAAGAGCGAAGCTGACTCTCATGTATGCTGATCTTGGCAAAGTCAATTGTTATTCTGTTTTCTATTTTTTGTTGCGACTTTTTAATTTGTGGGAGACTAGCTTCTTTCACTGGTCCAGACTCAGGTCGGGGAATGAAAATTCAGGAAACCCATGTTTTTGCCTACGAAACTTGTTCCGCAACATTTAACTATTGTCAACCTGTCTTTACTTTTCGTACTTATGCAACCCAGCCCTTACTGATTATCTTCAATATCTCCTAACTATTTGTTGTATGGAGGATAAATAAGCATAGGCTGCATGTCATTGTTTCAAATGTTTTTCCCCTGAACCATGTTGTAAATGTCCGGGCTGGGCATATCTAATGTCTCGGGTAGAATTTGGAGAGCTGGTTCAGCAATTTTAAGCAGCTCCTTAGTTTTGATGTCAATGTTCTTGCATGAGTGGGGTTCAACTTCTTTCTATTGACCATTGTGATCCATTTTCAGCAGCTTTTCTTAATACTGAGACATTTTAAGGTCATTAAACAATTAATTTGTACTTTTACTTGTGTCGACGAATTCTCAAACATGTTGCGCCTGTATTGAATATCAATCTTACTTTGGAGCCTGAATAGCCTATTCTGATTCCTTTCACTTTACAGGAGTTGAAAATCAATCTTGACCATCCTAAATTAAGTGGTGAAAAGACAGTTCAAACTGCAATTGCAGAACTGGCTGCAATAATGGGAGAGAATGTCAAACTTAGAAGGGGTTTCGCAATGTCTGCTCCTTCTCAGGGTATCATTTCAACATATCTCCATACAAGCCCTCAACCAGGTATTGTATTTCTGAAATCTGCAGTTTCCATGGCTTGAAGATTGTTTTATTTGCTTAAAGTATGTTTGCATGCATGTCTTTTGTGTCTGCATAAGATCGCATTTTGCATGCACTGTTATTAGTGAATCCTGATGTTCTTTCTAACCTAGCAGTTTGCACATCGGAGAGGATTTCATTGAAAGATGGATCTCAAATTTGCTTTCCAAATGCAGGTTTGGGACGTATTGCTGGAATTTTATCTTTTGAGGTAGAGGATAAGAATGCTTCACTGGATTCTCTCCAGCGTGTTGGTTCAGAACTGGCAATGCATGTAGTCGCTGCGAAGCCTTTGTTTTTAACTAGGGATCATGTGTCATCTGATGCATTGGAGAATGAGCGTGAGATTCTCAAGTCTCAGGTACTTTGAGGTAGTATTATATTTTGATAGAGTTTTGTTTAAGCCTTTATCACAAATTGAGTTCGGTTCTTTGGTTTCCAGAACGTCATTCACCTGAAGGAAGAAGTATCGAATTAGCTAAGGAAATGAATTTCCTCATAGATACTTTGGTCTAATGCAAAAAAAAATACCCATTGAGAAAACTAGAGAGTGAAATTCCCATAAAGGGATACAAAAGACTCTAGGTCTGTGTCTTGATAGTCTATTCTTTGGAATGATAAAACTACCTTAGGACGACTCTAGATGCCTATTTATAGACCCTCTAACACTAAGGACACAAAATGACATAGATACCCTAAATTTTACTGCATCATTGTCATTTTCATTGCTTTTCACCCATTAGAATCAGTACTACAACTATTTCCACACACTTATGAGATGTATGATCATATCATAGAGAATTCTTCTAGCAACTGGGTTGTTCAATCCATTAGGTTTTATTTTCAGAGAGATTGCTTAACAAAAAATCCATTGTCTTGTATCTCCAAAGAGTTTAGTTTGAGATTTAAGTGTCAGAAATAATGTTTACATAGTTGATTGTTGAGTAATCCATTCATGCCAACACATGGGAACGTTGAGATTGCTGGTACATTCTTGGTTTAAGAGAAAGCCTTCTAAAAGTGTTTTGATTGTAGTATAAATCAGCTTGGGATCGTTAATTAAGTAATGTTGTCTGGGTATAGTTCTTCACCAGTTATTACTGATTTACTGCAGTAGTACTTCATCTCTTTCATACAAAGAAATTTAGGGTAATGTTAGAGACAGACTCAATCGGTTCTCATGGCTAACTTTTGTTTTGGTTGGTTTCATAATTTGCATGTGGTTATTTTTTTTTTTGGTTAGGCTGAAAGTACAGGGAAGCCTCAGATGGCCATAGAGAAAATAGTTGAAGGTCGTTTACGAAAATACTATGAAGAAGTAGTTCTTATGGAGCAAAAGTTTGTTGTGAACGATAGCTTAAATGTGAAGGTAAGAATTTCTCTATCTTGGTGGATGGAAATCTCTTTGGAGTTGTGACAACATTTGACTAGATTGTTTTATTATGTTAAGACTGAGAATACCACGCCTTCGGATCATTTCATTTTCTTTTCGACTACCTTTTCTTTTTTCGACACTGAGTGCCGACTCCCACCAGCTCGTGGGGTCTGGTTATCTTATGTATGCTTTGCTACGTAGTTTATTTTATGTATCAAAAAATGTGAAGGTGTTTTCTAGTACCATTCTTTATTCCTTTTGGGGGGAAGCAACCACCGCTGGTGGTATTGACACTGCAAAATTTGAACTCAATACTACCTAGTTTTGTTCTCTTAACTCCTTCTTGCTACTTTGAAGCTGTTGTCTGTTGGAACTATTTTCGTCTGGTTCCACTTGATATTGCTGCATGCATGACAGCATGAGTTGGGTTGTTTTATCAATAATACGTGGAGATCTAGTTATTTAAAGGTCTTTTTATGTTGGCTTTTTTCTCAAATTCCAACAGACTCTACTCGATAATTTATCCAAGGAAGTGGGTTCACCCATTAAGATTGGGAGCTTTTGCAGAATGGAAGTTGGTGAAGGTATTCAGAGGTAAACACAAAAAACTAATTAAAGCTCTTTCCCTATCTTCCTCTGTTAGAAGTTTGACTAGTGTTGCTTCAAATAGTGGCCAACTTAATGAATTCCTGGACACTTTTGTTGCTTTTGCTTAGCTGTTAATGTGTTAGATCTTGTCATATATATTCTTTTATTTATTTCCCTCATTGGGACTTCAGACTCGATTTGGTTTGGGTTTGGTTTGGTTTGATTTATTTCCCTCATTATTGTTTCATCCTCTTTGAGAGGAGTCGTATGGGGCATGAAGATTAATCTTTTTATTTGAATCTACAATCCTGCTACATATTGTTACGTAGTGATACTATAGCATATATGTCAAAGACACATGAACAAACCATGTCTAAATGACCAATAATCCCTCGGCAACATCTCCTGTATGTTTGATGATTTCGGTAGTACATTTTTCTTTGAATCGTGAATCAGTTAAAACCTTGAAATTGTTACCACCCTTCTGATACATTTGGCTACTTATACAAGTGTCCTTTGTTGTCTGCACTCTGCACTATGATATCTGTTGAACCAATACAATATGAAATGACTTAGAAGATTGACAAAGCCTTGTATTAAGTGGGATCTATTCAGGCTCCTCATGTATACCATGAGTTGGCCTCCCAAGGACCCCAAAACACAAAAGTAAATTACAAAAGAGGTTTCGTCCTATTTAGTGGAAATTTTGAACATTTTAACTCTGGTTATTGGCGAACAAGTATTTCTCAGGGAATGAAATGGTGGGCATCATGGAGCCCATCAAAAAGACTGGCAAATGCCACGGGTAACCTGCTCCACAGTAAGGAAAATCTTCTTTTACCCTTGCAAATCCCCCAATTACTGGTGTACTACATTACTTGACCTTGTCTACTGTCTACATTACAATCTCTGTTCCATTGTATGGCTCATTGGTCATCAAGCTGGTGTTCTTGTCTTGCGTTTATTTGCCAAGGTCATCGAATCTGTGCAGCTGATGTATTCCTCCCATGCTTGAGGCACTTCGTTCGCAAGCATGCAAAAGTTGGTCAGGGAACTAGAGATGCTAATCATTACAGACGTATGAACGTTAGATAGAAATAACTTATGGTAGCTGTCTTTAGGACGTGTCCCACAGCAAATGCCTGTTACATGAAGTCTTCCTTTTTTTCCTTCCACCTTCTCCATTTTCTCCCTTTTTTGGGCTTCTACCGACAAACAGTATGAGAGCCTTCTACTCATAGATCTTCAAGCCACCTAGTGCATATTTTCTAATCCAAATGTTGTTTGTTTATTTGGTTCCCTATATTTTAGAACCAAACCAGTTCACTGTCAGTAATATTTTCCACTCAGTTTGCATCATAGAAGTGAAGAGGAAAAACTTATATGATGCCTAGGTGAGGCCAAGTGCTAGAGCTTATTTAGTGGCCTCTACCATCTTTGGCGCTTAAAATTCCTAAAGATTTGGTGATGTCCGCTCTATCTTCAGTACTTACACGACCTGTATTTGCAGGCTTGAAGCATCGAATGAACGTGAACCCGTGGCTCAATCAGCTTAATTTGGGTGATTGTACCAACATCCAGGAAAATGTTCCTATTTATAGTTCGATATGTGTTATTTCAGGATTTCAGTATCTTCTTTGCTCCATATTGTTATCGTCTCTAGGAAAGATGAAGTAGTGTGTGAATCTGGCATATGATGCAAATTTATCAAGGGTTTACGGAAATAATGCGATTTTGATGTCATGTTACTGCTTTCGATAATTTTTTTGGTTTAATCTGTTTATTTTAGACCATTCTACTGAATAGAGATCATATAATCATAGAAACCATTGTTGAAGCTCACACCAAATAGAAATGTCAACACTAGAAGGGTCTCAAACCCAGAATACTTCATTTGTTTTACAGGTTACACATAGATACACCAAATAAAGTCTGCACGTGATTTCGCAAAAGAGGGAGTGAGAAAGAGAGAGATTATGGGTTCTCTCAATGGAACTTGAGGCTAGTCAAGACATTGTTGTTCACAGGATCCGCCAAATGATCCAGTAAATTCTGGAAGGGTCCGACCCCGGTCACCAGCCCTTGTATGAAGTAACCCAATATAGCCAACATGGCCAACCTCCCATTCTTGACCTCTTTTAACTTCAATTCGTTCAAAGATTTCTCGTCCTTCCCAAACCCTAGTGGGTTGAAGAGGGGTCCACCGGGGTAAGCTGGGTTACCCGACCCGCCCAAGAACGGCTCCAACCCCAAAAAGTACTGTTTCCCCATGGACCCGGGATTGTACCAGTCTTGGAATCTCCTGTGCTCTGCAAAGCCCATCAGTGCCATTTCCAGCACAAATAGTGTGTAAGGGTCTGCCCAGTAGTCGTATGTTCCGGCTGGCGGAATCACACCGGTTTTGAACCAAGGGAGGGCAGTTTCCGGTGGGATGAGGCCAAGCTTCCCAAAAATTTCCGGTGCAATTGCACCAACCGCCCCTAGCATAGCATACCGGCCATTGATGACCTCTCCGTAGGCTAACCATTTGGGCTCGATGAAGCCTCCTGTGCCTTCTGGGTCCGAGAGCCCAAGCGGGTCAAATCCGTAGTCACCGGGTAAGCTACCAAGCAAAAGATAGTGAGTGAGATTTGGAGAACGATTTACCATCAAAATCTTGATAAGGACAACTCATTATAATGATGCTTCATGCTTATTGGATTTATATGCAAATATAATACCAACAATAATATGGGAGATGGTATTTTTGAGATTGTGAACTATAATAGTATTTGATATAATGATTATATGAGAAAATATAGGGTTTATAGCATTAGCATACCCTTATCAAGAATTTCATAGGAACAATAGAGATTGATTTTACCTGCCATCCAAATAAGAAAGGCTCTGCTTAGAAGCAAACCACAGCTGTCTATCTCCTTGCTGAAAAACACAGCAAATATACATACACATTCAATCACACTATCAACTCACTCATAGCTTGAATCACTATGGAGAGAGAGAGAGAGAGAGAGAGAGCCCACCTTAACAGGGGGAGTAGCAGCTGCCCTAACAACAAAGGAGACCCTCCTAGAAGAAGATAGGGCTGGCCTTCCTCCTAGAATCTGTCTAGTAGCCTCCACCGAGGAGGCAATAGAAGATGAAACCAGAGCTTGAGTAACCATTTTTGTTGTGCTAGTGTTTTGATTGCCCAACTCTGAAGGAGAATGGCTCTTATTCTTGACCAAACAAGAAGCAATATGGTAGCAAATAAGGGCCACTAGCTTGTTTGTGGGTCTGGTGAGAGAGCATCGGAGTTGTGGTGGTTATGTGATTGCCTGATTTGCAGATCAGGTGAGGGTCTTGTTGTCCAATGAGGAGTGTACAAGTGGCATAATCACTGGGGTAAGAGATTATTTGCCTTGCTGGAAATTGATCTTAGATTCTGGATTTGACACCTGGAGAAATTCAGATTGCCTCTCATTTCCTGCTCAAGATTTTTTTGGCACTGATTTTGACTCATGTGACAAGTTCACTACAATGAATCACTGCCAACAACATCCAATTAACTTGAAGGGCATCTCAGATAAAAAGACAATAGCATATACATATAGCTGTTAAACGAATCAAGTTATTCCCAATCTAATTCTAATATAGCTTGATTCATGTTCAGCCCGCAAAAAATTTAAACCTCCCCAAGAAGAAAAGCTAAAATCAATCGGGAAGTTTATTGATTTTCGATACAAATCAAAGGCGGGCCGATACGCTTGCACTTAATGAATGCATGAAGAATTCCTTGTGCTCGGTTTACATTTTAGAAAGTTAATTTTGAGAGTTGAAGTGGTAATGAGTGGAGAGAGATAGAGAGAAAGATTTATTAAAAACTGTGCCGAAAAATGTTAAACCAAACGGAGTGACGTGTTACCCAAATAAATGGGCAATTGCTTTCTTTGATCGGTTTCCTTTAGTTATTTTGATTTGGGTAATCTGTAAAAAAATGAAGCGATTTGAAAGGAACATAATAATCTCCATTTTTGTCTTCCAAACTCGTTGTCAATCCCTAAAACTCTTGAACTACTACGTCATTCCATGCAAATGCTCTTAACTTGTTCCGCCATTCCAACTACAACAGTACCAAGGATATCTTTGGATCTTGAATTCATTAAGGAATATATGCAGCGAGAAGAAAATTTACTGGATTTCCCAGCATAAATCCGACATCCACACACATTTTCTTGGGCCACACAAGCTTCCAAGTGATAACAAGGAAAAATCCCCTGATCACGCGTTTGCAAGAAACTTGACAAGCGGGGCTGTTTTTTTATTTTTTTTGGAACAGCAAAGAAAAAATGGGGCTGTAATATCAACTTCAAAGGGGAAAAAACTTTGATCAAACTACCATCAATTACCACAATATCATCCAATGTTTGTTTTTCACAATATCATTCAGTGTTATTTTTCCCTGCGCTCAAAACATACCCATCTCTGATACAATCAAGCAAGCAAAAGGCTTATTCATAATCTTAGAGGCTTAGTCCAACATCCACAAAGAACTATTAAGTTACAAGCTTCCCAATATCCAGCTACGTAGACATAATCAGCATTGAAATCATGGCTGGTCCTCTTGTCTCCTTTTCAGCGTGCTTCATACTGCACAACTGCAGCAAAACAACAGTCAGTGTTGAAAGCACTGCTTAAGAAATTAGGCCAACTGAAACGAATACAGTAGAGTGCCAGGGACTTCGTGTTCGATACGCTTGGCAAATACGTAAGTGATAAGACCGAAAAAAAATCACATGCTAATGAGTCAACAATTTCAGACAACTCAAAAAGATCACATCCATATTTAAGGGACGAGATAAATAACAAGACAATAAGATCAAAAGCTAGAACAAGAATTGCATGCATCCTTATTACTTACTATAGCTAGCTACAAATGAACTGGAACAGTAATGAACAAAATCTCGAAGACTAAGTTACCAGTACACAGACAAAATAAACAAATCGAGGTAGGGCTTACTTCTGCGGGTTCTCTTCTTGTACAAGAACAAAATCTCGAAGACTAGTTACCAGTACAAGACACAATAAACAAAACGAGGTAGGGAGGAAAAGCTTACTTCTGCGGGTTCTCTTCTTGTACAAGATACGGTAACCACACTCTCGGCATTGAATGACATCACCAGGCTTCAGAGTTTGCTCCTGCCCGCAATCTACAACGTAAATTAACTTGATCATCATCAAGTACCAACCCTTGGAGTTGTATTTTATCAGTAGTAAAAGGCAAACATGTATGACACACCCACTTAAACATAAATTATATAATGTATGTTCCTAGGCTGCTAGCCCAAAGTCCACAATGACACCGAAAATCAATCATCTAAACATACGTGCGCATCACACCATGTATGTAGTTGTACTGTTGTAGTACAAAATGTTTAATGTATTGCATTTCTCTTCTGTGGTCACATGGATCCGCCATATCTTCCATTGTTGGATTTTGGGTATCCAATCCTTAGATGGTCACCCGCACCCACTATGAGTGTATTTTCTTTTGTTAGATTTTAGGTATCCAATACGTAGATATACAACCGCACCCAGTATCTGCACGCCAGTCCCTGTAAATCGTAACATAGAGTTGAGCCCGGATAAGGATAAGTAACCAATTACCCACTTTCTTATTCCCCTACTTTGCATTCGTGGCACTAAGGTCTAAGACATCAAAACGATGTCTACTCTACTGCAGAACCCACCTCTAAAACAGGATTGAAAGGAGTGGTAGAGCCCCTGACGGCATCCACTTCCTTATTGCTCACAGGAGTCGTACCCATGAAAGGGAAAGGGGTAGGCACATGCAGAGAGGAGGAAGAGGTTATCTAGCGTCTAGACAGGGGAGATAGAGGCGTTGTAGGCAGAAGAAGGAGGAGGAAGGAAAGGCGGTAGCAGGGGAGTTTGCAAGTAACAATATATAAAATTAAACTGAGGCTGCGCACATACACACAATATAGTTCTTCTTGGGACCTCGCGAGTAACAATATATACTTTGTAAAATATATTTTCAATTACCAATATGAAAATACACGTGATTTGGGCCCTACACAAATCCTGCGTCCGCCAAGTACAGGTAAAAGTTTATGCAAAACTTGTCCTTTATTTTTTGAGTTGTTCATTCAGCGGAACAGTCCAATCTTATAAAGGAGCACAATTTGGCGGTAGTTTGTCCTCATGGACGTTCGCGTCAAGCTCCAAAACGTATACTTGCGAGTAGAATATACCGTTTATACTATAACTAATGCACACGAGGAAGAAAGGTTCTTGCTTGATTCAACCTACAAGGGGTCAAACATATACACGCATATACATATGGATATATCAATACGTACGATTGGATGTATGTATATACCTCCACAGATATAGCTAACTGGCTCCGGTTGAGGATCCATTGATGATGAAGCCCAAGGATCTGCGACGGATACAGACCTTCGATCAGAGAGAGAGAGAGAGAGAGAGAGAGAGAGAGAGCGAATGCACCGCTTAGGGATTTGGAGAGAGAGAGAGAGAGAGGCAAGTCGTTAGGGTTTTAAAGGAAACTTCGCGGTGCGACTGCAGTGTGTTGTGTTGAGCACGTGATAGTCTTGTGGCTTGATCACGTGACAGTCTTGTGCTGTGGAGTAGGAGTAATTTTTTTCCCCTCTTTCAAAATGTGAAATCAGCCGAACTACCGCGGCTAAACGAACCAAACAACTCGCGCTCGGCATGAGTTCGATTCAATTTTTGGCTGCCAAGCTCAATCAGATCTTTTTGTTTGTTTATTATGGATTCAATCCAAGCGTATATGAATGTTTGGCTCAATAGGCTCCTGAGAAAAAGACCAATTTATTATTACTATTACAAATATAGGGATAGATTAATAAATATCTCAAAATATGAGATCTAATTGGCATTTCATAAGATATTTTCACCAGCTTTACAGTATTTTTATATCTAGAGATAGGAAACCTCCTATATGAGATATAAAAATTTGAAACTTTTAATGAGCTTAAATTTAAGCTCAAGCTTGAAAATATGAGATTGATTTGCATATTTCATGGACACAAAACTTAAAATGTGAGCCAAATTTGAACAATTAGTCTCAAAAAATTCTCAAACTCGAGCGAAACTTAAATACATGTAATAAAGAGTCAAGTCAAGCCTGAGCTATATTGTGTTTGACTTATTTGGCTCGATTAACAATCCTATTCATCAACTCCCCGCTGGGAGAACCCATTTTACTCCCCACAGCCACGGGCACATATTTCTCAAGTCTCGACATGGACACATATGTATTTGGAGTTGTTCAGTATACATAGACTCCACGTATTGCATGTGAGCTCCAAAATCATCGGGTAACTACAAAGGGGAACGGCTCTGTTGGATTCAAGAATATGTAGAGGTGGCAAATGGGCGGGTCTGGGCGGGTTTGGGCGGGTTGAAACGGGTCGTGGGTAAAAAATGGGCGGGTCAAATATGGGTCAAATAATAAACGGGTTGAAACGGGTCGGGTCGAATGTGGGTCAAGCCAAACCCAAACCCGCCCGACCCGACCCGCTTCCCTTGCCTTTTTGTGTGTGTGTGTGTGTGTGTGTGTGTGGGTCTTTATTTAATATTTTTTTTTGTATTTATACATTCCGCGTCCCCATTTTGCTTCCTTTTCTCCGTTTTTATGTCTGATTTCTCCGTTTCTTGCTCTTTCTATTAATGTCGAGCTATTGCTACTATTTTTTTCCCATCCGTACCGCATGTGAACCATGGTTTTCATTGAATTTATGTATCATGTTAATGTATTACTAATTAGTACATAGTCGAAGATGATTTGAGAGTGTTTTTTTCCTTCATGAAAATAGAAATAGCCACACTTGATAAAAGAGGATTCAATAAATTTCACGCATCCCCGCAAGCTAAATCTGTATTAAAGAGCTCATGAAGTACTTTAATTTGGTAAAAAGAAACTAAAAATGATGCTCGAAAGTACTTTATTTTTCAATTCGAAAATCGCACTACTTTTTGTAGGGGCCAGACAATTTGGGACGGAGGGAGTAGTATATAACAGGTGAATTTGAGTTGGACATTCGAATTAATAATTTAGTTTTGACGGAACTTTTCCGCTCACTTTATGCACGTACGCTTTTAGAGCGGTAGCAGAAAGTATTGAACGGCTCGGATCATCCATGCGGGGCCCACCATTGGTACGCACAGTTGGTCTACCCCGTCAATTTCCTTAATTTTTTCGTTTAGCAAAATGTCGAAGTAAAAATGGCAGTAAAATTGTTTCGTATGGTTTTTTTAATTTCTCAACTTTTTATGTTATGGCTGTTACAATGGAGAATCTCACGACCTCCCAGAATTATACCCGTCATCGTCTCGCTCCAGTACTCTCAAGCAGTGAGTTCGGCTGGTTTGGGTTTTTTAATCCCAAACCCATATTGAACTCATTTTTAACCCATCTAAACACATATAAATATGGGTTGATATGAGTTCAACCCATATTAACCCATTATATAATATGGGCGGGTTGGGTTGGGTTATAAGTGGGCGGATTTAGGCGGGTTAAAAAATATGGGTTAGGATTACCACCTCTAAGAATATGTATCGAAGAAAAGTTAGACCAACTTTTCTATTATCCAAAAGTTTCTAATCTATACTATCCTAGGGTAAATAAAGAGCTAATTATCTGCTTTACCAACTAAGCGATGAGGCATCTCAGAAAAGTCGACCAATTAAAGTTTTGGTATTTTTCTCGACCTGCAAATCCACCCCAAATGATTCAGGCTCCTAAAGGCCAAGGCCACCAACGAGGCCTCTATCTCCACAAAGAACGTCCCCTCCCCCATGTTTTATAGATCATGGTCGTCATAAGACCAAGAGAACAAGAACAACATGCATGCTTTCCTTTCACACTCTTTACGTTCTGGCAATAGGTTGCCGACCGATAAAACCATACCATTTGCAGCTTAATCAATGACTTACAACTTCAAGAAAAAATGAATCACGCATCTGACGAGGCTTATTCATAAACAGCCAATCATATAAAGTCAGTTCCTTGATGTCTGAAAACATAATTGGCCTAGTGCATAATTAACAACGAAAATCGCAATAACGTTCTCATCAATCAAACAGTCTAACTTAAGGAAAACAAAATCAACCTCACAGGATATCTGAAGTATATAATTATTAATTCACTCCGAAAGAAAAGAAGAAACAAAGGAGGAAGAAGTTTTATAACTCCATTGAGGAACATCCAATTCTCCAGATTCTTGGTGGAACACTGGGAGAACACTGTATTTGTCCTAAAAGCAGCAGCCACGATGAGAAAACAACCATATGGACTTCTTATGTAGCTTGCACCGCAGCACACGATAATAAAACTATTACTGCAAGCCAAAAAAGAAACTATGTTCAGTGCATTAAGAACTCTGAAGTGCTCAAACCAAATTGCAACATCAGGCGATGAGGTCTCACATATCCATGTAAACAAGTACCTGTTGGCACTACTCAGGATGGGGCTTCATTTCAGTTATGTCCACGGCTTTTGCTGAATGAGTGACGCGGAAGAAGTTTTCGACTTGAAGTTCGATGATCATCCTGCCACATATCATGTCAGGTTAAATATTTCAGAAAATCAGAGCACAGCCATGAGAAAGAATACAAGTCACTTGGGTCCCAAAGAATCCCAAGTATGGTGACCTAACCCTGCACCGAGCAAAGAGTACAGGAGTGTGAGAATAAAACCACTGCTAAAGAACATCAAAGGCAACATACTTCGTATCCAGGATGTTCATTGAGAACAGAACCACTGGTAAGTATGGTTGGGTGGATACTATACACGGTGTTCTTTTTTATCAAGCGAGGTCCCACGCTCATTTTTTTCCGGAAAGAAATGTTACTCACCAATATGCAATGTACTTGAAACTAGACACACAGGAGTAAGTTGCTCTTCGGAGGCATTAAGGAAGAAACTAAAACACCTTGTATAGAGATGCAGCTGATTCAGATTCAACAGTTTGGATTGGGAGATGTCCAAGTGATTGGAAGGCGTCCAATGCATCCAAAGTCAGCTGCCAACCACAAAGAGCTATAGCACCAGCACTGGAACTGGAGCCACTGCTACTACTACAGCCTGCTGCAGCAACATTACCGTTCACCCAGGGACAAAAGTAATTGTGATGTTTGATTGGATCAAACTCTACAGCTTCGTCATAGTTGCTTTCTCCATTTGGAGGCCCTAAACAACATTTTATGTCCATGAAACTGCATAAGTCAAAAGGATATACAACAACAACAGAACCCATGTAGTCCCCAATCATTGGGGGTATGGACGGGGGAGGATTGGAAGTGGCTGCTCTCAATACCTATTTTGCAGCAGAACCATGCCCCCAAATCAAAGCCGAATGGCAAAAGTCAAAAGCATATAATACAAACAAATTTAACGCATCAAAGAGTTCAACGAACAGGAACTAATGCAGATGGGTGAAAGTTGAGCTTCACCAACTTCAAAAGGAAAGAAATAAATGCCATGCTAGCAAACCAAAAGGCTACGAGTCAGGTGTCAAGTCAACGATAATAACAAGGCAAAATTGAACATGTAATTACAACATGCTCCTTTTTTTTTCAGAACAGAGAACTTTCTGTATGGAGCATCAACAAACCAAAAGCCAATACAATATGCAACTAAATTCCCACCAACTTTAATAGCATGACATATTTCAGGGACAACAATCAATTTTCAATTTCTCAAATTTGAAAACAATAAAGCTTTGTTTTAGTGTCAAATAGTAGTTTTAAAAGGTAGGTAATCAAGTCATCGACACAACTGAACTGAGTTTATAAAGAGGTTTCCCGGTCGACACCTACCAAATTGTTCTTCTACCTTTAGAAGGGGGACAAAGAAAGAAAGAAAAGGATAAATCACTTGGCATATCCAATTCCTAACACAGGGAAAGATGACAGTTTTGAAGTTTTAAAAAGGATGGCCAGCTTTAGACATGTTAGTTCTTCAATTGCATATTTCTTTTTTCGTATAGTTATGTATCTTTGTGTGTGTCATATTCTTGTACAGTTGCATGCATGCATGAGAGAGAAAAAAGACTTTGACACCGATGAAAAAGAAATTTAATAGAAAATCAAGCAAAAGTACCTATCCCATTTGCCACCAAATAATTTGATTCAGGGTAGGCGCAGTCATCAGTAGGCGATGCCTTGCCAGCCTGAGTCACTTCTTCCTTCGATGCTTCAGGACCAGAACATACAATGGCATTGCAAGAAAAAGAAGGATGGGTACTGTTCTCTTGAGGTAAGATGTTCATGCTACTGGTTTTCTCACCACTTTCAACGGATTCAGCCTTAGCTGAACCAAGAATCTTTGAGCCACTATCTGCCCTTCCTACAGGCCGAAACATCAAATCTTGGCTGTCACCATGAGGATCCTCTCGATCAACTTCTTCAGGGACAAAATCACCCATTAGACCAGGATCTGGACCAAACTCACCCGTTTGACCCTGATTCTCAGTGACTTCGGCAATTGGTTCTACATCTCCTACAACACTATCTGCTCTATGTACAGAAACATCAGTCCCGTGAATTTCAGCTTCATGACTAGCACCCATTCCCACACTTCCTCCACTAATACCAAAGCTAGGAGCATCCCTCCCATGAGCAGTTGCAGTGTCTGCGTTTAATACTTCCTCACCATCATTTGTGCTGCTAACACCCATTTCTCTAGCTATTCTGAGGGTACCTGGACAGGTACTCTCTTGTGCTGGATTACTGTAGTTCAATTCTGATGTTTCATTCAAATCTGGATGCCTAAACATTGCCATAGACGGGAAATGGACATCATCAACATCTCCTGGATAGTTTTCTACACTTTCCATAGAGTCGTCATCTGCATTGTTATAGAACGTGTCCATTGCAATAACAGAGGAGACACGAGTTGAATCTCTAGTAGTGGATGGAAGGCCAGTAATTTGTTCATTTCCCTGGTGGAAAGGATCAACTCTGTGAGCATCTGTCTCAATGTCAAAACCCACTGAATGGCTAGGACCAGCTCCAGATGAATCTCTTCGATATGATGAAGGGTAGGCTTCAAATACATCAAAGTCACGGGCACGCTTTGAGGGGCCCGCTGAATACTCCCCTCCGTCATCAACTTCATCACCATCACGATCGATGACAGTTCCTTCGATGCTGTCTGCTTGTTGCATCATTAGTTGTGGCCTGTCAACAGTACTTCCACCTTCATCCAAGTTTCGCTTACGTGTACTGGGACCTCGTGACTCATATGAAGCTGCACGGTCACCTATCTCACTGCTGGAAGGCTGTCCGATAACTAAATCTCTTCCCATACCTTGGTATTGTTCAGCCATCATTGTCATGTGCATATGTGTGGATAACCCAACACCCATAGTTAGATTTAAATCCACCCCAACATTTGACTGTGATTTCCCCTCATCTGTTGTTGCAGCTTCATCACGGTCCTCGGTCTGCTCTTTTGCCAAACCATCAGTAGCAATCCACCCACTGATTCCACTTGCCGCACTTACTCCACGAGTCAATGCCATTTTCTTGGTTGTTTCGGGAATATCTATGCTAGTGGGAGCAAAGCGAGCCGGACGAGATATAGTCAGGAAGTCCCAGATTCTAACAGTGGCTCCACAAAGGCTACAGTCTAACAAAGGTGACCTAGACTGAGATTTAGCCTCGAAACCAAGTACTTCCTTTTTTCCAGAATCTTTTTTGGTAGAAGCAGAGAATGCTTTCTTGCTAGGACCTGCATCTGGGAGATGACCGTGGTCTCTGGTAGGACCCACTGAACATCCATTCCTAGCTGATTGAGCAGAATGTTCTTCACAGTCCTGAATATTTGGAAGCCATCTTGGTTCCCATCCGCACAAGCTTATTAGCTTTCGAGCCTAAGAACCAAAAATCAAAGAAATTAGATAGCGAGCAAAGAAACAAAGCAAAACAAGTTTACAACCATAGCTAAGACTTCCCAACTCATACATTCAAGTATTTAGAGAGGGCCTCTTCTCTAGTGTTTTCTGAGAGATTCTCTGTCTTAATGCCAGATTCACCAGCTGCAAAAGTCTCTGAGTGCACAAGAAGTCTTTCGATTTCTGGGTCCCGAGAAACTCGCATCTGCTCAATTGCAGAAGCAGCCACAAGTGGGAGAGAGAGAAACTGCAGGAGTCCATCACAGCGATCTTTATAACCCCCAATAAGAGCTGATGGGGGAGCAGGAGGAAACTGCACCAAGCTTTCTGCACAACTGTTTCCTCTCCAAGGACAACTGACTTTGTGCGCTGCATCTAGCTGCTTGGCAAAGTCTTCTGCAGCACCTTCAGCTTCATTGAAGATAATTAAAGAGATGAAACTGTTAGCTAATCGATAAGCACGCAGCGCCAATTCTAATGCTCCCAACACAAGGCAAATAATAGCCTGTGAGCATCAACATGGAATATTAACAGGATAGGGGCCAAGTGTCAGGTTCTATATAATACAGCTGGTCAAGATATAAACACCAAGTTTCCCTTCTAAGCAAAAGTCAGAGATTGGGAAAAGAAATCCATGACATCAACAAGAAATCATTCTTGGGCTGCCATGGCTAAGATGCCTCTTTGGAAAGAGAGAATCAATAGGCATCTTAGAGATAATCATAGGTCCCCTAATTTGCTGTAGGAGCAAAATAGTGTATGACGTTAGGACCAATGCTGCTTCTTTTTGTTCTGTCTCATGTGAATGTTTGAATATGTAAGAATTTGCCAATTCCTTCCTTGCTTTGTTTTAACATAAATCCCTGGAATGTATCCCTACTGATTCTTCATATAGGAGGGTAAGCCCTCCTTGATATTTATACTTCATTGTTGTTCATTATTACTGCACACAAAAATGCATGGCCAATTAAACCTGGAGAAAATACCACTATGGATTGGCCCAGCACGGGGATTGATAGCAGGAAGTGAGCGTTGAACCCCAAACCAAAGGCTTCCTAAGGCCCCTGGTTGCAAGTGACTACCACCCTGCCAACCCCTGTGGGTTTATTCCTGCCCAACCTTGATGCCCAAACAATGGAAAATAGATGCAACAGGGTAAAAACTTAAAGCTCACGACAGTAAATTAAATTAGCAAAATCCACCTTCCGTAGGGGTCCAGGAAGCTGATAAAACAAACTGCAGGTTTGCACCGCATGATTCACACTCAATCTTATCAACATCAAAATTCACCCAGCCTCTTCTGGCACAAGCCAACGAACTTGCAGCCTGCAAAATAGAAGGGAAAAACGTAAAGGTTCATTGCAGAACCAAGCACAGAGACAAAAGTATAAAGCACCAATACCTAGGCATAGAGCAAGTATTGATGTCAACAACCACCCTTACGAACAAAAGGAAAACAAAATCTACACATTAATGGCTGATTGAACATATTAAGCCAACAGTAGAAACAGTCGTAGAAGGTAAGATTAAGGATAGGATTTCTTTTTCCCAGCTTTTGACATCAGATGTGGGCGAGAACATAAATTCCACACATTATTGGCATACCCCTGTTGAAGAGTTGAAAAGCTGCAATGAAATGATCACTCGTGTTTTTCTGCAACGAAATGATCACTCGTGTTTTTCTGCAACACTACAATAATAGTAGCCGTAGGAACAAAGCTCCTCCAGAAAGTTGGCACCTGAGGCTTGAGATTAAAGAAAAGGCCAATAACAAGGTATGAAGCATGCATGCACTAACAGGGTAGGGGTCATAGGACCTTTTTGCAACCATATGCTCAGCTCCTCCCACCACTTGCATCTCAACTTCCAACCTTAGCAGAGACTGTGTTTTGCTTCCAAAGGAGCTCGCAACTAGACAAAGACTCCATGAGTCAATACACATGGACATGGTAAGTAAGTCCTCTATACTTTTCTTGCTTTCTTTCATTCTTGGGTATGCTTATTGCTTGCAACCACTGTTTTTCAGCAGCAATGCAGCTTCCCCCCTAAGAACTTGTGGGAAGGCAAGCTTATTCCTCCCTCTATCCCCATAACACTAACTCGTATTATGAACTAACCAAACCAAACCAAACGAATTAGACATGTTAATACTAAATGAAGCATTTCTTCTCAAAGGAAGGATGACATGCGAAACAAAAACATCAATGACATACCTATTTGATTTAAGGGGTACCACGTCAAAGCTGGAAAGAAAGATAATTACTTCAAATCTGAAAACAGAAATGGCCCGATAATATGGCACGCATAAACAAACTACAAATTGATTGGGATTGTCAAGTAAACAAAGACGGACGCATTTCCGGTTCTCCAAATCACTGTTCGTTTACTAGGATAAAGAAGTAAACAATGCTGGCCACATCTGGCTTTCCAAAACACAGCTCACAAAATAATTTAACAGGAATTACGTAGGAGCTCCTGCAAGACATCTATTCTGATTTTAGACTTCCCAAACAGATCTAGATAGGTATGAGCATCCATTGTACTGATCTCAATAGGAAAACACTGAAACCAAATGTTTTCATTTGGTTACAAAACAGAGCTCATGCAGAAATTTCTAAGATGATAAGATCCAAAAGACACGCGTATAAACTAACTTATGTCCAAACCTTTGGCTTCCCAAACCAATTTGCAGGCTTGAAAGTAGAAAGACGCCTCAGTAAATCCCCCCTTTCCCACGGTCTGCATGAAGGCTGTGATGATCCAAGGGCAGAACCACCAGCGCTTGTGCTCAACGAAGTCCGCAGGTTCTGCGAACCAATGCGAGATAGAGAACCTGCTTTGGACCCTTGTCCATGACCCAACCAGTCTATACTTCCAGCATTCACTGGCACAGCAGGGGATGATGCCCCTGCAGAACTGATAGCAAGTCAAGGGTTAGATATGATTAACCCTCAAGGAAATGAAAAACTTTTTTGGGTGAGTGCGGGGACAGAGCTGTTAAATGATTCTTGATTTTTTCTAGATACATCAAAAAAATCCAGAATCCATTATTACGATTATAACCCTCATAAATCTTCTGCAAAATACGAAAGTAGTCCACAACATATAGAAAATTAGGTTGTAGCCTCTAAAAAGGTAATTCAGAAATCAAAAAACTTCTAATATCAACTACTATTGGATAATAGCTATACAATACCTCAAATTAAGAAAATTCCACTCAAAACTAACGAACATAGGGCTCTGCATTCTCATAGAAGATTGACTGACATATAAATATCGTTTCATTTGAATTCAAAGAAAAGGAGATGAAACACGCATGTTTCAATATAAATAAAGGACATTAGCAATCGCCCACCCCACTAAAATCAAAGAGAACGTTCCTAAAGATACTTGACCCTCAGAGGTTTAACTTTGAAGTTAACCTTGCATTGTAGCTCAAATGTTATTTTATGAAATTCCTCTTCAATTAGTTTGGTAACATCCCTTATGGTGATACACTATAAGCATCTATAAAACCCTATAGAGGCATGTGGTATAGGCTAGCTCAAATTTATCCTTCCTACAATTCTCCTTGTACTACACACAAAATCTCGACCTTTGAACGACGGGCTATTCTCCAACTAAGTCAACACACACTTCATGCCTGAGCTACCAAAAAAAAATTTGACACGTTTTCCCAACCTAACTCGCGAATTCAATAGGCAAATACTTTCCAGCGTATCAACTTGCTCATTGCAAACCCTACGGAGGTCGAGCAACAAACCATTGCAGAGATCGAGTGACAAATCAAAACGAGTCTTTCAACGTAAAAAAAAAGCCCTAACATAACGCCCTAGCATGCACATCAAAAATTGTATTGTGCCCTAGGGCAGATAGGAAAATTAGGGGTTTTCGTACCTAGCAGCGGGGGTAGGGCTTGGAGAAGATGACTTGAAGACCAAACGTGGATTAGCTGAAGAGCTTATGGCCTCCTCCTTCATACTCTCTCTCTCTCTCTCTCTCTCGTTTGTACTTTGTGCTATCGTCGTCGAGCACCGTTGCTCTTGTTTTCTCTCGCCAATGGATGACTGTGAGTCTGTGACATTTTTATTTGGATAGTTCTACCGATAAATCTCAGGACACATACATTTTTACACATATCTTGCACATATATTTTTATGGGGCCCACCTCGAGTCTCACCAATATGATCCGAATCGCTCATTATTTTTAAAATAATGTTTTGAAAGTTTTTGTAAAATATCAACTCGATAGGATATCGGTAAGGGCTTTTTCAGAAATCGCAAGGCGAATCAAACTATTTCGCCTTGCGATTTCTGAAAAAGCCCTTACCGATATCCTATTGAGTTGATTTTTTACAGAAACTCTCAAAACATTATTTTAAAAATAATGAGTGGTTCGGATCATATTGGTGGGACCCAAGGTGGGCCCCATAAAAGTGTATGTGCAAGATATGTGTAAAAATGTATGTGCAAGTATCATGACTGTAGTTCTACTACACACACAGAAAAATGTGCATAGATTGTGCACAGATTTTTTGTGGGGCCCACCAAGGGTCCCACACAATTATCCGAACCGTTCATTAAATGTAAAACATTTTTTCAAGAGCCCCCGTAAAAAATAAGCTCAATCCAATACCTATAGGTGCTTCATCCAACCATCTAACCTTTCATTCAGATTTCCGGATAATGAAAAGTTATATGGTTGGATTGAATATCTATAGGTATCGGATTGAACTTATTTTTTATGGAGACCCTTGAAAAAATGTTTTACATTTAATGAACAGCTCGGATGATTTGTGTGGGACCCTTAGTGGGCCCTACAACAAAATCTGTGCACAATCTGTGCACAGATCTGCTGTGTGGGCAGACTTTCTGTATTTGACACCCATTTTCCGTTTTCCGTTTAAAATTGTCACTTGTCAGTGTAATAGGCAGTCACGTGCATTATGCGTGCGTGGGTAGAGTTTAGATCTCTTGTGATCTCTCGTGCGGTCCCTCATGATGCAAAACGGACCAATTACGGGTTCATTTAACGATTCAAACGGTGTGTTTCCTAAATATTGATGTATTTAATTTAACGTTCTAAAAATCAATGAATATCGGAATCTAGTTGAACGAATCGTATTTTTGCCACATGTGAAATAGACTATCAGAGTCTGACGGTGTATTTCACTTCGTAACAAAAATTGTTCAACCAGGCTTTTATCAATTTTCGATCAACTTGATTTTTACGATACAAGTTAAACTCATTGAGGCCTACTAAATTAACGGTTTGGATCATGAATTAACGGAGTAATGAGTCCTGTATAGTGTTACATGGGAAAATAGAATCTTTATTCGGGGAAGTGATACTCCTATTTTTGCACCCAAGCTATAGCTGCTTCTCTCTTGCTGTGTATCCTCTCTACACGTGCTTTATCCTTGTTTATGGTAATCCCCTTTACACCATCCATTATGCTTTGCTTTTCTTTTTTTTTTTTGGGGGGGGTTTCAAAAAATGACTATGTAAGTTGGTTACTTCACATTCCCCAAGGAACATAGTTTCAGCACCACATAACCATCAAAGAGAACCATTGCAACTATCTCGAAGGTTTCATAACATATTGCAATAATAAGATTTTATTTTACTACTATTGCCTACCCGTTGAATCCTTAAATCTCTCTATGCGCTAGACTACTTTACAATAAACCACAATTATCCATTTTATCAATCATCTCCACTCTATCAACTCCATTATTCTCAGGCAAAATTCCCCTCACATACCAAACACCATACAATACTCAACTTCCATCATTTTTGCTGCCCTTAATTTCAATCGATGTCTTGTGAGATATTGGTGGGATGGATTAAAGGAGGAAGGAAAGAGAGGGGATGGTGAGGAGTGAGGACCGTGCTAAGATGGCGGAAAAGGTACGATGTCGATGGTTGATTGCGATAATGGTTGACTAGACTATAGGGTCGGAGGCAGATGTTGGGACGAATGTAGAAATTTGACATTGGAAAGCACGTCCCTATACCATATTTGACATTAGGGATGCAAGTTCTTATAATTAGAGATCAGATTCTTATAGTTTCGCAATTATATTAAAAATCCCTACTAAGATATCAATTTTTTTCCCCAAAACAAAAAAAGGGTTGAGATGGAGAGGTGGTGTGGGGCGGCAACGGTGGTGTGGGCTACACGCCCGGAAAAATTCTCCGTCTCTCTTTTTGTACTTTTAGTGTTACAAAAAAGGGGGGAAAATGGTTGGTTCGTTTGAGAGTCGCCACCCGGGTTTTGAAAATGATTAACCCCGAGAAACCATTTATTTGAAAAATGTGACTCTTTTGCCCTTTGAAAAAGGTTTTGGTCTAAAAACAGAGAGTTTTGGGTTCGGGAGCCAGGTTACGAGGGGGGAAGGTTTTGTTTGGAAAAGCACCCCTCTCGCCCGATAAAATCGGTCTCTACTAATATTTATGGGATTTTGAAAATCATTTTATTGCTTAACTTTTAGTGCCACATGAACAATTTATATCACATAAATAATTTAAATTGCAGAATCATGTAAATATAAACAAGAAACAGGTGTAGCAGGAATATGAACATTTAATCGCAGAAAATAACTAAATAACATTATGTTCTATGCAAAAACTCCACCGCACGGTACATGTTCTATGGTTTCCAGTTCCAAAATGATGCTATTTAACGTTCAATGTTCTTGCATGTATTTGCTTAATACCAGACATGAGTTTAAGACATAACATGAAATACCATGGTATCTTATATCAAATCAAAAGAAGAAAAGAAATTGCAAACTAAACTGTTCCCTAAAAAACCTCTACCGTACGGTAGTATGGTGTGCCGTACAGTAGAAGTATAAGGGATAATTTCTCGTAGTGTTTGAACTATCTAGGCCCAGGGGTGGTATTAGGAACCAGCCTAAGATTAATAGTGCACCCCTCAGATTACAGAGACAGGTAATGGACAAAAGATTTATACCTCTTGGAGCGAAAACTCCCTTTGAAGTGCTGTTGCTAATATGGCAGCCCTTGGTGTGCACTTTGGATGTGTGTTAGGCTTTAGTTTACTGTGGTGAAGCACATGCCTTGGTTTGGACGTTTGGATTACTTTTGAAATGATTTTGGACTTGGTTTTTGAGAGAAAAATGGAGTTTTTCGGTATTTGAAAGTGAAAATGAGTAAAAAAAATGGATTGTGAAAGAGGATGATGCTTTTGGTATTTGAAATAGGTATGAAAACAAGTATGGATTGTTCAAATCATTTTTGAACTATTTTTTTATTGATAAAATTGAATTTCTCTATTCTTTTTCAAAAAAATGTTCTTTCTCTCTCTCTTTTTCTTCCAAAAATGTTGTGTGTCATGTCTAATGGCTTGGAGGAGGTATTTATAGAGCAAAACTAGCTTGGATATGAAGCAAACGTGGCTTGCACAAAAAGAATTCGGCCTTTAACTAAAAAACTTGGTCGTCAAGCAAAAATAAGGGCGGCAACATGTACCGTACGGTACATAAACTCTACCGTACGGCACTGGGCTTCCACCGTACGGCACATCCCAACCGACTAAAGTTTAGGCGGTCAAAAACTCTACTGTACGGCAGAGTTGACCACCGTACGACACAGTTGACCGCCGTACGGTACATGTTGACAGCTTAACAGGCCAAACTTCGAAAGGCCGCCCCGGACACTCCCGAACTCGGTTTTAGGTGTTCTTTGAACCGTTGGAAAGCTCGTTAAGTCTACTTTCTAACCCAAGTGGTTTAGATAAAAATAATTTTGTACATCAAAAGATATGACAATTTTACCCTCAGGTGGTCGAAAAAGTGGTCGTTTTGGCAAAATTCTCATATCTCCCTCGTTTCAAATCGGATTAAGGCTTATTGTATATCGATAAAAAGGGTTTTGAATGTACTAAAAGATGGGAGACTCCAACCATAAAAATAAGGAAGTTTGATTTATGAAAATTGGGCTGAAAGTAGACTAAACCGAAGATCATTGGTGCCACGACGGCCAAAACACGTATTCGCTCATTCTAAATTCACTTTGGCACTCTCAAACCTAGTTCTAAAGTGTTTCCTCACTCCTTTGAGTATAAAGACCATTGTTCAAAGCTTTTCAAGGCACGTTTTTGTTATTGGCAAGCTTATTGGCCACTTGTGTATGATTTTCGAAGGGTAACGCTCCGAAAGGTTTAGATCAATCCAAAGATTTAAAATCATGCTTTGTTTATCATCATTGGGGACTTAAATGTTATTCAGGATTTTCAAATTGGGGTGTCTACAGGTGGTCTGATGAGGTTGGAAACGTGAATTTAAAGATTTTATTATTTCGTTATTATTTCGTTAAGTGTCAAAGAATAATTGCGCTACAGAGCAAAAGAGCTGTCTGATGAGTGGTGATTCCTCGGTTGGCAGTCGTTAGCTTCTTGCGCCACCGTTGTTGTTTCTAGGATCGCCCGATCAATGTCTCACCTAAGCGCAATTTCAATTTACAAATCAAGTAGCAGTGAAAAGTAAATTTTTCTTACTAATCGAACTCTACAGCTAGGCAAGCAAGACCATGCACAAGGTGTTAGTTAACAACTGCATTGGACTACTTTGTGTGGGCAAAGATCATACATGAGATGATGAACGTATGAAACCAAGGGAATAGCTTTGATAAAATCATAAAATACATGGCAATAACTTAAGAAAGGAGAAGCCCAAAATAAAGGGATAAGTGAGTTTTTCACGGTTTTCCATATTTTTCAGTCACGAAAATACAGTTATAATTAAATTCATAAAAATAATACAAAGAGCTTACATAACATTTAACGCCACTCATTGCGTAATATTAACCACAAAAGATGTAATAGTTTTACTACGTGATTTAAGGCGTTGAGTTAACTTACATGTTATTTGACTAATTCTCATAGTACCAATCTCATCATCCGGGGATCAAAAAAAAAATCTCATCATCCGGCAAATGGGTCATACAAAATAAGAATAAAGGCCATACTATAATATTATTAAGAATCAATTATCTCGCTTCCTAAAAGTTCATTGAAAAACAACATAAATTCTGTACTAAAAGTATAACATTTTAAAAAATTATAGTTTCACACACATTTTTATGCGCACAATATTTTTTTGTCAGCCCACACATTACATGGCGTAATGTTGTGGACCCCACTAATATGATAGTGTGTGCAAAATATATGCGAAACTAGAAGAACTCCAACGTTGTACTGGACACTTCATTATTTTTCTGAAAGAAAAAAAATGATTTTTATCTTTGTCTTCTATCTTTGTGCAATTATTTACTTGTTCTCGTTTACATAAAAATGACGTAGTTATCATTACTTGTAATCTTCTTTCACATAAAACATTGAGTGTAAAAATTATTGCCTTGACATAAAAAATTGAATTTAGACTACATTAAAATTCGTTAAAGGTTGTATTATTTAAACTTTTATTTTTTAATTTTTTTCGTCATAATTTTAACATCACATAGTTTGTCTCGATCAGGAAATTAAATTGCAAAAAGATCAATTCAGTATCTTTAGAGTCGTCTTATCTGAATTTTTTTAAACTTTGATTAAAGCTTTTATAATTTTTCAATTTATCTCGTCCAGATAAATCATTAATCTGATTTTTGTCGTGTATGAATAAACTATTAATAGCTTTTTAGTAAAAATTGAATCTAAATTTGTTAAATATTATCAGAAAAAATCCAAAAAGTCTGGGCAGACAACCATAACCCTTCTCCAGAGAGAGAAGGGGGGAGGCCAGGGGATATAAAAGCGACTTCAACTATCTCCGGTATACCGTTGATTGCTATTTACTGTGTATCTTATCTACTGTCTGATGAAAAGAGCAAGATAAGAACCGAAATTCGCAAGTCCCAGAGGTAAGCTTTCCTAGCTAGAGAATACATTACAGTCACTTGATATTCTGTCACAAGAATTGGGTTTTCGCCCTACCCAGAAGTTTTATTGAGAATTTCTCTCATAATCAATCGTGGGTTCAATCCGGTTTTGTTTTATTTCCCAGTTTTTTCTTGCTGGACCATCATTAATCAAGAATTCAAGGGTCATTTCATACATTACACGGTTTGCAAGCAGAGAGAGAGAGAGAGAGAGAGAGAGTTGACACTGGATTCGTACTAAAGGTACATATAGGGTCCAGCATTTTTTGATAACTCAGGTGTCTGGGTCAGCTTACGGGTAGCTCGACTAACTGTGGGACCACTATATGTATAGGGTCCAACATTGAGGGTTTGGTTTTGAAACTGTCTTTCTCTGGGCCTAATCTGATGGTGGAGGGCATATAGTGGTAAGTGGCAACCATGGCTTATTTGGCCTCTTTAGTGAGTTTGGGTAGTGCAGGTGCTAGTTCACCCGGGAATTTAGATTTTCATAGAGTTTATCTTTCTAGAAATGTTAGTAGTTTTTGCGGGATTTGGGTTGGGAGGAGATGGAAGTATGTTGGGATCTGTAAATATTCGGGAAAAACTGGTTTAGCTGAGCAAGAGACTTCATTTCCGCTTGATCTTAAGACGGTCCCCAATCCGATTTTGAAGTCCAAATCCCCTTTAGACACCGACTCGGGCTACACGTATCCATGGGATGATAGAAAATCCAATTATGACGAAGAAGAGAGAAGTAAAGTGCTTGAGTCACTGGGAGAGGTATTGGAGAAGGCAAAGGAATTAGTTACTAAACCACCGACAAAAACAAGTCCTAAACCCATTATACTCATTAATGGGAGACCAGTTGATTCAACTGGTTTCAAATCTAAGGCTGCGAGGAGCGTGTGGCGAAGGGGGAACCCAGTGACTAGCAAAAAAGATGTTAAGGAGTCACCTAAAATTGAGAAGGTTGAAAATCACGGAACTAGGTTAGAGGGAGTGGGTAAGGTTGATTCTCAGCTTGTTTCTCCTCCAAGACCCATGCAACTACCTGTAAAGGCTCAACCAAAATTACAAGGTAAACCCTCTTTAGCTCCTCCACTGCTGGTAAAGAAGCCTACTAACTTGAAAGATACTGGGGAAGCTACAAAGGCTCTGACGAAAAACGATGGAATTGACACAGGTGGTGAAAGGAAAGAACGAAAACCATTATTGATTGACAGATTTGCATCCAAGAAGCCTACTATCTTGAAAGATACTGAGGCGGCTACGAAGGCTCCGACGAAAAACGATGGAACTTACTCAGGTGGTGAAAGGAAAGAAAGAAAACCCATATTGATTGACAAATTTGCATCCAAGAATCCTGTTTTTGACCCTTGGATTGCAGAAGCAGTATTAGCACCTACAAAACAAAAAGCAGGAAAGGGACCCGTCCCTGGAAAATTTAGAGACGACTTTCGAAAGAAAAGCAGTCCAACTGATGGCCCCAGGCGACGTAGGATTGATAATGCTGAGACTGATGATGATGAAGAGGCCTCAGAACTTAATATTTCGATTCCGGGCATTGCTACAAAGCGAAGGGGAAGGAAATGGAGTAAGGCAAGTCGGAAGGCAGCTAGACTCCAGGCAGCTAAAGAGGCTGCTCCTGTTAAAGTAGAAATTTTGGAGGTTGGTGAAGAAGGTATGTTGATGGAGGAGTTAGCCGACAACTTGGCTATCAATGAAGGTGAGATTTTTGGATATCTATTCTCTAAGCGTATTGCATCTGTTGGGGTTAAAAAGATTGACCGAGACATCGTTAAGATGATTTGTAAAGAGTATGATGTGGAAGTCATAGATGCTGCCCCCCATAGAGTGGAGGAAATGGCAAGGAAGAAGGAAATTCTTGACGAAGATGACCTGGACAAGCTGGAAGACAGACCTCCCGTCCTTACTATAATGGGTCATGTGGATCATGGGAAGGTAAGCAAAGTCATGTCTTTGTTCTTGTTTCCAGTCAGTCTTTCTTCTTTTCTTGTTAATGCCTTTTGTTTTGTTTTTTTTGCAACTGAGTGTTCATCTTTTTTATAGCAAGCTTTTGTTAATTTCTTTGTGGTTTTGTCAACTTTGCAGACAACTTTACTGGATTACATAAGGAAGACCAAGGTATGTCCAGAAGCTCGATTAGCTTGATGTTTTCTTGTTCTGTCAAAATATTAGCAACTGACATATTGTTGATTTAAGGTACCAAAATTTTTGTTTCTAGTGGCTTCTGTGATAATTTTTTTTTCCCACAACGAGTTTATAATCCATTTAACGTTATTGTTGAATGACTTACCGATAAAGCATATTATGTTCAGTTGTCTGCATCAGGTTTTGATTTGCTTGGTATTTTAGGCATGCAACAATTTGTCTGCAAATACCCATTCAAAATATTAGCCTGACCGAAAGATAAAACAGGTAGCTGCTTCTGAAGCTGGTGGGATTACGCAAGGAATCGGAGCATATAAGGTGCTGGTACCTATCGATGCCAAGTTGCAGCCATGTGTTTTCCTCGATACTCCTGGGCACGAGGTTAGCCCTTTCTCCATTTGTCATTTCAACTCTGGTTGCATGATTTCTGGATTGGCTAAATCCCTTTTTGAGCATCTGATTACCTTTTGGCTGCTGGTATTTTGTCTCACTTGCGCAAACTAATTTGCTCACTTGGCCACTACTTTAGGTGATATATGTTTTATCCACTTCTGTAGGCCTTTGGAGCAATGAGAGCTCGAGGAGCAAGGGTGACAGACATTGCTATAATTGTAGTGGCTGCTGATGATGGTATACGTCCTCAAACAAATGAGGCCATAGCTCATGCCAAAGCAGCTGGTGTACCTATTGTGATTGCCATAAACAAGGTAACTTAGATATACTGGCATGGTGGGACCTGGATGTGTAGACATTTACATCACCCACTTTGTTCCAATTGATTTTTGCTTCTAGAGTGGCAGACTCAGTTTTTACTTCTTATTCCAGATAGATAAGGATGGAGCTAATCCAGAACAAGTGATGCAAGAGCTTGCTTCAATTGGTTTAATGCCAGAAGAATGGGGTGGTGAAGTACCGGTGGTTCAGGTGAAGTTCTACTACAACCTACACCTCATATGAATTTGATTTTCAATATCAAGTGACGGTTTGTACTTTTTAAGCGTTACTTATTTTTTCTTGGTTTCCTTAAACAGATCAGTGCTCTTAAAGGGGAGAAGGTTGATGATTTGTTGGAAACCGTCATGCTGGTTGCAGAGGTAAGTGGATTTTTTTGTAGTGGCATTCTGACTGTTAGCTTTGACATTCTTCTTAGAATTAACCTATCAATCCTAGTGTGACAGCTCTTTTAGCTGTTAGAAGTACTTTGGTCCTCTCTCGTTTTGTAACTATGAATGCATCTACTTGTTCTTCTTGCGACATTTGGTTTTTTTTGAAACGGAACATTTGGTTTTTATTCACAACTAGTATAAGCAAGTGTCTTTTCTATGGTAAAAATAAGGTGAGTTTTTTTTTCCCCTGTCTTGCCAATTCTTTCATGGCTTGCTTTGTGGTGGTAGGTGTTTTATGCATAATCATTTGTGCTTGATCTTGTTAAAAATGTAGAAATAATAGTGAATCTGTGTTTTTTTGCTTCTTAGTGTTCTTTCTCTGCGTCTAACATACTGCACTGTTTACACTTAAAGTTGGAAGAGTTGAAAGCTAATCCTCACAGAGGTGCAAAGGGAACAATAATTGAGGCAGGTCTTCATAAAGCCAAAGGGCCGATAGCTACATTCATTGTGCAGAATGGCACCCTTAAAAGAGGAGATATGGTTGTTTGTGGTGAAGCCTATGGAAAGGTTTGCAAATAAGAGCTAAACTTTAGGAAACTTTTTTACTTTGCTTTTCCGAATATTAAGGTGCTGCTCAACTTACTACGAGAGAAATAGCTTTGTTTCGATCATCTTACATAAAGCAATGTAGTTGGTTTCATACTTTCATGTTGGTAGTGACCTTTGAAGAACTCCCCTGTTTATCGCCATTGGCAGGTTCGGGCTCTATTTGACGAGAAGGGAGATCGTGTTGATGAAGCTGGACCGTCTATCCCTGTACAGGTTCATAGTTCGATAACTTTTTATTGCATACTCTTAATTCACTGGTTCTCAGTATTACCTTTTCACGCTATCGGATTACAAAGCCAAGGGCTTTATGAAGATAATTACACTTGTGCCTGATTTCTTACTGGCTCTTTCAATTGGAGAATCTTAAATGATTAAGAGAGGTTGCATGCCTCTTGATTTTCAGTGATAAAATTTCTTAATTTCCCCATTTGAGAATCGTAGTTAATTGCTGCTTAATTAATACTACATAAGGTACCTTAGTTCCTTCAATGTGGCTATGTGCCGAGTCTACTTTATTCTGACTCTTGAAGCCATTCTCTGAGGTTATCAAAAACATAACAGTCCCATGAGTCTCGCTTAGGTGACAGACATAAATGATGGTAATAGCACCTTAATTATAAGATATGAAGCAATTGTAGAGTTCCAACTCAACGCTGTTTCTCTTTTGTTCTTCTATAAACAGCTGTGTTTAATAAACATATTGTTTCTTGGAGTTGGTTTCTCAAGTAACAAAAAGTTTGGAAAAGAAATTATTATTATTTTTTTCTTTTCTCTTTTGGTTTGTTACGTAGCAAAAGTTTTCAAAACAAATTGATTTTCTTTTTTCTCTTTAAGAAATGTTGCTCAAGATTTACTTGACACATATCTACTGGCTACGTCTTTAGGTGATGGGACTTAATATTGTTCCAATTGCCGGTGACGAATTTGAGGTCGTTGGCTCCCTTGTCGTTGCACGTGAAAAGGCAGAGGCACGCGCGGAGTCATTGCGAAAAGAACGTATAACGGCGAAGGCTGGGGATGGGAAGGTTTCACTTGCTTCCTTGGCTTCCGCAGTGTCAGCTGGAAAACAGTCCGGTTTGGACTTGCACCAGCTTAATATTGTTATGAAAGCTGATCTTCAGGTATCCAATATCTTTTCTTTCGTTTTTTTCCCCTCACCTTCATAGGCATGATGTTCAGGATTCTGTTTTTGCTGCAACTTAGGACATATATTTTTTTGATTGGAACACTATTTGTTTTTTTGTTGTTTTCATGAGAACTATCTACGGAAAAATTCGGGAGAATAACTTCGACCTTTCACTTCGTCATATTGCTGTGGGTGAGATAGTAACTAATGTTACATATTTGAAGTGGATAAAGTTGAGTTAATGCCAGGCAGAGGTTATGCTCGACTCTTCTCTGTGATTGAGATTAACAGCATAACACAATGTTTGCAATACCAAGATGTGGATGGTGCCTATCAGCACATCCACATAAAGTTCCTAAGCCAACATAAACCAAACCAAACCAAACCAAACCGAGCCTTGCGTCCCAATCACTTGGGGTCGGCTACATGAATCCGTTTCTTCCATTGAGCTCTGTTAAGGGCCACATTCCTAAGCCAACATAAATTCATTATTTTCAGTTGCATAAGGGTTCAGATGAACTCCAGCACATTGCAAACTTATTGGAAATTTTACTCCTATCCTTTTAGAACACTAGTAACATCTGATTAGGCAGGAATTTAAGAGTTATTTTTATTCTACATATTCAACATCTGTACTTGGTCAAAATTATTGCCTCGACAATAGTGAGGGTTACATGTTCTCGATCTCAATATGTTACTGTTTACATGAACAAGCACACTTGGTCGTAAACATTTCTTTATCATATTATGATGCCGCAATAAAAGCTGATATTAAGTTGATATCTGTTAATCATGAATAGGGATCTATAGAGGCTATAAGACAAGCCCTGCTGGTGCTTCCACAAGATAATGTGAGTTTGAGATTCCTATTGCAAGCGACTGGGGATGTAAGCGCCAGCGACATTGATCTTGCAGTCGTCAGTAAAGCCATTATTGTGGGATTTAATGTTAAAACGCCTGGTTCCCTAAAGAGCTATGCGGACATCAAAGGCATTGAGATTCGGACGTATAGAGTCATCTACGACCTTATTGATGATGTGCGAAATGCTATGGAGGGACTCCTGGATCTTGTTGAGGTCAGTTACATCCATATCTGTTGGCTTTAATTTTCACTTCCCGATTATCTGGAAGTTGCATATCACAAAGTGCCTGCTTGGTGTAGATAGCATAGCTTGGTGTAGATAGCGTAGCGTGTGTGGAGTTAGGTTCAACTAACCTCCAAAACTTACTAACGGGACATAGAGATGAATTCGAGTCCTATTGTTCCTCTTCTTATCGTTGAAAGAAGTAGCATCTTTCTCATGTGTTTTCAATTCAATGTATTTAGTTAAGTCTTAACGTGTTGGGAAATATCAACTTCACCCCTATCCCCTATGAAAAAATAAAAACAAAATACAGGAGAAAGAAGCGAATATCCTGGGGAACTGGCTATGGATTCTGTTCCTTCCTATTTGTTTACCATGCCTTCTGCGTGAGGGATATGTGATCACCCATAGGCATATTCAGATCCCATAGTCTCTCAGACTGTGTGTAACTGCACAGGTTTTTAAGCATCCTTGCAGGCTTTCACAGGAATGTGTCATAAAGTGGTGCATGCATAAAGACCTGTATTGCATCCCACCATATGATGGATACTACCTGAGAACAACTTAACCAATCGGAGTATCTTTTGGAAACAACTGCTTAAATTACTTTCCTATATTATGAGCTTGTAAGAAAATAGTATCCTTGTCTGAGCATCTCTTCTAAACTTTGCCTGAAGAAGATGCTTTTCATGCAAGAAGCTTTAATGCTTTGCTGGTTTTTGAAATTTTCTTCTATGGTTTCTCTATCACTGAGGATTCAAAGTTACAAGCTGCTGCTTTTCCCGACAGGAACAAATAAAAATTGGTTCAGCAGAAGTCCGAGCTATATTTAGCTGTGGTAGTGGTCGTGTTGCTGGCTGCATGGTTACAGAAGGAAAAGTAGTGGAGGACTCTGGCATTCGAGTTTTAAGAAAAGGGAAAACAGTACATGTTGGTATCCTCAATTCTTTGAGACGGGTTAAGGAACAGGTGAAAGAGGTATGGATTTGTAACTTTTACCTTTAACCATGCTGTGTTATTTGAGCTTTAGTCACATGTACTAGTACTACTATGTTTATGCTTCTCATGGCACTGTATCATTTTACATGATGCCTGATGAACTCCTATGTGACCTTGTAAAACTGAATGAATTATTCGGTTGACAAGCTTGTACCCTTTTGATTATGGAATGATGAAGCAGAACTTTTTCTTTTTTATTAGGGACGTAGGTGGTCAAGCATGTAGTTTGACAAGCCAAAACTCAATTGTTTTATCTGTTTTGCATGCAGAAGTTTTTATTTTTCAAAATGCTGGAACGGAGATTAATGTTTGTCTATTGGAAATTACATAACAAAAATGGTGCTCTTATGGTAGTTTGACTCTGTAGAGTGCTATTTTATCTTGCGGTTCATGCATCCTGACCTAAGCTGCATTGACCTTTCTTGTGTGCCAAGTAGATATGATCGTGTGTGCTAGCTCAGTTTTTAGCCAAAATAGCTTGTTGACAAACAGTGTCTGGGTATAGGCATATGTGCAGGGGAAGAATAGTAAATCATGAATCTGCTTCAGGTATCATGCTAGCAGAATTAACTTGAGTATTTGGAAGAAAGAAAGGATCAGAAATTTGGTCTTCTGATGTAGATTTTAGCATACTGTTGTACATGTTGGATTGAGATCCTCTGCCCATATGTTCTCTCTCAATGTCTTCCAGAGGTTTTAACCAGGTGCTGACACGTCATAAATGAAGGGATCGGACACCTGAGATTGTGCCAACATGCAGGAGCAAACCCACTTAAATGGCCCAACGTCGTTTCTCAAGGGCATAGTAATGCCGCCATTAGTCAGCTCCGTTTTTTTTCTAAGTTGATTTAATGACGTCACTTTACTTTTTTGGTTTTGAACTGGCACTTTACTCCTTCAGTCATTATCTCCTTCACTCTCAAATCACCGCTGCAAAACTAAGCCCTAAATCAAAGTTTATCTGCCATGGTCAGACACTCAGAATCACTATTGATACTTTCTGGAGCCCCATACCATCAATCGACCCTCCTTTCTTCGGCTGCGTCAATTTTCACACCCAAGGATTAAAAAATGATCTCAAAAATGCTAATCTTCATCTCATCAGTTATATAAATAGCATGAATCCAAATAGACCAGATGTAAAATCAAAACTAAGCCCTAATTTTTGGGGGAAAACCCAGTCACAGCTGTAATAAAACTAGAGAGAGAAAACTAGGCAGCGAATAAATGGAGAAACCGCCGTGGTTGCCGTGAGTGGAGGAATCTATCTGAGAGGAAGAGTTGTTTCTGCTGCTGTTGCCTCCTCTGTATCTACTTCCGTGGTCGTCGTAATGAAACAATCAATCGGAGAGGAAAGAGTGCACGATAGGAAGAGAATTGAAGAACAGTAAATAGAAAGCTAACGGCTGGCATTTGTGTCATGTTGGAAAACGACGTCATCGGTTTGAAGTGGGTTTGCTCCTGCGTGTTGGTGCGATCTCAGCTGTGTCCAACCCCTTCATTTATGATGTGTCAGCACCATGTTTAAACCTCCGGAAGATATTGAGAGAGAAGCTATGGGGAGAGGATCTCAATCCATAAATGTTACAGGGCATGATGAGAAATTTGAGAAACAAATGTGAAATGTACGAACTTCTCACTCCTTGGTTTAGCAAGAAAGACAAAATGGAGGGAAATCTTATTTAAGAGAATCACTCTTTGAAACCTTGGAGTGAGGGACATATAGAGTCCTTTCAGGCAGGAAATCTTGTGTTCATGTTCAATTTGTGCAAGTATCACTTGTTAATCACTCTTTGAAACCTTGGCTGCCATGATTGTTGTTTCAATTCCATTACATGGCCACGTTGGTTCATGTTGTAGTGTCAGCTTCATTTGAGAAGTAAAATTGATATCGGGATAGAGGTACGCAGCACTTATCACTTGTTAATGGTACACCAACTTCATTGAAAATTCTGAAAAAAAAAATGGTCCTTCAGCATTCAATTATTTATGTGGCACTGCGCCCCATTGAATTCGATATGCAGCCTCAACCTTTCACAGACAACTTTTTCTTGGTTCTAGTATCCATGTTTACATGGCCTTGGGTATTGGTGTCGGGTCGGGTACATGTCTGAATTTCTCATTTGTTTAATTCCATCTCAGGACACGGGGACCCGCCAAAACATTTATATTTGTCTGTTTATTTATTTTAATTTTTAAGATAATCAGTGATTACAAGATGTCTTGGTTATTGCCTGCATAATGTAGAATTCTATGCATTAGTTCAGCAGAATACATTCTTATACTCCCATTACAAATATAATTGGTTGGTGAATGTCCAAGTAAATATGCCGGAAACATATTCTATATCTGCATCCTAGTGTCGTATGTCTCACACATACTTTATACCACTAGCCATTGTCTTGTTCGCTTACTTATGGTCCTCTCTCATGATAATTGAAACAATATTTGGGCAGGTAAATGTCGGACTGGAATGTGGAATCAGGATCGACAGCTTCTTGGATTGGGAGGAGGGAGATATTCTAGAGGCTTTCAACACGGTGAAAAAGAAGCGAACACTTGAAGAGGCTTCGGCCACAATGGCAGCTGCAATTGAAGGAATGGGGATAGGACGATGAGTTCCAATGCTAACAGAAGGGTTTTAGCCTGCTTTTGATCTTCCTCATTTTTGGAAACACCTGTTTTACCTCACACGGAGACGAGGCATAATGATCCCTTCCGCGGATTTTTCCCTAACTTGCCGGAAGTGATATGAACAAGCGTCCATCGATTTCAACCTGTTGCTAATGCTTGCTGCGGAGGATATTGATTTAACAAGGTTAGGTCCATAGCTGTATGTTCTCAGGCTGTAAATAGTGAACACATCTTGTTTCAGCTCCCTATTGGAAAGTGGTTCACAAGGCTATTCATTTAAACGCTGAAGATTGGGCCATTGATTTCAATGCTGAAGATTCAATGATATCTCCAATTGTACAAGGTACATCAACAGATGGTGAATACACAACAAAGTGAAGAAAAAGAAGAGTTTTTTTTTTTTTTTTGTGATTTTCTAAATTAGATGTATCATCCCTCAGAAAGATTGATTTCAACCTGTATCTATGGAATCATCTATATTCGTATTTCACAATGAGCATTGATGTTCTTTCTTCTTTCTTTTTGTGTTCTCTTTCTCTTTGGTTGTCTGATGGAAGAAAATGATGGGGAAAAGAGGGATACAAATTTGATTTATCTAACTTCTTCCCATAATATTTCTATGGGCAGTGATTTTTGAACCCCCAAATTACTAACCATGCTCCAAAAGGGGGTGCGAAAATCAAGTCCAATGATTGCACTCCGCTTTTGGACTGCGGTTAGTAATTTGGGGAGTGCGAAAATCAATTCCCTTTTACCATTTGATTCTCCTAAAGTATACAAGAAAACTAGTCACAGTTTCTGATTCACCCTGTTTACAATTGGTGGTGAAAAAATGAATCCAACTTCTCAGCAGGAAAGCACACTCCGTGCAGTCGGCCATCTTCCCGCCCCTTAAATTGGCCGATTGTAAGGAGTGCAGCTTTCCCGCCCCTTAAATTGGCCGATTGTAAGGAGTGCAGCTTTCCGGCAAAACTATTGCGATGCTGACTCCTGAAAAATTCAGGGCAGTATAATGCAAACAAATTAGCCATTGGTTCTTTACCACACTGCCACTGCTCTACTAGCAGGTACAAATACAACTGATCTAAATAAGCCACCAAAGACGATGAAAAGCTTCTGTTGTTACGTGATTCTCTCTCTTCCTCATCAATGGTGCCCAACGGTTTTGTCAATGGGCGCTTAGTTCTGGTGGTGCAACTTCTGTCACTTACCTCACCTTTCCTTCTTCGGCCATCATACTCTCCTTCAAGCTTATTGATGGCTTGTACGGGCACAAAATTCTGATAGAGAGTAAAAAATCAGTTTCATCAGTTGACCGATAAGCAAGAGAAGAAACTAGCCAGGTTGAAAGGAAGAGATCCACTATCACCAGGGTTGGGAGGGGTCCTCGCATTTTAGCAACATTTGTCAGTCGAGCACCTAACACTCCAGCAGGTTAGCTTACTCATTGCATCGCCCCCAACACTTCTCTACCGTACATTTGTATGGGTTCGAGACACTTGACATTTGTGTGAGTTGGAAATACTTTCTAGTAGGGACCTTTAGAATAAAAGAGTTCGGGGGCAATGAACTAATTTTTGCTTTCTAGGACACCCTCCCATCACACCTAATACTCTAGAACGTTTTGCTTCCTCACTGCATCGCCCCAAAACACTTTCCACCATATATTTGTGTTGGCTCGAGACACTTTCTAGTAGGGACCTCTATGATAAAAAAGTTAGAGCATCTGCATTAGTATCTCTAAATTTTGAATTAAGTTACATTTTACAAAGTCACTTTAGTACTTTAGAAATATTAATTCTTTATTATTCTAAAAAGTAGAAGAAGACAACTGCAAAACCAGAATTTTTTGGAAACCGACGAATCGAAAACTTTACGCTATTTCTTCCCAACCCAAAAAAACCAGCAAACAAAACCCCCCAAAGTCCAAACCACCTCTCTCTCTCTCTCTCTCTCTCTCAAACTTTACTCTCTTTTTTCCCTACCCCTAAAAAACAGCTGCAAACAAAAACCCAAACCACCAAACCCTGTCTCTCCGGCAAAATCATCCCTCCGATCAACCTCAAAAAAAACCAGCAAACAAAACCCCAAACCACCAACCTCACTCTCTCTCTCACACCGGCAAAATCATCCCCTCCGATCAACCCCATAAAAACCAGCAAACAAACCCCAAACCACCACTTTATAATAGATGGATTCATCGTGAGAGCTGATGAGGGAGAGAGAATGACTCTCGCTTGTGGCTATATGATCCATTTTGGCGCCAGATGAAAGTGCAGATGGGTGGGAGGAAGGAAACGAGTGAACAGTTCCTCGTGTGTTTCAACGAGGAACTGGAGCTCGAGCTACTTCTCAGGTTATTCCCACGAGGCTGATAATGCTGAGTTTTGGGGGTTTTTTTTGGGGTCTGGCTCTTTAGTTAGAGTAGAGAGAGGGAGTAAAGAGAGAGATGTGGATGCCCTTAGAGGGTAATGGACAAATTTTTGCTTTCTAGGACACTACCATCGCACCCAACACTCCAAAAGGTTCGCTTCCTCACTGCATTGCCCCAGACATTTCCCCATTGTACATTTATGTGGGCTCGAGCCACATTCTAGTAGCAAGCTTTGTGATAAAAGGAGTTTGGGGGCAATGAATTAATTTTTGCTTTCTAGGACACACTTCACTTACTCCTACTACAGTTGCTGTTCACTGGCACCGCCCATCTCTCTCTCTCTATACAATTATCTCTTCGTCGATCTTCACGCTTGTTGGAGCTAAAATGCTTGTAGTTGTAATCATTTAACAATTTGATAAAATATTAGCTGATGCATGTTACCCAACAATTAGGAACGTTCTCTTCTGTCTTTTTTTCTCCCTACTTTTTGTGTGGTGGGTGATGGCCTTGCTCGCTCCCTCTTCCGTCATCTTATGTCGTAACATGCGTGTTTCATCTCCTTTTCTTTGATTTCAAATGAAACTGTTTATTTTGGCCGTCGATCTTTCCTGAAATATAAAGCACTTCTTTTGTTAGTTTTGAGTGAAAGTTTCTTAATTTGAGGTCTTGTAAAACTATTATTCAATAGCATTTGATATTGGAAGTTTTTAGAGTTCTTTAATTACCTTTTTAGAAGCTAGAATCTAATTGTCTATGTATGATCGACTACTTTTGTATTTTGCAGAAGATTGATGAGGGTTTTAATCTTAATAATGGATTCTGAAAATATTCTTTAGTTTCTCTGAAATAATCAAGAATCATTTAACAACTGTGCCCCCTCACTCATCTGAAAAAGTCTTTCATTTCCTTGAGGGTTAATCATATCTAACCCTTGACTTGCTATCAGTTCTGCAGGGGCATCATCCCCTCCTGTGCCAGTGAATGCTGGAAGTATAGACTGGTTGGGACATGGACAAGGGTCCAAAGCAGGTTCTCTATCTCGCATTGGTTCGCAGAACCTGCGGACTTTGTTGAGCACAATCGCTGGTGGTTCTGCCCTTGGATCATCACAGCCTTCATGCAGACCGTGGGAAAGGGGGGATGTACTGAGACGTCTTTCTACTTTCAAGCCTGAAAAATTGGTTTGGAAAGCCAAAGGTTTGTACATTAGTTCATACACACGTCTGTTGGATCTTTAAAGTGTCTGCATGAGCTCTCTTTGCATATGAAACCAAATGAAAACATTTGTTTTCAGTGTTTTCCTATTGAGATCAGTACTATGGATGCTCATACCCATCTGAATCTGTTCGGAAAGTCTAAATTCATAATAGATGTCTTGCATGAGCTCCTACGCAATTACAGTTAAATTATTTTGTGAGCTGTGTTTTGGAAAGCCAAAAATGTGGCCAGCTTTGTTTACTTCATGATCCTAGTAGAAACGAACAATGATTTGGAAAACCAAAAATGCATCCAGCTTTGTTTACTTGACAGTCCCTCAATTTGTAGTTTGTTTATATGTGCCGTATTTTCGGTGATACCCCATTTCTGCTTTCAGATTTGAAATAATTGTCTTTCCAGCTTTGACGTGGTTCCCCCCTTAAGCCAGATAGGTATGTTTGTGTCCCATGTCATCCTTCCCTTGAGAAGAGGTGCTTCATTTAGTATTCAGATGTCTGGTTAGTTTGTAACATGAGTGGGTGTTATGGGGATAGGGGGAGGAGGAAACTCGCCTTTCCCTCAAGTTTCAAGGGGAAGGAGAAAGCTGCATTACTGTTATTTTTTATTTGAGAAAGAAAAGACGCTCAACGTTGAGCAATAAGTAGTTGGGAGGAATTACCTATTAAATAAAAGAAAATTAAAGAAGAAGAGTTGTTGCAAGCAATAAACATACCCAAGAAAGAAAGAAAAGCATAGAGTATTTATTTACCATGTCCATGCTTATAGACTCACAGAGCTTTTGTCTAGTTGCGAGTTCATTTAGAAGCCAAATGCAGTGTCTGGTAAGGTTGAAAGTTGAGATGCAAGTGGTGGGAGGAGCTGAGCGTATGGTTGCAAAGGGGTCCTGAGATCCCTACCCTGTTAGTGCATACATGCTTCATACCTTGTTATTGGCCTTTTCTTTTATCTCAAGGATTAGGTGGCAGCTTTCTGGAGAAACTTTGTTCCTACGGCTACTATTATTGTAGTGTTGCAAAGAAGCATTAGTGTAGTGATTTAAATACGCGAGGCGACAAGGCCCTCATTGAAGCAAGGCGAGGCGAGCATTTAAAAAATTATTAAAATTATAAATGTTTCTATGTTTTTTATATCATTGTTTCGTTAATAATTTGAGGGGGTTAACTGGAATGCTAATAAACAATGAGGGTCTTAGTGTATTTTATTTATATTATATATATATATATATATATATATATATATATAAACATACATAAAGAAGTACATGTCGGTCAAAACCAGATCAAAATACATTGATCTTGGACGACGATGTGCTGCTCCTCCTCCGACGGCGGCTTGCACTCATCGATCTTCAACAACGACGATCTGCTGCGCCTCCGACGAAATAAGTATGCCTCTTACCTCTTCTCCTCCCTCGTTTTCTTCTTCTTCTTTTTCTTCATCGGTGAACGAAATCTGCTCTGCAATGTGTCTAGGGGTGGTCGTCGATGCCTAGTCGCGCTTTTTACGTCGCCTCACGACTAGGCGAGGTTTTATTGACTAGTCGCTCACCTCCTTTAAGCTCGCCTCGCCTCGCACCCCTGAGGCGTTGTAGTGTCGCCTCACGCCTCCCCTCGCCTCACGCCTCCCCTCGCCTATGCGGTCGCCTAGGCGCGCTTTTTCAATCACTGCATTAGTGATCAATTCATTGCAGCTTTTCAACTCTTCATTAGGGCTCTGCCAATAAAGTGTGAAATTTGTCTTCTCCCCCACATATGATCTCAAAAGCAGAGAAAAAGAAATCATCTCATGCCTTAAATCTTACCTTCTATTAATGTTTCTTCTGTTGGCTTGGGTGCTCAATCAACAATCAAGTTGTGGGGCAAGGGGTAAACTATTAAACTATCAATATATGCATGCAAGACATGTATCTTTTGCCAGTAGCAATGCACATGATCTTTGAGTGAGGTGTGAGCATCTCTAGTATTTGTGGAGGACATCCAAAAAGTATTGCATTGGCTGGAATGGGTATATATGGCGTTTATTAAGGATCCTGACAAGGTTAAAAATAAACAAAAAATAAGGGAAAGACAAATTCATTTGGAATGGGCTAGCCGGATAAATTCAAAGGAGAGCAAATTTAAAGAGAATGGTATGGGTGAGTGTGTACGAGATTCTTCCTTAAATATTTAAGGAAGTGTGGAATGACTTTTTCAATAGTTGTTTACTGTTTATATTGGGTTGGTGGCTTAAAACATCTCGACTTTTAGATGTTTTGGTTGTGGTGCTTAAGGAGTCGGGTTGTTACATAAACCAACTCACAAGTTGCAACCCCTATGCTCTTGGTGTCCTAATTTATTTATCTATTTTCACTATTCCAAACATATCGAACGATCGTAGATATTTTCTAATTCATCATATTCAAATTGAATTCTATAAGCGTAATACCCTAAAGGCAACAAATAAAAATAAATTTTCTTTTCCAAATATACAATGCATGGATTAGGCTTTTGGTTCGACAAGAACATGGAATGGAATCACAATCAAATAAAAGAATGGAAGATATTAATAAGCACTAAACTAGATACACGACTGAAATAAACTAGATTAAATTTTATCCAAAACATAAAGGTTAGAGAATTACACCGTTATTGTGGAATCCACCCGAAGAAAACATGAGAAGGTCTGAAGGGATAACAAAATTTGGAAGAGCACACGTTTGTCCAAGAGGAATATGTTCCTTCGGGGAAAACTTGTAAACCATCGTAGAAATGGTGAACAACGATTTACTAACTACTTCTGGATTGCCACTAATAGTCAGAAGGTGGTCAACCTCCAAAGCAAACGGATGAACGGGGCGACGGCCATCCTTCAGAGTACGCCCATTCTACTAACCTCAATCAATGCTCCTATCTTGGTCCTCAATCTCTGTATCGTACGCCCATTCTTCCCTATGATACGCCCAATCTGACTTATTGGAACTAGCATTCTACATTCATGTTTGTACCTCATTTGCTTAAAAAATTCTTCACACGCAGCTGCAATTGTATAGTGGACTTCCATAAGTGCGTCCTTGGCAGAGCATACCGGCGGCTTCCTATCATCAAAATCGTCGCCTATTTTCAAGTCTTCTATCTTCTTGACGTAGCAATATATAGTTATAACTTGATCATCTGAACCTACGACTGGATCTCCAACCTTCACTCTAGCATTCGCCTCCAATTTTATTGAGTTTAACAATCTCTCGGCCTTTCCAATTACACTCCCAACGAAATTGTTCGGACACAATAGCCTATAAAGGATGAGGAGATCACCCCCGGCTATCTCGTCTTTGTCTCCCACTTCCAATGGATTCAGCCTAACTTAACCAAGAATCTTTGAGCCACTATCTGCCCTTCCTATCGACTGAAACATCAAATCTTGGCTGTCACCATGATGATTCTCTCGATATATGTCTTCAAGGACAAAATCACCCATTAGACAAGGATCTAGAACAAACTCACCCATTTGACTCTGATTCTCACGGACTTCAGCAATTGATTCTACATCTCTTATCACACTATCTGCTCTATATACAAAACCAATAGTCCTGTGTAATTCAGCTTCATGACTAGCACACATACCCACACTTCCTCCACTAATACTAGAGCTAGGAGCGTCGCTCCAGTGTCTACATTTAATACTTCCTCACCATCATTTGTGAGGCTAACGCCCATTTCTGAGCTATTCGTAGGGTACCTAGGCAGGTACTCTCTTGCATTGGACTACTATAGTTCAATTCTGATGTTACATTCAAATCTGGATGCCTAAACATTGCCATAAATGGGAAATGGACATCATGAGTCATGGACATCTCCTGGATAGTTTTCTACCCTTTCCATAGAGTCGTCATCTGCATTGTGATAGAATTTATCCATAGCCGTAACAAAGGAGACAAGCATTGAATCTCTAGAAGTGGATGAAAGGCCAGTAATTTGTTCATTTCCCTGGTACTGGTAGAAAGGATCAACTCTGTGAGCATTTGTTTCAATGTCAAAACCCACTGGATGGCTAGGACTAGCTCCCGATAAATCTCTTTGATATGATAAAGGGCAGGCTTCAAATACATCAAAGCCACGGGCACACTTTGACAGACCCGCTGAGTACTCCCTTCTGTCATCAACTTCATCACGATCACGGTCCATGACAGTTCCTTCAATGTTGTCTGCTTGTCGCATCCGTTGGAAGTGGGAGACAAAGACGAGATAGCCGGGGGTGATCTCCTCATCCTTTATAGGCTATTGTGTCCGAACAATTTCGTTGGGAGTGTAATTGGAAAGGCCGGGAGGTTGTTAAACTCAATAAAATTGGAGGCGAATACTAGAGTGAAGGTTGGAGATCCAGTCGTAGGTTCAGATGATCAAGTTATAACTATACATTGCTACGTCAAGAAGATAGAAGACTTGAAGATAGGCGACGACTTTGATGATGGGAAGCCGTCGGTATGCTCTGCCCAGGATGCACTTATGGGAGTCCACTATATAATTGCAGCTGCATGTGGAGAATTTTTAAGCAGATGAGGTACAAATATGAATGTAGAATGCTAGTTCCAAGAAGCCAGATTAGGCGTATCATAGGAAAGGATTGGCATACAATGCAGAGTTTGAGGACCAAGATAGGGGCATTGATTGAGGTTACTCCGAAGGATGGCCGTCACCCCGTTCATCCGTGTGCTTTGGAGGTTGACCACCTTTTGATTATTAGATTATTAGTGGCAATCCAAAAGCAGTTAGTAGATCGATGTTCACCATTTTTGCGATGATGTACAAATTTTCTCCAAAGGAACATATTCCTCTTGACACTAACGTGTCTTCCAAACTTTGTTATCCCTTCAGACCTTCCCATGTTTCCATCCGGTAGATTCTACAAGAATGGGTTAATTCTCTAGCCTTTATGTTTTGATAAAACCTGATCTAGTTTATTCCAATCGCTTATCTAGTTTAGTGCTTATTCCATTGTCTTCCATTTTTTCATTTGATTGTGATTCCATTGCATGTACTCGTCGAACCAAAAGTCTAATTCTTGCATTGTAAATTTGGAAAAGAAAATTTATTTTTGTTTGTTGTCTTTGGGGTATTACGCTTATATGATTCAATTTGATATGATGAATTAGAAAATATCAAAGATCGTTCGATATGTTTGGAATAGTAAAAAATAGACAAATAAATTGGGACACTAAGAGTGGCTGCAACTTGTGAGTTGGTTTATGTAACATCACGACCAAGACATATCAAAGTCGAGATGTTTTATGCTATCAACTCAATATGAACAGTAAACAACTATTGAAAAAGCCATTACACATTTAAATATTTACAAAAAAATCTCGTACACACTTCCACATACTCTTCCCTTGAAATTTGCTCTCCTCTGAATTCACCCTACTAGCTCATTCCAAATGAACTTGTCTTTAAGCCTCCCTTATTTTCTGTTTATTTTTAGCCTTGTAAGGAATCGTTAATAAAGGCTATATATACCCGTGTGATATCTGGCCAATGCAATACTTTTGCATGTCCTCCATATATAATAGAGATGCTCACACCTCACTCAAAGACCTACTAGCACAAGGAGACACGTCGTGCATTGAAAATTTGACATTTTCTACCAGCAAAAAGAGACAGGCCTTGAATTGAAAATTTGACATTTTAATAGTTTACCCCTTGCCTTTGTAAATTTTTGGACAACTGTCGCCTTAGTTTATTCTTCCTTTTGTCTTCTATTGATTCAACAAGTATATCCATTCAAGTTATTAACTTTGATCCTTCCATCACACATACTACCCTCACGCACGTGTACACAACACATACATAGGACTGCCATTTGTATTTTATATACGGAAGAGTTATTATAGTTTAAATGTTCGGGAATGAAAACATTGAGCCACTTAACCATCGTTTCCACTTAAGTTGGTTAAGTTGTGCTTGATGGATATGACAATGATTGTCGGTTAAGAAGTTTTGTTTGCATTTTTTTTAACGAGTACGGATAGCATACCGACAGCCGCGCTGGGCTGTCTTTGGCCACTAGCCGGCTGATCCGAGCCGTTCAAAAATTCTATAAAAAAAAAATCGAGTGGGCCAACGCGGGAATCAACGGCATTCGACGTGCGTAGGTGCTCGATCCAAACACCTCATTTTTTCGTATATAGATGGCCGATCCGATCCGTCCAAAAATTGTTTAAAAAAACCAATTGCAATAAAACTCGATTATCCATTTATGATGAAACCGGATTGAAGACAAACAAAGGAATACGTACATAAACCCTAAAATAGGCAAAATTCGTAGCATCCTTTCTGCGAATCTATTTAGCCTGTCTGAATGAATATCTTTTCCTCCTCATATGCGTCGAAGCCCCTAAAGCGTGCAAGTCCAAGCCGCATCTTGCTAAAATATGAGCGGCTTGGTTGGTGTATCTGGGCATATGGACTATAGTGTAGTCCTCAAGGGAAGCAAAGTCCAATTCCCTTGCAAAAAAGACTTTCATTAGTTCATACAACAAAAACAAATTAAAATAATATAAGCAAAAAAAAATGGCATAATTAAATACGAGCACCGTCAAACTCTGGCAATGACAAGCGGCCTTGAAGGGCCTGGACAAGCTCGAGATAGTCAGAAGCTATTACAAGCCTCCTGAAACCGTACTCGGCAGCGAACGAGACGCCACACCAGGAGGCTCGGAACTCTAGCTCGACTATGCTCGAGAGTCCCGAGAACTCCAAACTAAAAAGTCCAAGGACATGTCCAGTGTGGTCTCTAAGGACTCCTCCCCAACCCCGTCTCCTTCACATATGCTGCATGCTGCATCAATACATAGTTGACAAACCCCACAGGAGGAGCCAGCGAACTACACCTCACAAGCCCTTTTACGTTCACTCTCCCTACACCTAGAAACTGTAACCCTATTTTGTAGTATAGAGTCAATAAAGGAAGCCCTTTCACACTCACAACACTTTAAAAAAGACTCAATGTACAAGAACAACAAGGTTTGAAAAAATCAATGGAAAAGATTAATAAGACACAAGAAGTATTGTCGAAAGATGTTGCGCAGATAAAAACTCTTTTAGAAAAATGAGCAACCACGGTTTTGGAAAGTAAACTGAAAAAATAAAGCTCAAGAGTGGGGTGCCACAGTGTTTCTAACTTGGACCAACTAGTATCTCTTTAAAAAAACAGCCAGTTATTGTTAAAAAACAGTAAAAAATAGAAATGATATTGGTACCGACCAATATCATATCGAAGGCCGCGCCGGGCCGTTTCTGGCCACTAGACGGCTGATCTGAGAGTCCAAAAATTCTATAAAAAAGCTGAGTGGGCCAACGCGGGAATCAACGGCATCCACGTCCTATGGCACACCCACTAGCAGTTTCATTTTTTCAGTTTACTTTCCAAAACCGTGGCTGCTCATATTTCCAATAGAGCTTTTATATGCGCAACATCTTTCTATAATACTTGTTGTAATACTTGTTGTGCCTTATTATTCTCTTCCATTGATTTTTTCAAACCTTATTGTTCTTGTAGGGTTCTTATTTTGTTTCCTCTGGACATACTGATATGCTTCGACAACAATATGAGGAATTTAGGATAGAATCCGGAAATTTCGTAGGCCGGGAAATGTACATTGAGTCTTTTTTAAAGTGTTGTGAGTGTGAAAGGAATTCCTTTATTGACTCTATAGTACAAAATAGGGTTTACAGTTTTTGCACGTAGAGAAGGAGTGAATGTAAAAGGGCTTGTGAGGTATAGTTCGCTTGCTCCTCTCGTGGGGTTTGTTCAACTATGTACTGATGCAGCATATGTGAAGGAGACGGGGTTGGGGTCCTTAGGGACTACACTGGGTGTGTCCTTGGGCTAGTAGTTTGGAGTTCTCGGGAGTTCCGAGCCTTTTGGTGTGGCGTCTACCGAGTACGGTTTCAGGAGGCTTGTAATAGCTTCTGACTGCCTCAAGCTTTTCCAGGCCGCTAGTCGTTGCCAGAGTTTGACGGTGCTCTCAGGTATTCAATTATGCCATGTTTTTCTTTTCTTATATTTATTTTAATTTTGTTTTGTTGTATGAACTAATTAAAGTCTTTTTAATTGTACTTTGCTTCTCTTGAGGACTATACTATAGTCCATATGCCCAGAGACACCAACCAAGCCGTTCATATTTTAGCGAGATGCAGCTTGGACTTGCACGCTCTATGGGCTTCAACGCGTACGAGGAGGAAAAGATATTTATTCAGACAGGCTAAATAGATTCGCAGAAAGGATGCTACGAATTTTGCCTATTTTAGGGTTTATGCACCTATTCCTTTGTGTGTCTTCAGTCCGGTTTGATCAATAAATGGTTAACCGAGTTTTATTGCAGTTTGTTGATGAAGAGGAGCCAAGAAATGGCCGTTCGGTCGAGACTCGTTCTGGTAATTTCTCAAATTGTATTTTAACAGAAGTTACTCCGTGTCTTAGTAAGTTATGATGAATTGAAAGATGTATGCGAGATTCTGACATGTTCTCTTAAAACAGCAAGTTTGTCTCAGGTGGTGCATCCTCACTCTTCCTTGGTGCAGCAACGGAATTATCACTTAAGGGTTAGACTTGTTATATTTATTATGTTCTTTGTTGTTCTGTCTGTTTTTCTTTTGGGGGGTTAATTGTTCTCAACCTTGATGTGTTGTTCCTTTTGGTTTTCCGGTAAAGAAGTTTTGTGTTATAATAAACAGCCTTTACCATTTTGTAAGTACGACTTTTAACAATTTTAAGGAAGACCACATAAATAAAAACATACTTTTAAAGGAGACCACGTAAATATAAAGATAGATACATGTAGTAAAAAGATCATGAACTTCCTTGTCCCAGTAAAGTAAAGAGAGATAATATTATGGATTACTGTATGGTTGACTAGTATCTCTCTTGTTTTTGAACTTCCAACTAGGGAATGCATTTAGGTTTAAGGTTTTGATTGTAAATAGTGCACAATTAAATGGGGTTCCTAGTGAAATGGGGGTAAGAAATCTATTTTGTTTATAAATTTTTCCATGCTTTGCCCCACCCGCTCGCACTCTGTTCTCCAAAGATCAAACCTTTATTTTGTCCCTGTTTGGTTGAAGTTGCAGAAAACCTGGTTGGAATAGTTATGCTGTATGGCTCAAAATCGGGGGCTCATAGTTAGAATGTTAATCAGCCTGCATTGGAGTTATTGATAATTTGTCATAATACAACTTCCTTTGATCCTTTCATTCTTTGGCTGCTAAGCCAAGTGTTCTTATTTTGATTTAGAGCGGGAAGGTCAACTCTCGGTGCTGGAAATGATTTGTCTGCGGAGTCTTGTCGGCGTTGACATGAAATAACTGTTAATGTAAGTATCTGATGAGTATTTTTTAACCTTATGTAAGGACCCTGTGACATCTGATGCTTTAATGGTACGTCTGCATTCCATTTGCTTGAACATTGTTGCGACAGTTTTCCCTCAAATTTCAGCTGATCTTGTTTTTTAAACATTGGATGCGGACTTTTGCTAAAGTCCCGAGGATAAAGGTTTTCAAGCAGTACAAATTGCTTTCGGTTGGAATACTAAGGAAGTTATTACAACTCACATGGTCATGCTCTCTTATGAAACATTTGTCTGGGCATACCGAGTGTATTTTTTTCTCTCTGTTGTGTATTATGAATCTCCTTTGTCTTCTATTATGTGTCTTCAATGTAGTTCATGATGGAGTGTGGGTGGTTTTGCTTTGCAACTCCCATCAAGAACATGCGTGTCACTATTTCATTCATGTTTTTTGGATCTCTTCTATTTTCCGATATATCCCGTGTATAGTTTAATTGTCCATTAGATACCGTGTTGATGGATTCAGATGGCTTTGCTTGTCAACTTTGATCAGGGATATAATGTGCGGCCTCCCCTCACTTCATTTTGACACTATTGGTTTACCTTCCGAGCTGCTTAGGGAGGTATGGATTTCCTTGTGACTATGCAACTCTGGATTGTGTAAAGGATATGCAAGTTTCGGAACTGGGTAGTACAAGTGTTTTCTGTCATTTCAGGGCTCATTGTTGTTTTCCATCTTTACTGTTTGTTGTAGGTGCAATATTTGTTCCAGGGAGGAGATAAATGTCTTATGCTGTGCCGCTCTCTTTTTGGGGGATTGTACTTAGTTGGAGCACACTTATACTGTGGGCCACTTTTGAGAAGGGCTTTCCGAATCACCCAAGTTTGTGGTGGAGGATGCCGTTGGTGATGATTCAGTGAGCCACTTGGTCTGAACAATAGAAGAGGTCTCTTTCTTCTCTGTAGCTTGCATCAGCAAGCTATAAATCCCTGAATTTGGGAGATGATGCTTCTTCTTGTGTACCACTCTCATTAGCCAATAGGAAACCAAGCACAGTTACTCTTCCTGTCTTCCCTGTACATACCCTTATAGGGGTTACTTTTGCAGGTACACCAAGCTGGGTTCTCTGCACCTACCCCTATACATGCACAATCATGGCCGATTGCACTTCAAGATCTCGACATTGTTCTGCTTGGGAGGCGTGTCAAAAGCGCAATCCCATCTAACCTTGGTATAGCTTGGTCTGGTTTAGTCACGGAGTGCCTCATTGGAGTTTTATAGAATGGCTTGCCATTCTAGGCTATCCACTAGAGACAGGTTGTTTAGTTGGGGTGTAGCTGTGAGTTCTCAGTGTGTGCTATGCATGGATGGTGTGGAGTCACATTATCTCCTCTTTTTTGCGTGCCACTTCTCTTCTGACATATGGAAGCAAATTCTGACCGTAATGGTATTCACAGGCCTGTCTTGCCTTTATCTCAAGAAGTTGCTTGGGCTCTACAGAGTTATGCAGGTAAAGGATTTAGAAACACCATTTACAAGCTGTCATTGGCTGCTTCTGTTTACTTCTCATGGGGGGAACATAACGCCAGGATATTCCAGGGCAGGTCTAGGAGTGTTACTGAGGTTACTAATGAAATTTTTGATGCTGTTCGTGCCAAGCTCAGTTCTTGGAGTATGGTGACGTTCCATGCCCAAAATAGGGGGTTGTGTGAGGATTGGCTTCTTGATTCTCAAATTTTTGGGATAAATAATTGTAGATAGAGAGCTTTTGTTTTTCTTTGGTTTTGGTGTATAGTTGGGCCAGGGGTATGCCCTGTGAGATTTTGTAGCTTCTTGCGCGGTTTTTCGTGAAATAAAATTTACTTACCCAAAAAAAAAAGATCTTGACATTGTAACTGTTGCCAAGGCAGGTTCGGGTAAAACCTTGGGTTGCTTGTTTCCAGGATTTGTTCATCTCAATAGCCGGTGTAATAATCCTCAGATGGGTCCAAGTGTTTTGGTTTTGTTGCCAACAAGAGAGTTTGCCACACAGATTCACGATGAAGCTGTGCAGTTTGGGAAGTCATCACAAATATCTTGCACGGTAAGATGCTTCTGAACTTTGTGCAAGAAAGTGATTCTGTTTTGTATTGGCCAATTTCCGTATCCTAATGTTCTTTGCAGGATTCCCGATATTTGGTGGATTATTGGCTATTTTTTTTTAATTTCACAGGAGGCCAAGAGTGGAAAGAAAAGCCCTTCTGGATTGACAATGTAGTGCAGTAGAGTTGGTTGTGAATTGTGGTACTATTGTTCTTGGCATAATTGGTGCAGACAGCATGTACTTGTGCATCTGAACTCATGTTATTGCCTGATGAGTCGCTTCTCTTTCCATTTGCTCTACTCATTTTTGGTCCAAATCCTTGTTTAAGTTTAGCACTTCTATGGTGAAACAAAACTCGTTGTAGATAAAGTTGATTCTGATGTTTTCGTTAATTCTGGAACTTCCTTGTTCCTGGATTATCCCAATGTCTTCCTCGTCTATAGAGAGAGGGGCTACAGGGAAACAAATGTGTTCATGACCGTCTTAATTAACTTCCTTTGGAAAGGAACAATGCAGTGTTGATGATCCTTTCTTTCTTAAATGGTATTTTTACCAGAGTAAGATTATATGTAAAACTATGATATCTAAATCCATGTTGTCTATTGTTTGAGCAGATAGGAATCATTCCTGGTGGTGGTTATTGGTATTCGTGGCCAACTTATCCTGTATGAAAAACCCCTATTTTATTCTCCATGAAGAATTCTCTTTATTCCCCAAGTTAAGATGTTCAAGTGAACAAGCAAATGTAAACAATGGAGCAGGGTTTGCCCAAATTTCTTTCAAGGGAGAAGCTTGCATACATTGCAATTTTGATCAAGAGGGGGTTAAGAAGAGCTTGATTCTTGTAGGTGGTGTCTTTGGAGGTATCACTATTACTTTTGATGAGCACTTCTCTAGTTTTTGGATAATACTTCTCCAAGAATGAGAGGCCAATTTTGGAAGGAATGATTAGAAGACAAGTTGAATGCAGAGCGGTTTTTCCTCATGAATTCTCCCTCCCAACTTACAAAAGAAATACTGAGTCATTAATTCCTGTAACATTGATATGATTGTGTTGTTTATATACGTATGAGCCTCGAAGCCAATAGCAATCAGTTGATTTTAGTTCAGTCACAAATATTGCTCATTGATGTTTATTTTCTCTAGTGGCCATTTTGCCTCAACTACTGTTTTTACTTATTTTCGTTGGTGTCGTGGCAAGTTGTCTACAAAGACCTTAGATTGGTAGCCTGGGGACCAAAAATAGAATTGACATTCCCATTTTGAATGAAGTTGTGGTCATCAACAACTCTTGCTTCGACATTTTTAATCTACCTATGTTTGGGAATGTTTGGCTATTGGTTATTCACTCGTCATGGAGGTTATTCTAATTGCTGGACTGGTGTTGAAGCTGTTTGATGTTTGTTTCTGTGGATTCCTGTTACTTATGATGCCTTTTCCTTTAGTTGTGGTTCTACCTTTACCACGGGTTGTTTGGGCTGTTTGCTCTTTTGCTGCTGATGCTCTCTAACAGACTGACACGGAAACGTCGGGGGGCATGGACACCACGGGGGCACTAATACGGACACGGCAGAGGACACCATACACAGACACGACGGGGGCACGGACATGGATATAGGACACGACTATTCTATCAAGAACCGAAATACATTGAAATTACAAAACAATGCACAGATTTTTGCAAGGCCGTATGTTTCACTCACTTCCCGAAGTTTTTAATGCTTTCTCAACTGACTCATAGGATATGGTTGATCTGTATAGACCAAATATATTGATCAGGTCATACACTGGCCAATGATAAGGTCCACTGACCACTACAACATCCATGTCTAGCATACATTCAAATTGACTAAGGTTTCTGACTATTTAAGTAAATGACAAGGAAAACTGTAACAGCTTCATATAATCTGTGGAAAAGCTGAAGCAAACTGAACCAGAATTTGGCTCGCCAAGGTCCAAAGTGTGCTCTGTGCTAAATTTGTTGCTTTAAAAAGAAAACGCTATTGTGGGATTCATACATTATTGTAGAAACTATGCCCAACTATCTTGTCCGTATAGTTCCTTGCATCTTTTTTTGACCATGTAGTATTCTCATGCCCCTTACCCTCAATCACGCATGAGGTAATAGTTTTGGTTATTGTTATTCCGGCTGATCAATTCAATTCAATTCCAGTGTCCTTTTCGTGTGTGGTGGAATAAACCGATTGAAATATAGATTCCGAGCTTTGATCGGACACATTTCATGACAATGCTCGAGTTCAATTGTATTCAATATATGCAAAGAGACATTCGTTGATGCTTTACATCTCATTTTGCTGTTGAATGGGCTTTAACTGGGCTGAGTGTTTTTGTCCTTGCATTCCCACCGCTATGATGATACTAAGTTACATGCCGCCTTTTCCATCATCACGCTTCCTAGAACCTTTCTTGTGACCCAACAAAATCTTGCACTGTGGCATAACTAGCAGGAGAATTGAAGGCTTCATCTTCTGAATCAAAGGACGCTCCAACCTTAGGTTTCCCTACACCCTTCGAATTTGGATCTTCCTCCAAATCATCATTAACCCATTCCCAAAATAGTTCCATTGTTATCTTCGCCAAATTCAGGTGAGATGAGTACCATCAAATATACTAGCATTCAACTCAATTGGGAGTGGCGATGGAAGCCAGAAATCATTCCAAATAGAGATTTTATCCCCAGCTACAACTTGCCATCTAATACCCTTAATAAGGACATCCCTACCATTCAAGATGCTCTTCCAAAGCCCAACAACTTGAAGCAATTGGCTTAACTGAGAAGAAAGGCATGGAATGATAGAACTTTGAGAGGAAAAATTGGAGAAGAGACGGTTGGGTTGGTCAAGAATTCTCCAACTCTGTTTGGCTAAAACAGCTTGGTTAGAAAGGTGCAAGTCCTTAATACCTAAACCGCCTGGCGGATTTGGAGACGTAAAGAAGTTCGAATAGACTTTTACTTGTACACACAAAAATCATTTGAATATGCATATGAGAAGTTAGAAAAGTGAAAGCAATTGCTCGATCCAGTATCTTCTCAATGAGCAATTCACAGGATCAACTCAAAATCACTCCGATATTTGAGCTGGCTTCGATGCGTCTCGATGAATTTTTACGAGCACTAGTTAACCACAATAATATTTCGGAAAGTCACGAATATATTGAGCTTCAAAACCAGAGACCACCACACCAGCACCCATCACTCTCGCCAGAGCTCAGGGTTGCTTCAAAGATCAAACACAATTGACACCCCCAAAAAAGAAGACCCCATAGAAATTAAAACATCAACTAGTTCTTCCAAGACACATCGAAGTGTCTTTAGTTCGTACATTATAGAAGGCAAAAACAACTACACGACTGCTCGCTCCAAGACACATCGATGTGTCTTTAGTTTGCACATTAATAGAAGGCAAAAACAATGACAACTAGTTCCAAGACACATCGAAGTGTCTTTATTTAGCACATTATAGAGAGTAAAAACAACTACACGACCTCTGAACGATGAAACGGTAAACAATCCACCCCTTAATCATCTCGCGACTATCTTATTCGATCCCATACGTCTTCCTTAGCATCAAAACAAAGTCATAGACCTTGTGCGGGTCAGGAAGAGACTTGGCCACGCTCTCTTTCTCCATGCACCTCTTTGCCCAGGCAACCAGCTTGGGGCACTCTGCCTCTATGCTGAATTTACCGCAGGCCTCCCAGGCGTAAAACCAGCTGTAAAACGGGACAAGGGAAACGTCCACATATCCAAAGGTATCACCCCCGAAGTAGGGCTTGTCGCCGAGCTCTCCTTCCAACACCTTGAGGTAGTCTATGAGTCCCTTCTTGCCTGCTTCCAAATCCTCGGCGGTTTTTGCTGTCCATACTTTCCTTGAAGCATCGTAGATCTGCATTGGACGGTTCGTCAGGTTGTGACACAGGACTGATATAACAAGTTACAATGGCGAACAGTTTAGGTCGCGTTTTGTTTCATGCTTGTGGGTTTTCATTTCATGATAACAACAATATGGTGAAGTGATGCAAGAAGTTACATTTTACAAAACCTGCAACCAAACCATATGATGGTGAAGCGATGCATGGATCATGAATTTGAAGAGGGATACACCATGCGAGAGCAAAACAACAAATACGGACCAAATTAAGGCACATAATCATCCCCTCCCATGTGTAATGGCCCCGAGAATTGCCGGCAAAGGTAATTGAAGATGAGACCTGAGGTGGGAGCAAACTGCTAGGTTCCAGACCGATACCATCGGGCCAACCCCTTGGGGATGATTCATCGTCTCTTTCATCTTTTTCCTCCTTTCCCACCACAATACTCTACCAAAATCCAAGATTGCTGCTAAAACAATGGTAAACATCCCCAAAGTTTTGAGTTTGGTCAACTTTATACCTCTCATCAATGAATTATTCTATTTCTATTATTCAGTCAATCCTTAAATATTATCCTCAAATTTTATGAGTCATAATTTGAATAAAAGTTCTTTTTGACCACTTCGACTATAAAGAGATAGTGATAAAGAAAAGGGGGCAAAGAATTTATAAAAAAAAGAGAGTTGGGATTCCTAAAACTCAAGAGAGGGAGAGTCGAGCTAGGTCTACGTAATTGAGTGCCTATTAAGTCAACTCGTGTGGATCTTTTGATGAATGATTCGAGAATCTGATTGAATCTAAGAGAGGAATAGTTGGTTTACAAAGCACTGAGGAAAAAGAAACTAAAATTTAAGGTTCCATTTGTTTGATGTGTAACTAGATACAAGCATCTTGAACAAATAGTTCTCCATCGTAAGGACAACATATCCTATGTTTGTTTAAAATTCTTACAACCCAAATTATATATAGTTTCGGTATATAATCCCACAAAATACACCTATAAAAATATATATTTAATATCGTGCTGTGCTTGATGTCATTAATTATTAATCATCACTATTAATCTCTTTGGACTACATATTCTGTCATATCATATCATATACCATCTCATTATTCCTCCCGACAACCAAACATAACCAACCGAGGAGTGCTAGGGACAAAGAAAATTGGCAAAGAAAATACTCTTAAAATGTACTTGAACGGCTCAGATTCACTGTGCAGTGCATTTGAGCCGTTCATGTACACTTTAAGGGTCTTTTCTTTGCCAATTTTCTTTCTACGTAGCATCTCTCTAACCAAAAAGACACACACACAAGTGGGCTACTTTAATTTCCAATTTTCCCTACAACCGAACAAAAAGTTAGATGCTGCAAGCCAATAGGTCTTCGGCCCAACAACATTACGGTGCACTTAGGTACCACAAGGACGGAGGTCGAGAGTTCATTTCGCCGATAAAAAAAAGAAAGAAAGAAACGAAGAGTTAGATTCTGCAACCACATAAACCTACGTAATCAAACATACCCATAAAAGGGGAGAAATTTTAGGGTACCGGGTGGGTGGCCGTGCCAACATGTGGTGCCCCAGCAGTCCATCCGAAACGTCCAAAAGTGTCTTAGACGGTCCAGATTGAAACTCTCTCTCTCTCACTCCACTACTCTCTTCTCTTTCTCTCTCCAAATCCGAGCCGAATGCGACGGGCGGGCACCACGGTACCCACCCGGCGCTGAAAATTTTCTCACAAAAGGGTGATATGATTAAATAGGTAAATAAAAACAACCCAGTGACATTTTATCAAATACTAATAACCTCACCTTCTTGTCAACATAATCAGCCCAGAAGAGAGCCTGAGATTTCTGGTAAGGATCAGAGGGCAATAATGGAGATTTCTCGTTCCAGACCTCATCGATGTACTGGACAGCGATGAGGGACTCACAAACCGGCTTGTCGTTGTGGATGAGAACCGGGATCTTCTTGTGAACTGGGTTCATTTTGAGGAGGAGAGGGCTCTTGTTCCTCAAATCCTCTTCTCTGTACTCGTACTCGATACCCTTTTCGGCTAAGGCGATTCTGATCCTCATGCCGAACATGCTCGGCCAGAAATCGAGGAGGACCACTTGGGTAGCCATTGTTGTTGTTTAAGAGAGTTCAGAGAGTGGGAGAGAAGATGTGGAGAGGGAGGGAGGGAGGGAGGGAGGAGTGAGGGGAATATTGGGAGTGATGAGTCATGAGAGAGAAAGAGAGGAGTGATGGGAGTACTACATGGAAAGAGTAATGTTTGGATTGGGAGAGGAACGTGGGACCAACCGCGGTAACGTATGATCGAGGTGTGTGGAATTTTATTATTTTTTTGGTTAAAAAAAATGCTAATTATTTTTGAACGTGGAACACTTTTATATCGAGATTTTATTTAAATTTTTTTATAATCAGATGTCCGAACAAATTTGAGCGACTAATTGACATTTGAATAATATTAAAGCAAAAAAGGGTATTGACATCTGCAATGCATGTGACCCTATTTTTACTAAACTTTTTGCACTACAATTTATTGGTTTTTGTAAAGTTATTCATACTGAAGTATTACTTTTTCTCAAAACATTCAACACATTTTCTCTCGCAAATACCCTGACACATTTTCTATCACTTTTAGTTTAGTAGTAACAACCTAACTACAAATAGCTATTATAAATCGTCCACAACTTCTAGCTTTCCGGAAACACGCCATGAATATCCTCTCAATTGCATAGATATATGTAAAAGTTTCATTGAAATTCCAACTATTTTGTCTTTTGTGTAGATTATCTCCCGAGCAATGGAATTGTGTTAACTGGATCCTTTCATTTAAGGGAAAGCGGCATGTGCTATGCATTAATATATATGTTGTGAACGCATTATTTCTAATTTCGTTATTTAATCTGAATCATTCATTTTGTTAGTCTCGTCGAGTGAGTAATTTTTGTAAAAATTCAGGCGAACCATCATTTACTAGTAGTTGATCGGTGAGCATATTTTTTTTTTGATCCGCGATCGATGAGCATTTACCACACTTTTTAAATCACAATTCGTGTTTCATTTTCTAACCCTTCTACCTCCGGATGGGAGGCGGGGGGCTGCTCCCCCCTTCTTGCTCCCCTTCCTGCTCCCCCCCTTTCCGGGCCCACTCCGGTCTCGCTCCGATAATCGGAAACGTTCACTTTGTAGAGCTCGTCGAGTAGAACAACCATGTCAAAAATCAGCTTGATTGGATATCATTAAGTGCCTGATCGGAGCCCATATAACTCTCGGTCCATGGGTTACAATGGATTTGATTCAGTGTTTCGGATCCATTCTTTTTAAGATAAAAAGGTTCCGATCAAGGACTTAATAATATCCAATCAAGCTGATTTTTGACATGGTTGTTCTACTCGACGAGCTCTACAAAGTGAACGTTTCCGATTATCGGAGCGAGACCGGAGTGGGCCCGGAAAGGGGGGGAGCAGGAAGGGGAGCAGGAAGGGGGGAGCAGCCCCCCGCCGTAGACCGTAGTCATGACACTTTTAAGTTTTTCTGGAACACTTTATGAGACAATTTAGAAACACTTTTAAGCAGAAATGGTAAAAAAAAAGAAAAAAAAGAAAAGAAAAATGACAGCCAATGACGTGTTTTGATAATTAATATTCGCCAAGAATATTTTGTTCATTAACAATTGTTCTTAGAATGTCTTTAAAATGTATTAATTATCAAAATACGTCCTGAGCCGTCATTTTTCCAAAAAAAATTGGAAAAACAAAAAGCCAGAGGTCCATAGTCCAACTATGGGAACTGTGATGGACCATTTGCTCACCAAAACAAGATACCTATGTATGCGGTGGTTGAAGACTTTACACCACTTTTTGATGGTGAAGATTACTTTTTCTAATTCCGTTTGACCCAAAAATAAATTAAAAAAAAAAAAGAAAGAAAGGAGGAGAAAACAAAGATGAGCTTGTACTCTGCAAATCTCACCATTTTGGTGGTGAATGATGAGAAATGAGAAGGGGTCAATCAAAAAAATAATAATTTAATCGTACTTTTTTCTTCATTTCTTATCAAAATGTTCAATTCAAACTGATAATTTATTTAAGAGTTCACATCTCTTCTTGTCTTTTCTCATAAAATCACTCCATCCAAATAGGCCGTACAGTAGAAAACAAGTGTACTCGAATTAAGCAAAATCCCTTTACAAAAAGACACTGCTTTCGTCAAATATGTTAATAATAGTGTGAGGACCATTAGGATTTTCAGTTCCAATAATTCTCTAACCACCCACAATCACACAAATTCTCTCATATCAAACAATAATTCTACCACCACATCCAATTACACATTAAATATGGGGTGTGGACCCCATATTTAATATGAGCGAGTTTGTGTGTAAATGTATATGATAGTAGCATTGTTATTCCTAGTCCAACATTCTAAGCCATAATTTCCAAGTCAAAACAACAAACCAATGGAGGATATAAATGGACCCACGTTGTGCTTACCTTGAACAAATAGCACTCCAAAAATTGATAGAGGGGCTCCAAAATGACGTCGTTTTATGTATTAACACAGTTCAGTTTTGGAGCCCCTCCATCAATTTTTGGAGTGCCAAAATCACAATCCAATAAAAATGTCAAGAAATTTTATTGGAAGGGTGAGTTAAGTGGGGCCAGGGGCGGACATAATAGGTGCGGGGGTGCTGCATAACTCCAAATACTCCAGCTGATTATGGAAGTTTTTAATGTTAATTTAAAAAAAATCCTATACGATCAGCCCCTGTAAGTCGATTGAGTGAAAAAAGTTTGTAAAGATAATTTTTTTGTCAACATAATCAGCCCAGAAGAGAGCCTGAGATTTCTGGTAAGGATCAGAGGGCAACAATGGAGACTTCTCGTTCCAGACCTCATCGAGGTACTGGACAGCGATGAGGGACTCGCAAACCGGCTTGTCGTCGTGGATGAGGACCGGGATCTTCTGGTGAAACGGTTTCATTTTGACGAGGAGAGAGCTCTTGTTCCTCTCAAATCCTCTTCTCTGTACTCGTACTCGATACCCTTCTCGGCTAAGGCGATTCTAATCCTCATGCCGAACATGCTCGGCCAGAAATCGAGGAGGACCACTTGGGTAGCCATTGTTGTTGTTGTTTAAGAGAGTGCAAAGAGTTTGGGAGAGGAGAGAGAGAGAGAGAGAGAGAGAGAGAGAGAGAGAGGAGTGATGGGAATGTTGGGAGTGATGAGAGAGAGAGAGGCAGTAACGTATGGAAAAGAGGAACGTTGGATTGAGAGAGGAACGTGGGACCAACCGCAGTAACGTATACTATGATCGAGGAGTACGCCATTATTGAACGCGGACCACTTTTATATCGAGATTTTATTTTGGAAAATGCTAAATATTTTTTTTATAATCAGATTCCAGACAAATTTAAGCACCCTAATTGACCTTTGAATAACAAAAATACTAGCAAAAAAGGTAGATATTTGCAATGCACGAGGCCCTGTTTATACTAAACTTTTTGCATTATGGCTTTGCTTGGATGGAGTCAAAAGAGGAGTGAAAACTTTGGAGGGGATAAATGGGGTGGGCCCGGAGATATTTCCACTGCTTGGATAGCCCATTGGTTCCCCTCTTTTCTTTTCCTCCATTCATCACTTTCACCTGTAGGAGGGATTCAGCCGTATAACTTTTGGGCTCCCTCTGGGCTGCCCAAATTTTATCCGGGTGTTGAGGGGTGAAATTTGGACGAAATCACCCCTGTTTATCCCCTTTTCCCAACTCAAAATTTTTTTATTTAGTTTCAGGGCTCTCTTAGGGTGCTCATTGAAAGGCGTTAGAACCATTTAAGATAAAATGATCAAAAAAATAAGATCTCTGCACCGGTTCAAACGAATTGAAAATTGAAACACTTATTTTTTTACACCATTTATATATTAAAAATTATAATTAAAAAACGTTTTTTAATATAAATTTTTTAGAATAGACATTTTTTAATTAATTAATTTTTTTATACTTCCAATTGTCCAAAATTGATTAAATATATTGATTTTGAAATTTATATACTTATTTTAATACATAATCAAATTTAACACTGCACATGGACAAAATAGTCATTTGACAGTTTTTCCAATCATTCACCCCTTCTTATCCCCCCTATTCTATAAACCATCCAAACAAAGTCAAATTTTATCCCCCTTTTTAATACCTCATCCAAACCACATAATATTTTATCCTCCCTCCATAAACATCAAATCGATGTGGGCCAACCCATCAAAATTAATACCCCCTATTATCTTATCCATCCTTCATATTTTTTCCCCCGATTTTTTACCCGCATCCAAGCGGGCCCTATAATCTATTGGTTTTTGTAAAGTTGTTCATACTAGAGTACTATTTTTTCTCAAAAATTAAACATTTAACACATTTTGTCTCGCAAATACCCGACATATTTTCTATCACTTTTAGTTTAGTAGAAACAACTTGACTACAAATCGCCACAACTTCTAGCTTCCCGGGAACACCCCCTAAATATTCTCGAGTGGTGCTAGTACCACACTCATTTTCACACCCAAATACACACCCACCACTCACATGACTGGTGGGTCCCACACACACTACACACTCTAGTGTGTGTATAGGGCCCACCAATCATGTGAGTGTGGGTGTGTTTGGATGTGAAAATGGGTGTGGCACTAGAATTATTGAAATATTCTCTCAACTGCACAGATATATGTACAAGTTTCATTGGAATTCTAACTATTTTTTTTATTAGATTATCTTCTGCCCAATGGGCTCGCGTTAACTGGATCCTTTCATTTAAGGGGGAGCGGCATGTGCTATGCATTAGTATATATGTTGTGCACGCATTATCTCAGATTTCGTTATTTAATCTGAATCGTTCATTTTGTTAGTTTTGTCGAGTGAGTAATTTATGTCAAAATTCAGGTGAACCATCATCTACTAGGAGTTGATCGGGGAGCATTTACCTCACAATTTTAAATCAAAATTAGTGTTTCATTTTCTAACCCTTCAACTCCGGAGGTTGTCAATGACACTTTTAAGTTTTTCTAGAACACTTTATGAGACAATTTAGGAACACTTTTACAATTTAGAAATGGTAAAAAATACTATTGGAAAACAAAAAGTCAGAGGTCCACAGTCCAACTATGTGAACTGTGATGGACCATTTGCTCACCAAAACAAGATATGCTATGCGGTGGTTGAAGACTATTACACCCCTTTTTGATGGTGAAGATTGCTTTTTCTAATTCCGATTGACCCAAAAAAATTTAAAAAAAAAAAAAGTAGAAGAAGAAGAAAGGAGGAGAAAACAAAGATGAGCTTTTACTCTGCAAATCTCACCATTTTGGTGGTGAGATTAGGTGAGAAATGAGAATGGGTCAATCAAAATATTATTTTTCTTTTGTACTTTTCTCTTCATTTTTTAATCAAAATGTTCAATTCAAACAAATAATTTTTTTAAGAATTCGCAACTCTTACCTGTCTTCTCTCATGAAATCACTCTATACAAATAGGCCGTTACAGTAGAAAACAAGTGTACTCAAAATAAGCAAAATTCCTTTACAAATATTAATAATAGTGTGAGGACTATTAGGATTCCCGGTCTCAATAATTCTCTAACCACATACACTTGCACACATAATTACAACAACTTTCTCATATCAAATAATAATTCTAACACCACACACAACTACACATTCAATATGGGGTGTGGGCCCCATATTTGATGTGAGAGAATTCGTGTATAAATATGTAAAGACCCGGTATTTTTTTAAAATAACTAATAATAATCATCAAAACAAAAATAATTATTTTGCTCGAAAAATTATTTATGCTGTCATACGAAATTTTATTCCGTAATCATTCGTGTGTACGTGCATACCGACAAGAAATTTTCCTTATGTGTGTACTGTGGTCACACTAGAATATTTTTCCTAACCTAACACTAGTACCTGGCCTCACCTTCTTCTTGTACATGGTCTTTTACCTGCCTTTCACCCCATTCATTTACTCTAACCAAACCATCTCAAACCAACTAAACCAAACTTCACCTCCTCTGTTTTCCATCACCCATCAGATTAATTTTCCATGCTTAACCATTTTTAGCCGTAGCTTTTCCCTAGCCACTAAGAATCCAAACACCACTTCCTAATGCTTTCCTTTAACCTCTAAACAAAACCCATAAACTTACCACCTAATATCCAAGAGATCTTTGCCTAAGTTAATGACACTTTTAAATCAACCCCCTCTCCCATTTCATATTCTCGGCAGAGAGAAAGAGAGACTAGAGAAGTGAACACCACTTTCTTTTTCCAACACCTCCTACCATCTACAAAGTCCATCATCTCTTCTTTATAATTTCTGCAACTTGGACCATCCAATTTCAGTCCAAAACAACCCGAACACCACTACTCCTTTCCAGCTCAAAAACTGTATAGAAACCAACTCCAAAAATCAGCCATTTGGGTCCCGAGTCGCTGCAACCAAGTCACCACCGAACCGCCGTTTCGCTCCATTTCTTTTTCTTCAAACCACCGCTTATTCTTCGAGAAGAGAGGTAGTTAAATCCTATCTCCCTAAGTATATATATTTGTTGCTAGTATAATGTTGAGATGTTTGACGAATAACCTGTGATTAATCGGAAATGTCGGAGTGGAGAATGATGTGTTAAACTTTTAGCTCGTGTTCTAGAAATTTTAAACTAGAGAGCCAGTTATGATTATGAAAGTCTCGGTTAATCTTAATTAGAAGCTTTTAATTTGGTATAGGATATATGTGGTTAGGCATTGCTCTAAACCTATGTTTCGTAATGGTAGCTTATTGGGATAACAAGAAACAATGCCACTAAATCTCATGCTTAGTGACTTCAATCCATACTCGGACTTAGAGTATTTTAACTTAACAGGAACGATTAAAGGAAGTATATACATAATTCCGTTCAGTGTTGGTCATTATCGAAATTGATATGCATCTGTTAAATGCTTAACGTTTTTATTAGTATACTACTCCTTGTGGAAGAGCTACTGTTGAACGAAAAGAAAAAGAAAGGTTTAATTATGTTTTCGTTTTGTTAGTGTTTGTCAGTGTTATGGTTAATGACGTTCATTATTATTATTATTATCATTTGTCCTGTTAAATGTTATTGTCTTGCGAGAACTTAGAATGGACTTAGGTTCACGGGGTGGTATATGATTAGAGGATCATATAGACGTTGATAAGTAAAGGATAAAATGGAAGGTGATTGAGTTATGATTTTAAGATGAGTGCTAACAGGGGCCCAGGTTATTTGAGAAACGTAACCCTAGGTAGGGCACAGTGGTGATTGACTGCGAGAACAAGTTTGGTTCCTTCCTTGTGTGGTTGCGTCGACTGTAGATCTGAGTAAACAACTTGGTAGCTATCAGCGGGACACAACAAGGAGCTGTCTGAATCACACTGGGTTGCCTTACACTAGAGGTTGAGGGTAGGACGGATCTCGAGGTGGAGATCCTAGATTTCACATAAGTTAAAGAGTAGTAATTGAAATCAAGGGCCATTAATTATTTGCATTGTTTTCCTTATCTTGTTATGTGTAAGTTATGGGTTCGGGTAGGTTTGGCTATTGAGCGTTATCGCTCACGGTACTATGTTACCCTGGTAACTCGAACGCCAGGTACCGAAGACGGAACAGAAGTGTCGTACGATTCGATTGAGTTCAATCCTATCGAGGAAGAAGCTGCATAGTCGCTCTGATTAATTTAAGTCAATTTTATTTTGGAAGCTACTAAAGTTTATCTGGAAATTGTAATAGTTTGATTCATTCGAAACGGTCATAATGTAATGACGTATGTTTTTGAAATGGTGACACAGTAAATCTATAAAATTTTTGTGAAAACAATCTTTGAAATATTTATTAACGTCTCCGAATTTTCGGGGCGTTACAAAATATATCTGGTAGTAGCATGGTTTTTCCCAGTCCAACATTCTAAGCCATAATTTCCAAGTCAAAACGACAAACCAATGGAGGATATATATGGACCCATGTTATGCTCACCATGAACAACATAAAAATGTTAAGAAAATTTATTGGAAGAAGGTGAGTTAAGTTGGGCCAGGGGTGGACACAATAGGTGTAGGGGTGCTTGCAGAACTCCAAATACTCCTGCTGATTATGCAAGTTTTTAATGTTAATTTTAAAAAAATTCTATACGATCAGCCCTTGTAAGTCGATTGAGTGAAAAAAGTTCGTAAAGATAATTTTTTTATTTTGAAAACTCCCGAAGAATTTCAAGTTATCAGCCATTTTTTTGAAAACTCCCGAACAAGGGTAGTAGTATTTGGCTTTACCTTTTTCTAAAGTGAAAAACTTCCTTACGGAGCAATCCGTAAATAAAATTTACGGCGCTCAATCGCGCGCATTCAAAAGTGTTTTGGACGGTCCGAATTGAAAACTAATTTTGACCGGTAAAATTTAATTGTTATTGGTCAAAATTAAAAAGCATCTTCTCAACCATTAATTTCGAAATGAATGGTCGAAATTATGCGAAACAATGTAATGGATAAGTTCTCTCTTTTCTAAACAAGAGAATTGTTATGGATGACTCTTGATTGATGGAGTGGAGAACAATAAACAGAGCCACACAACTCTAGAACCCAGAAACAAAAAGAAAGAACGTAAACATCTACATGCTATATACTATCTCTAAGGGATTTTGCCAAGTGATTTTAAAATCATAGGTTCTATTCCTACAGATGTCAAATATTTCAAATCTTGGAGCCACTGAAAATTATGCCCGGTCGTTTCCTTCAGGACCCCAAAATTAGTCGAGATTCGCATAAACTGGCCCAGACATCCAATTATGAAAGAAAAATCCACATGCTATATCTGCCACTCTTCTTTATTTTTAATGTGATGAACACTGAAAGGATACATTTTTTGAAACCAAAAGGCAAAAGAAAACAAGAAGCCTATTCTCCATAGTCAAACAAAACCAACAAAAAGACAAATTGGGCCCCATACAAAGAAGTGATACCACTCGTTAATTCTTCCAAGACAAAACCCATTATTCTTATCCCCATCCAACATGGAGACTGATAATTACCAAACAAACTCTCTTCGAAACGTCAATTAGCCTTTTGTTGCTTTAGACTTGAGGTAAACCACGAGGAAATCAAAGGCCTTGTTCAGATCAGGGAGAGTCTTGGACACACTCTCTTTTTCCAAGCACTTGTGGGCCCAAGCAACAAGTCTAGGGGACTCTTCCGCCATGAGGAAGTTGCCACAATGCTCAAATGCAGAAAACCAAGCGTAGAATGGGATCAGGGCCACATCCACAAACCCTAGAGTTTCACCACCAAAGTAGGGCTTTTGTCCAAGCTCCCCTTCCAGCAGCTTAAAGCTCTCCAAAAGCTCCTTCTTTGCAGCTTCACCTGTGGATGTGCATAGTTGCATCCCAACACTATATACCTGTAAAACAATTATCAAACCATGTAAAAAAGAATTGAATTGAGTTCCAAGGCTATTTCGAAAACCTTGATATATGGATGTATCGATGTATACAACCTCAAGGGGTTTAGCATGTGGTTTAGCAAGTGGACATGAGATATCAAGTGAATACTAGTCTTTTATGAGATTGCAAGTTCGAATTATACGGAGGTCAAAAATTCTAAATTTTGGAACTATTGAAGGATTTGCCGGTCGTTAACTGAGAAAAATTTCAAAATTAGTAGTTGCGGGCAAGCTCGCCAAACATCTCATTAAAAAAAGAAAAGTGTATCAATGTATAGGACTCACCTTCTTGTCCACAAAATCAGCCCAAAACCTGGCCTGCGCTCTCTGGTGAGGATCAGAAGGCAACAGAGGAGATTCCTGATTCCACACCTCATCAATATACTGAACTATAACCAGTGACTCACAAACCGGTTTCCCATTGTGTATCAAAACAGGGATTTGCTTCTTGACAGGGTTCATCTGGAGGAGAAGTGGGCTCTTATCTCCCAAATTCTCTTCCTTGTACTCGTACTCTATCCCTTTCTGGGCCAGGGCTATTCTAACCCTGTTCCCAAAAGGGCTTATCCATGTATCCAGTAGAGTGATCTTTCCACCTGCCATTTGGATTTGGAGATTAGATAGAAAACTGAAAAGGGTATTTTGGGAAGTGGTCGTTTGTTGTTGTTGTTATGGGATGGTAA